>LR738713.1:739855325-739959095 GCA_902687465.1 Secale cereale
ACCAGGGCTCCAGGCGCCCTGGCGGCGCCCCCCCCTGGGCCGCGCCGGGGGGGCGCCTGGCCCCCCCGAGGCTCCTCTGATGCCCCCCTTTGGCATATATTTACACCGTGTCGCAGAAACCCTGATGCCGGACCCCTTTTCTCCAGACGTGATTCCAATCTCCGCCGCCATCGCCATCAAGCTTCGGGGGACCAGAATTCCTGCGCCGGCACCCTGCCGGGACGGGGAAGTGCCCCCGGATTCATCTCCATCGACGTTGCTTCCTCCCTCCATGATGCGGGAGTAGTTCCTCCTCGGGGCTGAGGTTCTTACCAGTAGCTATGTGGTCAATTCTCTCCCATGATGTGATCTTCGTTGTGATCATAGGCTATGTTAATCTAGGGTGATCCCATGATATTTCCCCTTCCTCTATGTATTGGATTGATGTACTCACTTGTCTTTATCTAGTATAATCCCCGAGACCAAGGTGACAGCGGTCTATTGGACATGGATTAGAACAATATTTTCATGAGTGATTTCCTCTCTTGTGTGTTGATTGAAGATTGAGAGTCTCTTGGTGCTTGTCTTTGACTATCCTTTAGATATGTTGTGGTGATTGTGGGACTCTCTTTGGATGGCCGTGGTGACATTGGGAAATCCTTAGATTGAGAACTACGAACTTTGAGGTGTGCTTTTGTAGCCCTACATAATTCTCGTCCTCTCTTGACCACGAAGGAATGACCTCCGAGTGTGTCCCCTTTGCATGTTTTATGGGAAATATCATGTGACTCGATTATGTTAATGTTGTTGGGAGTTGCCACTAGTGAAAGTATGAACCCTAGGCCTTGTTTCCACCATTGCAATACCATTTGTGCTCACGTTTACCACTTGTTTGCTTGCTGCACTTTTTATTACATATTTATATTACTTTGCTTTGCCACTCCTATCATCCATATTTTACCATCTCTTCGCCGAACTAGTGCACCTATACAACTCCTAGTTGTATTAGGTGTGTTGGGAACACAAGAGACTTCTTGTATCTTAGTTGCAGGGTTGCTTGAGAGAGACCATCTTCAACCTCTACTTCCCTGAGTTCGATAAACCTTAGGTCATCCACTTGAGGTAAATTGCTGCTGTCCTACAAACCTCTGCGCTTGGAGGCCCAACATATTCTACAAGAGTAGAAGCTTGTGTAGACATCAACATCTTCACCAGCACCATCTCCTCTCAAACCCTAGTTCATCTCTTGTATCCAATCTTTGTACCCAAACCTTAGATTGGTACCTGTGGGTTGCTAGTAGTGTTGATTACTCCTTGTAGTTGATGCTAGTTGGTTTATTTGGTGGAAGATCATATGTTCAGATCCATTATGCATATTAATACCCCACTGATCATGAACAATATTATGTCTTGTGAGTAGTTACTTTTTTTCCTGAGGACATGGGAGAAGTCTTGCTATTAGTAGTCATGTGAGTTTGGTCTTCGTTCGATATTTTGATGAGATGTATGTTGTCTCTCCTCTAGTGGTGTCATGTGAACGTCGACTACATGACACTTCACCATTATTTGGGCCTAGAGGAAGGCATTGGGAAGTAATAAGTAGATGTTGGGTTGCTAGAGTGACAGAAGCTTAAATCCTAGTTTATGCGTTGCTCCGTAAGGGGCTGATTTGGATCCATATGTTTCAGGCTATGGATAGGTTTACCTTAATACTTCTTTTGTAGTTGCGGATGCTTGCATTAGAGGTTAATAATAAGTGGGAGGCTTTTCCAAGTAAGGACAGCACCCAAGCACCGGTCCACCCACATAACAAATTATCAAAGTACCGAACGCGAATCAGATGATCGTGATGAAAACTAGCTTGACGATAATTCCCATGTGTCCTCGGGAGCGCTTTCCTTTATATAAGAGTTTGTCCAGGCTTGTCATTTGCTACAAAAAGGATTGGGTCACCTTTCTGCACCTTATTTACGTTTACCTTTTGTCACTTGCTACCAATTACCGTATCACAAAACTATCCGTTACCTATAATTTCAGTGCTTGCAGAAAATACCTTACTGAAAACTGCTATCATTTCCTTCTGCTCCTCGTTGGGTTCGACACTCTTACTTATCGAAAGGACTATGATAGATCCCCTACACTTGTGGGTCATCAAGACTCTTTTCTGGCGCCGTTGTCGGGGAGTGAAGCGCCTTTGGTAAGTGGAATTTGGTAAGGAAAATTCTATATAGTATGTTGAAATTTATTGTCACTTGTTACTATGGCTCAAAATCCTTTGAGGGGCTTGTTCGGGGTATCTTCTGTTGGAAATATGCCCTAGAGGCAATAATAAAAGAGTTATTATTATATTTCCTTGTTCATGATAATCGTTTATTATCCATGCTATAATTGTATTGATTGGAAACTCATATACATGTGTGGATGAATAGACAAACTTTGTGTCCCTAGTAAGCCTCTACAGGACTAGCTCGTTGATCAAAGATGACCGCGGTTTCCAGGTCATAGACATGAGTTGTCATTTGATAACGGGATCACATCATTAGGAGAATGATGTGATGGACGAGACCCAAACGTTAAACATAGCTTTTGATCGTATCAGTTATCGCTATAGTTTTCTGCATGTCAAGTATAAGTTCCTATGACCATGAGATCATGTAACTCACTGACACCGTAGGAGTGCTTTGTGTGTGCCAAACGTCGCAACGTAACTGGGTGACTATAAAGGTACTCTACAGGTATCTCCGAAGGTGTCTGTTGAGTTGACATGGATCGAGACTGGGATTTGTCACTCCGTGTGACGGAGAGGTATCTCCGGGCCCACTCGGTAATACGTCATCTCAATGAGCTCAAAGTGACTAAGTGGTTGGTCACGGGATTATGTGTTACGGTAACGAGTAAAGAGACTTGCCGGTAACGAGATTGAACTAGGTATAGAGATACCGACGATCGAATCTCGGGCAAGTAACATACCGACGAGACAAAGGGAACTGTATACGGGATTGCCTGAATCCTTGACATCGTGGTTCATCCGATGAGATCATCGAGGAACATGTGGGAACCAATATGGGTATCCAGATCCCGCTATTGGTTATTGACCTGGGAGTGTCTCGGTCATGTCTGCATAGTTTCCGAACCCGCAGGGTCTACACACTTAAGGTTCGGTGACGTTAAGGTTGTTAGTGAGAACAGTGCATGGTTACCGAAGGTTGTTCGGAGTCCCGGATGAGATCCCGGACGTGACGAGGGTCTCCGGAATGGTCCGGAGACGAAGATTGATATATAGGATGAAAGGTTTCGGAGTCCGGAAGTGTTCCGGGGAGTATCGGGAAGACGACGGATGACCGAAAGGGGTTTCGGGGTCCCGGAAGGAGTTTCGGGCCTAATGGGCCACAAAAGGGGGACACAACAGCCCTCATAGGGCTGTGCGCCCCCCCTGGGCCCTCTCCTAGTGCGCAAGGGGGGCTGGCCCCTCCTAGGGCTGCCGCACCCCCTAGCTTGGGGGGCAAGGCGCCTGGGGGGGGGAGCCCTAACCCTGGCCGCCGCCCCCCCCTTCTCCCTTGGCCGCCGCCCCTAGGGGGGTAACCCTAGGGCGCCCCTCCCCTCTCTAGCCCCCTATATAAGGAGAGGCAGAGGGAGGGCAGCCACACACGTTCGTGCCTTGGTGCTGCCCTCCCTCTCCCACAACAATCTTCGTTCTCCCGCGGTGCTTGGCGAAGCTCTGCTGGAATCCTCCATCACCATCTCCACCATGCCGTCGTGCTGCCAGTGTCTCCATCAACCTCTCCTCCACCCCTTGCTGGATCAAGAAGGAGGAGACGTCCCCGATCTGTACGTGTGAAGAACGCGGAGGCACCGTTGCTTCGGTGCTAGGATCTTCGGCGATCTGAATCGCGGCGAGTACGACTCCATCAACCGCGTTCTTGAACGCTTCCGCTTAGCGATCTACAAGGGTATGTGGATCCAACTCTCCCCTCGTAGATGCATCTCCTAGATTGATCTTGGTGAACGTAGGAAAAATTTTCGTTTCCCATGCAACGTTCCCCAACAGTGGCATCATGAGCTAGGATCTTGCGTAGATGCTTTCACGAGTAGAACACAAAAGGGTTTGTGGGCGTTGATGTTTAAATTGCTGCCCTCCTTAGTCTTTCTTGATTCAGCGGTATTATGGGATGAAGCGGCCCGGACCAACTTTACATGTCCACGTACATGAGACCGGTTCCATCGACAGACATGTGACTTTTGTTGCATAAGATGGCTGGCGGGTGTCTGTCTCTCCTATCTTAGTTGAATCGGAATAGAACAAGGCGGTCCTTGTAGAAGGTTAAATAGCAACTTAAATATCACCGTTGTGGCTTTGCGTAGGTAAGAAGCGTTCTTGCTAGATACCCATAGCAGCCACGTAAAACATGCAACAACAAATTAGAGGACGTCTCACTTGTTTTTGCAGGGTATGTATGTGATATGATATGGCCAATGACATGATGAGATATATTTGATGTATGAGATGATCATGTTGTAATAGTTAATATCGACTTGCATGTCGATGTATACGGCAACCGGCAGGAGCCATAGGGTTGTCTTTAATTTTTGTATGACCTGCGTGTCAATCATTAAGTGCTTTGTAATGCTTTACTTTATCGCTAAACGGTAGCAATAGTAGTAAGAGCATGGTGGGCGCGCGACAACCCCGATGGCGACACGATGATGGAGATCATGATGATGGGGATCATGGTGTGGCGCCGGTGACGATGGAGATCATGCCGGTGCTTTGGAGATGGAGATCAAAAGCACGAGTTGATGGCCATATCATGTCACTTATGATTTGCATGTGATGTTAATCCTTTTATGCATCTTATTTTGCTTAGGACGACGGTAGCATTATAAGATGATCCTTCACTAAAATTTCAAGATAAAATTGTGTTCCCCCCGAGTGTGCGCCGTTGCGAAGGTTCGTCGTTTCGAAGCACCACGTGATGATCGGGATAGACTCTACGTTCGCATACAATGGGTGCAAGCCAGTTTTGCACATGCAGAACACTCGGGTTAGACTTGACGAGCCTAGCATGTACAGACATGGCCTCGGAACACGGAAGACCGAAAGGTCGAGCATGAGTCATATAGTAGATATGATCAACATGTAGATGTTCACCATTGACACCACCTCATCTCACGTGATGATCGGACTTGGGTTGGTGGATCTGGATCATGTCACGCTCGAATGACCAGAGGGATGTCAATTTGAGTGGGAGTTATAAATAATTTGATTAGGTAATAACTCACTTATCATGAACAATAGTCTAAAATGTCTTTGCAAATCTTTTGTTGTAGATGGCTCGCGCAGTAGCTCCCCTGAATTTTAATGCGTTCCTAGAGAAAGCTAAACTGAAAGATGATGGGAGCAACTTTGTGGACTGGCTCCGCAATCTGAGGATCATCCTCACAGCTGCCCAAAAGGTTTATGTCCTAAATGCACCGCTAGGTGAACCCCCCGCTCCTCAGGCCTTTGCGGACGTTATGAACGCCTGGCAGTCGCGTTCGGATGACTACTCAATAGTGCAGTGTGCCATGTTGTATAGCTTGGAAGGAGGACTTCAAAGGCGTTTTGAACGTCATGGAGCATATGAGATGTTCCAGGAGTTGAAGTTCATCTTTGAGAAGAATGCTAAGATCGAGAGGTATGAGACCACCGATAAATTCTTTGCTTGCAAGATGGAGGAGAATTCGTCTGTCAGTGAGCACTTACTGAAGATGTCTGGGTACTATACCCGCATAGCTGATCTGGGACTTGTGTTCCCGGATGAGGCTATCATTGACAGAATTCTCCAGTCACTCCCGCCTAGCTACAAGAGCTTCGTGCAGCAGTATAACATGCAAGGGATGAACAAAAGCATCGCCGAGCTGTTTTCGATGCTGAAAGTCGCTGAGGCAGACATCCAGAAGGAGTATCAAGTGTTGATGGTCAATAAAACCACCAGTTTCAAGAAGAATGGCAAGGGCAAGAAGGGTAACTCTAAGAAGGGTGGCAAGGCAGTTGCTCATCCAGTGAAGAAACCCAAGGCTGGGCCCAAGCCAGAGACTGAGTGTTTCTATTGCAAGGGGAACGGCCACTGGAAGCGGAACTGCCCCAAGTATCTGGCAGACAAGAAGGGGGCCAACAACAACAACAAGCAAGGTATATGTGATATACATGTTATTGATGTGTACCTTACCAACTCTCGTTGTAGTGCCTGGGTATTTGATACCGGTTCGGTTGCTCACATTTGCAACTCTAAACAGGAACTGCGGAATAAACGGAGGCTGGCGAAGGACGAAGTGACGATGCGCGTGGGAAATGGTTCCAAGGTTGATGTGATCGCCGTCGGCACGCTCGCTCTTCGATTACCATCGGGATTAGTTATGAACCTGAATAATTGTTATTTAGTGCCTGCGTTAAGCATGAACATTATATCTGGATCTTGTTTATTGCGAGACGGTTACCCATTTAAATCAGAGAATAAAGGTTGTTCTATTTATATGGGTAATATCTTTTATGGTCATGCACCCGAAGTAAGGGGTTTATTCTTATTGAATCTCGATAATGATGATACACATGTTCATAACATTGATGCCAAAAGATGTAGAGTTGATAATGATAATACCACTTTCTTGTGGCACTGCCGTCTGGGTCATATCGGCGTGAAACGCATGAGGAAGCTCCATGCTGATGGACTTTTGGAGTCTCTTGATTTTGAATCACTTGACACATGCGAGCCGTGCCTCATGGGCAAGATGACAAGGACCCCGTTTTCAGGGACAATGGAACGGGCAAGTGACTTATTGGAAATCATACATACTGATGTGTGTGGTCCGATGAGTGTCACGGCGCGCGGTGGATATCGTTATTTTCTCACCTTCACTGACGACTTAAGTAGATATGGGTATATTTACTTAATGAAGCATAAGTCTGAAACTTTTGAAAAGTTCAAGCAATTTCAGAGTGAAGTTGAAAATCATCGTAACAAGAAGATCAAGATCCTACGATCTGATCGAGGGGGAGAATATCTGAGTTATGAGTTTGGCAATCACTTAAGAAAATGTGGAATTGTTTCACAGTTGACGCCACCTGGAACACCACAGCGTAATGGTGTGTCCGAACGTCGTAATCGAACCCTATTAGATATGGTACGTTCTATGATGTCTCTTGCCGATTTGCCACTATCGTTCTGGGGATATGCGTTAGAGACAGCTGCATTCACTTTAAATAGGGCTCCATCTAAGTCCGTTGAGACAACACCGTATGAACTGTGGTTTGGTAAGAAACCTAAGTTGTCTTTTCTCAAGGTTTGGGGTTGCGATGCTTATGTCAAAAGGCTTTAGCCAGAAAAGCTCGAACCCAAAGCGGACAAATGTGTCTTCATAGGATACCCAAAAGAAACTGTTGGGTACACCTTCTATCTCAGATCCGAAGGCAAAGTGTTTGTCGCTAAGAACGGGTCCTTTCTCGAGAAAGAGTTTCTCTCGAAAGAATTGAGTGGGAGGCAGGTAGAACTTGATGAGGTTATTGAACCTCTGCTTCAACCAGAGAGTTGCGCAGCACAGAAAGATGTTTTTGTAGAGCCTGCAGCGGTTGAAGAGGAAGCCAATGATGATGATCAAGAAGCTTCTGATCAAGTTACTACCGAACCTCGTAGGTCGACAAGGGTACGCACTGCACCTGAGTGGTATGGTAACCCTGTCTTGGAGGTCATGTTGTTAGACAACGGTGAACCTACGAGCTATGGAGAAGCGATGGTGGGCCCGGATTCCGACAAATGGTTAGAGGCCATGAAATCCGAGATGGGATCCATGTATGAAAACAAAGTATGGACTTTGGAAGTATTACCTGAAGGGCGGAAGGCCATTCAGAATAAATGGATTTTTAAGAGGAAGACGGACGCTGACGGTAATGTCACCGTGTATAAAGCTCGACTTGTGGCAAAGGGTTTTTCACAAGTTCAAGGGATTGACTACGATGAGACTTTCTCACCCGTAGCGATGCTTAAATCCGTCCGAATCATGTTAGCAATAGCTGCATATTTCGATTATGAAATTTGGCAGATGGATGTCAAAACAGCGTTCCTTAACGGTTTTCTGAAGGAAGAGTTGTATATGATGCAACCGGAAGGTTTTGTCGATCCAGAGAATGCTGACAAAGTATGCAGGCTCCAGCGTTCCATTTATGGGCTGGTGCAAGCATCTCGGAGTTGGAATCTTCGCTTTGATGAGGTGATCAAAGCGTTTGGGTTTGTACAAGTTTACAATGAAGCTTGTATTTACAAGAAAGTGAGTGGGAGCTCTATAGCGTTTCTAATATTATATGTGGATGACATATTGCTGATTGGAAACAATATAGAATTTTTGGATAGCGTGAAGGGGTATTTGAACAAGAGTTTTTCGATGAAGGATCTCGGTGAAGCTGCTTTCATATTGGGCATCAAGATCTATAGAGATAGATCAAGACGCTTGATAGGACTTTCACAAAGTACATACCTTGATAAAGTTTTGAAGAAGTTCAAAATGGATCAATCCAAGAAGGGGTTCTTGCCGGTATTGCAAGGTACAAAGTTGAGTAAGACTCAATGCCCAGTAACTGCGGAAGATAGAGAAAAGATGAGTGTCGTCCCCTATGCTTCAGCCATAGGCTTTATCATGTATGCAATGCTGTGCACAAGACCAGATGTCAGCCTTGCCATAAGTATGGCCGGAAGGTTTCAAAGTAATCCTGGTATGGATCACTGGACAGCGGTCAAGAATATCCTAAAGTACCTGAAAAGGACTAAGGAAATGTTTCTCGTTTATGGAGGTGATCAAGAGCTCGTCGTAAAGGGTTACGTCGATGCAAGTTTTGACACTGATCCGGATGACTCTAAGTCTCAAACCGGATACGTATATATTCTCAACGGGGGAGCGGTAAGCTGGTGCAGTTCCAAGCAAAGCGTGGTAGCCGATTCTACATGCGAAGCGGAGTACATAGCTGCCTCGGAGGCGGCAAAGGAAGGTGTCTGGATGAAGGAGTTCATGACAGATCTTGGAGTTGTGCCTAGTGCATTGAACCCAATGACTCTGTTTTGTGACAACACTGGTGCCATTGCTCTAGCCAAGGAACCAAGGTTTCACAAGAGGACCAGACACATAAAGCGACGCTGCAATTCCATCCGCGATTCAGTCAAGGAGGAGGACATAAGCATTTGCAAAGTACACACGGATTTGAATGTTGCAGATCCGTTGACTAAGCCTCTTCCACGGGCTAAGCATGATCAACACCAAGACTCTATGGGTGTTAGATTCATTACCTTGTAATGCTAGATTATTGACTCTAGTGCAAGTGGGAGACTGTTGGAAATATGCCCTAGAGGCAATAATAAAAGAGTTATTATTATATTTCCTTGTTCATGATAATCGTTTATTATCCATGCTATAATTGTATTGATTGGAAACTCATATACATGTGTGGATGAATAGACAAACTTTGTGTCCCTAGTAAGCCTCTACAGGACTAGCTCGTTGATCAAAGATGACCGCGGTTTCCAGGTCATAGACATGAGTTGTCATTTGATAACGGGATCACATCATTAGGAGAATGATGTGATGGACGAGACCCAAACGTTAAACATAGCTTTTGATCGTATCAGTTATCGCTATAGTTTTCTGCATGTCAAGTATAAGTTCCTATGACCATGAGATCATGTAACTCACTGACACCGTAGGAGTGCTTTGTGTGTGCCAAACGTCGCAACGTAACTGGGTGACTATAAAGGTACTCTACAGGTATCTCCGAAGGTGTCTGTTGAGTTGACATGGATCGAGACTGGGATTTGTCACTCCGTGTGACGGAGAGGTATCTCCGGGCCCACTCGGTAATACGTCATCTCAATGAGCTCAAAGTGACTAAGTGGTTGGTCACGGGATTATGTGTTACAGTAACGAGTAAAGAGACTTGCCGGTAATGAGATTGAACTAGGTATAGAGATACCGACGATCGAATCTCGGGCAAGTAACATACCGACGAGACAAAGGGAACTGTATACGGGATTGCCTGAATCCTTGACATCGTGGTTCATCCGATGAGATCATCGAGGAACATGTGGGAACCAATATGGGTATCCAGATCCCGCTATTGGTTATTGACCTGGGAGTGTCTCGGTCATGTCTGCATAGTTTCCGAACCCGCAGGGTCTACACACTTAAGGTTCGGTGACGTTAGGGTTGTTAGTGAGAACAGTGCATGGTTACCGAAGGTTGTTCGGAGTCCCGGATGAGATCCCGGACGTGACGAGGGTCTCCGGAATGGTCCGGAGACGAAGATTGATATATAGGATGAAAGGTTTCGGAGTCCGGAAGTGTTCCGGGGAGTATCGGGAAGACGACGGATGACCGAAAGGGGTTTCGGGGTCCCGGAAGGAGTTTCGGGCCTAATGGGCCACAAAAGGGGGACACAACAGCCCTCATAGGGCTGTGCGCCCCCCCCCCTGGGCCCTCTCCTAGTGCGCAAGGGGGGCTGGCCCCTCCTAGGGCTGCCGCACCCCCTAGCTTGGGGGGCAAGGCGCCTGGGGGGGGGGAGCCCTAACCCTGGCCGCCGCCCCCCCCTTCTCCCTTGGCCGCCGCCCCTAGGGGGGTAACCCTAGGGCGCCCCTCCCCTCTCTAGCCCCCTATATAAGGAGAGGCAGAGGGAGGGCAGCCACACACGTTCGTGCCTTGGTGCTGCCCTCCCTCTCCCACAACAATCTTCGTTCTCCCGCGGTGCTTGGCAAAGCTCTGCTGGAATCCTCCATCACCATCTCCACCACGCCGTCGTGCTGCCGGTGTCTCCATCAACCTCTCCTCCACCCCTTGCTGGATCAAGAAGGAGGAGACGTCCCCGATCTGTACGTGTGAAGAACGCGGAGGCACCGTTGCTTCGGTGCTAGGATCTTCGGCGATCTGAATCGCGGCGAGTACGACTCCATCAACCGCGTTCTTGAACGCTTCCGCTTAGCGATCTACAAGGGTATGTGGATCCAACTCTCCCCTCGTAGATGCATCTCCTAGATTGATCTTGGTGAACGTAGGAAAAATTTTCGTTTCCCATGCAACATTCCCCAACATCTTCACCCCGACCAGAAGAGCAAAGAGTTGCTCCTCAACCTACTGCACCTTTTGAAAATGTTTGCTTTGAGATTCCTTCGGGTATGATAGAGAAACTGCTTGAAAATCCCTTTACAGGAGACGGAACACTGCATCCCGATTTACATCTAATCTATGTGGATGAAGTTTGTGGATTATTTAAGCTTGCAGGTATGCCCGAGGATGTTATCAAGAAGAAGGTCTTTCCCTTTATCTTTGAAGGGAGATACATCGACATGGTTTAGGCTATGCGGTGATATGGGATCATGGAACTATAATCGTCTGAAGTTGGAATTTCATCAGAAGTTCTACCCTATGCACCAGGTTCATCATGATCGTAATTATATTTATAATTTATAGCCTCGCGAAGGAGAAAGCATCGCTCAAGCTTGTGGGAGGCTTAAGTAAATGTTATATTCATGCCCCAATCATGAGCTCTCAAGAGAAATGACCATTCAAAATTTTTATGCTCGTCTTTCTCTTAATAATTGCTCCATGCTCGATACTTCTTGTTCTGGCTCTTTTATGATGAAGACTATTGAATTCAAATGCGATTTATTGGAAAGAATTAAACGCAACTCTGAAGATTGGGATCTCGACGAAGGTAAGGAGTCAGGTATGACCCCTAAGTTTGATTGTGTTAAAGCTTTTATGGATACCGATGTTTTCCGTGAGTTTAGCACTAAATATGGACTTGACTCTGAGATAGTAGCTTCTTTCTGTGAATCTTTTGCTACTCATGTTGATCTCCCCAAGTAGAAGTGGTTTAAATATCATCCCCCTATTGAAGTAAAAGTAGTTGAACCTATTAAAGTTGAAGAAAAGACTATCACTTATAATGTTGATCCTGTTATACCTACCGCTTATATTGAGAAACCACCGTTCCCTGTTAGGATCATGCTCAAGCTTCAACTGTAGTTCATAAGAGTAATACTAGAACACCTACACCCCCTGAGCAAATTAAAGTTGAACCTAGTGTTGCTATGGTTAAAGATCTCTTGGTAGAAGATTTAGATGGACATGTTATTTACCTCCAAGAAGAGTCTGCTAGAACAGCCAAACCCAATGCTAGGAACAAACATAGACCTATTGTGGGCTTGCCTGTTATCTCTGTTAAGATAGGAGATCATTGTTACCATGGTTTATGTGATGTAGGTGCTAGTGCGAGTATTATCCCTCATGATTTATATCAAGAAATTATGCATGATATTGCACCTATTGAGTTAGAAGGGATTGATGTTACTATTAAGCTTGCTAATAGAGACACTATTTCACCAGTTGGGATTGTTAGAGATATTGAAGTCATGTGTGGGAAGGTTAAATACCCTGCTGATTTTCTTGTTATTAGTTCCCCACAAGATGAATTATGTCCCATTATATTTGGTAGACCCTTCTTGAATACTGTTAATGCCAAGATAGACTACGTGAAAGATATTGTTACTGTTGGATTAGGGGATATGTCTCATGATTTTAACTTTGCTAAATTCCGTAGACAACCCCTTGAAAAGGCACCACCCAGTAAGGATGAAATTATTGGTCTCGCTTCTATTGCCGTGCTACCTAATGATCCTTTATAACAATACTTTCTAGACCATGAAAATGATATGCATATGAATGAGAGAAGGGAAATAGATGAAATATTCTTTAAACAGGGACCCGTATTGAAAAACAACTTGCCTGTTGAAATCCTAGGGGATCCTCCTCCACCCAAGGGTGATCCCGTGTTTGAACTTAAACCTTTATCTGATAATCTTAAGTATGTTTATCTTGATGAAAAGAAGATGTTTCCTGTTATTATTAGTGCTAACCTTTCAGAGCAGGAAGAAGAAAAATTATTGAAAACTCTGAAGAAGCATCGTGCTGCTATTGGATATACTCTGGATGATCTTAAGGGCATTAGTCCCACTATATGCCAACACAAGATAAAATTGGAAGAAAATGCTAAACCGGTTATTGATCATCAGCGACGGTTAAATCCTAAGATGAAAGAAGTGGTAAGGAAGGAAATACTAAAGCTTCTAGAGGCAGGTATTATCTATCCAGTTGCTGATAGCCAGTGGGTAAGTCTTGTCCATTGTGCCCCTAAGAAAGTAGGTATGACTGTCGTTCCTAATGATAAAGATGAATTGATCCCGCAAAGAATGGTTACAGGTTATAGGGTGCTAATAGATTTCCGTAAGTTAAATAAAGCTACTAAGAAAGATCATTACCCCTTGCCATTTATTGATCAAACGCTAGAAAGGTTATCCAAACATACTCATTTCTGCTTTCTAGATGGTTATTCTGGTTTCTCTCAAATACCTGTGTCAAAAGGGGATCAAGAAAATACCACTTTTACTTGTCCTTTCGGTACCTTTGCTTATAGACGTATGCCTTTTGGTTTATGTAATGCACCTGCTACCTTTCAAAGATGCATGATGGCTATATTCTCTGATTTTTGTGAAAAGATTGTTGAGGTGTTCATGGATGATTTCTCCGTTTACGGAACTTCTTTTGATGATTGCTTAAGCAACCTTGATCGAGTTTTGCAGAGATGTGAAGACACTAACCTTGTCTTGAATTGGGAGAAGTGCCACTTTATGGTTAATGAAGGCATTGTCTTGGGACATAGAATTTTTTAAGAGGTATTGAAGTTGACTAAGCTAAAGTTGATGTCATTGAAAAGATGCCATGCCCTAAGGACATCAAAGGTATACAAAGTTTCCTTGGTCACGCCGAGTTTTATAGGAGGTTCATTAAGGACTTCTCCAAAATCTCCAGGCCTCTGACTAATCTCTTACAAAAAGATATTCCTTTTGTATTTGATGATGATTGTCTAGAAGCATTTGAAATACTTAAGAAAGCATTGATCTCTGCACCTATTGTCCAGCCACCTGACTGGAATTTACCCTTTCAGATTATGTGCGATGCTAGCGATTATGCTATAGGTGCTGTTCTAGGGCAAAGAGTTGATAAGTAATTGAATATTATCCAGTATGCTAGTAAAACTCTAGATAGTGCCCAAAGAAATTATGCCACTACTGAGAAAGAATTTTTAGCAGTTGTATTTGCTTGTGATAAGTTTAGACCATATATCATTGATTCTAAAGTAACTATTCACACTGATCATGCGGCTATCAAATACCTTATGGAAAAGAAAGATTCTAAACCTAGACTTATTAGATGGGTTCTCTTGCTGCAAGAATTTGACTTGCATATTATTAATAGAAAAGGAGCTGAGAACCCCGTTGCAGACAACTTGTCTAGGTTAGAAAATGTACTTGATGACACACAACCTATTGATGATAGCTTTCCTGATGAACAACTAGCTGTCATAAATACTTCTCGTACTGCTCCATGGTATGCTGATTATGCTAATTATATTGTTGCTAAGTTTATACCTCCTAGCTTCACATACCAGCAAAAGAAAAAGTTCTTCTATGATTTGAGACATTACTTCTGGGATGACCCACATCTTTATAAAGAAGGAGTAGATGGTATCATTAGACGTTGTGTACCTGAGCATGAAAAGGAACAGATCCTACGCAAGTGCCACTCCGAAGCTTATGGAGGACACTGATACGTCCAAAACGTATCTATAATTTCTGCTTGCTCCATGCCTCTTTTGGGTGATATTGCTATGATATTTATACACTTCCATATACTTCTGATCATATTTGGACTAACCTATTAACTCAGTGCACCCCAGTGCCAGTTTCTATTTTCTGCTGTTTTTGTATTTCAGGTTTTCCCATTACGAAAACTGCCAGAAAAATCCCGGAAAAATTATATAAAAAATCAGCGTTCCAGAAGCTTCCCGGCACCCGAAGTACAGCCGGAGGGGGGCCACCAGGGCTCCAGGCGCCCTGGTGGCGCGGCCCCCCTCCTGGCCGCGCCGGGGGGGGCGCCTGGGCCCCCCAGGCCTCCGCTGATGCCCCCCTTTGGCATATATTTATATCGTGTCCCGAAACCCTCGAGACGGGAACCCTTTTTTGCGATCTCATCTCTGTTCTGCCGCCTCCGCGCTTCCAAGATCGGGAGCACCAGGAGAACTCTTCCCGGCACCCTGCCGGAGGGGAGGATCACCACCGGGAGCTTCTCCACCACCATGGACGCCTCCCGGATGAGTTGTGAGTAGTCTCCCTTGGACCATGGGTCCATGACCAGTAGCTATGTGATGTTCTTCTCCCATTCTTGTACTTCACTAATTAGTCCTCGTGAGCTGCCCTACATGATCGAGGCACATATGTAATCCTTATGCTGTTGCTATGATGAGTTTGCTGGGATCCGATGGATTGTGAGATTATGTTCAGATTGTGTTTGAGTAATATATTTGATCTACCTCTTTTATATTTATGTTCGTAAGTAATTATTGCATGTTCTCCATTGCTATTTATTGCTTTGGCCAAGTAGTGAAGGAAATATGCCCTAGAGGCAATAATAAAGTTGTTATTTATATTTCCTTATATCATGATAAATGTTTATTATTCATGCTAGAATTGTATTAATCGGAAACTTGATACATGTGTGAATACATAGACAAAATAGTATGTCCCTAGTATGCCTCTACTAGACTAGCTTATTGATCAAAGATGGTTATGTTTCCTAGCCATAGACATGAGTTGTCATTTGATCAACGGGATCACATCATTAGGAGAATGATGTGATGGACTAGACCCATCCGTTAGCATAGCATTATGATCGTTTAGTTTTACTGCTATTGCTTTCTTCATGACTTATACATGTTCCTATGACTATGAGATTATGCAACTCCCGAATACCGTAGGAACACCTTGTGTGCTATCAAACGTCACAACGTAACTAGGTGATCATAAAGATGCTCTACAGGTGTCTCCGAAAGTATTCGTGGTGTTGGCATAGATCAAGATTAGGATTTGTCACTCCGAGTGTCGGAGAGGTATCTCTGGGCCCTCTCGGTAACACACATCATAATAAGCCTTGGAAGCAAAATACTAATGAGTTAGTCACGAGATGATGTGTTACGGAACGAGTAAAGAGACTTGCCGGTAATGAGATTGAACTAGGTATAGAGATACCGACGATCGAATCTCGGGCAAGTAACATACCGATGACAAAAGGAACAACGTATGTTGTTATGCGGTTTGACCGATAAATATATTCGTAGAATATGTAAGAGCCAATATGAACATCTAGGTTCCGCTATTGGTTATTGACCGGAGAAGAGTCTCGGTCATGTCTACATAGTTCTCGAACCCGTAGGGTCCGCACGCTTAACGTTTGATGACGATCGGTATTATGAGTTTATGTGTTTTGATGTACCGAAGGTAGTTCGGAGTCCCGGATGAGATCACGGACATGACGAGGAGTCTCGGAATGTCCGAGACATAAAGATTGATATATTGGACGACTATATTCGGACACCGGAAGTGTTCCGGAAAAGTTTCGGATTTAACTGGATTGCCGGAGGGGGTTACCGGAACCCCCTACGAGGGGGGATGGTCCATCGTGGGCCTTGAGGAAAGGAGAGAGGCAGCCCATAGAGGCTGGCCGGCGCCCCACCAGGGGATCCTAGTTGGACTAGTATTGGGGGGCGCCACCTCTACCTCTCTTCCTTCTTGGTGGACTCCTACTAGGAATAGGATTGCAATCCTATTCCTAGTAGGATTGCCCTAGCCGCACCATAGGAGGCCGGCCGGCCCTCCCCTCTTGCTCCTTTATATACGGGGGCAGGGGGGCACCCAAAGACACACAAGTTGAATTGTTCCAGCCGTGTGCGGTGCCCCCCTCCACAGAAACACACCTCGGTCACACCGTTGCAGTGCTTAGGAGAAGCCCTGCACCGGTAGATACATCATATCCATCACCATGCCATCGTGCTGACGAAACTCTCCCGTGAAGCTCAACTGGATCAAGAGCTCGTGGGACGTCATCAAGCTGAACGTGTGCTGAACGCGGAGGTGCCGTACGTTCGGTGCTTGATCGGTTGAATCGCGAAGAAGTTCGACTACATCAACCGCGTCACTTGACGCTTCCGCTTCCGGTCTACGAGGGTACGTAGACACACTCTTCCCTCTCGTTGCTATGCATCTGGTAGATAGATCTTGCGTGATCGTAGGAAAATTTTAAAATACTACGTTCCCCAACAGTGGCATCATGAGCCAGGTCTATGCGTAGATGATATGCATGAGTAGAACACAATGAGTTGTGGGCGATACTAGTCATACTGCTTACCAACATGTCATACTTTGCTTCGACGGTATTGCGAGATGAAGCGGCCCGGACCGACATTACGCGTACGCTTACGCGAGACTGGTTTCACCGTTAAGAGCACTCGTTGCTTAAAGGTGACTGGCGGGTGTCTGTCTCTCTCACTTTAGCTGAATCAAGTGTGGCTACGCCCGGTCCTTGTGAAGGTTAAAACAGCACATACTTGATGAAACATCGTTGTGGTTTTGTATGCGTAGGTAAGAACGGTTCTTGCTAAGCCCGTAGCAGCCACGTAAAACTTGCAACAACAAAGTAGAGGACGTCTAACTTGTTTTTGCAGGGCATGTTGTGATGTGATATGGTCAAGACATGATGAGTTATACGATTTTGTATGAGATGATCATGTTTTGTAATGTTATCGGCAACTGGCAGGAGCTATATGGTTGTCACTTTATTGTATGAAATGCAATCGTCATGTAATTGCTTTACTTTATCACTAAGCGGTAGCGATAGTCGTAGAAGCAATAGTTGGCGAGACGACAACGATGCTACGATGGAGATCAAGGTGTCGCGCCGGTGACGAAGGTGATCATGACGGTGCTTTGGAGATGGAGATCAAAAGCACAAGATGATGATGGCCATATCATGTCACATATTTTGATTGCATGTGATGTTTAACTTATTATGCTTCATTTTTTGCTTAGAACGACGGTAACATTATAAGATGATCCCTTACTAAATTTCAAGGTATAAGTGTTCTCCCTAAGTATGCACCGTTGCGAAAGTTCGTCGTGCCGAGACACCACGTGATGATCGGGTGTGATAAGCTCTACGTTCAAATACAACGGGTGTAAGCCAGTTTTGCACACGCAGAATACTCGGGTTAATCTTGACGAGCCAAGCATATGTAGATATGGCCTCGGAACACTGGAGACCGAAAGGTCGAGCGTGAATCATATAGTAGATATGATCAACATAAGATGTTCACCATTGATACTACTCCATCTCACGTGATGATCGGACATGGTTTAGTTGATTTGGATCACGTGATCATTTAGATGACCGGAGGGATGTCTATCTAAGTGGGAGTTCTTTAGTAATATGATTAACTGAACTTTAATTTATCATGAACTTAGTCCTGGTAGTATTAGCATATCTATGTTGTAGATCAATAGCTCGCGATGTTGCTCCCCGTTTATTTTTTATATGTTCCTAGAGAAAACTAAGTTGAAAGATGTTAGTAGCAATGATGCGGAATTGTTCCGTGATCTGAGGATTATCCTCATTGCTGCATAGAGAATTATGTCCTTGATGCACCGCTAGGTGACAGACCTATTGCAGGAGCAGATGTAGACGTTATGAACGTTTTGACAAAAGCTCGGTATGATGACTACTTGATAGTTTAAGTGCACCATGCTTTACGGCTTAAAACCGGGACTTCAAAAACGTTTTGAACGCCGCGGAGCATATAAGATGTTCCAAGAGCTGAAATTAGTATTTCATACTCATGCCCGTGTCGAGAGGTATAAGACTTCTGACAGTACTTTGCCTACAAGATGGAGGAGAATAGCTCAACCAGTGAGCATGTGCTCAGATTGTCTGGGTACTACAATTACTTGAATCAAGTGGGAGTTAATCTTCCAGATAAGATAGTAATTGACAAAGTTCTCTAGTCACTATCACCAAGTTAGTAGAACTTCGTGATGAACTATAATATGCAAGGGATGACGAAATAATTCCCGAGCTCTTCGCGATGCTGAAATCGGCGAAGGTAGAAATCAAGAAACAACATCAAATGTTGATGGTTAACGAGACCACTTGTTTCAAGTAAAGGGCAAAAGGATAGAAGGGGAACTTCAAGAAGAATGACAAGCAAGTTGTCACTCCCGTGAAGAAACCCAAAGCTAAACTCAAGCCTGAAACTAAGTGCTTCTACTGCAAAGGAAATGGTCACTAGAAGTGGAACTGCCCTAGATACTTGGTGGATAAGAAGGATGGCAAAGTGAACAAAGGTATATTTGACATACAGAATATTGATGTGTATTTTACTAGTGTTCATAGCAACCCCTCGGTATTTGATACTGGTTTAGTTGCTAAATAGTAGTAACTCGAAACAAGAGTTGCAGAATGAACAGAGACTAGTTAAAGATGAAGTGACGATGTGTGTTGGAAGTGGTTCCAAGATTGATATGATCATCATCGCACACTCCCTATACTTTCGGGATTAGTGTAGAACCTAAATAAATGTTATTTGGCATTTGCGTTAAGCATGAATACGATTTGATCATGTTTGTTGCAATACGGTTATTCATTTAAAGTCATAGAATAATTGTTATTCTGTTTACATGAATAAAGCCTTCGATGGTCATACACCCAATGAAAATAGTTTGTTGGATCTCGATCGTAGTGATACACATATTCATAATATTGAAGCCAAAAGATGCAAGGTTAATAATGATAGTGCAACTTATTTGTGGCACTGCCGTTTAGGTCATATTGGTGTAAAGCGCATGAAGAAACTCCATAGTGATGGACTTTTGGAATCACTTGATTATGAATCACTTGGTGCTTGCGAACCATGCCTCATGGGCAAGATGACAAAAACTCCGTTCTCCGGAACTATGGAGCGAGCAACAGATTTGTTGGAAATCATACATACTGATGTATGTGGACCAATGAGTGTTGAAGCTCGCGGCGGGTATCGTTATTTTCTGACCTTCACTGATGATTTGAGCAGATATGGGTATATCTACTTAATGAAGCACAAGTCTGAAACATTTGAAAAGTTCAAAGAATTTCAAAGTGAAGTGGAGAATCATCGTAACAAGAAAATAAGAGTTTCTACGATATGATCGTAGAGGTAAAATATTTGAGTTAGCGAGTTTGGCCTTCAGTAAAAACAATGTGAAATAGTTTCACTACTCACGCCACCTGGAACACCACAGTGTAATGGTGTGTCCGAATGTCATAACCGTACTTTATTAGATATGGTGCGATCGATGATGTCTCTTACCGATCTACCACTATCGCTTTTGTGGTTATGCATTAGAGACAGCTACATTCACGTTAAATAGGGCACCATCTAAATCCGTGGAGATGACACCGTATGAACTGTGGTTTGACGAGAAACCTAAGCTGTCATTTCTTTAAGTTTGGGACTGCGATGCTTATGTGAAAAAGTTTCAACATGATAAGCTCGAACCCAAATCGGAGAAGTAAATCTTCATAGGATACCCAAAAGAAACTGTTGGGTACACCTTCTATCACAGATCCGAAGGCAAGGTCTTTGTTGCTAAGAGTGGATCCTTTCTAGAGAAGGAGTTTCTCTCGAAAGAAGTGAGTGGAAGGAAAGTAGAACTTGATAAGGTAATTGTACCTTCTCCCGAATTGGAAAGTGGAACATCACAGAAACTAGTTCCAGTGATTCCTACACCAATTAGTGAGGAAGCTAATGATGATGATCATGAAACTTCAGATCAAGTTTCTACTGAACTTCGTAGATCAACCAGAGTTCGTTCCGCATCAGATTGGTACGGCAACCCGGTTCTGGAAGTCATGTTACTGGACCATGATGAACCTACGAACTATGAGGAAGAGATGATGAGCCCAGATTCCACAAAATGGCTTGAGGCCATGAAATCTGAGATGGGATCCATGTATGAGAACAAAGTGTGGACTTTGTTTGACTTGCCCGATGATCGGCAAGCCATCGAAAATAAATGGATCTTCAAGAGGAAGACCGACGCAGATGGTAATGTTACTGTTTACAAAGCTCGACTTGTTGCGAAAGGGTTTCGACAAGTTCAAGGAGTTGACCACGATGAGACTTTCTCACCTGTAGCGATGCTTTAGTCTGTCCGAATCATGTTAGCAATTGCCGCATTTTATGATTATGAAATCTGGCAAATGGATGTCAAAACTGCATTCCTGAATGCATATCTCAAAGAAGAGTTGTATATGATCCAACCAGAAGGTTTTGTCGATCCAAAAGATGCTAACAATATGTGCAAGCTCCAGCGGTCCATCTATGGACTGGTGCAAGCATCTCGGAGTTGGAATATACGCTTTGATAAGTTGATCAAAGCATATAGATTTATACAGACTTGCGGTGAAGCCTGTATTTACAAGAAGTGAGTGGGAGCACTACAACCTTTCTGATAAGTATATGTGAATGACATATTGTCGATCGGAAATGATGTAGAATTTTCTGGAAAGCATAATGGAGTGTTTGAAAGGAGTTTTTCAAAGAAAGACCTTGGTGAAGCTGCTTACATATTGGGCATCAAGATCTATAGAGATAGATCAAGACGCTTGATAAGACTTTCGATGAGTACATACCTTGATAAGATTTTGAAGTAGTTCAAAATGGATCAGTCAAAAAGGAGTTCTTGCCTGACTTGTAAGGTGTGATGTTGAGTAAGACTCAAAGCCAGACCACGACAGAAAAATATAGAGAGAATGAAAGTCATTCCCTATGCCTCAGCCATAGGTTCTATAAAGTATGCCATGTTGTGTACCAAACATGTTGTGTACCTTGCCATGAGTTTGTCAAGGGGGTACAATAGTGATCCAGGAGTAGATCGCTGTACAGCGGTCAGAATTATTCTTAGTAACTGGATGACTAAGGAAATGTTTCTCGATTATGGAGGTGATAAAGAGTTCGTCGTAAAGGGTTACGCCGATGCAAGCTTTGACACTAAATCCAGATGACTCTAAGTATCAATCTGGATGCGTATTGAAAGTGGGAGCAATTAGCTAGAGTAGCTCTATGCAGAGCATTGTAGACATAGAAATTTGCGAAATACATACGGATCTGAATGTGACAGACCCGTTGACTAAACTTCTCTCACAAGCAAAACATGATCACACCTTATTACTCTTGGGTATTAATCACATAGCAATGTGAACTAGATTATTGACTCTAGTAAACCCTTTGGGTATTGGTCACATGGCGATGTGAACTATGGGTATTATTCACATAAAGATGTGAACTATCGGTATTAAATCACATGGTGATGTGAGCTAGATTATTGACTCTAGTGCAAGTGGGAGACTGAAGGAAATATGCCCTAGAGGCAATAATAAAGTTGTTATTTATATTTCCTTATATCATGATAAATGTTTATTATTCATGCTAGAATTGTATTAATCGGAAACTTGATACATGTGTGAATACATAGACAAAATAGTATGTCCCTAGTATGCCTCTACTAGACTAGCTCATTGATCAAAGATGGTTATGTTTCCTAGCCATAGACATGAGTTGTCATTTGATCAACGGGATCACATCATTAGGAGAATGATGTGATGGACTAGACCCATCCGTTAGCATAGCATTATGATCGTTTAGTTTTACTGCTATTGCTTTTTTCATGACTTATACATGTTCCTATGACTATGAGATTATGCAACTCCCGAATACCGTAGGAACACCTTGTGTGCTATCAAACGTCACAACGTAACTAGGTGATCATAAAGATGCTCTACAAGTGTCTCCGAAAGTATTCGTGGTGTTGGCATAGATCAAGATTAGGATTTGTCACTCCGAGTGTCGGAGAGGTATCTCTGGGCCCTATCGGTAACACACATCATAATAAGCCTTGCAAGCAAAAGACTAATGAGTTAGTCACGAGATGATGTGTTACGGAATGAGTAAAGAGACTTGCCGGTAATGAGATTGAACTAGGTATAGAGATACCGACGATCGAATCTCGGGCAAGTAACATACCGATGACAAAAGGAACAACGTATGTTGTTATGCGGTTTGACCGATAAAGATCTTCGTAGAATATGTAGGAGCCAATATGAACATCCAGGTTCCGCTATTGGTTATTGACCGGAGAAGAGTCTCGGTCATGTCTACATAGTTCTCGAACCCGTAGGGTCCGCACGCTTAACGTTTGATGACGATCGGTATTATGAGTTTATGAGTTTTGATGTACCGAAGGTAGTTCGGAGTTCCGGATGAGATCACGGACATGACGAGGAGTCTCGGAATGTCCGAGACATAAAGATTGATATATTGGACGACTATATTCGGACACCGGAAGTGTTCCGGAAAAGTTTCAGATTTAACTGGATTGCCGGAGGGGGTTACCGGAACCCCCTACGAGGGGGGATGGTCCATAGTGGGCCTTGAGGAAAGGATAGAGGCAGCCCATAGAGGCTGGCCGGCGCCCCACCAGGGGATCCTAGTTGGACTAGGATTGGGGGGCGCCACCTCTCCCTCTCTTTCTTTTTCCCTCTCTTCCTTCTTGGTGGACTCCTACTAGGAATAGGATTGCAATCCTATTCCTAGTAGGATTGCCCTAGTCGCACCATAGGAGGCCGGCCGGCCCTCCCCTCTTGATCCTTTATATACGGGGGCAGGGGGGCACCCAAAGACACACAAGTTGAATTGTTCCAGCCGTGTGCGGTGCCCCCCTCCACAGAAACACACCTCGGTCACACCGTTGCAGTGCTTAGGAGAAGCCCTGCGCCGGTAGATACATCATATCCGTCACCACGCCGTCGTGCTGACGAAACTCTCCCGTGAAGCTCAACTGGATCAAGAGCTCGTGGGACGTCATCAAGCTGAACGTGTGCTGAACGCGGAGGTGCCGTACGTTCGGTGCTTGATCGGTTGAATCGCGAAGAAGTTCGACTACATCAACCGCGTCACTTGACGCTTCCGCTTCCGGTCTACGAGGGTACATAGACACACTCTTCCCTCTCGTTGCTATGCATCTGGTAGATAGATCTTGCGTGATCGTAGGAAAATTTTAAAATACTACGTTCCCCAACAAGTAGTAGGTAGTGACTCCAAGAGGGAACGTTATGCTTGATTGTGGGTTCATGCCCCTCGATGACTAGCTTGAGTGACAGAAACATGAGTCTAGGAGATGTGCTGTTGCCACAAGGGGGAAAACAACGGTGCTTGTGCCCGCGGGTGCAAGGATTGTTTACTTTACGCAAAGTTCTTTTAATGCAGTTGTCTGTTGCTTTGAGTTTACACTATGGGTGGGACTCGCAACTTAATACCAGCGAGATGTTCTGGATAGATATCTCAAGGTGGATGATTAGTAGTAGATGCAGATGGATTTCGGTCTACTTGCCTTGGCGTACCGCCCATGCTTTGAACCTCTACCTTTCTTGCAACATAGTTAGCATTGGTTTGCGCACATAATTCTGTCAATTGCCCAGCTGTAATTCGTTTACCTCACATAGCTGTTTTATCGTGTTTTGGGAGAGAGACATCACTAGTGAACATCATGGGACTCCGGTCCATATTACCATCATTGATCACATCCGCTATTTACTTTCCGCTTTTACTTACTATTGCAGCATTACCTATCACTATTATCACTTGTGTTTGATCCTTTGTAAACGACAAGGCCGGAGGGATTGACAACCTCTCTGTACTCGTTGGGAGCAAAGTTATTTGTATCTGTGTGCAGGTCCACGTTGATTGCTAATATTTGGCGCCGTTAGCAGTTGACACCTTCTTTTTGAAACTGGGAGTCTCAGGGAAATCGATCCTTGGTATCTTTGCCAAGGGAAAACTTCCACTACACTGCATCTCAAACCTTCCACTTGGGGTAACCAACGAGGGGCGAGAAGCCATCAAGCAAAGTTTTCTGGCGCCGTTGCCGGGGACTCCACTCTTCAGGATAGGGGAGTTGCACGCTATCTTTTACCTTTGCTTTTTAGTCTTGTTAGTTTACCTTTCAGTTTTCTTTATGTCTTTTCACTAGTTTTGCTTAATGGAAAACAACAAAAATATGAGAGAGCTTTATAAGCTCTACCTTGCTTTGGGACATGATGTGTTTCAAGAGAAAATTAAAAAACCTATGGAACTTTATTATTTGCATAACAATCATGATGGTGGTGATGTTATTAGTATGCTTTCTTTGAATATCAATATTGCTAATGACATGGAAAGCTCTAAGTTTGGGGATGACACGTTTGATGAACATGATATTTTAAGTCCCCCAACTTTTGAAGATGATACTTTGCTTCCTATATATGATGATTACAATGATGAATATGATGTTTTCAGTCCACCTACTATTGAGGATAAAATTTATTATGATTATGATATGCCTCCTAAATACAATGATTGCCATGATGGTTATGATTGCTTTACTCTCACTATTCCTAATAAGAAAGATTTTGCTTATATGAAGAGTAATGATACCTTTTTGCATGTGGATCATGGTAACAATGCTTTATGTGATGCTTATATTGTTGAGTTTATTCGTGATCCCACTGAAAATTATTATGAGAAGGGAACATTGTCGGTGTACTAAAGTAGGGGTACCTTAGTATCCCGACTTGTGCACGGGCAGTAGCAGCGTCCCGTGGTCTGGCTCACCACGCGCCCGCCAAAACCCACTCTGGACCCCTTTGAAGCCATTCAAGAACAAAGTATACAAGTCAGAAGATCAAGGCCCCGGCAAGAGGAGCTTGCCGGGAAGGCTGCTCCAAGCTCAAGACCACCCTATTCTCACAAGGCCCTGGCAAGAGGAGCTTGCCAGGAAGACCAGGAAACAGCACCTCAGAAGATATATCTTGGCGCATCGTGCGCCCCGGCAGGACCCGGGGAGCGACAAGCTTCCGGGCCCGGCAAGATATCAACCCCGGCAAGGCGCTTGCCGGGGGAGGCTTACACTGTGTGCCTGCGCTCCAGCTCATCTGGCCACGCGTCGCCCTGGGGCCCTTCCAGGGGCACGTGGCAGATGGCTGTGCAGCCTGAGGTACACGGTGGCGAGCCGCGGTGACGAGGCCATCATCGTGGCGAACGGAGACGCCCGGGCGGAAGCTTTTGGGGTGACGGCGACGGGCATTCAATGCCTTTGTCCCCCACCGTCTGGGTTAGGTACAGATCACTGTACGTGCACTGTGCATACACTGTTCATGCACTGTTCCATCTACCACCGTTTTTACACTTTTACCCTCCTCTACGTCGACACCTGTCGGTGACCCCTTTGAACTATAAAAGGAGGCCCATGCACAACATAGAGGGGGTTCGATCCCAGAAACTCGATCACTCCCACGCTCGGTGTAGCTAGTACTGTAGATCTTCAAGCTCTCGAGCCCAAGAACCCAATACAACCAAAGGCAGGAGTAGGGTTTTACGCGTCCACGCGGCCCGAACCTGGGTAAACTGCCCGCGTGTGCTCCTCGATCTGCTCTCCGTGCTCCCTCCGCTCCCTTACCGCAACGTAGAAGGGGATCCGGTCCCATAGGTGTTCGTGGGCGGTCAGTTTCCCCGACATCCTTGGCGCGCCAGGTAGGGGGCGTCGAGGTTGTGCGAACCTGATCCGGCGCTCGCGCGGGCGCAACCTTCAGCAGCTTCACCAACTTCATCAACCTCATCGACTACATCCACATGCCTCCGAAGAAGAAGGCTTCGGAGGTCGGAGGCCCGTCTGCGTCGATCCCGCCACCACCAGAACCAACGGTTGGTGGGGTAGACGCTGGCGGAGGGGTGGACGCCGGCGAGGACACTCGCGGCGCCGCCAAGTCCAAGGACAAGACGGACGACCGGGCGAACTCCAAGACCTCGGCGTCCGTGCACGCACCACGTCCCTCTCAGGAGGTGCCGGACCAGCAACGACGTGGTACCGGGGGTACCATACGCTTGCTGGGATGAGGACAAGCCGGTGGGTCGCGGGATGCTCAAGGCCAGCGCGCTGGTACGAGCAAGGCGCGGTCGCTGGGGCGAGACCCTGCTCCTTCTAACCCTGTTAGAAGTCCGAGCATATCTCACTCCTCGCACCGCTCGCCACCGCTTCCCTCCTCTCCAGCAGAAGCTCTAGCCAGAGCTCAACTGCTCCTCGACTTCCCTCCAGCGGCAGACAAGGCCGAAGACTGGAGGGCTACGATCCAGAGCCTCATCGCCTTCGCCAACAACGACTCGCCGCAGCAGCCGGCAACATCACGGCCGCGGCAAGTCAGCCAAGCAAAGGCCGATGGAGACAAGACCGCCGGGGGTTGATACGTCCAAAACGTATCTATAATTTCTGCTTGCTCCATGCCACTTTTGGGTGATATTGCTATGATATTCATACACTTCCATACACTTTTGATCATATTTGGACTAACTTACTAATCCAGTGCACCCCAGTGCCAGTTTCTGTTTTCGGCTGTTTTTGTATTTCAGGTTTTCACGTTTCGAGAACTGCCCAGAAAAATACAGAAAAAATATATAAAAAATCAGCGTTCCAGGAACGACACTGCTTCCGAAGGGGAGCCTGGGGGGCCACAGGGGCCCCAGGCGCCCTGTGGGCGCCCCCCTCTGGGCCGCGCCGTGGGGGCGCCTCGGCACCCCGAGAGCCCCCCGATGCCCTACTTTGGCAGATATTTAAAGGGTCCCCCGTAAGCCTTGAAACAGGACTTCTTTTCGCGATCCCATCTCTGTTCCGCCGCCGCCGCCGCTTCCAAGATCGGGAGCACCAGGAGAACTCTTCCCGGCACCCTGCCGGAGGGGAGGATCACCACCGGGAGCTTCTCCACCACCATGGACGCCTCCCGGATGACTCGTGAGTAGTCTCCCTTGGACCATGGGTCCATGACCAGTAGCTATGTGATGTTCTCCTCCCGTTCTTGTGCTTCACTAACTAGTCCTCGTGAGCTGCCCTACATGATCGAGGCACCTATGTAATCCTTGTGTTGTTGCTATGTTGAGTTTGCTGGGATCCGATGGATTATGAGATTATGTTCAGATTGATCTTGAGTAATATATTTGATTCACCTCTTTTATATTTTAGTTCATAAGTAATTCTTGCATGTTCTCCGTTGTTATTTATTGCTTTGGCCGAGTAGTAAGTAGTGACTCCAAGAGGGAACGTTATGCTCGATTGTGGGTTCATGCCCCTCGATGACTAGCTTGAGTGACAGAAACATGAGTCTAGGGGATGTGCTGTTGCCACAAGGGGGAAAACAACGGTGCTTGTGCCCGCGGGTGCAAGGATTGTTTACTTTACGCAAAGTTCTTTTAATGCAGTTGTCTGTTGCATTGAGTTTACACTATGGGTGGGACTCGCAACTTAATACCAGCGAGATGTTCTGGATAGATATCTCAAGGTGGATGATTAGTAGTAGATGCAGTTGGATTTCGTTCTACTTACTTTGGCGTACCACCCATGCTTTGAACCTCAACCTTTCTTGCAATGTAGTCAGCATTGGTTTGCGTTCGTGGTCCTGTCAATTGCCCAGCTGTAATTTGTTACCTCGCATAGCTGTTTTATCGTCTTTTGGGAGAGAGACATCACTAGTGAACATCATGTGACTCCGGTCCATATTACTATCATTGATCACATACACCATTTACTTTCCGCTATTTTACTTACTATTGCAAATTACTATCTATCACTACTATCATATTGCTTTTAACCCTTTGTGAACTACAAGGCCGGAGAGATTGACAACCTCTCTGTACTCGTTGGGAGCAAAGTTATTTGTATTTGTGTGCAGGTCCATGTTGATTGCTAATTGCGCCGTTAGCAGTTGACACCTACCTGTTGAACCTAGGAGTCTCTGGGGATTCGATCCTTGGCATCTTTGCTAAGGGAAAACACTTCTACTTACTGCATCTTACACCTTCCACTTGGGGTAATCCAACGAGGGGTTCGAGGCCCATCAAGGAGTATTTTCTGGCGCCGTTGCCGGGGACTCCACTCTTCAGGATAGGGGAGGTGCATGCTATCTTTTACCTTTGCTTATTAGTCTTGTTAGTTTACCTATCATTATTTGCTTTAGTATCTTTTTATCGAAAATCACAAAAATAGTTATCTTGCTTCCTTGCTACTATGGGTTCCACCGAGAACACCAAGTTGTGTGACTTCACTAGTCACAACAACGATGACTTTATCAGCAAACCTATCACTACACCTGCCACTTCAGCACCTTCATATGAAATTAAACCTACTTTACTGAACTTAGTTATGAGAGAACAATTCTCCGGTGCTGGAGATAATGCTGCTTTACACTTGAACAGCTTTGTAGAACTTTGTGATATGCAAAAGTACCAAGAAATAGATGATAATATTGTTAAGCTTAAGCTTTTTCCTTTCTCCTTGAGAGGAGGAGCTAAAATTTGGTTTCAGTCTTTGCCTAGAAATAGCATAGATTCATGGGACAAATGCAAAGATGCTTTTATCGGAAAATACTATCCACCTGCTAAAATTATCCAACTTAGAAGTAACATCATGACTTTTAAACAATTGGATAATGAACATGTTGCCCAAGCTTGGGAACGTATGAAGTCTCTTATCAAGAACTGCCCTACTCACGGTTTGACTACTTGGATGGTTATCCAAACTTTTTATGCAGGCTTGAACTTTACCTCGCGGAACTTGTTAGATTCGGCCGCGGGAGGAACTTTTATGTCAACTACACTTGGTGCTGCCACAAAGCTTCTCGATGAGATGATGACCAACTATTCCCAATGGCACACCGAACGCGCTCCAACAGGTAGGAAGGTAAACTCTGTCGAGGAGATTTCCTCCCTCAATGAAAAAGTTGACTTGATTATGTCTCTACTTTCGAAGCAATCTACTGTTGATCCTCGTGATGTTCCTTTAAATTCTTTGATTGCTCAAGAACAAGTAGATGTGAACTTTATCTCTAGAAAACATTTTCAACAACAATGCTTATAGGAGTAACTTTGGTAACAATTCTAGACCGTTCCCCTCTAACTCTTATGGGAACAACAATGCTTATCCTAGTACCAAGAACTCCAATACTGAACTAGAGACCATGTTTAGAGATTTCATCACTACCCAAAAAGCCTTTAATAAGAATGTAGAAGAGAAACTACATAAACTAGATGATCTTTCTTTTAAGGTAGACCACTTAGCCAATGAGTTAAAATTGCTAAAAATTGAAACTTCTTCTCTTAAGGAGAAGGAAGTCATCCCTATTAATGCTACTCAAGTGCAAATCAATGAAAACATTAGGATGATGGCTAAGCTTAAAGAGAGATGGGCTAGAGAAAGGGAGGAAGAGGAAAGAATTAAGAGCCTTCCTATCCACCACACTGTTGCTACTATCCAAGTTATTGAGAATGTTCACACTCTTAGCACCCAATGTACTCCTGGTCCTAATGGACCTATTAATGGTGATGCTATGTTAACTACCAAACAGGTGAGCCTTAAGGACACCACTACTACCTTACTTGATGCTCGTGACCTTGATTTTGATAATTGCACTCTTACCGAAGTTATTGATTTCCTTCACAAGATGTCTAGAGATCCCCGCACTAGCACGCTTAACCTTGCCTTCACAGAGCATATCACTAATGCTCTCATCAAAGCTAGGGAGGAGAAACTTAGATTAGAAGCCTCCATACCTAGAAAGCTAGAGGATGGTTGGGATATTATGATAAAAATTATTTGAATGACTTCTCTTGTTATGCATTATGTGATGTTGGTGCTAGTACCTCTGTTATGCCCAAAAGGATATATGATATGCTTAAATTGAAACCTTATGATTCTTGTTCTTTTGGTGTTCGTCTCGTTGATTCTTCCATAAAGAAACCTTTGGGGAGGTTCGATGATGTTCTTATTGTTGTCAATGATAATTATGTGCCCGTTGATTTCACTATTATGGATATTGAATGTGATCCTTCATGTCCAATTATTTTGGGACGTCCCTTTTTGCGCACCGTTGGTGCTGTCATTGACATGAAAGAGGGTAATATTAAATTTCAGTTTCCTCTCAAGAAAGGGATGGAACACTTCCCTCGTAAGAAGGTCAAGTTACCTTTTGAGTCCGTTGTACGGGCTAGTTATTCTTTTACTCTTGATAAAACTTGATCTTTGCATTATGCCTAGCTTAAAGGCATAAAAGAAAGCGCTTTTGGGAGGCAGCCCACATGAATAAATTTTTTGCTTTTGTTGTGTCTTGATGTTGTTTACTGCTGTAGCATCATCATTGTATCTTTTCTTTTCATATTTGTGCCAAGTATAGCCTCTGATTGCTAGAAAGTTCAAAAGTTGTGAGGTGCTGTCCAGGAAACAGATTCTGTCCTTGGATAGAAAAATTCGTATAAAATCACCAGATCATCTTTTTGGTCTGAATTTTTTCGACAGCGTTCTCTATATAATTGTCTTTCGTGCGTCAGTTCTGAGTTTTTTGATTTGAGTTGCAGAAGTATCCCGAACAGGTCAATTACTGCCTGCTGTTCTGTTTTTCACAGATTCTGTCCTGTTTTGCCTTACCTTCACTTTGCAAAATTAAGAACTTGCTTTTTCTTTGCAAAAACCTTTTGGCAATCTTGAGAAACAGTAGAACTTCAAGAATATCCTTATTTCAGCAAGGTATAATTATTTTATTAAGGGTACTAACCTCGCTAATCAGATTATGATGAGTTATGTATGAAGGGAGTTTTCAAGTGTGCGAGGGAAGATGATAAAAAGATTCAGGAGTGTCAAGCGCTCAAGCTTGGGGATGCCCCCGTGCAACCCCAAGAAATATTCAAGGAGACTCAAGTGTCTAAGCTTGGGGATGCCCCCGTGCATCCCCTTCTCCATCAACATTATCAGTTCGTCTTTCGTTCCGCTATATTTTTATCACTTCATGTGTTATGTGCTATGCTTGGAGCGTCTTGCTTTTAGTTTTCTTTTTAGTTTTTCATAACGAGTCGGAACCCAGCATTCCTTTATGTGGGAGAGAAACACGCTCCACCTCTACCTAGAACATTACATAGAATTTTCATGCCTATCTATGTTGTGTGTGTTATTTGTCTTTTAATAGCTACTATCGTGCTTTGCTCTTAGTATTCATGCTTATCTTTTCAAGAGCTTTTATTTAGTTGGTTGCTTGAACTCTTTTTAATTACCATGCTCACCTTATTAAGAGAGTTTGCTTCCATTGCATGGGTTAATGTGTCTATGATAATGATGCTACTTTCATGATGGTGCTTAGTAGTTCAGGTTTTCTTATGGTTAATCTCGAATAGCTGGGGGGTTCCCAATGTGTCATTGGAATACCAATTTGGTTTGTTTGCCTATGATGTAGTATGGTTTAGTAATATCTTCCTTTGAGAATTTATTTTGATTGACTTGGCGTATGCTCACGCATATTCAAGACTGTAAAGAAAGTCTGTCAAGCCTTGATGATCTTTTGTTTCTAAGTAGCGATATAACTACCATGCCTGATTCAATATTGCTTTGTCGCTCTGCATGATTATGACCGTCATTGCTCTCTTAGTTGGTTGCTCCCAGTCTTTTGCTAACCTCCACCTGCACTAAGCAAATTAACCATGCAATACATAGCTCATGGGAAAGTAGCCTAAAAACTATTGTGGTAAAGAATATGTTGCTTATGTATCTTATTTCTTATGAGTTGCTTGCTGAGTGGTAACCATGTTTCTGGGGACGCCATCAACTGTCACACTTTGTTGAATATCATGTGAGTTGCTATGCATGTTCGTCTTGTCTGAAGTAAGGGTGATTTACCGTGGGTTGAATTAATATGCATATTGTTAGAGAAGAACATTGGGCCTCCAACCAAAACCATGCATCATGGTGGAAGTTTTAGCTTGGACCTTAATCCTCAATCTCTCATGAGAATATGCTTATGCATTAAAGAGGAGTCCATCATCTATTTTCTATGTTGTTCCGGTATGGATGTCCTCAAGTTGAGATTTATCAAAAACGAGAAATCAAATGCGATCTATCTCCTTGGACCTTTGTACAGGTGGCATAGAGGTACCCCTTTGTGACACTTGGTAAAAACATATGCAATGCAATAATAACACATGGGGATCCGAGCTAATTAGGACAAGGAGCGAGCACTATTGGTATTCGATGCATGAGGCTTGCAACTTATAAGATGTTTTATACATGACACATATGAAGTACTACTACCGTTGACACAATTGCTTCCATGTTTCATAATAAAAAGCTCTAGTACTTCAAGCATCAACTACTGAGAGCATGATTGTCATTCTGAGTGTAATGTGCATTGTCCCAAAGTAGCATTGTCTTTTGCATGATTGTGATATCGTTTATTTTGAAATGATTGTATCTAGTCATCACTTAAACCTTGAAGGTGCCCTTGCACTTATGTTTTGCATCACTAAAGGGGGCAAGCTAGATATCACTTGATCATATTTGCACATCATGTTCATTGCAAATCGTTTTGATGTTTCAGTTTCATATTGTAAAACTTTCAGTCATTTGTGATTTTCTCTTGAGACAACTTAATTACTTTAGAATCATCGTCTCAGTAAGCTTTTGTCATATGACTATGAGAAAGTCTTATATGGTTAATAGCATGTCACCATAGAAATTATTCTTGTTATCATTTACCTACTCGAGGACGAGCAGGAATTAAGCTTGGGGATGTTGATACGTCCAAAACGTATCTATAATTTCTGCTTGCTCCATGCCACTTTTGGGTGATATTGCTATGATATTCATACACTTCCATACACTTTTGATCATATTTGGACTAACTTACTAATCCAGTGCACCCCAGTGCCAGTTTCTGTTTTCGGCTGTTTTTGTATTTCAGGTTTTCACGTTTTGAGAACTGCCCAGAAAAATACAGAAAAAATATATAAAAAATCAGCGTTCCGGGAACGACACTGCTTCCGAAGGGGAGCCTGGGGGGGCCACAGGGGCCCCAGGCGCCCTGTGGGCGCGCACCCCCCCCCCCTGGGCCGCGTCGGGGGGGCGCCTCGGCACCCCAAGAGCCCCCCGATGCCCTACTTTGGCAGATATTTAAATGGTCCCCCGTAAACCTTGAAGCAGGACTTCTTTTCGCGATCCCATCTCTGTTCCGCCGCCGCCGCCGCTTCCAAGATCGGGAGCACCAGGAGAACTCTTCCCGGCACCCTGCCGGAGGGGAGGATCACCACCGGGAGCTTCTCCACCACCATGGACGCCTCCCGGATGACTCGTGAGTAGTCTCCCTTGGACCATGGGTCCATGACCAGTAGCTATGTGATGTTCTCCTCCCGTTCTTGTGCTTCACTAATTAGTCCTCGTGAGCTACCCTACATGATCGAGGCACCTATGTAATCCTTGTGTTGTTGCTATGTTGAGTTTGCTGGGATCCGATGGATTATGAGATTATGTTCAGATTGATCTTGAGTAATATATTTGATTCACCTCTTTTATATTTTAGTTCATAAGTAATTCTTGCATGTTCTCCGTTGTTATTTATTGCTTTGGCCGAGTAGTAAGTAGTGACTCCAAAAGGGAACGTTATGCTCGATTGTGGGTTCATGCCCCTCGATGACTAGCTTGAGTGACAGAAACATGAGTCTAGGGGATGTGCTGTTGCCACAAGGGGGAAAACAACGGTGCTTGTGCCCGCGGGTGCAAGGATTGTTTACTTTACGCAAAGTTCTTTTAATGCAATTGTCTGTTGCATTGAGTTTACACTATGGGTGGGACTCGCAACTTAATACCAGCGAGATGTTCTGGATAGATATCTCAAGGTGGATGATTAGTAGTAGATGCAGTTGGATTTCGGTCTACTTACTTTGGCGTACCGCCCATGCTTTGAACCTCAACCTTTCTTGCAATGTAGTCAGCATTGGTTTGCGTTCGTGGTCCTGTCAATTGCCCAGCTGTAATTTGTTACCTCGCATAGCTGTTTTATCGTATTTTGGGAGAGAGACATCACTAGTGAACATCATGTGACTCCGGTCCATATTACTATCATTGATCACATACACCATTTACTTTCCGCTATTTTACTTACTATTGCAAATTACTATCTATCACTACTATCATATTGCTTTTAACCCTTTGTGAACTACAAGGCCGGAGAGATTGACAACCTCTCTGTACTCGTTGGGAGCAAAGTTATTTGTATCTGTGTGCAGGTCCACGTTGATTGCTAATTGCGCCGTTAGCAGTTGAACCTAGGAGTCTCTGGGGATTCGATCCTTGGCATCTTTGCTAAGGGAAAACACTTCTACTTACTGCATCTTACACCTTCCACTTGGGGTAATCCAACGAGGGGTTCGAGGCCCATCAGGGGTGCAACTACCGTGCACTCCGCTGCGGAAGCAGAAATCGCCGCCCCGCCGGATCAACGTCGATGACGACTCCACGGCGTCGTCGGATCCGCGGGCTCGCCGCATTCAGCGCCAAGTCCTCGACGACAGGCGACAAGAGGACGCTCGAACTCGCATCGAGCGTCGACGAGAAGCCCGAAGACAGTCCGACCAGCGCGCTGGGACTGCTGTCGACATGCACGCGCCCGGTGAACCAGGCGACTTGCCGTACGCGGCAGGTTGCCCTGCGTTCACCCGAGAGCTGCGGCAAGTCCAGTGGCCCCGCATGAAGAACTTCAAGCCCGACGTACCCGAGAAGTACGACGGCAAGACACACCCCTCGGAGTTCCTCAGCATCTACACCATTGCGGTGCAGGCTGTCGGGGGACGCGACGAGAAGATCTTAGCAAACTACTTCCCGCTCGTGCTTAAGCCAAACGTCAGGTCTTGGCTTATGCACTTGCCGGAGAACTCCATCTCTTCTTGGGCAGATCTGTGCCACCAGTTTGTCGGCGCCTTCACGGGCGGCCACAAACCCCACGGCCAGGAGAGCGATCTCCTCATCCTTGCCCAGAAGGAGGGAGAGTCCCTGTGCAAATACATCCAAAGGTTCAGCCGTGTTCAGCACAACATACCGGATGTCCACCCTGTCGCGGTCATCAGCGCGTTCCACCAGAACGTGCGTAACCGCCGGATGAGGGAGGAGATGGCGATGACCAAGATCCGGGACGTCAGTGAGCTTTACGCTCTGGCTGACAAGTGTGCGCGCGCTGAGGAGGGGAGGAGACTCCCCGGAGAGGATGCTGGAGCAGGGGGAACGGACAGCGAGGATGCCGCCCCGGCAAGGAAAAACCGGCGGCGGAACAACAAGAAGAAGAAGAACAAGGAGGTACTGGTTGTCGAGCAGTCCGGCAAGGAGGCTCCCGCCAAGAAGACACAGACTCGTGGCTCCGGCAAGGAGTCCACCCCTGTAGCGGCAGCCGACAAGCAGGACGGCTCCGACAAGCAGTACTGTAAGATCCACCGCGCCAAGGGCCACGATCTCCAGAACTGCAAAAGAGTAGAGTACCTCGTAGAGCAGCAGAAGGCTGAATACGAGCGACGCGACAAGGAGAAGGCCCAAGGAGGCGGAGGAGAGCCCAGCAAGAAGCGGCCGTTCAATGGCCGGGGAGGGCGCCGCGGCAAGGCCAAGCAGCGGCAAGGAGACATACCTCCCCTGGGCCGCGACAAGGATGAAGACGAAGACGATGACGAGGACATGGATGAAGGAGACAACAGCGAGCAGGAGTTCCAGAAGGCCACAGAAGTCCTGTGTGTCGACGGAGGTGCCTCTTTGCACACTTCCCACCGCCAACTCAAACAATGGGTGCGGGAAGTGAATGCAGCTGAGCCACCCGTCGAGTCGCGCAGGCTGCTAAAATGGTCCGGCACGCCCATCATCTTCGACCTTGAGGACCACCCTGACCGCACAACTGCGGTCGGGTGTTTGCCGATGTTGGTTTCACCAACTATCCGCAACCTCAGGGTCACCAAGATGTTGGTTGACGGCGGGGCCGGCCTCAACTTGATCTCTTCCGCTGTGATCAAGAAGCTGCAGATCCCCGACAGCGAGCTCGAAGAAACCGGGACGTTCCAAGGAATCAACCTGGGAAGGAGCAAGCCGAAGGGGAAGATCACGCTGCCGGTGACCTTTGGCGGAGAGCTTAACTTCAGGACGGAGAGGATCACGTTCGACGTTGCCGATATCGCATTACCATACAATGGGATACTTGGTCGTCCTGCGCTCGCCAAGTTCATGGCAGCTTCCCACTATGCGTACAATATGCTCAAGATGCCGGGACCAATAAGCGTCATCTCTGTCCCCGGCGACAAAAAGGACGCGCTCATTTGCGCCGACAAGATCTACCGGGATGCAGCAGCCACGGCAGACAGCAAGACACTTGCCGCTGAAGCTCCCGGGGGGAAGACCAAGACCAAGTCCGGCAAGAGCTCTGGAGCCCACTCCGGCAAACGCACCTCTTCGGAGTGCTGCGCTGCCGTCGAGGACGCACCATCGAGCTCCACCGGCAAGTGCAAGAAAGGAATGGCAGCTCCACCGGCAACCAAGAAGGTGTCCGCCAAGGAGGACGGCACTGGTGGTACCTTCACCATCAGTGCTACGCTCGACCCCAAATAGGAAAGCGCGCTCGTTGCCTTCCTGCGGGCGAATGTCGACGTGTTCGCATGGCAACCGTCTGACATCCCCGGCGTTCCCAGAAAGGTAATTGAGCACAAGCTTGCTGTTTGTCCTCACGCGCGGCCCGTCAAGCAGAAGGTCAGGAAGCTAGCGGTGGAGCGCCAAGAGTTCATAGCTGAGGAGATCAAGAAGTTGGAAGCAGCAGGCCAGGTTAGAGGTGTACTACATCCCACGTGGTTGGCCAATCCAGTTGTTGTGCGTAAGGCTAATGGGAAGTGGAGACTTTGTATAGACTTCACTGATGTGAATAAAGCTTGTCCCAAGGATCCATTTCCCTTGCCGCGCATCGACCAGATTGTTGACTCCACGGCTGGATGTGAGTTGCTTTCATTTCTCGATGCATACTCAGGTTACCACCAGATATTCATGGCTGAGGAAGACGAAGAGAAGACTGCATTCATTACTCCATGTGGCACATATTGCTTCATACGCATGCCTTTTGGATTGAAGAATGCGGGCTCAACATTTGCAAGGGTGGTCCACACTGCTTTTGAGCCACAGATACACAGGAATGTAGAAGCCTACATGGATGATATAGTGGTCAAGAGCAAGAGCAAGGATACCCTGATCCAAGACTTAGAAGAAACCTTTGAGAATCTGCGCAAGATACAACTCAAGCTGAACCCCGAGAAGTGCGTCTTCGGAGTCCCCTCCGGCAAGCTTCTCGGATTCTTTGTGTCCCAGAGGGGGATTGAAGCCAATCCCGACAAGATAAAAGCCATCGAGCAGATCGAAGCCCCGAAGCGCGTCAAGGACGTAAGGAGACTTGCTGGTTGTGTGGCTGCCCTCAGCAGGTTCATTTCAAAGTATGCAGAACGCGCCTTGCCTTTCTTCAAAATTTTGTAAAAGGCAGGTCCGATGGAATGGACTCCGGAAGCGGAGGCAGCGCTGCAAGACTTGAAAGGATACCTGTCCCCCACTCCAATACTTGTCGCCCCTAGGCCACAAGAGAAGTTGCTGCTGTACCTAGCGGCAACCAATCAAGTGGTTAGTGCTGCGTTAGTAGCGGAGAGGGAGGCGGATGAGGAACCCATATCCCCGGCAAGCGCATCCAGCGACAAGCAGGGGGCTTCCCCTACAAGCTCTGGCCCCAACAAGGACAAGTCTGCGCAGGAACAAGGAGAAGTGCGAAAGAAGATGGTGCAGTGCCAAGTTTATTTTGTAAGTTCCCTCTTGCAGGGGGCTAGATCAAGATACTCTGGAGTGCAGAAATTGCTTTTCGGCCTCCTCATGGCCTCAAGGAAGCTGCGCCATTACTTCCAAGCACACGAGATAACGGTGGTCACTCGCTTTCCGTTGAAGAGGATATTGCAAAATCCAGAGGCAACATGCAGGATCGTCGAGTGGGCACTGGAGCTGTCAAGCTTTGGCCTCAAGTTTGAGAGTACTTCAACTATACAGAGCAGAGCTTTGGCGGAGTTCATAGCAGAATGGATACCAACACCAGATGAAGAAGTTCCAGAAACAAGCATCCCCGTCCAAGAAGCAAGCAAAGAGTGGATAATGTACTTCGATGGTGCCTTCTCGCTGCAAGGCGCCGGTGCTGGCGTGTTACTCATAGCGCCCACCGGAGAACACCTCAAGTATGTTGTCCAAATGCACTTTCCCAAGGAGCAAGCGACAAACAATACTGCTGAGTATGAAGGTTTGCTTGCCGGCCTCAGAATTGCGGCCGAACTTGGGATCAAGAAGCTGATTGTGCGGGGAGATTCACAATTGGTGGTCCGATAAGTGAACAAGAGTTACCAGAGCCCTTTGATGGAAGCTTATGTCGATGAAGTGAGGAAGCTTGAAGAACACTTTGAAGGCCTGCAGATGGAGCATGTCCCAAGAGCTCAGAATGATATTGCAGATGGCCTCTCAAAGTGTGCTGCAATGAAGTTACCTGTGGAACCAGGGGTCTTCGTGCTCAAGCTAACTCAACCATCCGTTACACCATCAGTTGGGCAAAGCAAGAAGAGGAAGTTGGTCTCCGGCGACTACTTGCCGGCGGATCTTCCTGAAGCTGCCGCCAAGGTCCCCAAGACCAACAACCAAGATGCTGAGGAACAGTCTGCTCCTGCGGACCCGAGGGTCTGTACAGTCGAAGCAGGCGTTCCCGGCAGAGCCACAGGTTCTTGCCGTAGAAGCTGAGGTTCCCGCAGCAATACTGATGCCTTTAGTCCTTGTTGTCGAGCCTCAGGCTCCAGCATGGGCACAGCAAATTGTCCGCTTCCTTCAAACTGGAGAACTTCCCGAAGAACCAGAAGAGATAGAGAGGATTACCAGGCAGTCAAGTATGTACTAGTTCGTCGGCAATGAACTGTACAGAAGAAGACTCAATGGTGTCAGATTGAAGTGCATTTCCCGGGAAGATGGACAGAAGCTGTTGGCAGAGATACACGGAGGCATATTTGGCCACCACATTGGCACAAGAGCTCTTGCCGGGAAGGCGTTCCGGCAAGGTTTCTTTTGGCCAGAAGCCCTCCAAGATGCAACTGCACAAGTAACCAAGTGTGAAGCGTGTCAGTTCCATGCCAAGCAAATACACCAGCCAGCTCAAGCTCTCCAGACGATCCCTTTGTCCTGGCCCTTCTCGGTCGGGGGGCTCGACATCCTCGGCCCCTTTCCCCGCACAGTCGGGGGCTTTGAGTACTTGTACGTTGCAATCGACAAGTTCACAAAGTGGCCAGAAGTGGAACCAGTGAGAAAGGTGACAGCACAGTCAGCAGTGAAGTTCTTCAGGTCAATTGTTTGCCGTTTCGGAATCCCTAACAGGATCATCACCGACAACGGCACACAGTTCACAAGCCGCACCTTCATGCAGTACGTCCAAGACCTTGGCGCCAAGGTCTGCTTTGCTTCTGTTGCTCACCCGAGGAGCAATGGTCAAGCAGAGAGGGCAAATGCTGAAGTGCTGCGCGGACTCAAGACAAGAACCTTCGACAGGCTGCACAAGTGCGGAAGAAACTGGATAGAGGAGTTGCCGGTGGCTCTTTGGTCAATCAGGACGACACCAAGTCGAGCCACCGGACAGACACCCTTTGCTCTTGTCTATGGAGCAGAGGCAGTTCTCCCCACGGAAATCGTATACGGGTCTCCTCGAGTACTCGCATACGACGAGCTCGAGCAAGAGCAACTGCGGCAAGATGATGCATTGCTCCTCGAGGAGGACCATCTCCAGGCTGCTGTACGAGCTGCTCGATACCAGCAAGCCTTGCGTCGCTATCATAGCCGCAAGGTCAAGGCCAGGAGTCTCGAGGAAGGCGACCTTGTTCTTCGGCGCGTTCAGTCTGCCAAGAATTCCAACAAGTTGACGCCGAAGTGGGAAGGCCCTTATCGGGTGAGACAAGTCACAAGGCCCGGCGCTGTCCGCCTTGAGACCGAAGAAGGCTTACCGGTGAGCAACTCCTGGAACATAGAGCATCTTCGCAAGTTTCAGCCATAAGGCGCGGTTGCCGTGATCCGCTCCGGCAACCACCTTTTGTACAAGTCTTGCCGCTGTTGCATGTAAACCTTTGTACAAAGCCGGGCGCAGACCCCGTGCAGTAGTAAAACTTTTGTGCTTCGCACTGTTTGTCATTTCATGCCCTTATTTTTTACTTGCATGTATCATCTGACATTTTGCGCAGCACACACACCCGGTAAGCAGTAACAAGCCGCAAGGCTCCATACTTGTGTTTCCTCCTCTTTCCCTTTCTATCTTAAACAGAAGAAGTGTTCCTCGTGCACAAGTTTGCCGGCGGGGAAGGAGATAGAGGTATGGACCAAGTGCTGTTCAAGAAAGGGAAGCCTTGCCGAGGAGCAAACAATCCATGAGAGCTAAGTTGCCAGAGTTTGAGCAATTCAAATTTTTAAGTTTCTTAGTTGCTTTCCTTGAACAGCCACACTTTGTATGGAAAACCTGTGCGCGGAGGAACCTACCCACGGCTAGCCGCACCCTTACTTTGTTTCGAGCACGCTCAACGGCTTAAGTGAGCTACGACAAGTGTCGCGCCCTTACTTCATTTTCGAGTTCCCTCAGCAATCTAAGTGTGTTGCGACTATATGCGGCAAGGTTTCTTGCCGGCAAGGGCCTTGCTAGCAGGCTGCTAAGAGTCCCGCACTCAGCGCTCGTGGCAAGGTTCCTTTGCCGGCAAGTTCCCTAAAAGCGTAGGGTGGAAAGCATACAAAGTGAAAGGACTAAACAAGGGAGATAACACTGCATTGATTATCCAAAATAAAGTTATAATACAAGATAGCTTGCCGCTGTTCTAACCAACTACTACCCATGACTTAATCGACAGTGGCAAAGGAGGCAGAACGAGGGGAGCCTAGTCTCTTCGGTCTCCGTCAACCCTCTGGATCCTGCCCGCCTTGGCCACGATGTGGGCAACTTGCGCCTTCAACGCCTCCTGGTCAGCTTCGGGCGGCAGGGTCCGGAGGACGTTGACGAGGTTGATCCCGGGGTTGCGGTAGACGATCTTCGACAACACCCGCTCCATAGTACCCATGCAAAGCCGGCGCGCCTCGTCAGCCAGCTGCGCGGGGATCTTCTCCCGTAGCTGCGCAAGCGCCGGCGCCACCCCTCTGAAGAACAGGCTCAGCTTGGCGCTGTGGGGGAGGCTCTCGTCGGGGGAGTACACGAGGTGCTCCGCCCTCAACGCCACCATCTCCCTGTCGATGTTGGCGGCGGAGGCGACGAGCTCCTCGGTCCACTGCTCCACCGTCCGCTGGAAGTTGTTTTGCGAGACGGCGGCGCTTTCCAGCAAGGCCCTCTCAGTACGGAGATCGTCCTTCAGCTTCGTCTCGCGATCCCGGGCGGCGTCAAGCGAATCGGTGAGTGTGGAGACCTTCAGCTCCAAGTCAGCAATGGAGTCCTTGGTGTCGTTAAGCTCTTTGCCTTTGTCGGAGAGACGGACTTGCAGCTCAGAGTTGGTGTGGGCGTCCTTCTCCCGCGCCACGTTGAGCGCGGCAACCCTGTCCTCGCTCGCCTTCAGGCTCGTCTCCAACTGCGCCACCCTAGCCTCCAGATCCCTCTTGGCGGTCTCTGCGGCAGCAGCGGCATCCCTCGCCTCCTGCAGAGCCCCGCCAATGGCCTGCTCGCGAGCGGTGAGGTCGTCCTCGTGGCTATCGAGGTCGACCTTCCGCTGGTTGAGCTCTCCCTCTCACCGAGACAGATCCTCGGCGGCCCGTCGCTGCTGCTCCTCGACCTCGGCCTTCTCGAGGATAAATGCTTGCTGCGCCTCGGCAAGCTCTTCGCGCTCCTCCGCCAGGTTCCGGAGGGCCGCCTGGTTGGCGGCACGGAGCTCCATGGCGCGCTTCTCCAAATCAGCACCAGCCTTGGCAGCCAGAGCCTCTCGGGACTCCAACTTGGCTTGCCTGGCCCGGTACAAACCCAGGAGTCGACGTAGGAGTTGCTCCTCTTCTGCCTCGTTGCTGCTGCCGGGCGCGTCGACAACTCTCAGCCCGGCGGAGGCGAGAACTTCCCCGTCGAAGGTCTCCCCCTCCGCGGGTGCTCTTGATGAGGACGCCCACGGGACTTGGATGAAGACCCCGTTGGCGGCCTCCAGATAGACACCCGACCCAACCGCGGGGGCGGAAGGGTCGGCGGCCGGTGCAGCGTCCGGCGCTCCTGCGGCCTCAGGGCCAGCAGTATGGTCACCGGTCCCTTCCCCAGCTGCGGCGTCAGCGGTCGGGGCGGTCTCCTCGGTGGCTGGCTCCTCAGCACCAGCCATTCCTTCGGTGGTGGCGTCGCCAGCATTGCCGCGCACGTCTTCCTCGGCGATGGTCTCCGTCTCCATCGGCTCCGGGGCGGGCGGATCTAACAGAAGAAAAAGAAAAGAAAGAATCGTCAAGCAAATATCCAAAAAGAAGAGTTCACAAGAAGGAAAGTACAAGGGTTTACCTGCGCGGACCTCTTCGATAACGGGGTCCCTCGCCGGGGAATTCTCCCTTGGCGGCGTAGTAGTGGCCCCTGCTGGCGGAGGGCCGCTTCCGCCTTCCCTTGGCGGGGTGTCCACCCTTGTCGGGGTGCTCGCCCTTGGCGGGGTGCTCGCCCTTGGCGGAGTACCCATCCTTGGCGGAGCACTGTCCCTCGCCGGGGAGGGTGGAACAAGCGGCTCGTCGGGGGCGGCCTCTTGGTGCTCCTGCGGCTGCGGCTCCACTTCTGCACAAGACAACAAGACATCAATAAGGATAACAACCACAAGCGCGCCCGTCAAGCAGAAAAATGAATACCAGACTTACGCTGGGGGCTGCGCTGGGGGCTGCTCTCCGGAGCAGCAGGCTGGTCCGGCAAGCTCGTCGCTGGCGCGTCGCCTGCCGCTGCGACGGGCTCGTCGTCCTCGAGGTCAACCACAGGGATCTTGGCCCTCTTCGCCATCCTCTGGGTCAAGGTCCTGGAAGCCAAACAAGATCAAAACCAAGCAAGAGAAATCAAGACAAAAGCAACAAAAATCAAAGGAAATAAGAATTGCAAGTGCTTACTCTTCCTCCTCTTCGTCGGAGCTGAGGGCGGAGAAGTCAAACTCCGCCTCGCGTGCTCCAGCGCGAGGAGCTGGAGGGGAAGGCTCCCTCGGGCGCTTGGCGGGCTCCGGAGCCGTGGTTTGTGAAGACCCCGCTCCGGTCGTCCCCGAGGACCGAGGGGCTGAAGGAACGCCAGAGCCACTCCGGGAAGATCCCCCTCTGCTTGTCGCTCGGGCACGGGGCGCCTCCTTGACGACCTTGCTCGTCGTGGTGGCGCACATCGCCCGGCGCTTCGGCTGCTGTCGGGGCGCCGGTGGCCTCACCGTCTCAGTGGCCTTGCGGGGGCGCTTCTTCGGCTATGGCGGAGGACTTGGTGGTGGCGGAGAATTTTCTGAGGATGAGGAGGCGTCGTCGTCGAGGTTCAGTGACCCGCCCGAGTCCTCGTCAGAATCGCCCGATTCGGCGTCCTCCTCGGCGGGCTCACTGGACTCGAAGCCCTGTCTGGCAACCTCGCTCGTCCCGGCAGGCTCCCCGGCAGGCTCCCCGGCGAACTCCTCGGGCGCAATCTTCAACAGCTTGAGGATCTCTGCCTCCTCGGCTTGGCTCACCGCGTCCGCCGCCTCTGCTTCATCCACAGTGTATCCAAATTCGCCCGCAGCTGCAGCTGCGGCGGCCTCCTCCATTCTGGTGGCTATATATGCCACGTCCCGGTCGGTGGTCGCCCGGGTGAGACCCTTTTTCTCCTCGGGGTTGCGTGGCCGTTCGTCCAGGTTGTCGAAGAAGGTCTGCACGGTCTCTGCCGAAGGCGTCAGCCAAGTAGGAACAACCCCGTGGGAGTCGCACTCAGGCATTGCCGCGCGGATGGCACTCAGAGCGGTATTGTTGCAAAGAGGAACTACTCCCCGGGACGGGGTGAACCACTCCTTATGCTTGGGGTCGTGTTTGAACAGCTCCCGGACCATCCCCTTGAGTTCCAAGACAGTGAAGTTATAGTTCAACCCGGGGCGCAGCCTCATGCGGTCTGCCGCGTTGCCGAACTCCCAAGCAGGCCTTTTCCTTTCCTGCAGAGGGGCAATGCGGCGGCGGAGGAAATCAGCCCCAACTTCACCTACAGTCAGGTTGGCGGCCCGGAGGCGAAGGATCCTAGTGAGGGCAATCTGCAGCTTGTCGTCCTCCGGGGCCAAGTCACTCCAATCCTTGCCGCGCACTATTGCAGTCCGACGCGACGAGGTAAACTGCTCGGGTTCATCTTCCATGACCCAGCACCAATCAGCTCTCCACTCTTCCCACTTGCCGCGGAGCTCTCCAATCAAGTACGCCTCCTTCTTGCCGAGCCTGAAGATCCAAGAGATGCCGCCGGAGAGTGGAGATCCGGACTCTACTCTAGGCGTGAAGAAGTGGCGGAAGAGAGCTACGTTTGGGTGGACCCCGACATAGTTTTCGCACAGATGTGCGAAAACGGCCAAAGTAAGGACGGCATTCGGGGTGAAATCTAAGAGTTGGAGTCCATATGTGTTCATCACATCGCAGAAAAACTCCGAATACGGAGGACAGAGACCGCAATGGAAGAACGAAGCGAAGTAGTGGTAACCTCCTGGGTACAGGTCGATGGCTGCGGCGGGGAGGACTCTGGTGCGCGGGTGGGCCTTCGTCTCCCTCGCCCAGAACAAGTAGTACTTGTCCCGTAGCTCCCTCGCGCCGAGCCTCGGCGGGAAGACCACCATTCTTCTCCGCATGGCCGCCAGCTTCGCCGCCTTGTCGGACTTCTCCTTCTTCGCCTGGTCGCTCTTCGCGTTGTCGCTCTTCGGGGCCATGGCGGGGACGGCGAGGGAGATCGACGGCGCCGCGAATGCTGGAGACGGCGGAGGAAGGGTGGAGCTCGGCTCTCTGTCGACCCGCGGGAAGGCAGAGAGCGGCGGGGGTTTCGGGAGATTCAAGACGCAATGAAGACAATGGAGGGAAACTGCCCCTGCTTCCTCTGCTTTTAAGGGGGAAGTGGGGGACGTTCCGCATTTTTCCATTAAAGAAGCAGGCCACGATCTCTCCCACGACGCCGCAATCGACGCGTGCCGTTAGGGAGAGGTGCGGCGGATGCGGAGTGGGGAACGGCGCGCCATGGGCCGCGTGTGCTCGTGCACTATTTTGGTCCTGGCCCAACAGCGCTCGGCACCGTGTGTGGCCCAGGCCCGAGGGCTCCTGTCGGTGTACTAAAGTAGGGGTACCTTAGTATCCCGACTTGTGCACGGGCAGTAGCAGCGTCCCGTGGTCTGGCTCACCACGCGCCCGCCAAAACCCACTCTGGACCCCTTTGAAGCCATTCAAGAACAAAGTATACAAGTCAGAAGATCAAGGCCCCGGCAAGAGGAGCTTGCCGGGAAGGCTGCTCCAAGCTCAAGACCACCCTATTCTCACAAGGCCCTGGCAAGAGGAGCTTGCCAGGAAGACCAGGAAACAGCACCTCAGAAGATATATCTTGGCGCATCGTGCGCCCCGGCAGGACCCGGAGAGCGACAAGCTTCCGGGCCCGGCAAGATATCAACCCCGGCAAGGCGCTTGCCGGGGGAGGCTTACACTGTGTGCCTGCGCTCCAGCTCATCTAGCCACGCGTCGCCCTAGGGCCCTTCCAGGGGCACGTGGCAGATGACTGTGCAGCCTGGGGTACACGGTGGCGAGCCGCGGTGACGAGGCCATCATCGTGGCGAACGGAGACGCCCGGGCGGAAGCTTTTGGGGTGACGGCGACGGGCATTCAATGCCTTTGTCCCCCACCGTCTGGGTTAGGTACAGATCACTGTACGTGCACTGTGCATACACTGTTCATGCACTGTTCCATCTACCACCGTTTTTACACTTTTACCCTCCTCTACGTCGACACATGTCGGTGACCCCTTTGAACTATAAAAGGAGGCCCATGCACAACGTAGAGGGGGTTCGATCCCAGAAACTCGATCACTCCCACGCTCGGTGTAGCTAGTACTGTAGATCTTCAAGCTCTCGAGCCCAAGAACCCAGTACAACCAAAGGCGGGAGTAGGGTTTTACGCGTCCACGCAGCCCGAACCTGGGTAAACTGCCCGCGTGTGCTCCTCGATCTGCTCTCCGTGCTCCCTCCGCTCCCTTACCGCAACGTAGAAGGGGCTCCGGTCCCATAGGTGTTCGTGGGCGGTCAGTTTCCCCGACAAACATATGTTTATAGATATTTCAATAATATCAAATTCCCTCTCTTTATGTTGAAGGTTTTGAAGCTGCATTTGTTTTGTTTTCCTATGCTTATTGCTTTGTGCTTCAATGAATTATTGTATTGCAATATTCCTATGCATAGGAAGCATGTTAGGCTTAAATGTGTTTGGTATTTGCTTCTTGATGCTCTCTTTTGTTCTTCAACTCTTATTCCTACGAGAGCATCATTAAAGTCTTAAGCCTATCTTTATGGCTATAAAGAAAGAGCTCTAGGGAGACAACCCTTGTTATCTTTGCTTTCAGTTTGTTCTTTCAGTTTTAGTGGTCTTGATGTTTGTTACTATAGTAGCATCATCATTGTATCTGTAATTTCAACTTTGTGCCAAGTGTAGCCTCTGATTGCAAGAAAGTTCAAAAGTTGTGACGTGCTGTCCAGGAAACAGATTCTGTCCTTGGATAGAAAAATTTGTATAAAATCACCAGATCATCTTTTTGGTCTGAAGTTTTTCGACAGCGTGCTCTATACAATTGTCTTTCGTGCGTCTGTTCTGAGTTTTTTTATTAGAGTTGCAGAAGTGCCCCGAAAAAATCATTTACTACCTGCTGTTCTGTTTTTCACATATTCTGTCCTGTTTTGCCTTTCCTTCATTTTGCAAACCTAGAGCTTGCTTTTTCTTTGCAAAAACCTTTTGGCAATCTTGAGAAACAGTAGACCTTCAAGAATATCCTTATTTACAGCAAGGAACAATTATTTTATTATGGTTACTAACCTCGCTAATCAGATTATGATGAGTTATGTATTAAGGGAGTTTTCAAGTGTGCGAGGGAAGATGATAAAAAGATTCAGGAGTGTCAAACGCTCAAGTTTGGGGATGCCCCCATGCACCCCCAAGAAATATTCAAGGAGACTCAAGCGTCTAAGCTTGGGGATGCCCCCGTGCATCCCCTTCTCCATCAACATTATCAGTTCGTCTTTCGTTCCGCTATATTTTTATCACTTCATGTGTTATGTGCTATGCTTGGAGCGTCTTGCTTTTAGTTTTCCTTTTTAGTTTTCTTTAGCTTTTCATAATGAGTCGGCACTCAGCTTTCTTTATTTGGGAGAGAAACACGCTCCACTTCTACCTAGAACATAACCTAGAATTTTCATGTCTATCTTTGCTGTGTGTGTTCTTTGTCTTTCAATAGCTACTATCATGCTTAGCTTTTAGTTTTCATGCTTATCTTTCTAAAGAGCTTTTGTTTAGTTGGTTGCTTGAACTCTCTTTAGTTATCATGCTTATCTTATTAAGAGAGTTTGCTTCCGTTGCATTGGTTGGTATGTCTATGATAAAGATGCTACGTGCATAATGGTGCTTAGTAGTTCATGTTTTCTTATGGTTAGTCTCAAATAGCTGGGGGGTTCCCGATGTGTTATTGGAGTACCAACATGATTTGTTTGCCTATGATGTGGTATGGTTTAGTAATATATTCCTTCAAGAATTTATTTTGATTGACTTGGCGTATGCTCACGCATATTTAAGACTGTAAAGAAAGTCTGTCAAGCCTTGATGATCTTTTGTTTCTGAGTAGCGATATAACTTCCATGCCCGATTCAATGTTGCTTTGTCGCTCTGCATGATTATGACCGTCATTGCTCTTTTAGTTGGTCGCTCCCAGTCTTTTGCTAACCTCCACCTGTACTAAGCGGACTGACTGCTTGTGCATCCAAAATCCTTTAAACCAGTTATGCCATATGAGTCCACCATACCTTCCTACATGGTATTTACCTGCCATTCCTAACGAAGACTTTCATGTACCATCTCGAAACTATTCAAAGAAGAAAAAAGCATTTTTGTTTTGTGCCTCTGTTTTAAGTTCATGAGGAAGTAGTAGTTAATTCATGATCTTTTTAAGTTGGACAAGCTTCACCCCGGGATTGCAAGTCTAATGTGCAAACCCATAATACGAGAAGGAACTGGCAAAGAGTGCGCCCGGCTCAAAATTAATATAACAAACAAACCCTCCTTCACGCTTTGTTCATGAGAAATCAGAAAACTTTGGCAGTGATAAACAAAGGAGATTAAGAGGATGTGATCGTCCTCATTCGGGAGCCGTTCCTCGAAACTTGTCCATCTCAAGAAGTGATTGGGTTGTCTGCTAGCATTCGTTGACAAAACATGCATGATCTAAAAAATATATTATTACCTCTGTTTTTAAAACCAAGAGCTCTGGTACATGCTTTGTCTTTGTTTCCGACTACGGGTTTTCAACCTTGCCAACAAAAGCCACGGTTCGAGAGTCTCCACCTTCTTTTAAAGCACCAAGTACGGAGAGCATGATTGTCATTCTGAGTGTAATGTGCATTGTCCCAAAGTAGCATTGTCTTTTGCATGATTATGATATCGTTTATTCTGAAATCATTGTATCTAGTCATCACTTAAACCTTGGAGGTGCCCCTGCATTTATGTTTTGCTTCACTAAAGGGGGCAAGTGAGATATCACTTTATCATATTTGCACATCATGCTCATTGCAAATCTATTTGATGTTTTAGTATCATATTGTAAAACTTTCAGTTCTTTGTGATTTTCTCATGAGGCAACTTAATTACTACAGATTCATTGTCTCAGTAAGCTTTTGTCATGTGACTATGAAAAAGTCCTATATGGTTAATAGCATGTCACCACAGAAATTATTCTTGTTATCATTTACCTACTCGAGGACGAGCAGGAATTAAGCTTGGGGATGTTGATACGTCCAAAACGTATCTATAATTTCTGCTTGCTCCATGCCTCTTTTGGGTGATATTGCTATGATATTTATACACTTCCATATACTTTTGATCATATTTGGACTAACCTATTAACTCAGTGCACCCCAGTGCCAGTTTCTGTTTTCTGCTGTTTTTGTATTTCAGGTTTTCCCATTACGAGAACTGCCAGAAAAATCCGGGAAAAATTATATAAAAAATCAGCGTTCCAGAAGCTTCCCGGCACCCGAAGTACAGCCGGAGGGGGGCCACCAGGGCTCCAGGCGCCCTGGTGGCGCAGCCCCCCTCCTGGCCGCGCCGGGGGGGGGGGGGGGCGCCTGGGCCCCCCAGGCCTCCGCTGATGCCCCCCTTTGGCATATATTTATATCGTGTCCCGAAACCCTCGAGACGGGAACCCTTTTTCGCGATCTCATCTCTGTTCCGCCGCAGCCGCGCTTCCAAGATCGGGAGCACCAGGAGAACTCTTCCCGGCAGCCTGCCGGAGGGGAGGATCACCACCGGGAGCTTCTCCACCACCATGGACGCCTTCCGGATGAGTTGTGAGTAGTCTCCCTTGGACCATGGGTCCATGACCAGTAGCTATGTGATGTTCTCCTCCCGTTCTTGTGCTTCACTAATTAGTCCTCATGAGCTGCCCTACATGATCGAGGCACATATGTAATCCTTATGCTGTTGCTATGATGAGTTTGCTGGGATCCGATGGATTGTGAGATTATATTCAGATTGTGTTTGAGTAATATATTTGATCTACCTCTTTTATATTTATGTTCGTAAGTAATTCTTGCATGTTCTCCGTTGCTATTTATTGCTTTGGCCAAGTAGTAGGTAGTGACTCCAAGAGGGAACGTTATGCTTGATTGTGGGTTCATGCCCCTCGATGACTAGCTTGAGTGACAGAAACATGATTCTAGGGGATGTGCTGTTGCCACAAGGGGGAAAACAACGGTGCTTGTGCCCGCGGGTGCAAGGATTGTTTACTTTACGCAAAGTTCTTTTAATGCAGTTGTCTGTTGCTTTGAGTTTACACTATGGGTGGGACTCGCAACTTAATACCAGCGAGATGTTCTGGATAGATATCTCAAGGTGGATGATTAGTAGTAGATGCAGATGGATTTCGGTCTACTTGCCTTGGCGTACCGCCCATGCTTTGAACCTCTACCTTTCTTGCAACATAGTTAGCATTGGTTTGCGCACATAATTCTGTCAATTGCCCAGCTGTAATTCGTTTACCTCACATAGCTGTTTTATCGTCTTTTGGGAGAGAGACATCACTAGTGAACATCATGGGACTCCGGTCCATATTACCATCATTGATCACATCCGCTATTTACTTTCCGCTTTTACTTACTATTGCAGCATTACCTATCACTATTATCACTTGCGTTTGATCCTTTGTAAACGACAAGGCCGGAGGGATTGACAACCTCTCTGTACTCGTTGGGAGCAAAGTTATTTGCATCTGTGTGCAGGTCCATGTTGATTGCTAATATCTAGCGCCGTTAGCAGTTGACACCTTCTTGTTGAAACTGGGAGTCTCAGGGAAATCGATCCTTGGTATCTTTGCCAAGGGAAAACTTCCGCTACACTGCATCTCAAACCTTCCACTTGGGGTAACCAACGAGGGGCGCGAAGCCATCAGACACCATGCGGGAGATAGAACTGCACATAAGGTATTGCAATCCGGTTTTTATTGGCCTACTCTCTTCAAGGATGCCCGTAAGTTTGTCTTATCTTGTGATGAATGTCAAAGAATTGGTAATATTAGTAGACGTCAAGAAATGCCTATGAATTATTCACTTGTTATTGAACCATTTGATGTATGGGGCTTTGATTATATGGGACCGTTTCCTGCCTCTAATGGGTACACACATATTTTAGTTGTTATTCATTACGTTACTAAGTGGGTAGAAGCTATTCCAACTAGTAGTGATCACAACACCTCTATTAAGATGCTCAAAGAAGTTATTTTTCTGAGGTTTGGAGTCCCTAGATATCTAATGACTGATGGTGGTTCACACTTTATTCATGGTGCTTTCCGTAAGATGCTTGCAAAGTATAATGTCAACCATAGAATTGCATCCCCCTATCACCCACAGACTAGTGGTCAAGTAGAACTAAGTAATAGGGAGTTGAAACTAATCTTGCAAATTGGTCCAAGAAACTTGATGATGCATTATGGGCCTATAGAACTGCATACAAAAATCCTATGGGTATGTCTCCATATAAGATGGTGTATGGAAAAGATTGTCACTTACCTCTTGAGCTAGAACATAAGGCATATTGGGATATTAAAAAGCTCAATTATGATTTCAAACTTGCTGGTGAGAAGAGGCTATTTGATTTTAGCTATCTCGATGAATGGAGAACCCAGGCCTATGAGAATGCCAAACTGTTTAAAGAAAAGGTTAAAAGATGGCATGACAAAAGGATACAAAAGCGTGAGTTTAACGTAGGTGACTATGTATTGCTAAACAACTCTCGTTTAAGATTTTTTTTGCAGGAAAACTTCTCTCCAAGTGTGTCAGGGATATTATTACTGGGTATAAACCGCCCAGGAGGGGCCGGTTTATGCCTGCCAAGATTATTTCTACTAAAGCCCAGCGGAGCATGGAGCGTGACGCTTTGTACCAGAAAGGTTTAAAGCCCAAGATGTGTTAGGGCCCATGATTTGTAAACCGCCATACGGCCTGTGACTTGTGATGTAAGATAGGAAAGATAGAGCCTGAGCCAGACACGTTTATGAGCTAGCCTGGGGATCCTGTAAGCTGGACCGGGCGTCACCTCGTGTATAAAAGGGATGACCCGGCGACGGTTCAGGAGAGAGAACAACAACTCGAGACACAGGCAAAGTGTATTCGCTCCCTGGTCATCGAAACCCTAGCAATATTACACCAAACTAGACGTAGGCTTTTACCTTCATCGAAGGGATCAAACTAGTATAAAACCCTTGTGTTCTTGTCCGCTTTAACCCCTTTAAGCTAACCCGTAGCAATGGCCTCACGACTAAGTCCTTTTGCTACGACATCTACCTTGACAAAACCACGACAATTGGCGCCCACCGTGGGGCTATCGCACGATGGTTTCGAGTTCTTGAAGGGCAGCTTTGAAGGACTCAAGGGCTATGCACTGGGCCTGATGACTAAGAGTCGTCGTGCAAGATCTACATTGACGATGCAGGATGGGGCCCTGCTACCTCTTGAGCTTGCGTTGTATTCCCTCGAAGAGGAAAGGGAGATGCAGCACAGTAGCGTAAGTATTTCCCTCTGTTTTTGAGAACCAAGGTATCAATCATGTAGGAGACCACGCGCCAGTCCCTCGCACCTGCACAAACAAATAAGAACTTCGCAGCCAATGCGATAAGGGGTTGTCAATCCCTTTACGGTCACTTACGATAGTGAGATCTGATAGAGATGATAATTATATTTTTGGTATTTTTGGTTTAATAATACAGAAAATAAACAACGGCAAAAGAAATTAACGGGGAAGTAATATGATAGAGATAGACCCGGGGGCCATAGTTTTCTCTAGTGGCTTCTCTCATGATAGCGATATTCTACGGTGGGTAAACAAATTACTGTCGAGCAATTGATAGAAAAGCGAATAATTATGAGATTATCTAGGCATGATCCTTGTATATAGGCATCACGTCCGAGACAAGTAGACCGACTCCTGCCTGCATCTACTACTATTACTCCACACATCGACCGCTATCCAGCATGCATCTAGTGTATTGAGTTCATACGAAGAGAGAAATGCCTTAAGCAAGATGACATGATGTAGAGGGATAAACTCAAGAAATATGATGAAAATCCCATCTTTTTATCCTCGATGGCAACAATACAATACGTGCCTTGCTGCCCCTACTGTCACTGGGAAAGGACACCGCAAGATTGAACCCAAAGCCAAGCACTTCTCCCATTGCAAGAACTATAGATCTAATAGGCCAAACCAAACCAATAATTCGAAGAGACTTGCAAGGATATTATGGGCACACATAAAAAGTTCAGAGAAGAACCAAATATCTTTCATAGATAACCTTGATCATAAACTCACAATTCATCGGATCTCGACAAACACACTGCAAAAAGAGATTACATCGAATAGATCTCCTCGAAGACCGAGGAGAACTTTGTATTGAGATCTGCAGAGAGAGAAGAAGCCATCTAGATACTAGCTATGGACCCGAAGGTCTGTGGTAAACTACTCACAACTCATGGTGAGGGCGATGATGATGATGATGAAGGCCTCCATTATGGATCCCTCTCCTGGAATAGGCTCCAAGATGGGATCTCCACGGGAACAGCAGCTACGGTGGTGGAATTAGGGTTTTTTCTCTGCGTCTGGAGTTCCTGGGGTAGTTAGGCATATATAGGAGGAAGAGGGGCACCAGGGGCCACCGGGCCTGCCCTCGAGGCAGGGGGCGCGCCCTGGGAAGGGGGGCGCGCCCCCCACCCTCGAGGGTGGGCCCCCTGTCCTCTAGCTTGGCCCCGAAGTCTATCTCGCGTGATTTTCTCCAAAAATATCTCCTGCGAAGGTTTCATTCCGTTTGGACTCCGTTTGATATTCCTTTTCTGCAAAACCCTGAAATAGGCAAAAAAATAGCAATCTAGACTGGGCCTTTGGGTTAGTAGGTTAGTCCAAAAATGATATAAAAGTGAATGATAAATCCCATTAAACATCTAAGACTGCATAAATAATAGTATGGAACAATAAAAAATTATAGATACGTTGGAGACGTATCAAGCATCCCCAAGCTTAATTCCTGCTCGTCCTCGAGTAGGTAAATGATAAAGAAAGAATTTTTGATGTGGAATTCTAAACAATATAGTTTTTCAATGTAATTCTCTTAATTGCGGCATGAATGTTCAGATCTGAAAGATTCAAGATAAAAGTCTATATTGACATAAGAAATAACAATACTTCAACCAATACTAACAAAGCAATCACGTCTTCTCAAAATACTATGGCTAAAGAAAGTTACCCCTACAAAATCATATAGTGTTGGCTATGCTCCCTCATTATCACACTAAATATTCATATCATGCACAACCCCGATTTCATCCAAGCATTTGTTTTCATGCTCTATCTTTTCAAACCTTTCAACTTTCACGCAATACATGAGCGTGAGCCATGGATATAGCACTATGGGTGGAATAGAGGTGGTTGTGGAGAAGACAAAAAGAGGGAGATAGTCTAACATCGACTAGGCGTATCAACGGGCTATGGAGATGCCCATCAATAGATATCAATGTGCGTGAGTAGGGTTTGCCATGCAACGGATGCACTAGAGCTAAATATGAATGAAAGCTCAACAAAAGAAACTAGTGGGTGTGCATCCAACTCGCTTGCTCACGAAGACCTAGGGCATTTGAGGAAGCCCATCGTTGGAATATACAAGCCAATTTCTATAATGAAAATTCCCACTAGTATATGAAAGTGACTAATCATGAGACTCTCTACAATGAAGATCATGGTGCTACTTTGAAGCACAAGTGTGGAAAAAGATAGTAGCATTGTCCCTTCTCTCTTTTCTCTCATTTTTTTGGAGGGGCTTTCTCTTTTTTTTATTAGCCCCTCTCTCTATATTTTTTTGGGCCATCTCTTTTTTTTGGCCTTTCCTCACATGGGACAATGCTCTAGTAATGATGATCATCACACTTTTTATTACAACTCAATATTACAACTTGATACTACAACAAGTATGAATCTACATGAATGCCTCCGGCGGTGTACCGGCATAAGCAATGAATCATGTGTGACATGTATGAAAAATTATGCATGGTGGCTTTTCCACAACTACTATGTCAACTACATGATCATGCATGGCACTATGACAATATGATGCGTGTCATATGAACGGAACGGTGGAAAGTTGCATGGCAATATATCTCGGAATGGCTATGGAAATGCCATGATAGGTAGGTATGGTGGCTGTTTTGAGGAACAATATGGTGGCTATTTTGAGGAACAATATGGTGGCTGTTTTGAGGAAGGATATATAATGGGTTTATGGCACCGGCGAAAGTTGCGCGGTACAAGAGAGGATAGCAATGGTGGAAGGGTGAGAGTGCGTATAATCCTTGGACTCCGTATTAGTCATAAGAACTCATATACTTATTGCAAAAATCTACGAGTCATCAAAACAAAGCAATCAACGCATGCCTCTAGGGGGAGGTTGGTAGGAGTTAACCATCGCGTGCCCCCGACCTCCACACAAAGGTTGACACTCTACAAATACCTCATGCTTTAACTTAGTCACACAATGATTCACCATACGTGCATGCTACAGGAATCACCAACCTTAACACAAATATTTCTCAATTTCATAATTACTCCACTAGCATGACTCTAATATCACTATCCTCATGTCTCAAAACAATTATCAAGCATCCAACATCTCATTCTATTCAATGCACTAGATGTGAATTTTTTTACTACATTGACATTGGATGTTTATCATGTGAAGACTAGTTTCTTTAGTCTAAACTCTTTACCATGATGTTTTAATAGAGTCTCAAATAGATCTAAGTGAAGCATGAGATTTCAACAATTTCTACAAAATATTACCACCACCGTGCTCTAAAAGATATAAGTGAAGTACTAGAGCAAAAACTATTCAACTCAAAAGATATAAGTGAAGCATATAGAGTGTTCTAACAATTTCTAGGGAATATTTAACTATCTCAAATAGGTGTGTCCAGCAAGGATGGTTGTGGCAAACTAACAAGGAAATACTCAAATTATACAAGACGCTCCAAGCAAAACACATAACATGTTGCGAATAAAAATATAGCTCCAAGTATAGTTACCGATGGATGAAGACGAAAGAGGGGATGCCTTCCCGGGGCATCCCCAAGCTTAGGCTTTTGATCATCTTGAATTTACTTGGGGTGCCATGGGAATCCCCAATCTTAGGCCTTTGCTACTCCTTGTTCCATAGTCCATCAAAGCAATACTCAAAACTTGAAAACTTCACAACACAGAACTCAGACAAAAATTCTCGTGAGCTCCGTTAATAAGAGAAAGCAAACCACCACTAAAGGTACAGCAAGGAATTAATTCATTGTTTATATTGGTGTTAAACCTACTGTACTCCAAGTTCTATATGGTTCATATCCTCCAATATTACTCATAGATGCATCGGAATAAGCAAACAACACACGAAAAACAGAATCTGTCAAAAACAGAACAGTCTGTAGTAATCTGCAGGGTTCGCCTACTTCTGGAACTCCAAAAAACTCAAACTAAATTGGTAAATTTGCGCAATTTGTCTACCAATCAGCAGCAAAAATAATCAACTAAAAGCACGCTCCAGTAAAATCTGAAGACTACTTTAGCGAGCGCTAATGATTCTGTTTTTCACAGCAAGATCACATAAACTTCACACAAGTCTTCCCAAAGGTTCTACTTGGCACAAACACTAAAAAAACATGAAACCACATCTAATCAGAGGCTAGATGCAATATTTATTCCCTAACAGCAACAAAAACGAAAAACATAAAATTGGGTTGCCTCCCAACAAGCGCTATCGTTTTACGCCCCTAGCTAGGCACGATACAAGATAGATCTAGGTATTGCCATCTTTGGAAGGCAATCCATAAGTGGCTCTCATGATAGATTCATATGGTAACTTGATTTTCTTTCTAGGAAATTGTTCCATGCATTTCCTTAACGGAAATTGGAATCTAATATTTCCTTCCTTCATATCAATAATTGCACCCATCGTTCTAAGGAAAGGTCTACCAAGAATTATAGGACATGAAGGATTGCAATCTATATCAAGAACAATGAAATCTACGGGCACATAATTCCTATTGGCAACAATAAGAACATCATTAATTCTTCCCATAGGTTTCTTAATAGTGGAATCCGCAAGATGCAAATTTAAAGAACAATCAACAAGCTCATGGAACCCTAGCAAATTACACAAAGCTTTTGGGATAGTGGAAACACTAGCACCCAAATCACACAAGGCATAGCATTCATGATCTTCTATTTTTATTTTGGTAGTAGGTTTCCATTCATCATAAAGCTTTCTAGGTATAGAAACTTCCAACTCAAGTTTTTCTTCATAAGATTGCATCAAAGCATCAACTATATGTTTAGTGAAAGCTTTATTTTGACTATAAGCATGCAGAGAATTTAGCACGGATTGCATCAAGGAAATACAATCAATCAAAGAGCAATTATCATAATTGAATCCCTTGAAATCAAAAGTAGTGGGTTCATCACTATGCAAAGTTTTAATCTCTTCAATCCCACTTTTAGCAATTTTAGCATCAAGATCTAAAAAGTTCGAATTATTGGGACGCCTTAAAGCAGAATCATCTCCAATCCTATTCTCATCAAGATTAATACTAGAAAACAAGGATCTAATAGGAGACACATCAATAACTTTCATATCTTCATCTTTATTTTCACGATAACCCAGAGAGCACGACTTAATATAATCTTCCCTTTTAGCACGCATTCTAGCGGATCTTTCTTTGCATTCATCAATGGAAATTCTCATGGCTTTGAGAGACTCATTGATATCATGCTTAGGTGGGATAGATCTAAGTTTCAAAGAATCAACATCAAGAGTAATTCTATCCACACTTCTAGCCAATTCATCAACTTTAAGCAATTTCTCTTCAAGCATAGCATTGAAATTCTTTTGCGAGATCATAAACTCCTTAACACTAGTTTCAAATTCAGAAAGCATCTTTCCATAAGAGTTGTTGTAGGAATTACCAAAATTATTAGAGGAATTACTAGGAAAATGCCTAGGATTAAAATTACCTCTATAAGCATTGTTACCAAAATTATTCCTACCAACAAAATTCACATCCAAAGATTCATTGTTATTCTCAATCAAAGTGGACAAAGGCATATCATTAGGATCAGAAGAAGCACTCTGAGCAGCAAACAATTTCATAAGTTCATCCATCTTCCCACTCAAAACACTAATTTCTTCGATAGCATGCACTTTTTTACTAGTAGATCTTTCGGTGTGTCATTGAGAATAATTAACCATGATATTATCTAGGAGTTTGGTAGCTTCTCCTAAGGTAGTTTTCATGAAAGTGCCTCCAGCGGCCGAATCTAAAAGATTTCTAGAAGCAAAATTCAAGCCAGCATAAAAGTTCTGAATAATCATCCATGGATTCAAACCATGTGTAGGGCAATTACGTATCATTAATTTGATTCTCTCCCAAGCTTGTGCAACATGCTCATGATCTAGTTGCTTAAAATTCATAATATCGTTTCTAAGAGAGATGATCTTAGCAGGAGGGAAATACTTAGAGATAAAAGCATCTTTGCACTTATTCCACGAATCAATACTATTTCTAGGCAAAGAGGAGAACCAAGTCTTAGCACGATCTCTAAGTGAAAATGGAAATAACTTCAATTTAACAATATCGTTATCTGTATCCCTTTTATTTTGCATATCACACAAATCAACAAAGTTGTTTAGATGAGTAGCGGCATTTTCACTAGGAAGGCCGGAGAATTGATCTTTCATGACAAGATTCAACAAAGCAGCATCGATCTCACAAGATTCAGCATCGGTAATAGGAGCAATCGGAGTGCTAATAAAATCATTGTTGTTGGTATTGGAGAAGTCACACAATTTGGTATTGTTCTGAGCCATAGTGACAAGCAAGCAATCCAACACACACAAGCAAACAAGAAGCAAGCGAACGAGGAACACACGGCAGAAAAAGGGCGAAGAAAACAGCAAAGGTGAAGTGGGGGAGAGGAAAACGAGAGGAAAATAAATGTAATGCGAAGGATAAGGGTTTGTGATAGGTACTTAGTATATGACTTTTGCGTAAGCCTCCCCGGCAACGGCGCCAGAAATTCTTCTTGCTACCTCTTGAGCTTGCGTTGGATTCCCTCGAAGAGGAAAGGGAGATGCAGCTGATACGTCCAAAACGTATCTATAATTTCTGCTTGCTCCATGCCTCTTTTGGGTGATATTGCTATGTTATTTATACACTTCCATACACTTTTGATCATATTTGGATTAACCTATTAACTCAGTGCACCCCAGTGCCAGTTTCTGTTTTCGGCTATTTTTGTATTTCAGGTTTTCCCATTACGAGAACTGCCAGAAAAATCCCGGAAAAATTATATAAAAAATCAGCATTCCAGAAGCTTCCCGGCACCCGAAGTACAGCCGGAGGGGGGCCACCAGGGCTCCAGGCGCCCTGGTGGCGCGGCCCCCCTCCTGGCCGCGCCGGGGGGGCGCCTGGGCCCCCCAGGCCTCCGCTGATGCCCCCCTTTGGCATATATTTATATCGTGTCCCGAAACCCTCGAGACGGGAACCCTTTTTCGCGATCTCATCTCTGTTCTGCCGCCGCCGCGCTTCCAAGATCGGGAGCACCAGGAGAACTCTTCCCGGCACCCTGCCAGAGGGGAGGATCACCACCGGGAGCTTCTCCACCACCATGGACGCCTCCCGGATGAGTTGTGAGTAGTCTCCCTTGGACCATGGGTCCATGACCAGTAGCTATGTGATGTTCTCCTCCCATTCTTGTGCTTCACTAATTAGTCCTCGTGAGCTGCCCTACATGATCGAGGCACATATGTAATCCTTATGTTGTTGCTATGATGAGTTTGCTGGGATCCGATGGATATTGTGAGATTATGTTCAGATTGTGTTTGAGTAATATATTTGATTCACCTCTTTTATATTTATGTTCGTAAGTAATTCTTGCATGTTCTCCGTTGTTATTTATTGCTTTGGCCAAGTAGTAGGTAGTGACTCCAAGAGGGAACGGTATGCTCGATTGTGGGTTCATGCCCCTCGATGACTAGTTTGAGTGACATAAACATGAGTCTAGGGGATGTGCTGTTGCCACAAGGGGGAAAACAACGGTGCTTGTGCCCGCGGGTGCAAGGATTGTTTACTTTACGCAAAGTTCTTTTAATGCAGTTGTCTGTTGCTTTGAGTTTACACTATGGGTGGGACTCGCAACTTAATACCAGCGAGATGTTCTGGATAGATATCTCAAGGTGGATGATTAGTAGTAGATGGAGATGGATTTCGGTCTACTTACCTTGGCGTACCGCCCATGCTTTGAACCTCTACCTTTCTTGCAACTTAGTCAGCATTGGTTTGCGCACATGGTCCTGTCAATTGCCCAGCTGTAATTCGTTTACCTCACATAGCTGTTTTATCGTCTTTTGGGAGAGAGACATCACTAGTGAACATCATGAGACTCCGGTCCATATTACCATCACCGATCACATCCGCTATTTACTTTCCGCTTTTTACTTACTATTGCAGCAAAACCTATCACTATTATCACTTGTGTTTGATCCTTTGTAAACGACAAGGCCGGAGGGATTGACAACCTCTCTGTACTCGTTGGGAGCAAAGTTATTTGTATCTGTGTGCAGGTCCACGTTGATTGCTAATATCTGGCGCCGTTAGCAGTTGACACCTTCTTGTTGAAACTGGGAGTCTCAGGGAAATCGATCCTTGGTATCTATGCCAAGGGAAAACTTCCGCTACACTGCATCTCAAACCTTCCACTTGGGGTAACCAACGAGGGGCGAGAAGCCATCAAGCAAAGTTTTCTGGCGCCGTTGCCGGGGACTCCACTCTTCAGGATAGGGGAGTTGCACGCTATCTTTTACCTTTGCTTTTTAGTCTTGTTAGTTTACCTTTCAGTTTTACTTTAGTATCTTTTATCGAAAATCACAAAAATATTATCTTGCTTGCTTGCTACTATGGGTTCCACCGAGAACACCAAGTTGTGTGACTTCACTAGTCACAACAACGATGACTTTATCTGCACACCTATCTCTACACCTGCCACTTCAGCACCTTCATATGAACTTAAACCTGCTTTACTAAACCTAGTTATGAAAGATCAATTCTCCGGTGCTGGAGATGATGCTGCTTTACACTTGAACAACTTTGTTGAACTTTGTGATATGCAAAAGTACCAAGAAATAGATGGTAATATTGTTAAGCTTAAGCTTTTTCCTTTCTCCTTGAGAGGAGGAGCTAAAATATGGTTTCAATCTTTGCCTAGAAATAACATAGATTCATGGGACAAGTGCAAAGATGCTTTTATTGGAAAATACTATCCACCTGCTAAAATTATCCAGCTAAGAAGTAACATAATGAATTTTAAACAAATGGATAATGAACACGTTGCCCAAGCTTGGGAACGTATGAAATCTCTTGTCAAGAACTGCCCTACTCATGGTTTGACTACTTGGATGGTTATCCAAACTTTTTATGCAGGCTTGAACTTTACCTCGCGGAACTTGTTAGATTCGGCCGCGGGAGGAACGTTTATGTCAACTACACTTGGTGCTGCCACAAAGCTTCTCGATGAGATGATGACCAACTATTCCCAATGGCACACCGAACGCACTCCAACAGGTAGGAAGGTAAACTCTGTCGAGGAGATTTCCTCCCTAAATGAAAAAGTTGACTTGATTATCTACTTTCACAAAGCTTCTCTACTTTCGAAGCAATCTTCTGTTAATCCTCGTGATGTTCCTTTAAATTCTTTGATTGCTCAAGAACAAGTAGATGTGAACTTTATCTCTAGAAACAATTTTAATAACAATGCTTATAGGAGTAATTTTGGTAGCAATCCTAGACCGTTCCCCTCTAATTCTTATGGGAACAACAATGCTTATCCTAGCACCAAGAACTCCACTACTGAACTAGAGATTATGCTTAAAGATTTCATCACTACCCAAAAAGCCTTTAATAAGAGTGTAGGAGAAAAACTAAACAAACTAGATGATCTCTCTTCGAAGGTAGACAATTTAGCCAATGAGGTAGAATTACTTAAAATTAGAACTTCTCCTCTTGAGGAGAGGAAGGTCACTCCTATGAATGCTATTCAAGTGCAAATTAATGAAAACATTAGGATGATGGCTAAACTTAAAGAGAGATGGGCTAGAGAAAGGGAGGAAGAAGATAGAATTAAGAACCTTCCTACCCACCACACTGTTGCTACTATCCAAGTTGTTGAGGATATTCAAACTCTTAGCACCCAATGCACTCCTGGTCCCATTGGACCTATTAATGGTGATGCTATGACTATAGAAACTACCAAACAAGTGAACCTAAAGGACACCACTACCACCTTACTTGATGGTAGTGACCTTGATTTTGATAATTGCACTCTTACCGAAGTTATTGATTTCCTTCACAAGATGTCTAGAGATCCCCGCACTAGCACGCTTAACCTTGCCTTCACAGAGCATATCACTAATGCTCTTATCAAAGCTAGGGAGGAGAAACTTAGAGTAGAAGCCTCCATACCTAGAAAGCTAGAAGATGGTTGGGATCCTATGATTAAAATTAAGTTGAATAACTTCTCTTGCTATGCTTTATGTGATGTTGGTGCTAGTACCTCTGTTATGCCCAAAAGAATATATGATATGCTTAAATTGAAACCTTTTGATTCTTGTTCTTTTGGTGTTCGTCTCGTTGATTCTTCCATAAAGAAACCTTTAGGAAGGATTGATGATGTTCTTATCATTTTCAATGACAATTACATTCCCGTTGATTTTATTATTATGGATATTGAATGTGAACCTTCTTGTCCAATTATTTTGGGACGTCCTTTTCTACGCACCGTTGGTGCTATCATTGACATGAAAGAGGGGAATATAAAATTCCAGTTTCCTCTCAAGAAAGGGATGGAACACTTCCCTCGAAAGAAGATTAAGTTACCTTTTGAGTCCTTTGTACGGGCTAGCTATTCTTTTACTCTTGATAAAACTTGATCTCTATGCATTATGCCTAGCTTAAAGGCATAAAAGAAAGCGCTTTTGGGAGGCAGCCCTCATGAATAAAATTTTATTTTGCTTTTGTTGTGTCTTGATGTTTTTACTACAGTAGCATCATCATTGTATCTTTACTTTTCAATTTTGTGCCAAGTGTAGCCTTTGATTGCAAAAAAGTTCAAAAGTTGTGACGTGCTGTCCAGGAAACAGATTCTGTCCTTGGATATAAAAATTCATATAAAATCACCAGATCATCTTTTTGGTCTGAATTTTTTCGACAGCGTGCTCTATACAATTGTCTTTCGTGCGTCTGTTCTGAGTTTTTTTATTAGAGTTGCAGAAGTGCCCCGAAAAAATCATTTACTACCTGCTGTTCTGTTTTTCACAGATTCTGTCCTGTTTTGCCTTTCCTTCATTTTGCAAACCTAGAGCTTGCTTTTTCTTTGCAAAAACCTTTTGGCAATCTTGAGAAACAGTAGACCTTCAAGAATATCTTTATTTCCAGCAAGGAACAATTATTTTATTATGGGTACTGTCGGTGTACTAGAGTAGGGGTACCATAGTATCCCGACTTGTGCACGGGCAGTAGCAGCCTCCCGCGGTCTGGCTCACCACGTGCCCGCCAAAGCCCACTCTGGCCCCCTTTGAAGCCATTCAAGAACAAAGTATACAAGCCAGAAGTTCAAGGCCCCGCCAAGAGGAGCTTGCCGGGAAGGCTGCTCCCAGCGCAAGACCACTCTATTCTCACGAGACCCTGGCAAGAGGAGCTCGCCAGGAAGACCGGAAAACCACACCCCAGAAGATACATCGTGGCGCATCGTGCGCCCCGGCAGGACCCGGAGAGCGACAAGCTCCCGGGCCCGGCAAGATTGCGCCCCCGGCAAGGTGCTTGCCGGGGGAGGCTTACGCTGGGTGCCTGCGCTCCAGCTCATCTGGCCACGCGTCGCCCTGGGGCCCTTCCAGAGGCATGTGGCAGATGGCAGTGCAGCCTGAGGGACACGCTGGCGAGCCGCGGTGACGAAGCCATCGCCGTGGCGAACGGAGACGCATGGACGGACGCTTTTGGGGCGACGGCGACGGGCATTCAATGCTCTTGTCCCCCATCGTCAGAGTTAGGTGAAGACCACTGTTCGTATACTGTTCATGCACTATTACAACTACCACCAAATTTACACTTTTACCCTCCTCTACGTTGACACCTGTCGGTGACCCCTTTGAACTATAAAAGGAGGCCCATGCACAACGTAGAGGGGGTTCGATCCCAGAAACTCGATCACACCTACGCTCGGTGTAGCCGGCGCTGTAGATCTTCAAGCTCCCGAGCCCGAGAACGCAATACAACCAAAGCAGGAGTAGGGTTTTACGCGTCCGCGCGGCCCGAACCTGGGTAAAACTGCCCGCGTGTGCTCCTCGATCTGCTCTCCGTGCTCCCTCCGCTCCCTTACCGCAACATAGAAGGGGCTCCGGTCCCATAGGTGCTCGTGGGCGGTCAGTTTCCCCGACATCTTTGGCGCGCCAGGTAGGGGGCGTCGAGGTTGTGCGAACCTGATCCGGCGCTCACGCGGGCGCAATCTTCAACAACTCTTCCAGCTTCATCAACTTCCTCGACTACATCAACATGCCTCCGAAGAAGAAGGCTTCGGAGGTCGGAGGCCTGTCCGCGTCGATCCCGCCGCCTCCAGAACCAACGGTTGGTGGGGTGGACGCTGGCGGAAGAGTGGACGCCGGCGAGGACACTCGCGGCGCCGCCAAGTCCAAGGACAAGACGGACGACCGGGCAAACTCCAAAACCTCGGCGTCCGTACACGCACCACGTCCCTCCCAGGAGGTCCCGGACCAGCAGCGACGTGGTACCGGAGGTACCATACGCTTGCTGGGACGCGGACAAGCCGGCGGGACGCGGGATGCTCAAGGCCAGCACGCTGGTACGAGCAAGGCGCGGTCGCCGGGGCGGGACCCTGCTCCTTCTAACCCTATTAGAAGTCCGAGCATATCCCGCTCCTCGCACCGCTCGCCACCGTTTCCCTCCTCTTCAGCAGAAGCTCTTGCTAGAGCCCAACTGCTCCTCGACTTCCCTCCAGCGGCAGACAAGGCCGAAGACTGGAGGGCTACAATCCAGAGCCTCATCGCCTTCGCCAACAACGACACGCCGCAGCAGCCGGCGACATCACGCCCGCGGCAAGTCGACCGAGCGAAGGCCGATGGAGACAAGACCGCCGGGGGTGCAACTACTGTGCAGTCCCCGCCGCGAAAGCAGAAATCGCCACCCCGCCGGATCAACGTCGACGACGACTCTACGGCGTCGTCGGATCCGCGGACTCGCCGCGATCAGCGCCAAGTCCTCGACGACAGGCGGCAAGAGGACGCTCGGACTCGTATCGAGCGTCGAAGAGAAGCCCGAAGACAATCCGACCAGCGCGCCGGGACTGCTGTCGACATGCACGCGCCCGGTGGACCGGGTGACTTGCCGTATGCGGCAGGCTGCCCTGCGTTCACCCGAGAGCTGCGGCAAGTCCAGTGGCCCAGCATGAAGAACTTCAAGCCCGACGTACCCGAGAAGTACGACGGCAAGACGCACCCCTCGGAGTTCCTCATCATCTACACCATTGCGGTGCAGGCTGCCGGGGGACGCGACGAGAAGATCCTGGCCAACTACTTCCCGCTCGTGCTTAAGCCAAACGTCAGGTCTTGGCTTATGTACTTGCCCGAGAACTCCATCTCTTCTTGGGCGGATTTGTGTCACCAGTTTGTTGGCGCCTTCACGGGCGGACACAAACCCCACGGCCAAGAGAGCGATCTCCACATCCTCGCCCAGAAGGAGGGAGAGTCCCTGCGAAAGTATATCCAGAGGTTCAGCCGCGTTCAGCACAACATCCCCGATGTCCACCCTGCCGCGGTTATCAGCGCGTTCCACCAGAACGTGCGTAACCGCCGGATGAGGGAGGAGATGGCGATGACCAAGATCCGGGACGTCAGCGAGCTTTACGCTATGGCTGACAAGTGTGCCCGTGCTGAAGAGGGGAGGAGGCTCCCCGGAGAGGATACTGGAGCAGGAGGAACAGACAGCGAGGATGCCGCCCCGGCAAGGAAAAACCGGCGGCAGAACAATAGAAAGAAGAAGAACAAGGAGGTACTGGTTGTCGAGCAGTCCGGCAAGGAGGCTCCCGCCAAGAAGACACAGGCTGGTGGTTCCGGCAAGGAGTCCGCCCCTGTAGCGGCAGCCGACAAGCAGGACGGCTCCGACAAGCAGTACTGCAAGATCCACCGCACCAAGGGCCACGATCTCCAGAACTGCAAGAGGGTAGAGTACCTCGTAGAACAACAGAAGGCTGAATACGAGCGTCGCGACAAGGAGAAGGCCCAAGGAGGCGGAGGAGAGCCAAGCAAGAAGCGGCCGTTCAATGGCCGGGGAGGACGCCGCGGCAAGGCCAAGCAGCGGCAAGGTGACAGACCTCCCCGGGGCCGCGACAAGGATGAGGACGAAGACGATGATGAGGACAAGGAAGATGGAGACAACAGCGAGCAGGAGTTCCAGAAGGCCACAGAAGTTCTGTGTGTCGACGGAGGTGCCTCTCAGCATACTTCCCACCGCCAACTCAAGCAGTGGGTCTGGGAAGTGAATGCAGCCGAGCCACCCATCGAGTCACGCAGGCTGCTGAAATGGTCCGGCACGGCCATCATCTTTGACCTTGAGGACCACCCTGACCGCACAACGGCGGTCGGGTGTTTACCGATGTTGGTTTCACCAACTATCCGCAACCTCAAGGTCACCAAGATGTTGGTTGACGGCGGGGCCGGCCTCAACTTGATCTCCTCCACTGTGATCAAGAAACTGCAGATTCCCGACAGCGAGCTCGAGGAAACCGGGTCGTTCCAAGGGATCAACCCAGGAAGGAGCAAGCCGAAGGGGAAGATCACGCTGCCGGTGACGTTGCCGATATCCCATTGCCATACAATGGGATACTTGGCCGTCCTGCGCTCGCCAAGTTCATGGCAGCTTCCCACTACGCGTACAACATGCTCAAGATGCCGGGGCCGATAAGCGTCATCTCTATCCCCGGCGACAAGAAGGATGCGCTTATCTGCGCCGACAAGATCTACCGGGACGCAGCAGCCGCGGCAGACAGCAAGACACTTGCCGCTGAAGCTCCCGGGGGGAAGACCAAGACCAAGTCCGGCAAGAGCTCTGGATCCCACTCCGGCAAATGCACCTCTTCGGAGTGCTGCGCTGCCGTCGAGGACGCACCATCGAGCTCCACCGGCAAGTGCAAGAAAGGAATGGCAGCTCCACCGGCAACCAAGAAGGTGTCCGCCAAGGAGGACGGCACTGGTGGTACCTTCACCATCAGTGCTACGCTCGACCCCAAATAGGAAAGCGCGCTCGTTGCCTTCCTACGGGCAAATGTTGACGTGTTCGCATGGCAACCGTCCGAAATCCCCGGTGTTCCCAGGAAGGTAATTGAGCACAAGCTTGCTGTTTGTCCTCACGCGCGGCCCGTCAAGCAGAAGGTCAGGAAGCAAGCTGTGGAGCGCCAAGAGTTCATTGCCGAGGAGATAAGGAAGTTGGAAGCAGCCGGCCTGGTTAGAGGAGTACTCCATCCTACATGGTTGGCCAATCCAGTTGTCGTGCGAAAGGCTAATGGGAAATGGAGACTTTGTATAGACTTCACTGACGTGAATAAAGCATGTCCCAAGGATCCTTTTCCCTTGCCACGTATCGACCAGATTGTTGACTCCACGGCTGGATGAAAGTTGCTTTCATTTCTCGATGCATACTCAGGCTACCACCAGATATTCATGGCTGAGGAAGATGAAGAGAAGACTGCATTCATTACTCCATGTGGCACATACTGCTTCATACGCATGCCCTTAGGATTGAAGAATGCAGGCTCAACATTTGCGAGGGTGGTGCACACTGCTTTTGAGCCACAGATACACAGGAATGTAGAAGCCAACATGGATAATATAGTGGTCAAGAGCAAGAGCAAGGATACCTTGATTCAGGACCTGGAAGAAACCTTTGAGAATCTGCGCAAGATACAACTCAAGCTGAACCCCGAGAAGTGCGTCTTCGGAGTCCCCTCCGGCAAGCTTCTCGGGTTCTTCGTGTCCCAGAGGGGGATCGAAGCCAATCCCGACAAGATAAAAGCCATCAAGCAGATTGAAGCCCCGAAGCGCGTCAAGGACGTAAGGAGACTTGCTGGTTGTGTGGCTGCCCTCAGCAGGTTCATTTCAAAGTCTGCAGAGCGCGCCCTACCTTTCTTCAAAATCTTGAAAAAGGCAGGTCCTATGAAATGGTCTCCAGAGGTGGAGGCAGCGCTGCAAGACTTGAAAGGATACCTGTGCTCCACTCCAATACTTGTCGCACCTAGGCCACAAGAGAAGTTGCTGCTGTACCTAGCGGCAACCAATCAAGTGGTTAGTGATGCGTTAGTAGCGGAGAGGGAGGCGGATGAGGAACCCACATACCCGGCAAGTGCATCCAGTGACAAGCAGGGGGCTTCCCCGACGAGCTCTAGCCCCGACAAGGACAGGTCTGCGCAGGAACAACGAGAAGTGCGGAAGAAGATGGTGCAGCGCCCAGTTTATTTTGTAAGTTCCCTCTTGCAGGGGGCTAGGTCAAGATACTCTGGGGTGCAGAAGTTGCTTTTCGGCCTCCTCATGGCCTCAAGAAAGCTGCGCCATTACTTCCAGGCACACGAAATAACAGTGGTCACTCGCTTTCCGTTGAAAAGGATATTGCAAAATCCAGAAGCAACAGGCAGGATCGTCGAGTGGGCACTAGAGCTGTCAAGCTTTGGTCTCAAGTTTGAGAGTACCTCAACAATACAGAGCAGAGCTTTGGCGGAATTTATAGCAGAATGGACACCAACACCGGATGAAGAAGTTCCAGAGACAAGCATCCCCGTCCAAGAAGCAAGCAAAGAATGGATAATGTACTTCGATGGTGCCTTCTCGCTGCAAGGCGCCGGTGCTGGCGTGTTACTCATAGCGCCCACCGGGGAGCACCTCAAGTACGTTGTTCAGATGCACTTTCCCAAGGAGCAAGCGACGAACAATACTGCCGAGTATGAAAGTTTGCTCGCCGGTCTCAGAATTGCAGCCGAACTTGGGATCAAGAAGCTGATTGTGCGGGGAGATTCACAGTTGGTGGTCAGACAAGTGAACAAGAGTTACCAGAGCCCTTTGATGGAGGCTTATGTCGATGAAGTGAGGAAGCTTGAAGAACACTTTGAAGGTCTGCAGATGGAACACGTTCCAAGAGCTCAGAATGATATCGCAGATGTCCTTTCAAAGTGTACTGCAATGAAGTTACCTGTGGAACCAGGGGTCTTCGTGCTCAAGCTAACTCAGCCATCCGTTACACCATCAGTTGGGCAAAGCAAGAAGAGGAAGTTGGTCTCCGGCGACTACTTGCCGGCGGATCTCCCCGAAGCCGCCGCCAAGGTCCCCAAGATCAACAACCAAGATGCTGAGGAACGGTCTGCTCATGCAGACCCAAGGGTCTGTACAGTTGAAGCAGACGTTCCCGACAAGCCTTGCCCCGGCAGGCTTGCCGGGGAACTCTCAGCTCCGGCAGAGCCGCAGGTTCTTGCCGTAGAAGCTGAGGTTCCCGCAGCAGCCCTGATGCCTTTAGTCCTTGCTGTTGAGCCTCAGGCTCCAGCATGGGCACAGCAAATCGTTCGTTTTCTTCAGACTGGAGAACTTCCCGAAGAACCAGAAGAGATAGAAAGAATAACCAGACAGTCAAGTATGTACCAGTTCGTCGACAACGAACTGTACAGAAGAAGACTCAACCCTGTCAGATTAAAGTGCATTTCCCGGGAAGATGGACAGAAGCTGTTGGCAGAGATACACGGAGGCATATGTGGCCACCACATTGGCGCAAGGGCGCTTGCCGGGAAGGCGTTCCGGCAAGGTTTCTTTTGGCCAGAAGCCCTCCAGGATGCAACTGCACAAGTAACCAAGTGTGAAGCGTGCCAATTCCATGCCAAGCAAATTCACCAGCCAGCTCAAGCTCTCCAGACGATCCCTTTGTCCTGGCCCTTCTCGGTCTGGGGGCTCGATATCCTCGGCCCCTTTCCCCGCGCAGTCGGGGGCTTTGAGTACTTGTACGTTGCAATCGACAAGTTCACAAAGTGGCCAGAAGTGGAACCAGTGAGGAAGGTGACAGCACTGTCAGCGGTCAGGTTCTTCAGGTCAATTGTTTGCCGTTTCAGAATCCCTAACAGGATCATCACCGACAACGGCACACAGTTCACAAGCCGCACCTTCATGCAGTACGTCCAAGACCTTGGCGCCAAGGTCTGCTTTGCTTCTGTTGCTCACCCAAGGAGCAATGGTCAAGCAGAGAGGGCAAATGCTGAAGTGCTGCACGGACTCAAGACAAGAACCTTCGACAGGCTGCACAAGTGCGGAAGAAACTGGATAGAGGAGTTGCCGGCGGCTCTTTGGTCAATCAGGACGACACCAAGTCGAGCCACCGGACAGACACCCTTTGCTCTTGTCTATGGAGCAGAGGCAGTTCTCCCCACGGAACTCGTATACGGGTCTCCTCGAATGCTCGCTTACGACGAGCTCGAGCAAGAGCAACTGCGGCAAGATGACGCATTGCTCCTCGAGGAGGAACGTCTCTAGGCTGCTGTACGAGCTGCTCGATACCAGCAAGCCTTGCGTCGCTATCATAGCCGCAAGGTCAAGCCCAGGAGTCTCGAGGAAGGCGACCTTGTTCTTCGGCGTGTTCAGTCCGCCAAGAATTCCAACAAGTTGACGCCGAAGTGGGAAGGCCCTTATCGGGTGAGACAAGTCACAAGGCCCGGCGTTGTCCGCCTTGAGACCGAAGAAGGCTTACCGGTGAGCAACTCCTGGAACATAGAGCATCTTCGCAAGTTTCACCCATAAGACGCGGTTGCCGTGATCCGCTCCGGCAACCACCTTTTGTACAAGTCTTGCCGCTGTTGCATGTAAACCTTTGTACAAAGCCGGGCGCAGACCCCGTGCATCAGTAAAACTTTTGTGTTTCGCACTGTTTGTCATTTCATGCTTTTCTTTTTACTTGCATGCATCATCTGACACCTTGTGCAGCACGCATCCCCGGTAAGCAGGAACAAGCCGCAAGGCCCCATACTACTGTTTCCTCCTCTTTTCTTTCCTCTCTTAAGCAGAAGAACTGTTCCTCGCGCACAAGTTTGCCGGGGGGAAGGAGATAGAGGTATGGACCGAGTGCTGTTCAAGAAAGAGAAGCCTTGCCGGGAAGCAAACAACCCATGAAAGCTAAGTTACCAAAGTTTGAGCATTCTAAATTTTTAAATTTCTTAGTTGTCTTCCTTGAACAGTCATACTTTGTATGGAAAACCTGTGCGTGGAGGAACCTACCCGTGGCTAGCCGCACCCTTACTTTGTTTCGAGCACACTCAACGGCTTAAGTGAGCTGCGACAAGTGTCGCGCCCTTACTTCGTTTTCGAGTTCGCTCAACAATCTAAGTGTGCTGCGACTAGCTGCGGCGAGGTTTCTTGCCGGCAAGGGCATTGCTAGCAGGCTGCTAAGAGTCCCGCACTCAGCGCCCACGGCATGGGCCCCTTTTGCCGGCAAGTTTTCCTAAAAGCGTAGGGTAGAAAACATACAAAGTGAAAAGACTAAACAAGGGAGATAACACTGCATTGATCATCCAGAATAAAAGAATATATTACAAAGATAACTTGCCGCTGTTCTAACCAACTACTGCCTATGATTTAATTGACAGCGGCAAAGGAAGCAGAAAGAAAGAAGCCTAGTATCTACGGTCTCCATCGACCCTCTGGATCTTGCCCGCCTTGGCCACGATGTGGGCAACCTGCGCCTTCAACGCCTCCTGGTCAGCTTCGGGCGGCAGGGTCCGGAGGACGTTGACGAGGTTGATGCCGGGGTTGCGGTAGACGATCTTCGACAACACGCACTCCATGGTACCCATGCAAAGCCGGCGCGCCTCGTCAGCCAGCTGCGCGGGGATCTTCTCCCGCAGCCGCGCAAGCGCCGGCGCTATTCCCTTGAAGAACAGACTCAGTTTGGCGCTGTGGGGGAGGCTCTCGTCGGGAGAGTACACGAGGTGCTCCACCCTCAACGCCACCATCTCCATGTCGATGTTGGCGGCGGAGGCGACGAGCTCCTCGGTCCATTGCTCCACCGTCCACTGGAAGTTGTTTTGCGAGACGGCGGCGCTCTCCAGCAAGAGCCTCTCAGTGCGGAGATCGTCCTTCAGCTTCGTCTCGCGGTCCCGGGCGGCGTCGAGCGAGTCGGTGAGGGTGGAAACCTTCAGCTCCAGGTCAGCGATGGAGTCCCTGGCGTCGGTGAGCTCTTTGCCCTTCTCGGAGAGGCGGATTTGCAGATCAGAGTTGGTGTGGGCGTCCTTCTCCCGCGCCACGTTGAGCGCGGCGACCCTGTCCTCGCTCGCCTTCAGATTCGTCTCCAGCTGCGCCACCCTGGCCTCCAGATCCTTCTTGGCGGTCTCTGCGGCAGCAGCGGCGTCCCTCGCCTCCTGCAGAGCCCCGCCAATGGCCTGCTCACGAGCGGTGAGGTCGTCCTCGTGGCTGTCGAGGTCGACCTTTCGCTGGTTGAGCACTCCCTCCCGCCGGGACAGCCCTTCGGCGGCCAGTCGCTGCTGCTCCTCCACCTCGGCCTTCTCAAGGAGGAATGCTTGATGTGCCCCGGCAAGCTCTTCGCGCTCCTCCGCCAAGTTTCGGAGGGCCGCCTGGTTGGCGGCACGGAGCTCCGCAGCACGTTTCTCCAAGTCAATGCCGGCCTTGGCAGCCAGAGCCTCTCGGGACTCCAGCTTGGCTTGCCTGGCCCGGTACAAACCTAGGAGTCGACGCAGGAGCTTCTCCTATTCGGGCTCGTCGCTACTGCCGGGCGCGTCGACAACCTTCAACCTGGCGGAGGCGAGAACTTCTCCGTCGAAGGTCTCCCCCCCCCCCCCGCTGGTTCCCTTGATGAGGACGCCCACGGGACTTGGATGAAGACCCCGTTGGCGGCCTCCAGATAGATGCCCGACCCAGGTGTGGAGGCGGAGGGGTCGGCGGCCGGTGCAGCGTCCGGCGCTCCCACGGCCTCCGGGCCCGCGGTATGGTCGCCGGTCCCTTCCCCAGCCGCGGCATCGGCGGTTGGGGCAGTCTCTTCGGCGGCTGGCTCGTCGGCGCCGGCCATTCCTTCCGCGGCGGTGCCGTCGCCAGTTTCGCCACGCACCTCCTCCTCGGCGATGGTTTCCGTCTCCATCGGCTCCGGAACGGGCGGGTCTGGCAACAGAAGAAAAAGAAAAGAAAGATTTGTCAAGCAAATATCCAAAAAAGAAGAATACAACAAGAAGAAAGTACAAGGGTTTACCTGCGCGGGCCTCTTCGATGACGGGGTCCCTCGCTGGGGAGCTCTCCCTTGCCGGCGTAGTAGTGGCTCCTGCTGGCGGAGGGCCGCTTGCGCCCTCCCTTGGCGGGGTGCTCACCCTTGTCGGGCTGCTCGCCCTTGGCGGGGTACTCGCCCTCGGCGGAGTACCCGCCCTTGGCGGAGCGTTGTCCCTTGCCGGGGAGCTCATCCTTGGCGGGGAGGGTGGAGCAAGCGGCTCGTCGGGGGCGACCTCCTGGCGCTCCTGCGGCTGCGGCTCCACTTCTGCACAAGACAACAAGACATCAATAAGGATAACGACCTCAAGCGCGCCCGTTAAACAGAAAAGTGAGTTCCAGACTTATGCTGGGAGCTGCGCTGGGGGCTGCTCTCCGGAGCAGCAGGCTGGTCCGGCAGGCTTGTCGCTGGCGCATCACCTGTCGCCGCGACGGGCTCGTCGTCCTCAATGTTAACCACAGGGATCTTGGCCCTCTTCGCCATCCTCTGGGTCAAGGTCCTAGAAGCCAAAGCAAGATTAGAACCAAGCAAGAGAAATCAAGGCAAAGTCAAAGGAAACAAAAATTACAAGTACTTACTCTTCCTCCTCTTCGTCGTCGGAGCTGAGGGCAGAGAAATCAAACTGCGCCTCACGTGCTCCTGCGCGAGGAGCTAGAGGAGAAGGCTCCCTCGGGCACTTGGCGGGCTCCGGAGCTGTGGGCTGTGAAGACCCCGCACCGGTCGTCCCCGAGGACCAAGGAGCGGATGGAGCACCAGAGTCGCTCCAGGAAGATCCTCCTCCGCTTGTCGCTCGAGCACGGGGCGCCTCCTTGACGACCTTGCTCGTCGCGGGGGCGCGCGTCGCACGGCGCCTTGGCTGCTGTCGGGGCGCCGGTGGCCTCGTCGTCTCGGCGGCCTTGCGGGGGCGCTTCTTCTGTTATTGCGGAGGGCTTGGTGGTGGCGGAGAATTCTCCGAGGATGAGGAAGCGTCGTCGTCGAGGTTCAGTGACCCGCCCGAGTCTTCATCGGAATCGCCCGATTCGGCGTCCTCCTCGGCGGGCTCACTGGACTCAGAACCTTGCCCGGCAACCCCGCTCGTCCCGGCAGGCTTCCCGGCAGGCTCCCCGGCAAACTCCTCGGGCGCGATCTTTAGCAGCTTGAGGATTTCCGCCTCCTCTGCTTGGCTCACTGCGTCCGCTGCCTCTGCTTCATCCACAGTGTACCCGAACTCACCCGCAGCAGTAGCTGCGGCGGCCTCCTCTAGTCTGGAGGCAATGTAAGCCATATCCTGGTCGGTGGTCTCCCGGGTGAGGCCCTTCTTCTCCTCGGGGTTGCATGGCCGTTCGACCAGATTATCGAAGAAGCCCTGCATGGTCTCCGTTGAGGGCACCAGCCAAGTGGGGACGACCCCGTGGGAGTCGCACTCAGGCATTGCCGCATGGATGGCACTGAGGGCGGTATTGTTGCATAGAGGAACAACTCCTTCCGACGGTCTGAACCACTCCGGGTGCTTGGGGTCATGCTTAAACAGCTCCCGGACCATCCCCTTCAGCTCCAAGACAGTGAAATTATAGTTCAGCCCGGGGCGCAGCCTCATGCGATCTGCCGCGTTGCCGAACTCCCAGGCAGGCCTCTTCCTTTCCTGCAGGGGGGCAATGCGGCGGCGGAGGAAGTCGGCCCCAACTTCACCCACAGTCAGATTGGCGGCCCGGAGACGAAGAATCCTATTGAGGGCAATCTCCAACTTGTCGTCCTTCGGGGCCAAATCGCTCCAATCCTTGCCGCGCACGATTGCAGTCTTGCACGGCGAGGTAAACGGCTCGGGCGCATCTTCCAGAACCCAGCACCAATCGGCTCTCCACTCCTCCCACTTGCCGCGAAGCTCTCCCTTCAAGTACGCCTCTTTCTTGTTCAACCTAAAGATCCAGGAGATGCCGCCAGAGAGCGGGGATTCGGACTCTACCCTAGGCGTGAAGAAGTGGCGGAAAAGAGCTACATTTGGGTGGACCCCGACGTAGTTTTCGCACAGATGTGCGAAAACGGCAAGGGTGAGAACGGCGTTTGGGGTGAAATCTAAGAGATGGAGCCCGTACGTGTTCATCACATCACAGAAGAACTCCGAATACGGAGGACAGAGACCGCAATGGAAGAATGCAGCAAAATAGAAGTAACCTCCCGGGAACATGTCGACGGCGACGGCGGGGAGGACTCTGGTGCAGGGATGAGCTTTCGTCTCCCTCGCCCAGAACAAGTAATACTTGTCCCGCAGCTCTCTCGCGCCGAGCCTCGGCGGGAAGACCACCCTCCTTCTCCGCATGGCTGCCAGCTTCGCCGCCTGCTCGGACTTCTCCTTCTTCGCCTTGTCACTCTTCGCCTTGTCGCTTTTCGGAGCCATGGCGGGGGCGGCAAGGAGGGAGGCGGGGAGGTCGACGGCGCCGCGGACGCTGGGGACGGCGGAGGAAGGGTGGAGCTCGGCTCTCTGTCGACCTGAGGGGAGGCGGAGAGCGGCGGGGGTTTCTGGAGATTCAAGGCGTAATGAAGGTAATGGAGGGAAACTGCCCCTGCTTCCTCTGCTTTTAAGGGGGAAAGTGGGGGACGTTTCGCATTTTTCATTAAAGAAGCAGGCCACGATCTCTCCCACGACGCCGCAATCGACGCGTGCCGTTAGGGAGAGATGCGGCTGAGGTGGAGTGGGAAACGGCGTGCCGTGGGCCGCGTGTGCCCGTGCACTGTTTAGGGCCTGGCCCAACAGCGCTCGGCACCGTGTGTGGCCCAGGCCCGGGGGCTCCTGTCGGTGTACTAGAGTAGGGGTACCATAGTATCCCGACTTGTGCACGGGCAGTAGCAGCCTCCCGCGGTCTGGCTCACCACGTGCCCGCCAAAGCCCACTCTGGCCCCCTTTGAAGCCATTCAAGAACAAAGTATACAAGCCAGAAGTTCAAGGCCCCGGCAAGAGGAGCTTGCCGGGAAGGCTGCTCCCAGCGCAAGACCACTCTATTCTCACGAGACCCTGGCAAGAGGAGCTCGCCAGGAAGACCGGAAAACCACACCCCAGAAGATACATCGTGGCGCATCGTGCGCCCCGGCAGGACCCGGAGAGCGACAAGCTCCCGGGCCCGGCAAGATTGCGCCCCCGGCAAGGTGCTTGCCGGGGGAGGCTTACGTTGTGTGCCTGCGCTCCAGCTCATCTGGCCACGCGTCGCCCTGGGGCCCTTCCAGAGGCACGTGGCAGATGGCTGTGCAGCCTGAGGGACACGCTGGCGAGCCGCGGTGACGAAGCCATCGCCGTGGCGAACGGAGACGCATGGACGGACGCTTTTGGGGCGACGGCGACGGGCATTCAATGCTCTTGTCCCCCACCGTCAGAGTTAGGTGAAGACCACTGTTCGTATACTGTTCATGCACTATTACAACTACCACCAAATTTACACTTTTACCCTCCTCTATGTTGACACCTGTCGGTGACCCCTTTGAACTATAAAAGGAGGCCCATGCACAACGTAGAGGGGGTTCGATCCCAGAAACTCGATCACACCTACGCTCGGTGTAGCCGGCGCTGTAGATCTTCAAGCACCCGAGCCCGAGAACGCAATACAACCAAAGCAGGAGTAGGGTTTTACGCGTCCGCGCGGCCCGAACCTGGGTAAAACTGCCCGCGTGTGCTCCTCGATCTGCTCTCCGTGCTCCCTCCGCTCCCTTACCGCAACATAGAAGGGGCTCCGGTCCCATAGGTGCTCGTGGGCGGTCAGTTTCCCCGACAGGTACTAACCTCGCTAATCAGATTATGATGAGTTATGTATGAAGGGAGTTTTCAAGTGTGCGAGGGAAGATGATAAAAAGATTCAGGAGTGTCAAACGCTCAATCTTGGGGATGCCCCCATGCACCCCCAAGAAATATTCAAGGAGACTCAAGCGTCTAAGCTTGGGGATGCCCCCGTGCATCCCCTTCTCCATCAACATTATTAGTTCGTCTTTCGTTCCGCTATATTTTTATCACTTCATGTGTTATGTGCTATGCTTGGAGCGTCTTGCTTTTAGTTTTCCTTTTTAGTTTTCCTTAGCTTTTCATAACGAGTCGGAACTCAGCTTTCTTTACGTGGGAGAGAAACACGCTCCACTTCTACCTAGAACATAACATAGAATTTTCATGTCTATCTTTGCTGTGTGTGTTCTTTGTCTTTTAATAGCTACTATCATGTTCAGCTCTTAGTATTCATGCTTATCTTTCTAAAGAGCTTTTGTTTAGTTGGTTGCTTGAACTCTCTTTATTTATCATGATTATCTTATTAAGAGAGTTTGCTGCCGTTGCATTGGTTGATATGTCTATGATAAAGATGCTACGTGCATAATGGCTCTTAGTAGTTCAGGTTTTCTTATGGTTAGTCTCAAATAGCTGGGGGGTTCCAAATGTGTTATTGGAGTACCAACATGATTTGTTTGCCTATGATGTGGTATGGTTTAGTAATATCTTCCTTCAAGAATTTATTTTGATTGACTTGGCGTATGCTCACGCATATTTAAGACTGTAAAGAAAGTCTGTCAAGCCTTGATGATCTTTTGTTTTTGAGTAGCGATATAACTTCCATGCCTGATTCAATGTTGCTTTGTCGCTCTGCATGATTATGACCGTCATTGCTCTTTTAGTTGGTTGCTCCCAGTATTTTGCTAACCTCCACCTGTACTAAGCGGACTGACTGCTTGTGCATCCAAATTCCTTTAAACTAGTTATGCCATATGAGTCCACCATACCTTCCTACATGGTATTTACCTGCCATTCCTAATGGGGACTTTCATGTACCATCTCGAAATTATTCAAAAAGAAATGCATTCTTATTTTGTGCCTCTGTTTTAAGTTCATGAGGAAGTAGTAGTTAATTCATGATCTTTTTAAGTTGGACAAGCTTCACCCCGGGATTGCATGTATAATGTGCAAACCCATAATACGAGAAGGAACTGGCATTGAGTGCGCCCATGTCGGGGAAACTGATCACCCACGAACACCTATGGGACCGAAGCCCCTTTTACGGTATGGCAAGGGAGCGGAGGGAGCACAAAGAGCGGATCGAGGTGCACACGCGAGCAGTTTACCCAGGTTCGGGCCGCACGGATGCGTAGAACCCTACTCCTGCCTTTGGTTTGTTATTGAGTTCTTGGCTCGGGAGCAAGAAGATCTACAGTGCTTGAAGCTAGCTACACCGAGCGCGAGAGTGATCGAGTTTCGGAACCCCCTTCTACGTTGTACATGGGCCTCCTTTTATAGGTCAAAGGGGTCACCGACAGGTGTCAACGTAGATGAGGGTAAAAGCGTAAAATTGGTGGTAGTTGTAACAGTGTATGCACAGTGTTTTGTACCTAACCCTGACGGTGGGGGACAAAGGCATTGAATGCCCATCGCCGTCGCCCCAAACAGTGCCAAAAAGCGTCCGTCCGGGCGTCTCCGTTCGCCACGACAGTAGCCTCGTCATCGTGGCTTGCCACCGTGTACCCCAGGCTGCACAGCCATCTGCCACGTGCCCCTGGAAGGGCCCCAGGGCGACGCGTGGCCAGATGAGCTAGAGCGCAGGCCCACAGTGAAAGATTGCCGCGGCAAGCACCTTGTCGCAGTCGCTACCTTGCCGCGCCCGGAAGCTTGCCGCTCTCCGGGCCTTGCCGGGGCGCGCGATGCGCCACGGCAAGTCTTCTGAAATGCCATGCCTTGGCCTTCCTGGCAGGCTCCTCCTGCCAGGGGCTTGTGCTAAAGGGGTGGTCTTGAGCCTGGAACAGCCTTCCCGGCAAGCTTCTTTTGCCGGGGTCTTGCTTCATTAACTTGAATACTTTGTTCTTGAATGGCTCCAAAGGAACCAAAGCGGGTCTTGGTGGGCATGTGGCAAGCCCAGCCACAGGATGCTGCTACTGCCCGTGCACAAGTCGGGATACTAAGGTACCCCTACTTTAGTACACCGACAGGAGCCCCCGGGCCTGGGCCACACACGGTGCCGAACGCTGTTGGGCCAGGCCCAAAACAGTGCACGGGCACACGCGGCCCACGGCGCGGCGCAGCCCTCTCCGTATCAGCCGCATCCCTCCCTAACGGCACGCGTCGATTGCGGCGTCGTGGGAGAGATCGTGGCCTGTTTCTTTAATGAAAAAATGCGGAACGTCCCCCACTCCCCCTTAAAAGCAGAGGAAACAGGGGCAGTTTCCCCCCATTGCTTCATTGCGTCTTCAATCTCCGGAAACCCCCGCCGCTCTCCTCCTCCCCAAAGGTCAAAAGAGAGAGCCGAGCTCCACCCTCCTTCCGCCGCCGCTAGCCTCCTCGGCACCGCCGGCCTTCCTTGCCGTCCCCGCCATGGCCCCGAAGAGCGACAAGGCGAAACCGCGAAGACCGACCGGGCGGCGAAGCTAGCAGCAATGCGGAAGAAGATGGTGGTCTTCCCGCCGAGGCTCGGCGCGAGGGAGCTGAAGGACAAGAACTATCTCTTCTGGTCGAGGGGAACGAAGGCTCACCCGCGCACCAGAGTTCTCCCCGCCGAAGCCTGCGACATGTTCCCGGGAGGTTATCCTTATTCGCCCTGTTCGTCCATTGCGGTCTCTGCCCTCCATACTCTGAGTTCTTCTGCGACGTCATGAATACGTATGGATTCCACCTCCTAGATTTCACCCCGAACGCAGTCTTGACCATGGCCGTTTTCGCACATCTGTGTGAAAACTTCGTCGGAGTCACCCCCAACGTAGCTCTCTTCCGCCACTTCTTCACACCTCGGGTAGAGTCTGGGTCTCCCCTATCCGGAGGGATCTCTTGGATCTTTAGGCTCAACAAGAAAGAGGCGTACTTGATTGGAGAGCTCCGCGGCAAGTGGGAGGAGTGGAGGGCTGACTGGTGCTGGGTCATGGAGGACGGACCTCAGCAATTTACTTCCCCGCGCCGAGCTGCAATCGTGCGCGACAAGGATTGGAGTGACCTGGCCCCGGAGGACGAGAAGCTGCAGATTGCCCTTACTAGGATCCTCCGCCTCCGGCAAGCCAATCTTACTGTAGGTGAGGTCGGGGCAGATTTCCTCTGCCGGCGCATCGCTCCCTTGCAGGAGAGGAAGCGGTCTGCTTGGGAGTTTGGCAACGCGGCAGACTACATGAGGCTACACCCCGGCCTCAACAACAACTTTACTGTCCTGGAGCTCAAGGGGATGATCCGGGAAATGTTCAAGCATGACCCCAAGCACCCGGAGTGGTTTGCCCCGTCGCGGGGAGTAGTTCCACTATGTAACAACTCGTCACTTAGTGCCATTCGCGCAGCAATGCCGATGTGCGACTCCCACGGGGTTGATCCCACTTGGCTGGCGCCTTCTGTCGAGACTGCACAAACTTTCTTCGACAACTTGGTTCAGCTGCCGATCAATCTTGAGGAGAAGAAGGGTCTCACCAGCGACACCACCGACCGGGATTTGGCGTATATTGCCACCAGGATGGAGGAGGCAGCCGTAGCCGATGCCGCGGGCGAGTTTGGGTACACCTTGGACGAGGCGGATGCAGCGGATGCAGCGGATGCAGTGAGTCGGGCCGAGGAGGAAGAGGTCCTCAAACTGCTGAGGCCTGCCGGGCAGCCTGCTAGGATGAGTGAGGCTGCCGGGCAGGGCACAGAGTCAAGCGAGCCTGCCGAGGAAGACGCCGAATCGGGCGACCCTTCAGAAGACTCAGGCGGGTCTCTGGGCCTCGACGATGCCTCTTCATCCTCGGAGAATTCTCCGCCACCACCGAGCCCTCCGCCTCAGCCAAAGAAACGCTTCCGCAAGGCCACTGACACGGCGAGGCAGCCGGTGGTCCAGCAGCCGCAGCGTCGTTCGACGCGCGCCACCACGACGAGCAAGGCCGTCAAGGGGGCGCCTCGCGCCTTATCTGCAGGCGGAGGAGGGTCTTCCCGAACTGGTTCTGGCGTTCCTTCCGTCCCTCGGGCTTCGGCGACGACCGGAGCGGGGTCTTCTCAGACCACGGCTTCGGAGCCCGCCAAGCGCCCGAGGGAACCTACTCCTCCAGTTCCTTGCGCCGGGACGCGCGAGGCGGACTTCGACTTCTCCGCCCTTAGTTCCGACGAGGAGGAGGACGAGTAAGTATTTGCAACTCTTATTTCTTTTGATTTTTGTTGCTCTTGTCTTGAATTTTCTTTGCCTGGCTCTGATCTTGTTTGGCTTCCAGGACCCTAACCCAGAGGATGGCGAAGAGGGCCAAGATCCCGGTGGTTGATCTCGAGGAGGACGAGCCTGTCGCAGCAGCGGGGGACGCGCCAGCGACAAGCTTGCCGGACCAGCCTGCCGCTTCGCAGAGCAACCCCCAGCGCAGCCCCCAGCGTAAGTCTCTTGTTTATTTCTTCGCTTGTTGGGCGCGCGTGGGCTCCTTATCCTTGCTAATGTCTTGCTTGTTTGTTGATTTGTGCAGAAATAGAGCCGCATGCAGCCTCAGGAGCGTCAGGAGACTGCTCCCGAAGAGCCGCTCGTTTCAGCCTCCCCGCCAAGGAGGAGCTCCCCGACGAGGGAGAGTACCCCGTCAAGGGCGAGCACTCCGCCAAGGGCGAGTACTCCGCCAAGGGCGAGCACTCCGCCAAGGGCGAGCACCCCGCCAAGGGAGGGCGCCAGCGGCCCTCCGCCGGCGGGGGCTACCACCACGCCGCCGAGGGAGGACCACCCGGCGAGGAACCCCGTCGAAGAGGAGGCTCGCGCAGGTAACCCTTGTGCTTTTCTTTTCTTGAATTTTCCTTTTTGGATATTTGCTTGACAACTCTTCTTTCTTTCTTCTTTTCTTCTTCAGACTCGTCCGCCCCGGAGCCGATGGAGACGGAGGCCACCGTTGATGAGACCGCCACGGCCACTGACGCGGCAGCTGAGGAGGGGACCGGCGACCGTACTGACGGCCCTGAGGCCGCAGGAGCGCCGGACGCTGCACCGGCCGCCGACCCCTCCGTCGCCGCGACTGGGCCGGGTGTCTATCTGGAGGCCGCCAACGGGGTCTTTATCCAAGTCCCGTGGGCTTCTACGTCAAGGGCGCCCTCGGAGAGAGAGGTCTTCGACGGGGAAGTCCTGGCCTCCGCCGGGCTGAGGCTTGTCGACGCGCCCGGCAGCAGCGACGAGCCCGAGGAGGAGCAGCTCCTACGGAAACTCCTGGCTCTGTACCGCGCCAGGCAGGCCAAGCTGGAGTCCCGAGAGGCTCTGGCTGCCAAGGCAGGCGCCGATCTGGAGAAACGCGCCGCGGAGCTCCGCGCCGCCAACCAAGCGGCTCTCCGGAACTTGGCGGAGGAGCGGGAGGAGCTCGCCGAGGCGCACCAGGCGTTCATCCTCGAGAAGGCCGAGGCTGAGGAGCAGCAACGACTAGCCGCCGAGGATCTGTCTCGACGGGAAGGAGATCTGAGGCAGCGGAAGGTCGACCTCGATAGCCACGAGGACAACCTTGCCGCGCGCGAGCAGTCCATTGGCGGGGCTCTGCAGGAGGCGAGGGATGCCACTGCTGCCGCAGAGACCGCCAAGAGGGACTTGGAGGCGAGGGTGGCGCAGTTGGAGCTCAACTTGAAGACGAGCGAGGAGAAGGTTGCCGCGCTCACACTTGAGAGGGAGAAAGACGCCCACAGCCACTCGGAGCTGCAGGTCCGTCTCTCCGACAAGGGCAAGGAGCTCAACGACGCCAAGGATTCTATTGCAGACTTGGAGCAGAAGCTGGCCACCCTCACCGAGTTACTTGACGGCGCCCGGAACCGTGAGACAAAGCTGAAAGAGGACCTTCGTGCTGAGAGAGCATTGCTGGACAGCGCCGCCGTCACGCAAAACAACTTCAGGCAGACGGTGGAGCAGTGGACCGAGGAGCTCGTCGCCGCCGCCGCCAACATCGACAAGGAGATGGTGGCGCTGGGGACGGAGCACCTCGTGTACTCCCCCGACGAGAACCTCCCCCACAGCGCCAAGCTGAGCTTGTTCTTCAGAGGAGTGGCATCGGCCCTCGCGCAGCTACGGGAAAGGCTCCCCACATAGCTGGCGAACGAGACGCGCAGGCTTTGCACGGGTACTGTGGAGCGAGTGCTGACGAATATCGTCTACCGCAACCCCGGGATCAATCTTGACAACGTCCTCCAAACCTTGCCGCCCGACGCTGACCAGGAAGCACTGAAGGCTCGTGTTGCCCACATCGTGGCCAAGGTGGGCAAGATCAGGAGAGTTGACGGAGACCGCGTAGATTAGGTTGCTTTCTTTCTTGCTTCCCTTGTCGCTGCCAATCAAGTCATGGACAGTAGTTTATTAGTACAGCGACAAGTCATTCTGTAATATAACTCTATTTTGGGTAATGGATGCGGTGTTATTCCCCTTGCTCGATTCTTTTACTTTGTATGCTTATCACCCTACGCTTTTAGGGAACTTGCCGGCAAAGGGACCCTTGCCGCGAGCGCTGAGTACGGAACTTCAGCAGCCTGCTGGCAATGCCCCTGCCGGCAAGAAACCCTGCCGCAGCTAGTCGCAGCACACTTAGATTGTTGAGTGAACTCGAAAATGAAGTAAGGGCGCGACACTTGTCGCAGCTCACTTAAGCCGTTGAGCGTGCTCGAAACAAAGTAAGGGCGCGGCTAGCCATGGGTAGGTTCCTCCGCGCACAGGTTTTCCATACAAAGTGCGGTCGTTCAAGGAAGATAACTAAGAATTTTAAAAAAATTGAATGCTCAAACTTTGGCAACTTAGCTTTCGTGGGTTGTTTGCTTCCCGGCAAGGCTTTCCTTTCTTGAACAGCACTTGGTCCATACCACTGTCTCCTTCCCCCCGGCAAACTTGTGCACGAGGAACAGTTCTTCTGCTTGAGAGAAAAAAGAGGAAAAAAGGGAGGAAACACAGATATGGAGCCTTGCGGCTTGTCATTGCTTACCGGAACTGTGTGCTGCACAAAGTGTCAGGTAATACATGCAATGAGAACAAGAATGCATGAAACGACAAGTCGTGCAAAGCACAAAAAGTTTTACTAATGCACGGGATCTGCGCCCGGCTTTGTACAAAGGTTTACATGCAACAGCGGCAAGACTTGTACAAAAGGTGGTTGCCGAAACGGATCACGGCAACCGCGCCTTATGGGTGAAACTTGCGAAGATGCTCTATGTTCCAGGAGTTGCTCACCGGTAAGCCTTCTTCGGTCTCAAGGCGGACAGCGCCGGGCCTTGTGACTTGTCTCACCCGATAAGGGCCTTCCCACTTCGGCGTCAACTTGTTGGAATTCTTGGCGGACTGAACACGCCGAAGAACAAGGTCGCCTTCCTCGAGACTCCTGGCCTTGACTTTGCGGCTATGGTAGCGGCGCAAAGCTTGCTGGTATCGAGCAGCTCGTACAGCAGCCTGGAGACGGTCCTCCTCGAGCAGCAGTGCATCATCTTGCCGCAGCTGCTCTTGCTCGAGCTCATCGTAAGCGAGCACTCGAGGAGATCCGTATGCGAGTTCCGTGGGGAGAACTGCCTCTGCTCCATAGACAAGAGCAAAGGGGGTCTGTCCGGTGGCTCGATTTGGTGTCGTCCTGATTGACCAAAGAGCCGCCGGCAACTCCTCAATCCAGTTTCTTCCGCACTTGTGCAGCCTGTCGAAAGTTCTTGTCTTCAGCCCGCGCAGCACTTCAGCGTTTGCCCTCTCCGCTTGACCATTGCTCCTCGGGTGAGCAACAGAAGCAAAGCAGACCTTAGCGCCAAGGTCTTGGACATATTGCATGAAGGTGCGACTTGTGAACTGTGTGCCGTTGTCGGTGATGATCCTGTTAGGGATTCCGAAACGGCAAACAATTGACCTGAAGAACTTGACTGCTGACTGTGCGGTCACCTTTCTCACTGGTTCCACTTCCGGCCACTTCGTGAACTTGTCGATGGCGACGTACAAGTACTCAAAGCCCCCGACCGCGCGGGGAAAAGGGCCGAGGATGTCGAGCCCCCAGACCAAAAAGGGCCAGGACAAAGGGATCGTCTGGAGAGTTTGAGCTGGCTGGTGTATTTGCTTGGCATGAAACTGGCACGCTTCACACTTGGTTACTTGTGCAGTTGCATCTTGGAGGGCTTCTGGCCAGAAGAAACCTTGCCGGAACGCCTTGCCGGCAAGTGCTCTTGCGCCAATGTGGTGGCCACATGTGCCTCCATGTATCTCTGCCAACAGCTTCTGTCCATCTTCCCGGGAAATGCACTTCAGCCTGACACCATTGAGTCTTCTTCTGTACAGTTCATTGCCCACGAACTGGTACATACTTGACTGCCTGGTTATTCTCTCTATCTCTTCTGGCTCTTCGGGAAGTTCTCCAGTTTGAAGAAAACGGACAATTTGTTGTGCCCATGCTGGAGCTTGAGGCTCAACAACAAGGACTAAAGGCATCATTGCTGCTGCGGGAACGTTAGCTTCTACGGCAAGAACCTGCGGCTCTACCGGAGCTTGACGTTCCCTGGCAAGCTCGCCGGGGCAAGACTTGTCGGGAACGCCTGCTTCAACTGTACGAACCCCAGGGTCCGCAGGAGCAGACTGTTCCTCAGCAACTCTGTTGTTGGTCTTGGGAACCTTGGCGGCGGCTTCAGGAAGATCCGCCGGCAAGTAGTCGCCGGAGACCAACTTTCTCTTCTTGCTTTGCCCAACTGATGGTGTAACGGATGGTTGAGTTAACTTGAGCACGAAGATCCCTGGTTCCGCAGGTAGCTTCATTGCAGCACACTTTGAGAGGCCGTCTGCGATGTCATTTTGAGCTCTTGGAACGTGCTCCATCTGTATACCCTCAAAGTGCTCTTCAAGCTTTCTCACTTCATCGACGTAAGCTTCCATCAATGGGCTTTGGTAGCTTTTATTCACTTGTCGGACAACCAACTGCGAATCTCCCCGCACAATCAGCTTCTTGATCCCAAGTTCTGCCGCAATTCTGAGGCCGGCAAGCAAACATTCATACTCTGCAGTATTGTTTGTTGCTTGCTCCTTGGGAAAGTGCATTTGGACAACGTACTTGAGGAGCTCTCCGGTGGGTGCGATAAGCAGCACACCAGCACCGGCGCCTTGCAGCGAGAAGGCTCCATCGAAGTACATTACCCATTCTTTGCTTGCTTCCTTGATGGGGATGCTTGTCTCTGGAACTTCTTCATCCGGCGTTGGTGTCCATTCCGCTATGAACTCCGCCAATGCTCTGCTCTGGATAGTTGAAGTACTTTCAAACTTAAGACCAAAGCTTGACAGTTCCAGTGCCCATTCGACAATCCTTCCTGTTGCTTCTGGATTTTGCAATATCCTCTTCAGCGGAAAGCGAGTGACCACTGTTATCTCATGTGCTTGGAAGTAGTGGCGCAGCTTTCTCGAGGCCATGAGGAGGCCCAAAAGCAGCTTCTGCACCCCAGAGTATCTTGACCTAGCCCCCTGCAAGAGGGAACTTACAAAATAAACTGGGCGCTGCACCATCTTCTTTCGCACTTCTCCTTGCATCTGCGCAGACTCGTCCTTGTCGGGGCCAGAGCTTGTCGGGGAAGCCCCCTGCTTGTCGCTGGACGCACTTGCTGTGGCTGTGGACTCCTCATCTGCCTCCCTTTCCGCTACTAACGCAGCACTAACCACTTGATTGGTTGCTGATGGGCCTCGAACCCCTCGTTGGTTACCCCAAGTGGAAGGTGTAAGATGCAGTAAGTAGAAGTGTTTTCCCTTAGCAAAGATGCCAAGGATCGAATCCCCAGAGACTCCTAGGTTCAACAGGTAGGTGTCAACTGCTAACGGCGCAATTAGCAATCAACGTGGACCTGCACACAGATACAAATAACTTTGCTCCCAACGAGTACAGAGAGGTTGTCAATCTGTCCGGCCTTGTAGTTCACAAAGGGTTAAAAGCAATATGATAGTAGTGATAGATAGTGTTTTGCAATAGTAAATAAAATAGCGAAAAGTAAATAGTGGATGTGATCAATGATGGTAATATGGACCGGAGTCTCATGATGATCACTAGTGATGTCTCTCTCCCAAAAGACGATAAAACAGCTATGTGAGGTAAACAAATTACAGCTGGGCAATTGACAGGACCACGAACGCAAACCAATGCTGACTACATTGCAAGAAAGGTTGAGGTTCAAAGCATGGGCGGTACGGCAAAGTAAGTAGACCGAAATCCATCAATATCTACTACTAATCATCCACCTTGAGATATCTATCCAGAACATCTCGCTGGTATTAAGTTGCGAGTCCCACCCATAGTGTAAACTCAATGCAACAGACAACTGCATTAAAAGAACTTTGCGTAAAGTAAACAATCCTTGCACCCGCGGGCACAAGCACCGTTGTTTTCCCCCTTGTGGCAACAGCACATCCCCTAGACTCATGTTTCTGTCACTCAAGCTAGTCATCGAGGGGCATGAACCCACAATCGAGCATAACGTTCCCTCTTGGAGTCACTACTTATTACTCGGCCAAAGCAATAAATAACAACGGAGAACATGCAAGAATTACTTATGAACTAAAATATAAAAGAGGTGAATCAAATATATTACTCAAGATCAATCTGAACATAATCTCATAATCCATCGGATCCCAGCAAACTCAACATAGTAACAGCATAAGGATTACATAGGTGCCTCGATCATGTAGGGCAGCTCACGAGGACTAATTAGTGAAGCACAAGAACGGGAGGAGAACATCACATAGCTACTGGTCATGGACTCATGGTCCAAGGGAGACTACTCACGAGTCATCCGGGAGGCGTCCATGGTGGTGGAGAAGCTCCCGGTGGTGATCCTCCCCTCCGGCAGGGTGCCGGGAAGAGTTCTCCTGGTGCTCCCGATCTTGGAAGCGGCGGCGGTGGCGGAACAGAGATGGGATCGCGAAAAGAAGTCCTGTTTCAAGGGTTTCGGAGAGTCCTTTAAATATATGCCAAAGTAGGGCACCGGGGGACTCTCGGGGGGCCGAGGCGCCCCCCCGGCGCGGCCCAGGGGGGGCGCGCCCACAGGGCGCCTGGAGCCCCTGTGCCCCCCCCCCCCAGGTTGCCCTTCGGACGCAGTGTTGTTTCCGGTTCGCTGATTTTTTATATAATTTTTCTGGATTTTTCTGGGCAGTTCTCGAAACGTGAAAACCTGAAATACAAAAACAGCCGAAAACAGAAACTGGCACTGGGGTGCACTGGATTAGTAAGTTAGTCCAAATATGATCAAAAGTGTATGGAAGTGTATGAATATCATAGCAATATCACCCAAAAGTGGCATGGAGCAAGCAGAAATTATAGATACGTTTTGGACATATCAACATCCCCAAGCTTAATTCCTGCTCGTCCTCGAGTAGGTAAATGATAACAAGAATAATTTCTGTGGTGGCATGCTATTAACCATATAGGACTTTCTCACAGTGATATGACAAAAGTTTACTGAGACAATGATTCTAAAGTAACTAAGTTGTCTCAAGAGAAAATCACAAATGACTGAAAGTTTTACAACATGAAACTGAAACATCAAAAAGATTTGCAATGAACATGATGTGCAGATATGATCAAGTGATATCTAGCTTGCCCCCTTTAGTGATGCAAAACATAAGTGCAGGGGCACCTTCAAGGTTTAAGTGATGACTAGATACAATCATTTCAGAATAAACGATATCACAATCATGCAAAAGACAATGCTACTTTGGGACAATGCACATTACACTCAGAATGACAATCATGCTCACAGTAATTGGTGCTTGAAGTGCTAGAGCTTTTTATTTTGGAACATGGAAGCAATTGTGTCAACGGTAGTAGTACTTCATATGTGTCATGTATAAAACATCCTATAAGTTGCAAGCCTCATGCATCGAATATTAATAGTGCTCGCTCCTTGTCCTAATTAGCTCGGATCCTCATGGGTTATCATTGCATTGCATATGTTTTAACCAAGTGTCACAAAGGGGTACCTCTATGCCACCTGTACAAAGGTCCAAGGAGATAGATCGCATTTGATTTCTCATTTTTGATAGATCTCAACTTGAGGACATCCATACCGGGACAACATAGAAAATAGATGATGGACTCCTCTTTAATGCATAAGCATATTCTCATGAGAGATTGAGGATTAAGGTCAAAGCTAAAACTTCCACCATGATGCATGGCTTTGGTTGGCGGCCCAATGTTCTTCTCTAACAATATGCATATTAATTCAACCCACGGCAAATCACCCTTACTTCAGACAAGACGAACATGCATAGCAACTCACATGATATTCAACAAAAGTGTGACAGTTGATGGCGTCCCCAGAAACATGGTTACCGCTCAGCAAGCAACTCATTAGAGATAAGATACATAAGCAACATATTCTTTACCACAATAGTTTTTAGGCTACTTTCCCATGAGCTATGTATTGCATGGTTAATTTGCTTAGTGCAGGTGTAGGTTAGCAAAAGACTGGGAGCGACCAACTAAGAGAGCAATGACGGTCATAAGCAGACCGACAAAGCAATATTGAATCAGGCATGGTAGTTATATCGCTACTCAGAAACAAAAGATCATCAAGGCTTGACAGACTTTCTTTACAGTCTTGAATATGCGTGAGCATACGCCAAGTCAATCAAAATAAATTCTCAAAGGAAGATATTACTAAACCATACCACATCATAAGCAAACAAACCAAGTTGGTACTCCAATGACACATTGGGAACCTCCCAGCTATCTGAGATTAACCATAAGAAAACCTGAACTACTAAGCACCATCATGCAAGTAGCATCTTTATCATAGACACATTAACCCATGCAACGGAAGCAAACTCTCTTAATAAGGTGAGCATGGTAATTAAAGAGAGTTCAAGCAACCAACTAAATAAAAGCTTCTTGAAAAGATAAGCATGAATACTAAGAGCGAAGCACGATAGTAGCTATTTAAAGACAAAGAACACACACAGCATAGATAGACATGAAAATTCTATGTAATGTTCTAGGTAGAGGTGGAGCGTGTTTCTCTCCCACATAAAGGAATGCTGAGTTCCGACTCGTTATGAAAAACTAAAAAGAAAACTAAAAGCAAGACGCTCCAAGCATAGCACATAACACATGAAGTGATAAAAATATAGTGGAACGAAAGACAAACTGATAATGTTGATGGAGAAGGGGATGCTCGGGGGGCATCCCCAAGCTTAGACGCTTGAGTCTCCTTGAATATTTCTTGGGGGTGCACGGGGGCATCCCCAAGCTTGAGCGCTTGACACTCCTGAATCTTTTTATCATCTTCCCTCGCACACTTGAAAACTCCCTTCATAAACAACTCATCATAATCTGATTAGCGAGGTTAGTACCCTTAATAAAATAATTATACCTTGCTGTAAATAAGGATATTCTTGAAGTTCTACTGTTTCTCAAGATTTCCAAAAGGTTTTTGCAAAGAAAAAGCAAGTTCTTAATTTGCAAAGTGAAGGTAAGGCAAAACAGGACAGAATCTGTGAAAAACAGAACAGCAGGCAGTAATTGACCTGTTCGGGATACTTCTGCAACTCAAATCAAAAAACTCAGAACTGACGCACGAAAGACAATTATATAGAGAACGCTGTCGAAAAAATTCAGACCAAAAAGATGATCTGGTGATTTTATACGAATTTTTCTATCCAAGGACAGAATCTGTTTCCTGGACAGCACCTCACAACTTTTGAACTTTCTAGCAATCAGAGGCTATACTTGGCACAAATATGAAAAGCAAAGATACAATGATGATGCTACAGCAGTAAACAACATCAAGACACAACAAAAGCAAAAAATTTATTCATGTGGGCTGCCTCCCAAAAGCGCTTTCTTTTATGCCTTTAAGCTAGGCATAATGCATAGATCAAGTTTTATCAAGAGTAAAAGAATAGCTAGCCCGTACAACGGACTCAAAAGGTAACTTGACCTTCTTACGAGGGAAGTGTTACATCCCTTTCTTGAGAGGAAACTGAAATTTTATATTACCCTCTTTCATGTCAATGACAGCACCAACGGTGCGCAAAAAGGGACGTCCCAAAATAACTGGACATGAAGGATCACATTCAATATCCATAATAGTGAAATCAACGGGAACATAATTATCATTGACAACAATAAGAACATCGTCGATCCTCCCCAAAGGTTTCTTTATGGAAGAATCAACGAGACGAACACCAAAAGAACAAGAATCATAAGGTTTTAATTTAAGCATATCATATATCCTTTTGGGCATAACAGAGGTACTAGCACCAACATCACATAATGCATAACAAGAGAAGTCATTCAAATAAATTTTTATCATAGGATCCCAACCATCTTCTAGCTTTCTAGGTATGGAGGCTTCTACTCTAAGTTTCTCCTCCCTAGCTTTGATGAGAGCATTAGTGATATGCTCTATGAAGGCAAGGTTAAGCGTGCTAGTGCGGGGATCTCTAGACATCTTGTGAAGGAAATCAATAACTTCGGTAAGAGTGCAATTATCAAAATCAAGGTCACGAGCATCAAGTAAGGTAGTAGTGGTGTCCTTAAGGTTCACCTGTTTGGTAGTTGACATAGCATCACCATTAATAGGTCCATTGGGACCAGGAGTACATTGGGTGCTAAGAGTGTGAACATCCTCAATAACTTGGATAGTAGCAACAGTATGGTGGGTAGGAAGGCTCTTAATTCTTTCCTCTTCCTCCCTTTCTCTAGCCCATCTTTCTTTAAGCTTAGCCATCATCCTAATATTTTCATTGATTTGCACTTGAGTGGCATTAATAGGGATGACTTCCCTCTCCTTAAGAGGAGAAGTTTCAATTTTTAGCAATTTTACCTCATTGGCTAAGTGGTCTACCTTGAAAGAAAGATCATCTAGTTTATGTAGTTTCTCTTCTACATTCTTATTAAAGGATTTTTGGGTAGTGATGAAATCTCTAAGCATGGTCTCTAGTTCAGTATTGGAGTTCTTGGTACTAGGATAAGCATTGTTGTTCCCATAAGAGTTAGAGGGGAACGGTCTAGAATTGTTACCAAAGTTACTCCTATAAGCATTGTTGTTGAAATTGTTTCTAGAGATAAAATTAACATCTACTTGTTCTTGAGCAATCAAAGAATTTAAAGGAACATCACGAGGATCAACAGTAGATTGCTTCGAAAGTAGAGACATGATCAAGTCAACTTTTTCATTGAGGGAGGAAATCTCCTCGACAGAGTTTACCTTCCTACCTGTTGGAGTGCGTTCGGTGTGCCATTGGGAATAGTTGGCCATCATCTCATCGAGAAGCTTTGTGGCAGCACCAAGTGTAGTTGACATAAAAGTTCCTCCCGTGGCCGAATCTAACAAGTTCCGCGAGGTAAAGTTCAAGCCTGCATAAAAAGTTTGGATAACCATCCAAGTAGTCAAACCGTGAGTAGGGTAGTTTTTGATAAGAGATTTCATACGTTCCCAAGCTTGGGCAACGTGTTCATTATCCAATTGTTTAAAATTCATGATGTTACTTCTAAGTTGGATAATTTTAGCAGGTGGATAGTATTTTCCGATAAAAGCATCTTTGCACTTGTCCCAAGAATCTATGCTATTTCTAGGCAAAGACTGAAACCAAATTTTAGCTCCTCCTCTCAAGGAGAAAGGAAAAAGCTTAAGCTTAACAATATTACCATATATTTCTTGGTACTTTTGCATATCACAAAGTTCTACAAAGTTGTTCAAGTGTAAAGCAGCATCATCTCCAGCACCGGAGAATTGTTCTTTCATAAATAAGTTCAGTAAAGCAGGTTTAATTTCATATGAAGGTGCTGAAGTGGCAGGTGTAGTGATAGGTGTGCTGATAAAGTCATCGTTGTTGTGACTAGTGAAGTCACACAACTTGGTGTTCTCGGTGGAACCCATAGTAGCAAGCAAGCAAGATAACTATTTTTGTGATTTTCGATAAAAAGGAACTAACAAGACTAAAAAGCAAAGGTAAAAGATAGCATGCAACTCCCCTATCCTGAAGAGTGGAGTCCCCGGCAACGGCGCCAGAAAATACTCCTTGATGGGCCTCGAACCCCTCGTTGGTTACCCCAAGTGAAAGGTGTAAGATGCAGTAAGTAGAAGTGTTTTCCCTTAGCAAAGATGCCAAGGATCGAATCCCCAGAGACTCCTAGGTTCAACAGGTAGGTGTCAACTGCTAACGGCGCAATTAGCAATCAACGTGGACCTGCACACAGATACAAATAGCTTTTCTCCCAACGAGTACAGAGAGGTTGTCAATCTCTCCGGCCTTGTAGTTCACAAAGGGTTAAAAGCAATATGATAGTAGTGATAGATAGTATTTTGCAATAGTAAATAAAATAGCGAAAAGTAAATAGTGGATGCGATCAATGATGGTAATATGGACCGGAGTCTCATGATGTTCACTAGTGATGTCTCTCTCCCAAAAGACGATAAAACAGCTATGTGAGGTAAACAAATTACAGCTGGGCAATTGACAGGACCACGAACGCAAACCAATGCTGACTACATTGCAAGAAAGGTTGAGGTTCAAAGCATGGGCAGTACGCCAAAGTAAGTAGACCGAAATCCATCAATATCTACTACTAATCATCCACCTTGAGATATCTATCCAGAACATCTCGCTGGTATTAAGTTGCGAGTCCCACCCATAGTGTAAACTCAATGCAACAGATAACTGCATTAAAAGAACTTTGCGTAAAGTAAACAATCCTTGCACCCGCGGGCACAAGCACCGTTGTTTTCCCCCTTGTGGCAACAGCACATCCCCTAGACTCATGTTTCTGTCACTCAAGCTAGTCATCGAGGGGCATGAACCCACAATCGAGCATAACGTTCCCTCTTGGAGTCACTACTTATTACTCGGCCAAAGCAATAAATAACAACGGAGAACATGCAAGAATTACTTATGAACTAAAATATAAAAGAGGTGAATCAAATATATTACTCAAGATCAATCTGAACATAATCTCATAATCCATCGGATCCCAGCAAACTCAACATAGCAACAGCATAAGGATTACATAGGTGCATCGATCATGTAGGGCAGCTTGAAGGAAATTTGCCCTAGAGGCAATAATAAAGTTGTTATTTATATTTCCTTATATCATGATAAATGTTTATTATTCATGCTAGAATTGTATTAACCGGAAACTTAGTACATGTGTGAATACATAGACAAAACAGAGTGTCCCTAGTATGCCTCTACTAGACTAGCTCATTGATCAAAGATGGTTATGTTTCCTAGCCATAGACATGAGTTGTCATTTGATCAACGGGATCACATCATTAGGAGAATGATGTGATGGACTAGACCCATCCGTTAGCATAGCACTATGATCATTTAGTTTTACTGCTATTGCTTTCTTCCTGACTTATACATGTTCCTATGACTATGAGATTATGCAACTCCCGAATACCGTAGGAACACCTTGTGTGCTATCAAACGTCACAACGTAACTGGGTGATCATAAAGATGCTCTACAGGTGTCTCCGAAAGTATTCGTGGTGTTGGCATAGATCAAGATTAGGATTTGTCACTCCGAGTGTCGGAGAGGTATCTCTGGGCCCTCTCGGTAACACACATCATAATAAGCCTTGCAAGCAAAAAGACTAATGAGTTAGTCACGAGATGATGTGTTACGGAACGAGTAAAGAGACTCCCGGTAACGAGATTGAACTAGGTATAGAGATACCGACGATCGAATCTCGGGCAAGTAACATACCGATGACAAAAGGAACAACGTATGTTGTTATGCGGTTTGACCGATAAAGATCTTCGTAGAATATGTAGGAGCCAATATGAACATCCAGGTTCCGCTATTGGTTATTGACCGGAGATGAGTCTCGGTCATGTCTACATAGTTCTCGAACCCGTAGGGTCCGCACGCTTAATGTTTGATGACGATCGGTATTATGAGTTTATGAGTTTTGATGTACCGAAGGTAGTTCGGAGTCCCGGATGAGATCACGGACATGACAAGGAGTCTCGGAATGTCCGAGACATAAAGATTGATATATTGGACGACTATATTCGGACACCGGAAGTGTTCCGGAAAAGTTTCGGATTTAACTGGATTGCCGGAGGGGGTTACCGGAACCCCCTACGAGGGGGGATGGTCCATAGTGGGCCTTGAGGAAAGGAGAGAGGCAGCCCATAGAGGCTAGCCGGCGCCCCACCTAGGGATCCTAGTTGGACTAGGATTGGGGGGCGCCACCTCTCCCTCTTTTCCTTTCCCTCTCTTCCTTCTTGGTGGACTCCTACTAGGAATAGGATTGCAATCCTATTCCTAGTAGGATTGCCCTAGCCGCACCATAGGAGGCCAGCCGGCCCTCCTCCCTTGCTCCTTTATATACGGGGGCAGGGGGGCACCCAAAGACACACAAGTTGAATTGTTCCAGCCGTGTGCGGTGCCCCCCTCTACAGAAACACACCTCGGTCATACCGTCGCGGTGCTTAGGCGAAGCCCTGCGCCGGTGAATACATCATATCCGTCACCACGCCGTCGTGCTGACGAAACTCTCCTGTGAAGCTCAACTGGATCAAGAGCTCGTGGGATGTCATCAAGCTGAACGTGTGCTGAACGCGGAGGTGCCGTACGTTCGGTGCTTGATCGGTTGAATCGCGAAGAAGTTCGACTACATCAACCGCGTCACTTGACGCTTCCGCTTCCGGTCTACGAGGGTACGTAGACACACTCTTCCCTCTCGTTGCTATGCATCTGGTAGATAGATCTTGCGTGATCGTAGGAAAATTTCAAAATACTACGTTACCCAACAGTGGCATCATGAGCCAGGTCTATGCGTAGATGATATGCACGAGTAGAACACAATGAGTTGTGGGCGATACTAGTCATACTGCTTACCAGCATGTCATACTTTGCTTCGGCGGTATTGTGAGATGAAGCGGCCCGGACCGACATTACGCGTACGCTTACGCGAGACTGGTTTCACCGTTACGAGCACTCGTTGCTTAAAGGTGACTGGCGGGTGTCTGTCTCTCTCACTTTAGCTGAATCAAGTGTGGCTACGCCCGGTCCTTGTGAAGGTTAAAACAACACATACTTGACGAAACATCATTGTGGTTTTGTATGCGTAGGTAAGAACGGTTCTTGCTAAGCCCGTAGCAGCCACGTAAAACTTGCAACAACAAAGTAGAGGACGTCTAACTTGTTTTTGCAGGGCATGTTGTGATGTGATATGGTCAAGACATGATGAGTTATACGGTTTTGTATGAGATGATCATGTTTTGTAATGTTATCGGCAACTGGCAGGAGCCATATGGTTGTTGCTTTATTGTATGAAATGCAATCGCCATGTAATTGCTTTACTTTATCACTAAGCGGTAGCGATAGTTGTAGAAGCAATAGTTGGCGAGACGACAACGATGCTACGATGGAGATCAAGGTGTCGCGCCAGTGACGAAGGTGATCATGACGGTGCTTTGGAGATCGAGATCAAAAGCACAAGATGATGATGGCCATATCATGTCACATATTTTGATTGCATGTGATGTTTATCTTATTATGCTTCTTATTTTGCTTAGAACGACGGTAGCATTATAAGATGATCCCTTACTAAATTTCAAGGTATAAGTGTTCTCCCTGAGTATGCACCGTTGCGAAAGTTCGTCGTGCCGAGACACCATGTGATGATCGGGTGCGATAAGCTCTACGTTCAAATACAACGGGTGTAAGCCAGTTTTGCACACGCAGAATACTCGGGTTAAACTTGACGAGCCTAGCATATGTAGATATGGCCTCGGAACACTGGAGACCGAAAGGTCGAGCGTGAATCATATAGTAGATATGATCAACATAAGATGTTCACCATTGAAACTACTCCATCTCACGTGATGATCGGACATGGTTTAGTTGATTTGGATCACGTGATCATTTAGATGACTAGAGGGATGTCTATCTAAGTGGGAGTTCTTAAGTAATATGATCAAATTGAACTTTATTTTATCATGAACTTAGTCCTCGTAGTATTAGCATATCTATGTTGTAGATCAATAGCTCACGATATTGCTCCCCGTTTATTTTTATATGTTCCTAGAGAAAACTAAGATGAAAGATGTTAGTAGCAATAATGCGGAATTGTTCCGTGATCTAAGGATTATCCTCATTGCTGCACAGAGAATTATGTCCTTGATGCACCGCTAGGTGACAGACCTATTGCAGGAGCAGATGTAGACGTTATGAACGTTTTGACAAAAGCTCGGTATGATGACTACTTGATAGTTTAAGTGCACCATGCTTTACGGCTTAGAACCGGGACTTCAAAAACGTTTTGAACGCCACGGAGCATATATGATGTTCCAAGAGTTGAAATTAGTATTTCATACTCATGCCCGTGTCGAGAGGTATAAGACTTCTGACAGTACTTTGCCTACAAGATGGAGGAGAATAGCTCAACCAGTGAGCATGTGCTCAGATTGTCTGGGTACTACAATTACTTGAATCAAGTGGGAGTTAATCTTCCAGATAAGATAGTAATTGACAAAGTTCTCTAGTCACTATCACCAAGTTAGTATAACTTCGTGATGAACTATAATATGCAAGGGATGATGAAAGGAATTCCATAGCTCTTCGCGATGCTGAAGTCGGCGAAGGTAGAAATCATGAAAAATCATCAAGTGTTGATGGTTAACAAGACCACTTGTTTCAAGTAAAGGGCAAAGGGATAGAAGGGGAACTTCAAGAAGAATGACAAGCAAGTTGTCACTCCCGTGAAGAAACCCAAAGCTAAAACTCAAGCCTGAAACTAAGTGCTTCTACTGCAAAGGAAATGGTCACTAGAAGTGGAACTGCCCTAGATACTTGGCAGATAAGAAGGATGGCAAAGTGAACAAAGGTATATTTTGATATATAGATTATTGATGTGTACTTTACTAGTGTTCATAGCAACCCCTGGGTATTTGATACCGGTTCAGTTGCTAAAATTAGTAACTCGAAATGAGAATTGCAGAATGAACAGAGACTAGTTAAAGGTGAAGTGACGATGTGTGTTGGAAGTGGTTCCAAGATTGATATGATCATCATCGCACACTCCCTATACTTTCGGGATTAGTGTAAAACCTAAATAAATGTTATTTGGCATTTGCGTTGAGCATGAATATGATTTGATCATATTTGTTGCAATACAGTTATTCATTTAAAGTCATAGAATAATTGTTATTCTGTTTACATGAATAAAACCTTCGATGGTCATACACCCAATGAAAATAGTTTGTTGGATCTCGATCGTGGTGATACACATATTCATAATATTGAAGCCAAAAGATGCAAGGTTAATAATGATAGTGCAACTTATTTATGGCACTGCCGTTTAGGTCATAATGGTGTAAAGCGCATGAAGAAACTCCATAGTGATGGACTTTTGGAATCACTTGATTATAAATCACTTGGTGCTTGCGAACCATGCCTCATGGGAAAGATGACTAAAACTCCGTTCTCCGGAACAATGGAGCGAGCAACAGATTTGTTGGAGATCATACATACAGATGTATGTGGACCAATGAGTGTTGAAGCTCGCGGCGGGTATCGTTATTTTCTGACCTTCACTGATGATTTGAGCAGATATGGGTATATCTACTTAATGAAGCACAAGTCTGAAACATTTGAAAAGTTCAAAGAATTTCAGATTGAAGTGGAGAATCATCGTAACAAGAAAATAAGAGTATCTACGATATGATCGTAGAGGTAAAATATTTGAGTTAGCGAGTTTGGCCTTTAGTAAAAACAATGTGAAATAGTTTCACTACTCACGCCACCTGGAACACCACAGTGTAATGGTGTGTCCGAACATCATAACCGTACTTTATTAGATATGGTGCGATCGATGATGTCTCTTACCGATCTACCACTATCGCTTTTGGGGTTATGCATTAGAGACAGCTACATTCATGTTAAATAGGGCACCATCTAAATCTGTTGATACGACACCTTATGAACTATAGTTTGGCAAGAAACCAAAGTTGTCGTTTCTTAAAGTTTGGGGCTGCGATGCTTATGTGAAAAAGCTTCAACCTGATAAGCTCGAACCCAAGTCGGAGAAATGTGTCTTCATAGGATACCCAAAAGAGACTGTTGGGTACACCTTCTATCACAGATCCAAAGGCAAGGTCTTTGTTGCTAAGAGTGGATCTTTTCTAGAGAAGGAGTTTCTCTCGAAAGAAGTGAGTGGGAGGAAAGTGGAACTTGATGAGGTAATTGTACCTTCTCCCGAATTGGATAGTAGTACATCACAGAAACTGGTTCCAGTGATTTCTACACCAATTAGTGAGGAAGCTAATGATGATGATCATGAAACTTCGGATCAAGTTACTGCTGAACTTCGTAGATCAACCAGAGTACGTTCCGCACCAGAGTGGTGCGGCAACCCAGTTCTGGAAGTCATGTTACCGGACCATGATGAACCTACGAACTATGAGGAAGCAATGATGAGCCCAGATTCCACGAAATGGCTTGAGGCCATGAAATCTGAGATGGGATCCATGTATGAAAACAAAGTGTGGACTTTGGTTGACTTGCCCGATGATCGGCAGGCCATCGAAAATAAATGGATCTTCAAGAGGAAGACCGACGCAGACAGTAATGTTACTGTTTACAAAGCTCGACTTGTTGCGAAAGGGTTTCGACAAGTTCAAGGAGTTGACTACGATGAGACTTTCTCACCTGTAGCAATGCTTAAGTCTGTCCGAATCATGTTAGCAATTCCCGCATTTAATGATTATGAAATCTGGCAAATGGATGTCAAAACTGCATTCCTGAATGGATATCTCAAAGAAGAGTTGTATATGATGCAACCAGAAGGTTTTGTCGATCCAAAAGGTGCTAACAAAGTATGCAAGCTCCAGCGATCCATCTATGGACTGGTGCAAGCATCTCGGAGTTGGAATATACGCTTTGATGAGGTAATCAAAGCATATGGTTTTATACAGACTTTTGGAGAAACCTGTATTTACAAGAAGTGAGTGGGAGCACTACAACCTTTCTGATAAGTATATGTGAATGACATATTGTCGATCGGAAATGATGTAGAATTTTCTGGAAAGCATAAAGGAGTGTTTGAAAGGAGTTTTTCAAAGAAAGACCTTGGTGAAGCTGCTTACATATAGGGCATCAAGATCTATAGAGATAGATCAAGACGCTTGATAAGACTTTCAATGAGTACATACCTTGATAAGATTTTGAAGTAGTTCAAAATGGATCAGTCAAAGAAGGAGTTCTTGCCTGACTTGTAAGGTGTGAAGTTGAGTAAGACTCAAAGCCAGACCACGGCAAAAAAATATAGAGAGAATGAAAGTCATTCCCTATGCCTCAGCCATAGGTTCTATAAAGTATGCCATGCTGTGTACCAAACATGTTGTGTACCTTGCCATGAGTTTGTCAAGGGGGTACAATAGTGATCCAGGAGTAGATCACTGTACAGCGGTCAAAATTATCCTTAGTAACTAGATGACTAAGCAAATGTTTCTCGATTATGGAGGTGATAAAGAGTTCGTCGTAAAGGGTTACGCCGATACAAGCTTTGACACTAAATCCAGATGACTCTAAGTATCAATCTGGATGCGTATTGAAAGTGGGAGCAATTAGCTAGAGTAGCTCTATGCAGAGCATTGTAGACATAGAAATTTGCAAAATACATACGGATCTGAATGTGACAGACCCGTTGACTAAACTTCTCTCACAAGCAAAACATGATCACACCTTATTACTCTTGGGTATTAATCACATAGTGATGTGAACTAGATTATTGACTCTAGTAAACCCTTTGGGTGTTGGTCACATGGCGATGTGAACTATGGGTGTTATTCACATAACGATGTGAACTATCGGTATTAAATCACATGGCGATGTGAGCTAGATTATTGACTCTGGTGCAAGTGGGAGACTGAAGGAAATATGCCCTAGAGGCAGTAATAAAGTTGTTATTTATATTTCCTTATATCATGATAAATGTTTATTATTCATGCTAGAATTGTATTAACCGGAAACTTAGTACATGTGTGAATACATAGACAAAACAGAGTGTCCCTAGTATGCCTCTACTAGACTAGCTCATTGATCAAAGATGGTTATGTTTCCTAGCCATAGACATGAGTTGTCATTTGATCAACGGGATCACATCATTAGGAGAATGATGTGATGGACTAGACCCATCCGTTAGCATAGCACTATGATCGTTTAGTTTTACTGCTATTGCTTTTTTCATGACTTATACATGTTCCTATGACTATGAGATTATGCAACTCCCGAATACCGTAGGAACACCATGTGTGCTATCAAATGTCACAACGTAACTGGGTGATCATAAAGATGCTCTACAGGTGTCTCCGAAAGTATTCGTGGTGTTGGCATAGATCAAGATTAGGATTTGTCACTCCGAGTGTCGGAGAGGTATCTCTGGGCCCTCTCGGTAACACTCATCATAATAAGCCTTGCAAGCAAAAAGACTAATGAGTTAGTCATGAGATGATGTGTTACGGAACGAGTAAAGAGACTTGCCGGTAACGAGATTGAACTAGGTATAGAGATACCGACGATCGAATCTCGGGCAAGTAACATACCGATGACAAAAGGCACAACGTATGTTGTTATGCGGTTTGACCGATAAAGATCTTCGTAGAATATGTAGGAGCCAATATGAACATCCAGGTTCCGCTATTGGTTATTGACTGAAGATGAGTCTCGGTCATGTCTACATAGTTCTCGAACCCGTAGGGTCCGCACGCTTAACGTTTGATGACGATCGGTATTATGAGTTTATGAGTTTTGATGTACCGAAGGTAGTTCGGAGTCCCGGATGAGATCACGGACATGACAAGTAGTCTCGGAATGTCCGAGACATAAAGATTGATATATTGGACGAATATATTCGGACACCGGAAGTGTTCCAGAAAAGTTTCGGATTTAACTGGATTGCCGGAGGGGGTTACCGGAACCCCCTACAAGGGGGGATGGTCCATAGTGGGCCTTGAGGAAAGGAGAGAGGCAGCCCATAGAGGCTAGCCGGCACCCCACCTAGGGATCCTAGTTGGACTAGGATTGGGGGGCGCCACCTCTCCCTCTTTTCCTTTCCCTCTCTTCCTTCTTGGTGGACTCCTACTAGGAATAGGATTGCAATCCTATTCCTAGTAGGATTGCCCTAGCCGCACCATAGGAGGCCAGCCGGCCCTCCTCCCTTGCTCCTTTATATACGGGGGCAGGGGGGCACCCAAAGACACACAAGTTGAATTGTTCCAGCCGTGTGCGGTGCCCCCCTCCACAGAAACACACCTCGGTCATACCGTCGCGGTGCTTAGGCGAAGCCCTGCACCGGTGAATACATCATATCCGTCACCACGCCGTCGTGCTGACGAAACTCTCCCGTGAAGCTCAACTGGATCAAGAGCTCGTGGGACGTCATCAAGCTGAACGTGTGCTGAACGCGGAGGTGCCGTACGTTCGGTGCTTGATCGGTTAAATCGCGAAGAAGTTCGACTACATCAACCGCGTCACTTGACGCTTCCGCTTCCGGTCTACGAGGGTACGTAGACACACTCTTCCCTCTCGTTGCTATGCATCTGGTAGATAGATCTTGCGTGATCGTAGGAAAATTTCAAAATACTACGTTACCCAACACAGCTCACGAGGACTAATTAGTGAAGCACAAGAACGGGAGGAGAACATCACATAGCTACTGGTCATGGACTCATGGTCCAAGGGAGACTACTCACGAGTCATCCGGGAGGCGTCCATGGTGGTGGAGAAGCTCCCGGTGGTGATCCTCCCCTCCGGCAGGGTGCCGGGAAGAGTTCTCCTGGTGCTCCCGATCTTGGAAGCGGCGGCGGCGGCGAGAGATGGGATCGCGAAAAGAAGTCCTGTTTCGAGGGTTTCGGAGAGTCCTTTAAATATATGCCAAAGTAGGGCACTGGGGGACTCTCGGGGGGCCGAGGCGCCCCCCC
>LR738713.1:739959220-739990394 GCA_902687465.1 Secale cereale
CCCCCCCGGCGCGGCCCGGGGGGGTGCGCGCCCACAGGGCGCCTGGAGCCCCTGTGCCCCCCCCAGGTTGCCCTTCGGACGCAGTGTTGTTTCCGGTTCGCTGATTTTTTATATAATTTTTCTGGATTTTTCTGGGCAGTTCTCGAAACGTGAAAACCTGAAATACAAAAACAGCCGAAAACAGAAACTGGCACTGTGGTGCACTGGATTAGTAAGTTAGTCCAAATATGATCAAAAGTGTATGGAAGTGTATGAATATCATAGCAATATCACCCAAAAGTGGCATGGAGCAAGCAGAAATTATAGATACGTTTTGGACGTATCAGTTGCTGCTAAGTATAGCAGCAACTTCTCTTGCGGCTTAGGTGCGACAAGTATTGGAGTGGAGGACAGGTATCCTTTCAAGTCTTGCAGCGCTGCTTCCGCTTCCGGAGTCCATTTCATTGGACCTACCCTTTTCAAGATTTTGAAAAATGGCAGGGCGCGTTCTGCAGACTTTGAAATGAACCTGCTGAGGGCGGCCACACAACCAGCAAGCCTCCGTACATCCTTGATGCGCTTCGGAGCTTCGATCTGCTCGATGGCCTTGATCTTGTCAGGATTGGCTTCAATCCCCCTCTGGGACACAAAGAACCCGAGAAGCTTGCCGGAGGGGAGTCCGAAGACGCACTTCTCGGGATTAAGCTTGAGTTGTATCTTGCGCAGATTTGCAAAAGTTTCTTCTAGGTCTTGAATCAGGGTATCCTTGTCTTTGCTCTTGACCACTATATCATCCATGTAGGCTTCAACATTCCTGTGTATCTGTGGCTCAAAAGCAGTGTGGACTACCCTTGCAAATGTTGAGCCCGCATTTTCAATCCAAAGGGCATGCGTATGAAGCAGTAAGTGCCACATGGAGTTATGAACGCGGTCTTCTCTTCATCCTCTTTAGCCATGAATATCTGGTGGTACCCGGAGTATGCATCAAGAAACGAAAGCAGCTCACATCTAGCCGTGGAGTCAACGATCTGGTCAATACGCGGCAAGGGAAATGGATCTTTAGGACAAGCTTTATTCACATCAGTGAAGTCTATACAAAGCCTCCACTTCCTGTTTGCTTTGCGCACGACAACAGGGTTGGCCAGCCACGTGGGATGAAGTACACCTCTAACAAGGCCTGCTGCTTCCAACTTCTTGATTTCCTCAGCGATAAACTCTTGGCGCTCCAGCGCTTGCTTTCTGACCTTCTGCTTGACGGGCCGCGCATGAGGACAAAAAGCAAGCTTGTGCTCAATCACTTTCCTGGGAACACCGGGGATGTCAGACGGTTGCCATGCAAACACGTCGACATTCGCCCGCGGGAAAGCAACGAGCGCGCTTTCCTATTTGGGGTCGAGCGTAGCACCGATGGCGAAAGTACCACCAGTGCCGTCCTCCTTGGCGGACACCTTCTTGGTTGCAGGTGGAGCTGCCATTCCCTTCTTGCACTTGCCGGTGGAGCTCGATGGAGCGTCCTCGACGGCAGCGCAGCACTCCGAAGAGATGCGTTTGCCGAAGTGGGCCCCAGAGCTCTTGCCGGACTTGGTCTTGTTCTTCCCCTCGGGAGCTTCAGCGGCAAGTGTCTTGCTATCTGCTGCGGCTGCTGCATCCCGGTAGATCTTGTCGGCGCAGATAAGCGCGTCCTTCTTGTCGCCGGGGACAGAGATGACGCTTATTGGCCCCGGCATCTTGAGCATGTTGTAGGCATAGTGAGAGGCTGCCATGAACTTGGCAAGCGCTGGACGGCCAAGCATCCCATTGTACGGCAATGGGATATCGGCAACATCGAAGGTGATCCTCTCAGTCCTGAAGTTTAGTTCTCTGCCAAAAGTTACGGGCAGTGTAATCTTCCCCTTCGGCTTGCTCCTTCCCGGGTTGATCCCTTAGAATGTTCCAGTTTCTTCGAGCTCGCTGTCGGGGATCTGCAGCTTCCGGATCACAGCGGAGGAGATCAAGTTCAGGCCGGCCCCGCCGTCAACCAGCATCTTGGTGACCTTGAGGTTGCGGATGGTTGGTGAAACCAACATAGGCAAGCACCCGACCGCCGTCGTGCGGTCAGGGTGGTCCTCAATGTCGAAGATGATGGGCGTGCTGGACCACTTCAGCAGCTTGCGCGATTCGACGGGTGGCTCAGCTGCATTTACTTCCCGCACCCATTGTTTGAGTTGGCGGTGGGAAGTATGCAGTGAGGCACCTCCATCGACGCACAGAACTTCTGTGGCCTTCTGGAACTCCTGCTCGCTGTTGTCTCCGTCATCCATGTCCTCGTCGTCGTCTTCGTCTTCGTCCTTGTCGCAGCCGTGGGGAGGCCTATCTCCTTGCCGCTGCTTAGCCTTGCCGCGGCGTCCTCCCCGGCCATTGAATGGCCGCTTCTTGCCGGACTCTCCTCCGCCTCCTTGGACCTTCTCCTTGTCGCGTCGCTCGTACTCAGCCTTCTGCTGCTCGACGAGGTATTCGACCCTCTTGCAGTTCTGGAGATCGTGGCCCTTGGTGCGGTGGATCTTGCAGTACTGCTTGTCGGAGCCGTCCTGCTTGTCGGCGGCGGCTATAGGGGCAGCGTCCTTGCCGGAGCCACATCCAGCACTTCCTTGTTCTTCTTCTTCTTATTGTTCCGCCGCCGGTTTTTCCTTGCCGGGGCGGCATCCTCACTGTCCGTTCCCCCTGCTCCAGCATCCTCTCCGGGGAGTTTCCTCCTCTCTTCAGCGCATGCACACCTGTCAGCCAGAGCATAAAGCTCGCTGACATCTCTTATCTTGCACATCGCCATTTCCTCCCTCATTCGGCGGTTACGCACGTTCTGATGGAACGCGCTAATAACCGCAGCAGGGTGGACGTCCGGGATGTTGTGCTGAACGCGGCTGAATCTTTGGATGTATTTCCGCAGGGATTCTCCTTCCTTCTGGGCAAGAATGTGGAGATCACTTTCCTGGCCATGGGGCTTGTGGCCGCCCATGAAGGCGCCGACAAACTGGTGGCACAGGTCTGCCCAAGAAGAGATGGAGTTCTCCGGCAAGTGCATGAGCCAAGATCTGACGTTTGGCTTGAGCACGAGCAGGAAGTAGTTTGCTAGTATCTTCTCGTCGCGTCCCCCGGCAGCCTGCACCGCAATGGTGTAGATGCTGAGGAACTCCGAGGGATGGGTCTTGCCGTCGTACTTCTCGGGTATGTCGGGCTTGAAATTCTTCATGCTGGGCCACTGGACTTGCCGCAGCTCACGGGTGAACGCAGGACAACCTGCCGCATATGGCAAGTCGCCTGGTTCGCCGGGCGCGCGCAAGTCGACAGCGGTCCCAGCGCGCTGGTCGGACTGTCGTCGCGCTTCTCTTCGACGCTCGATGCGAGTTCGAGCGTCCTCTTGTCGCATGTCGTCGAGGACTTGGCGTTGATCGCGGCGAGCCCGCGGATCCGACGACGCCGTGGAGTCGTCGTCGACGTTGATCCGGCGAGTCAGCGATTTCTGCTTCCGCGGCGGGGAGTGCACGGTAGTTGCACCCCCGGCGGTCTTGTCTCCATCAGCCTTCGCTTGGCTGACTTGCCGCGGCCGTGACGTTGCCGGCTGCTGCGGTGTGTCGTTGTTGGCGAAGGCGATGAGGCTTTGGATGGTGGCCCTCCAGTCTTCGGCCTTGTCTGCCGCTGGAAGGAAGTCGAGGAGCAGCTGAGCTCTGGCTAGAGCTTCTGCTGGAGTTGAGGGGAGCGGTGGCGAGCGGTGCGAGGAGCGAGATATGCTCGGACTTCTAACAGCGTTAGAAGGAGCAGGGTCTCGCCCCGGCAACCGCGCCTTGCTTGTGCCAGCACGCTGGCCTTGAGCATCCCGCGACCCGCCAACTTGGCCTTGTCCCAGCAAGCGGATGGTACCCTGTGTACCACGCCGCTGCCGTTCCGGCACCTCCTGAGAGGGGCGCGGTGCGTGCACGGACGCCGAAGTCTTGGAGTTCGCCCGGTCGTCCGTCTTGTCCTTGGACTTGGCGGCGCCGTGAGTTTCCTCGCCGGCGTCCGCCCTTCCGCCAGCGTCTACCCCACCAACAGTTGGTTCTGGTGGTGGCTGGACCGACGCGGACGGGCCTCCTACCTCCGAAGCTTTCTTCTTCGGCGGCATGTCGATGAAGCTAATGAGGTTGATGAAGTTGCTGAAGGTTGCGCCCGCGTGAATGCCGGATCAGGTTCGCACAACATCGACGTCCCCTACCTGGCGCGCCAAAGATGTCGGGGAAACTGATCGCCCACGAACACCTATGGGACCGGAGCCCCTTTTACGGTACGGCAAGGGAGCGGAGGGAGCACAAAGAGCAGATCGAGGTGCACACGCGAGCAGTTTACCCAGGTTCGCGCCGCACGGATGCGTAAAACCCTACTCCTGGCTTTGGTTTGTTATTGAGTTCTTGGCTCGGGAGCAAGAAGATCTACAGTGCTTGAAGCTAGCTACACCGAGCGCGAGAGTGATCGAGTTTCGGAACCCCCTTCTACGTTGTACATGGGCCTCCTTTTATAGGTCAAAGGGATCACCGACAGGTGTCAACGTAGATGAGGGTAAAAGCGTAAAATTGGTGGTAGTTGTAACAGTGTATGCACAGTGTTTTGTACCTAACCCTGACGGTGGGGGACAAAGGCATTGAATGCCCATCGCCGTCGCCCCAAACAGTGCCAAAAAGCGTCCGTCCGGGCGTCTCCGTTCGCCACGACAGTAGCCTCGTCATCGTGGCTTGCCACCGTGTACCCCAGGCTGCACAGCCATCTGCCACGTGCCCCTGGAAGGGCCCCAGGGCGACGCATGGCCAGATGAGCTGGAGCGCAGGCCCACAGTGAAAGCTTGCCGCGGCAAGCACCTTGCCGCGGTCGCAACCTTGCCGCGCCCGGAAGCTTGCCGCTCTCCGGGCCTTGCCGGGGCGCGCGATGCGCCACGGCAAGTCTTCTGAAATGCCATGCCTTGGCCTTCCTGGCAGGCTCCTCCTGCCAGGGGCTTGTGCTAAAGGGGTGGTCTTGAGCCTGGAACGGCCTTCCCGGCAAGCTTCTTTTGCCGGGGTCTTGCTTCATTAACTTGAATACTTTGTTCTTGAATGGCTCCAAAGGAACCAAAGCGGGTCTTGGTGGGCGTGTGGCAAGCCCAGCCACAGGATGCTGCTACTGCCCGTGCACAAGTCGGGATACTAAGGTACCCCTACTTTAGTACACCGACAGCCCGGCTCAAAAAAAATTAATATAACAAACAAACCCTCCTTCACGCTTTGTTCATGAGAAATCAGAAAACTTTGGCAGTAATAAACAAAGGAGATTAAGAGGATGTGATCGTCCTCATTCGGGAGCCGTTCCTCGAAACTTGTCCATCTCAAGAAGTGATTGAGTTGTCTGCGAGCATTCGTTGACGGAACATGCATAATCTAAAAATAATAATTATTACCTCTGTTTTTAAAACCAAGAGCTCTGGTACATGCTTTGTCTTTGTTTCCGACTACGGGTTTTCAACCTTGCCAACAAAAGCCACGGTTCAAGAGTCTCCACCTTCTTTTAAAGCACCAACTACTGAGAGCATGATTGTCATTCTGAGTGTAATGTGCATTGTCCCAAAGTAGCATTGTCTTTTGCATGATTGTGATATCGTTTAATTTGAAATCATTGTATCTAGTCATCACTTAAACCTTGGAGGTGCCCCTGCATTTATGTTTTGCTTCACTAAAGGGGGCAAGCGAGATATCACTTTATCATATTTGCACACCATGCTCATCGCAAATCTATTTGATGTTTCAGTATCATATTGTAAAACTTTCAGTTCTTTGTGATTTTCTCATGAGGCAACTTAATTACTACAGATTCATTGTCTCAGTAAGCTTTTGTCATGTGACTATGAAAAAGTCCTATATGGTAATAGCATGTCACCACAGAAATTATTCTTGTTATCATTTACCTACTCGAGGACGAGCAGGAATTAAGCTTGGGGATGTTGATACGTCCAAAACGTATCTATAATTTCTGCTTGCTCCATGCCTCTTTTGGGTGATATTGCTATGTTATTTATACACTTCCATACACTTTTGATCATATTTGGACTAACCTATTAACTCAGTGCACCCCAGTGCCAGTTTCTGTTTTCGGCTGTTTTTGTATTTCAGGTTTTCCCATTACGAGAACTGCCAGAAAAATCCCGGAAAAATTATATAAAAAATCAGCGTTCCAGAAGCTTTCCGGCACCTGAAGTACAGCCGGAGGGGGGCCACCAGGGCTCCAGGCGCCCTGGTGGCACGGACCCCCTCCTGGCCGCGGCGGGGGGGCGCCTGGGCCCCCCAGGCCTCCGCTGATGCCCCCCTTTGGCATATATTTATATCGTGTCCCGAAACCCTCGAGACGGGAACCCTTTTTCACGATCTTATCTCTGTTCCGCCGCCGCCGCGCTTCCAAGATCGGGAGCACCAGGAGAACTCTTCCCGGCACCCTGCCGAAGGGGAGGATCACCACCGGGAGCTTCTCCACCACCATGGACGCCTCCCGGATGAGTTGTGAGTAGTCTCCCTTGGACCATGGGTCCATGACCAGTAGCTATGTGATGTTCTCCTCTCGTTCTTGTGCTTCACTAATTAGTCCTCGTGAGCTGCCCTACATCATCGAGGCACATATGTAATCCTTATGTTGTTGCTATGATGAGTTTGCTGGGATCCGATGGATTGTGAGATTATGTTCAGATTGTATTTGAGTAATATATTTGATTCACCTCTTTTATATTTATGTTCGTAAGTAATTCTTGCATGTTCTCCGTTGTTATTTATTGCTTTGGCCAAGTAGTAGGTAGTGACTCCAAGAGGGAACGTTATGCTTGATTGTGGGTTCATGCCCCTCGATGACTAGTTTGAGTGACAGAAACATGAGTCTAGGGGATGTGCTGTTGCCACAAGGGAGAAAACAACGGTGCTTGAGCCCGCGGGTGCAAGGATTGTTTACTTTGCGCAAAGTTCTTTTAATGCAGTTGTCTGTTGCTTTGAGTTTACACTATGGGTGGGACTCGCAACTTAATACCAGCGAGATGTTCTGGATAGATATCTCAAGGTGGATGATTAGTAGTAGATGCAGATGGATTTCGGTCTACTTGCCTTGGCGTACCGCCCATGCTTTGAACCTCTACCTTTCTTGCAACTTAGTCAGCATTGGTTTGCGCACATGGTCCTGTCAATTGCCCAGCTGTAATTCGTTTACCTCACATAGCTGTTTTACGTCTTTTGGGAGAGAGACATCACTAGTGAACATCATGGGACTCCGGTCCATATTACCATCACTGATCACATCCGCTATTTACTTTCTGCTTTTTACTTACTATTGCAGCAAAACCTATCACTATTATCACTTGTGTTTGATCCTTTGTAAACGACAAGGCCGGAGGGATTGACAACCTCTCTGTACTCGTTGGGAGCAAAGTTATTTGTATCTGTGTGCAGGTCCACGTTGATTGCTAATATCTGGCGCCGTTAGCAGTTGACACCTTCTTGTTGAAACTGGGAGTCTCAGGGAAATCGATCCTTGGTATCTTTGCCAAGGGAAAACTTCCGCTACACTGCATCTCAAACCTTCCACTTGGGGTAACCAACGAGGGGCGAGAAGCCATCAGCAGCACAGTAGCGTAAGTATTTCCCTCAGTTTTTGAGAACCAAGGTATCAATCCAGTAGGAGACTACGCTCCAGTCCCTCGCACCTGCACAAACAAATAAGAACTTCGCAGCCAACGCGATAAGGGGTTGTCAATCCCTTTACGGTCACTTACGATAGTGAGATCTGATAGAGATGATAATTATATTTTTGGTTTAATAAAACAGCAAATAAACAACGGCAAAATAAATTAACGGGGAAGTAATATGATAGAGATAGACCCGGGGGCCATAGTTTTCTCTAATGGCTTCTCTCATGATAGCGATATTCTACGGTGGGTAAACAAATTACTGTCGAGCAATTGATAGAAAAGCGAATAATTATGAGATTATCTAGGCATGATCATTGTATATAGGCATCACGTCCGAGACAAGTAGACCGACTCCTGCCTGCATCTACTACTATTACTCCACACATCGACCGCTATCCAGCATGCATCTAGTGTATTGAGTTCATACGAACAGAGTAATGCCTTAAGCAAGATGACATGATGTAGAGGGATAAACTCAAGTAATATGATGAAAACCCCATCTTTTTATCCTCGATGGCACCAATACAATACGTGCCTTGCTGCCCCTACTGTCACTGGGAAAGGACACCGCAAGATTGAACCCAAAGCCAAGCACTTCTCCCATTGCAAGAACTATAGATCTAGTAGGCCAAACCAAACCAATAATTCGAAGAGACTTGCAAGCATATTATGAGCACACATAAAAAGTTCAAATAAGAACCAAATATCTTTCATAGATAACCTTGACCATAAACTCACAATTCATCGGATCTCGACAAACACACCGCAAAAGGAGATTACATCGAATAGATCTCCTCGAAGACCGAGGAGAACTTTGTATTGATATCCGGAGAGAGAGAAGAAGCCATCTAGATACTAGCTATGGACCCGAAGGTCTGTGATAAACTACTCACAACTCATGGAGAGGGTGATGATGATGATGAAGGCCTCCGTGATGGATCCCCCTCCCGGAACAGGCTCCAAGATGGGATCTCCACGGGAACAACAGCTACGGCGGTGGAATTAGGGTTTTTTCTCTGCGTCTGGAGTTTTTGGGGTACGTAGGCATATATAGAAGGAAGAGGGGCACCAGGGGCCTGCCCTCGAGGCAGGGGGCGCGCCCCCCACCCTCGAGGTTGGGCCCCCTGTCCTCTGGCTTGGCCCCGAAGTCTATCTCGCGTGATTTTCTCCAAAAATATCTCCTGCGAAGGTTTCATTCCGTTTGGACTCCGTTTGATATTCCATTTCTTCAAAACCCTGAAATAGGCAAAAAAAACAGCAATCTGGACTGGGCCTTTGGGTTAGTAGGTTAGTCCCAAAAATGATATAAAAGTGAATGATAAAGCCCATTAAACATCTAAGACTTCATAAATAATAGCATGGAACAATCAAAAATTATAGATACGTTGGAGAAGTATCAGCCCCTGAGGCCGACACAATCGAATACGGGTACCGGGTCCCCTTTGGCGGCATCCACGTCTTCATCGGCAAGATCGGCGAACCGGGCCCTGAGCCGAACATCTTCCCCAACATCGTCGAGCCGGCTCAGCGTGCGAGACCTGCCCGGATTCGGCCCGCCTTGAAGCACGTCTTCGTCGGAGCAGTTCATGGAGTGCAAGCTGAAGATGGATCGGAATCTGGCGGTGAGACCGTCGTCTATTCCGGCGATGAGTCGTCCTCTGGAGAAACAGAATCTTTATACTTGCTACATGATGGCCGGTCTAGGGGCTGTTCCGATGGTGACAGTATTCTGGATCCCCTAGATCCGCCTAACCGGGTCGCAGTATTCATGGCCGGATCGCAACCTGTGCAACAGTCTTCAACTGCGGCGACGTTAACATCGGATCTGGCGACAGCGGCGGCTAGGGCTGGTGGCCCGGTTTAGTCACCGGTTTAGGTATTAACTGCCTTAGTTGACAAGTTGACGGCGATGTTAACTGCAGAGGTGGCCCAGGCCGATAAGGAACAACATGATGCAGAAGTTGCTCAGGTGAAGGGCCAGATAGATCAAGCAAAATTGGATTTAGCCGCTGAGAATACCAGGATGGTTGCAAGGCAGGCCGAGCTAGATGCTCAAGCTTACCGACTAATGTTGGATCAAACTGCTTCGCGTGATGTAATGAGGAGAAGGCAACAATCCTGCCGCCGGTTTACGAAGCGAGGAACCTTTTCAATACGCCAGGAGCAGGAACGAGTACCAAGCCGGAGGTAAACTGGGGAGGAGTGCCTGGCACAGGAGCATCAGTCCAGCCACAGGCCGCAGAGCCAACTCGCCAGGTCGTTCCGTCACAGCGCGTACCTACCCCTCCCGGTCATTACTCCAACCCATTGGATAACATAGTTGCCACCGCTTCGCGACTGGCCGCTCTTCCCATTGAAGGAGCATCCCCTATAGCAGTAGAGGCATGGTGGGCCAGGGAGTTTTTGGAGATGGCTCTAACCCAACAGCAAGCTTATTCTCACAGCCGTGAAAGGATTCACTCCACCCCTCGCCCAAGCCGGAGTTACAGTAGGCACCTGGAGGAGCCAGCCGTGTCAAGCAGCGCACAAAAACGTACCCCGCCGCGGAGGGATAATCCAGCGGGGGGAGATGCGAACGCTCAAGACGTAGTGGATCAGGGCAGGCAGCGCCGGGAGGCCGAGTTAGCAGCACAGTACGAAAACCGTCAGCCAACGCCGGTTCGTCCATCTACCACGATTGAACCGGGAGTCATGTCCAGCTCCTTGGGAGTACCGTGCCTTACTCCCGCTTTACGCAACGTAAAACTGCCCAAGGACTTCAAAAGACCGCGCAAGGTGCCGAACTATACCGCGGACCTATCTCCTGAAGCCTGGGTTGAAAGCTACGAGATGGCGATGGAGATGCTTGATGTGGATGATGCGGCGTGTGGTAAATTCTTCACTATGATGCTGGAGGGCACGACTCGCGCCTGGCTAAAAGGGTTACCACAGAATTCCATCGGGTCATGGGCCGAGTTACGGCGCCGGTTTATCAATAATTTGAAGGATACGTGTAAACAGCCCATGTCCATCGTGGACTTGGTGGCCTGCGTTCAAGGTGAAAACGAATCAACGAGTAATTGGGTACGCCGGGTGTCAGAGATTTTACATTCCTCAGACTGCATCAATCCATACACAGCAGTAGTTACGTTAGAGGGTAACTACCAGTTTGAACCTCTGAAGCTGAAGCTGGGACGACTCAAGAGTAATTGTGATGACATGGGGACACTCATGGGGGCCCTGGTGAAGTATCCGGATTCAGATAGCACCAAGTATCCAGAGTCTGATGATGAGAAGTCAGGAAAAGCAAAGAAGAGCGGTAAAGCGCCACAGCCTAGCCCGACGAATCAAGGATATAATGGTAAGCGTAAAGCGGATAGTAATTCAGATTTTATGACTGACACCAATGCTCGGGAGAATGGCCAGCACCGCAAGGGTAGACCGCCCCCACGGAATGGGAGACCGCCTATCAATCTGGAACGCCAGGTGAACATACCTTGCCCGAGGCACGGTACGCAGGAAAAGCCAGCTATGCACCTCTGGAAGGACTGCTTTATTATGAAGGAAATCATGAAACGGTCCTAGTATGATCATGGACCGTCCGGCGGTTCAGGCCCTGGTTTTCATGGTCCGGGTTATCAAGGTGGTGGATCCGGTTCAGGGTTCCAAGGTAACCAGAACAATCATAGCAACCAGAACGGGCACAATCAGCATAACCAACAGCACGACCAGGGTGGTTATAACAATCAGGGAAATCAACAGCAGCAGCAGTCACGATATCAGAGTAATCTGAAGCATTTGAGTAGTGGGCAGTATCACGTCTTCACCACAAGCTTATGTAAACGTGATCAGAAAGTTTACAAGATGGCAGTACATTTTGTTGAACCGGCGATGCCACGCTACCTGCGCTGGTCAGAACAGCCCATTGTGTGGAGTCGAGAGGACCACCCGCCCCGAGTTGATAATCCGGGCCAGCTGGCTCTAGTTGTGGAACCTCAAGTTGGGGGCTATAAGTTCACTAAGGTGCTCATGGACGGAGGAAGCAACATCAACATCTTATATTACGAGACTTTCTGTTGCATGGGTTTGACAGACAAAAAGCTCAGGCAGTCCAACACGGTTTTTCACGGAGTGGTGCCTGGTAAATCGGCATATCCGGTCAGTAAGATAGACTTGGAAGTCACCTTTGGGGATGAGCAGGACTCAAGGTCCGAAACTTTGATCTTTGAAGTGGTAAAAATAAAGAGCCCGTATCACGCCCTGTTCGAGCGACCGGTTTATGCTAAATTCATGGCAAGGCCTTGTTATGTTTATCTGCAACTCAAGATGCCAGGTCATAAGGGAACCATTACGGTTCATGGGAGTCGCAAGATTGCTTTGGAGTGCGAAGAAGGTGATGCAGCTTATGCTGAGGCGGTTTGTGCAACTGAGGAGCTGAAATTTTATAAAGATAATGTTGATCCGGCAGATATGTCTCCGCTGAAAAAGCCAACTACAGAGCATGATCCGGCCTTGAAGTTCAAATTAGCTAATGAGACCAAGCAGGTTGACTTTGTTCCTGGCGATTCATCCAAACAGTTCACCATCAGTGCTAACCTAGATCCAAAATAGGAAAGCGCGCTCATCGAGTTCATCCGTGAGAATCGGGACATTTTTGCATGGAAACCTTCTGACATGCCAGGTGTACCGAGGGAACTCGCTGAGCACATTCTCAATACTGATCCCAAGTTTAAACCAGTTAAACAGTTTCTCCGCCGCTTCAACGAAGAAAGGCGCAAGGCAGTTGGTGAAGAAGTGGCTAGGCTCTTGGCGGCAGACTTTATAATTGAGGTGTTTCATCCATAGTGACTAGCTAATCTGGTGCTGGTGCTTAATAAGAGCGGCACTTGGCGAATGTGTGTTGATTACACAGATCTGAACAAAGCTTGCCCAACTGATCCCTTTGCCCTCCCTCGTATTGATCAAATCATTATGCTACGGCGGGTTGTGAACACTTAAGTTTTTTGGATGCTTATTCCGGTTATCATCAGATCAAGATGGCAGTTAAGGACCAGGAGAAAACGGCCTTCATAACTCCCTTTGGGGCCTTCTGCTACGTGTCTATGCCTTTCGCGCTCAAGAGTGCCCAGGCGACCTATCAATGATGTGTGCAGAATTGTCTTCATGGGCAGATTGGGCGGAACGTTCATGCTTATGTGGACGATATTGTGGTAAAATCCAGGAAAGAGGAGACGTTGATAACGGACTTAAAGGAAACCTTTGATAATCTCCGGGTCTATAAGATGATGCTTAATCCGGTGAAGTGTGTTTTTGGTGTTCCGGCAGGCAAACTCCTGGGGTTCCTGGTGTCAAACAGAGGAATTGAAGCTAATCCGGAGAAGATCAAGACGATTACATCCTTGGATAAACCGGCATGCATCAACGATGTCCAATACTTGGCGGGCCGCATTGCGGCGCTCAGCCGGTTTATCAACCGTTTGGGGGAGAAGTCCATCCCGCTTTACGAGATGATGAAAAAGACAGACCGTTTTGTCTGGAGTGATGCTACTGATGCTGCATTTGAAGATTTGAAGAAGCAATTGGCAGAGCCGCCGGTCCTTGCTGCCCTAGTTGATAATGAGCCGTTGTTGCTATACGTGGCTGCTAACGCCCGAGCAGTAAGCGTTGCCATCGTGGTAGAGCGCAAGGAGACAGGAAAGGGATATCCGGTTCAACGGCCGGTTTACTACGTCAGCGAGGTGCTCATTGAGTCAAAGCAGAGATACCCGCATTGGCAGAAGTTGGTATATGCAGTCTTCATGGCAAATCGGAAGCTGAAGCAGTACTTTCAAGGTCATCCAATCACCGTGGTCAGTTCAGCCCCTCTGGGTGATATGATCCAGAACAGAGAAGCGACCGGTCGGGTTGCAAAATGGGCCATTGAACTTAGTCCCCACGGGTTGAAGTATGTACCTCGTACTGCAATCAAATCTCAAGGACTGGTGGACTTCATCAACGACTGGACAGAGTTGCAGGCACCAGAGTAAAAGCCGGATCATACATACTAGACGATTCACTTTGATGGATCCAGGAAATTGGAGGGCTCGGGGGCTGGAGTCGTATTAACTTCCCCACGAGGTGATAAGTTCTGTTATGTCCTCCGCTTAATGTTCCCTTGTACTAACAATGCAGCTGAGTATGAAGCTCTCCTCCATGGTCTACGAATGGCTAAAGAGATGAATTTAAGCCGGGTTAAATGTTTCGGCGATTCAGACCTAGTGGGTCAACAGGTGTCTGGTAAGTGTGATTCTAAAGATCCACTTATGGCAGCGTATATACGAGAGGTGGATGCTGTTGCTGGACACTTCAAGGGTTATCAGGTGGACCATGTAGACCGGCGAAAGAATGAAGCGGCCGATGCGTTAAGCCGGCTGGGTTCTCAACGTAAACCGGTTCCACCCAATGTTTTTCTGGATGTATTGCATAGTCCGTCGGTGAAATTGCCTTTAGAGGAGGATTTGGTTGTTCCTGATCTGGAAGCTCAATTGGTGGTGGCACTTCATGTTATTCCGGATTGGACGATCCCTTACTTAGCGTACATGAACCGAGGTGAGTTACCAAAGGATGAAGTCTTGGCTAGACAGATAGTCCGGCGATCCAAATCAATGACTGTTGTCAATGGGGAACTACATCATTGCAACGTCTCTGGGGCGTTTCAATGTTGTGTATCGCCAGATGAAGGCCGTGATATTCTAAGAAAGATCCATGAAGGAGATTGTGGTCATCACGCCGGTTCAAAATCCTTGGTGGCTAAAGCTTTTCGTCATGGGTTCTACTGGTTGACGGCTCATGCCGACGCAGAGGACTTGGTCAGAAAATGTGACGCTTGCCAGAAATTCTCACGGCACACTCATATACTGGCTCAAGAATTGAGGATGATTCCAATTACTTGGCCATTTGCGACTTGGGGGCTTGACATGGTCGGACCCTTCAAAAGATCCCCAGATAAGAAGACCCACCTTTTGGTGGCGGTGGATAAGTTTACCAAATGGGTTGAAGCAGAACCAGTCAGCAAGTGTGATGTGGCAATGGTGGTTCAGTTCATCAAGAAGGTGATTTCCCGGTTTGGCTTTCCACACAACATTATAACTGATAATGGTACCAATCTATCCAAGGGGGCTATGGAGGAGTTCTATCAACGAGAGCACATCCGCCTTGATGTATCATCAGTAGCTCACCCTCAATCCAATGGTCAAGCTGAGAGAGCCAATCAAGAGATCTTGAGAGGCATCAAACCATGGCTTATGGTCCCTTTGCAGAGGACGTCGGGTTGTTGGGTGGAGGAATTACCCTCTGTGTTATGGAGCATCAACACCACAGCAAATAGATCTACAGGGTACACACCTTTCTTCATGGTATATGGAATTGAAGCGGTCCTTCCTGGTGATATCCGTCATGATTCACCGCGGGTGGCGGCTTACGTCGAAGCTGATAATGAGAAGGCACGGCAAGATACGTTGGACCGGCTGGATGAGGAACGTGACACGGCAGTAGCTCGATTGGCGATTTATCAGCAAGATCTGCGCCGGTACCACAGTCGCCGGGTTAAAACCAGAACGTTTCAAGAAGGAGATCTAGTGCTCCGGCTCATCCAAGACCAGACAGACATGCACAAGCTATCCCCGCCTTGGGAAGGACCCTTTGTGTTCATCAAGAACCTACACAACGGATCATACTACCTCGTCGATGTTCGAGAACATAAGGACTCACGTACTGCAGAGGAGGAGACCCGACGGCCGTGGAACATCGCTCTTCTTTGACCTTACTATACCTGAGCCATAGGCTCCGCCTTATGTACATAACTTTGCAATGTATATATTATGATCAATATAATAAACCGGCGGCCCTGATAAAGCGGGGTATCTGCTGCTTTTTTCATAAGAGTTTGTCACATGGGGGCTTCTGTGTGCAAAGGAGTTCCTATGGCCTCTTAAACCGGCTACTAGACCAAGACCATCATAAGAGCATAGCTCTGGTTGCTTCGGTAATTCGGCTATCAAAGCCCACATGATGATGAGGGGCAAACGAGAGTTCGATGCATCGCACAACTCAAACATAGGCACCCGACGAGCATAGCTCAAATGCTACCTGGGGGCTCCTGATGCATAGCATCAACGAGTTGACAACCCTTGTAGTAGGCTATCAAGCCATGGCTTGGAAGCCTGGTGTATACACCTAAAACCCCGGATTAGCCTGCCTGCATTAAGTAAGTCACTCCGCCCAGGTAAACCTGGTATGATCCGTCGAACGTATACACAAGTCAATCTTTTACAGACCCTGAACTTGGTAACGTCAAATTGACGATTGGTTAAGGATTGAGGACCATCTTAACAGGCTTTGTGAAATGTTTAATTCAGTAGCCTGGCAGCTCATAAAAAGCCTCGAATTTGGAGCCTGGCGGCTCGTAAAAAGCCTCGACTACACAGTTTTTATTTGACAATGTCTCTTTTGATATTTTCTTAAAAAAATTATCGTAAAGGTCATTGGTGTTTATCCAAGTCCATTGATTCGGAGTGGATGACTATAAGTTGCCACTATGATACACCAGCGTTTACAGAACCTGGTCTAGTTTGATTATAAATCGCCAGCACTGTCTACAGTTAAACCGGAGTTTATCATAACCCGGTACGGTTCCATCATGAACCTGCAAATGATCAAGGGAGTCATCAACACTTGCAACTTGGATCATTGTCTTTGCTACCGATTATTGATTAAGGCCAATTGTGCAAAACTTAATCACAGGTATGATATATGTTGTATATTTTATATACAGTTCAGGTTATAAACCTAGACCATGTATTTGGGCATCATGACCCGTCCGGCGATAAACCGCCAGGCCACTTTAAACATTGTCTTATGCAGAAACAGGTGGAATAAACCATCAAAGGCATTATAAGCAAGAAATAACTATGAAGTTGCTAGCTGAAGCAATCTCATACAAAGGACAGTATGTGTGAGGACATAAACAAACATGTTTTTAGCTACCCTATTACAAGGCGCTGGGCAGCCCAAAAGAATATTTACTTTTGTCTAAAAGTACCGGGACATAATACTTAAACCGGCACCGGTTTAGGACTCCGCGTCAGCTCGGCGTGAAGGCTGTGGATCGACTTGCTCCGACTCCTGGACGTTCTCTTCTAGTAGCTGGAAGTCAGTGGTTTCCCAATTTATCCTGGTCAGCGCTTTGAAAACAACTTCATCATTCACGAGTTCAGATGGATCAATATCAGGAGCGAAAGTGTGCTTATGGACGGGCGGGATGAGATTTTCAATCTCATAAACCGGAGGGTCGACCCGCACGTTCTCAGCATCATAACCCGGATGATAACGAGACAGATCTGCCTCATCAGATAGTTTGCCGGCCAAAGGCCGCATTTCTTTAGTCAGAGCGCGCAAATCGATGTCTGTAAAGGCTGATCCATCCTCTTTCATGCTGGGATAGCTATTCATTGCTTCTGCCGGATCAAAGTCAGGCACCCACGCTTTCGCCCGAGTTAAAGCCATCAAGGCACCCGCCCTTGCAGATGATTTTTTCAACTCGATGAGACGTGCAGGCAGAATTGATAACTTTTCTAAAGTGCCCTTGATCGTTGTGGGAGCCGGTTTATTGTGGGAAGCAGCGTAGACAATTCTCTGAGCACCGGAATACAACTGTTCAACAAGAGTATATGCGGCCTTCAACTTTTTCCGCATGTCAGTGCCGAGATGAGCAATACGTTTTCCTGCATCAAAGAGTATGAGTTAAACCGGAAGGTGCAGAACTACCATATTCAGGATTATGTTAACAATACTTACCAAAGATAGCAGTCGTCATGGCATTTATCTGCTGCTGTAAACCAGACCGTTCCTCTGTCACCGGATTAAGAGCAGCCTCTGCATCAGTTGCCCTTTTCTCCAAGATAGCTTTTTCAGCATCCCAATCCAACCGTTCCTTTTCAAAGTCCTTCTTCAAATTTTCTATATTCGCTAAAGCAAGTGGCAGGTCATCTTTGACTTTGGAAGCGGCAGTTTCTTGGAACTTCAGAGTATCTTGGAGCTCGGCCACTTCAGAATTTTTCCGGCTTAAGTCAGTCTGCCAAGAGGAGAGCATATTATATATTTATGAGACATTTTTTAGTAAAGTCCCAAGCACATAACAAGTTATACACTTGACACTTGGGGGGCTAATGTGTATTTGCAGTTAAACAAACATTTTTTAGTGAAGTCCTAAGCACATAACAAGTTATACACTTGGCACTTGGGGGCTAATGCGACATTGTTCAGAATAGAATGCAAACTGAAGTCCCGGTTCATCCTAAAGGAGTAAACCGGCCCTTGGGGACTACACTTGTGAAAAACAAACTATCTACTGGATATTCTGAAGTCCCGGTTCATCCTAAAGGATTAAACCGGCCCTTGGGGGCTACGATGGAGTAGAGACAAGCTACAAGATTTATGCAGGAAGAGAGTACAAGTTAAAGCAGAAAGTTACCTCATAATGCTCCTTCATCATGTTTACTAAACCGGCTTCATGATCACGGCTAGTATACAGCCGGTTCAGATAGCCGGAATGGAGTTCTTGGGCACTGAGCTGAGCATAATTGGACAAATCAGTACTCCATTTTCCTTTGTCCTTGCCAGAAATTTCATCCTTTGCAGTATGCTTGGACAAAGTGACAGGATCACTAGGAGTAGTGTAGCCGATTCTAGTGATCTCAACATCTTCAGTTGAAGCGGCTGTGTGTTTAGCCAGGCTAGCAGGAGCAGTGCTGGCTCGGACAGGATTGGCCAGTTCAATGTCACGATCCATTGGAGCACTCCCTTGATCAACAAAGACTTCGTGATCCATGAGAGGAGGATCGTCATGTAGAATATCAGCATTTTCTTCAGCAGGTTCAACAAATTCGGGGTCTTTGGTCGGTTCAGGAATTGTGTTATCACCTGCTGGTTTATTCATCTTAGCCTTTTTGCTAGGCTTGGGCTTACTACAAAAGTTAAAAATGACAAAAATCAGAAGAGTTAAGACAAAGAGTAAACCGGCCAAATGAAAAAACTTACCCAGGAACAGTATTAAGAGGAGGAATCCGAGTAGCCGTTGATTCGCCAGACGAAGAATGAGGAGTTTCCTGATAATTCGAATCAGACGGATTAAGAGGTTGTCTAATATGACCTTCTTTGGGATAAAGAGCGTCTGGAGTGTGTAAAACCTCGGAACGATGCCTCCGAGCTGGTGTGTGTGGTAATCCGATGGATTCAATGGTGTGACCACTATGCCGTGTGGTCCAGCGAGCTTCATGTTGCTGTTTCTTCAAAATAAAGTTCGGATCCAAGTAAGCGAAAGGGTCAGAAAACTGTACTTTCCGGCTTGCTCGACGAATTTTTGGTGTTGGCAGAGGTTCTGAACAGGAAGAAAGAGTAATTACCTCAACATCATCCGATTTGCTGCCTTCAGCGTGTCCCTGGGTACAGTCACTGTTAATAACATGCAAGTAAAGAAATTCAAAGAAATCAAGAGAGTAAAGTAGTACCTCGGAGGCCGGTTCATCATTCTCCGGGTTGGATTCAGACACGTCAGTGGTTTTCTTCTTGACGGTCTTCTTAATGGCTTTGGTCTTTTGGCGAGACACATTCGCCGGTTTATCCTGGACCTTCCTCTTCCAGAATGGGTCATTAGCTTGTTGAAGATTATGAAAAGGCATTCAAGAAGAGTGTTAAAGATGAATTGAAATAGAGCAAAGCAATATGAAAGAAGTATTTACCGAAGGCTGTTTATTGAGCTCACACAAGGGAGCCAATCCAGTTTGACTGCAAGTTTCCACCGGTTCATTTAGCAGTTTCTTGGCAGACTCGTTGATCTCATTTTCTGATAGCACCGCTTCTGTATGGCGCAAAGGATCTTTGGGGTTTCCAGTATACTCGCACATTAAACCGGAGCGCCGGCTTAGCGGGAGAATACTCTAAGAAATCCAGCAACGAACGAAATCCACCCCCGTCAAGCCATTGGCAGTGAAGGCCCTGAGCTTTGAAAGCTGAGGAGCATACCTAGCCCGTTCCTGGGCACTTAGCCATTGTGGAAAGGGATGGTTCTCGGAAAGTCGGTGGGAGCGATAACCGGCAGAGGATTTTCACCTTCTGGAGAAGTGTCTAAGCAGTAAAACCAAGTTTGATTCCACTCTTTGGGGTGACTGTGGTGACTGGCGTGAGGAAAACTAACGTCCTTTCTTTTCTGAATGGACATCCCGCCAAGTTCAGTGTTTGGACCGTCAAAGAATTCCGTCCGATGGTTTAGATGGAAGAAATCCCGGAATAACTCTACTGACGGCTCCTCTTGCGGATAAGCTTCACAAAAGACTTGGAAGTTGCAGATGTTTGACACGGAGTTGGGCCCAATGCCATGGGGATGAAGTTGAAAATTAGCTAGCACATCACGGAAGAACTTCGACCCGGGAGGACTGAATCCCCGGGCTAAATGATCAAGAAAAACAATAACTTCTCCCTCCTTGGGCTTTGGAGGGTACTCTGATCCGGGGGCTCTCCAGTGAAGGACATTCTTTGGACCTAAAGTGCCAATCTCGGCGAGGTTCTGCAACTCTTCCTCAGTAACCCGGGATTGGACCCAGTTGCAGGGAGTAAACTGCTTGGCTTGAGTTGCCATTTTGGAAGGGAAAGGCTGAAAAGATAATGAAGAGCCAGTTTATGATCTAAGCAAGCTTAAACCGGCAATATTTTCAAAGGTACTTATCTAACGGTGGTTTAGGCAGGGGCCTAATGGTATCTATCGGTTTATAGTTTTTGAGATAGCTAAACCGCCAAAAAAGAATATACAAGATGCAGATCTGAAGTTATGGAGAAACATTTTTTGTACAAACAGTGATGAAGCTATGGATCTACGGCCTATTAGAAATTCAGAAATAATCAGTTTATGTTCAACAGACGCAATAGGGGCTCTAACAGATGCAATCTAAACTAGTACTATTGGGAAAGATAAAGGCGCAGTAAGTAAGCGGAGTTACTACTACGGCTATAAAACAGGAGGGTCAGATATATACTAAATATCGGGCCATGGCGAAGAACGACGAAGAACAGCGCCCTATCTATGAACCTACAGGAGAAAACCCTAATGAGATATGTATACAGGACAAAGAAGGGACTTACCGGAGCCAAAGAGTGCGGAGGCGCGCTGGCGTTTTTTCTGGTCCGACCAGGTTAATGCAGCGGCCAAGCTTGACGAAGAACCAAGGGTCGACGACGGCGGCGGAGCTTGAGCACGAGCGGGCGCGAGGAAGAAGAAGAGGCAAAGGAGCAAGGGGGGAAAAAGGAGATACCCCTCTGCCCTATTTATAAGCCGCAAAATGAAACGGCAGGCGCGGGAATCAAGGAGCCAGAAAAGTAGATATGGCGAGATACTGTTGCCTCGATCTTCAGAGCCTTTAATGAGTAAAAGATAAAAAACAGGTACAAGTATTAAATGGGCAGATGACGTCACGACGGTTTAATACGATCCGGGAAGATAACGTCACGGCGGTTTATGAAGCACTTGAAGCTGTGAAAGATGAAAATCTTTACAAGACATGGGAGATTGACATGAACAGGTTCAAATCAATCTGGGGCCTAATGTCAGGGATATTATTACTGGGTATAAACCGCCCAGGAGGGGCTGGTTTATGCCTGTCAAGATTATTTCTACTGAAGCCCAGCGGAGCATGGAGCGTGACGCTTTGTACCAGAAAGGTTTAAAGCCCAAGATGTGTTAGGGCCCATGATTTGTAAACCGCCATACGGCGTGTGACTTGTGATGTAAGATAGGAAAGATAGAGCCTGAGCCGGACATGTTTATGAGCCGACCTGGGGATCCTGTAAACCGGACCGGGCGTCACCTCGTGTATAAAAGGGACGACCCGGCGACGGTTCAGGAGAGAGAACAACAACTCGAGACACAGGCAAAGCATATTCGCTCCCTGGTCATCGAAACCCTAGCAATATTACACCAAACTAGACGTAGTCTTTTACCTTCATCGAAGGGGCCGAACTAGTATAAAACCCTTGTGTTCTTGTCCGCTTCAACCCCTTTAAGCTAACCCGTAGTGATGGCCTCACGACTAAGTCCTTTTGCTAGGACATCTGCCGTGACAAAACCACGACAAAGTGGGAACGACCTTACCTTATCGAGGAGGTCTATCATTCCGGTGCCATAAAAATCAACAACTTTGAAGGCACAAATCCGAAGGTGGTGAACGGTCAAAGAATCAAACATTATATCACAGGTAATCCTATAAATGTTGAAACCAATATTATTGAAACCGTAACCCCGGAGGAATACATAAGGGACACTTTCCAGAACGATCCAGCCTCCGAAAAGGAAGAGGTATGTGATACGGTAAGTAAACCGACTCCAAAACAGTTCTAAAGGCAATTTTTCTCCGTTTTGGATTATTTAGAAAAATAGAAAAATAAGAAGCAGTCCGGAGGAGACACGAGTGATGGCTTCTCGCCCCTCGTTGGTTACCCCAAGTGGAAGGTTTGAGATGTAGCGTAACGGGAAGTTTCCCTTGGCAAAGATACCAAGGATCGAATCCCGTGAGACTCCGAGGGTCGACAAGTAGGTGTCAACGCTAACGGCGCCAGAACTTAGCGGTTGACAGGACCTGCACACAGATACAAATAACTTTGCTCCCAACGAGTACAGAGAGGTTGTCAATCCCTTCGGCCTTGCTCTTTACAAAGGATCAAACACAAGAGATAATAATGATAGCTATGACTGCAACTAGGAAATAGAAACGGGAAGTAAATATAAGGTGTGATCAGTGGTGGTAATATGGACCGGGGTCCCATGATGTTCACTAGTGATGTCTCTCTCCCAAAAGACGATAAAACAGCTAAGCGAGGTAAACAAATTACAGCTGGGCAATTGACAGGATTATGTGCGCAAACCAATGCTAACTATGCTGCAAGGAAAGGTAGAGGCTCAAAAGCATGGGCGGTACGCCAAGGCAAGTAGACCGAAATCCATCTGCATCTACTACTAATCATCCACCTTGAGATATCTATCCAGAACATCTCGCTGGTATTAAGTTGTGAGTCCCACCCAAAGTGTAAACTCAAAGCAACAGATAACTGCATTAAAATAACTTTGCGTAAAGTAAACAATCCTTGCACCCGCAAGTACAAGCACCGTTGTTTTCCCCCTTGTGGCAACAGCACATCCCCTAGACTCATGTTTTTGTCACTCAAGCTAGTCATCAGGGGGCATGAACCCACAATCAAGCATAGCGTTCCCTCTTGGATTTACTACCTACTACTTGGCCAAAGCAATAAACAGCAACAGAGAACATGCTAGAATTACTCAAGAACTAAAATATAAAAGAGGTGAATCAAATATATTACTCACACACAATCTGAACATAATCTCATAATCCATCAGATCCCAGCAAACTCAGCAGAGCAACATCATAAAGATTACATATGTGCCTCGATCATGTAGGGCAGCTCACGAGGTCTAATCCATGAAGAACAAAGAGGGGAGGAGAACATCACATAGCTACTGGTCATGGACCCATGGTCCAAGGGGGGCTACTCACAACTCATTCGGGAAGCGTCCATGGTGGTGGAGAAGCTCCCGGTGGTGGTTCTCCCCTCCGGCAGGGTGCCGGGAAGAGTTCTCCTGATGCTCCCAATCTTGGAAGCGTTGCGGCGGCGGAACAGAGGCGAGATCGCAAAAAAGGGTTCTGTCCTCGAGGGTTTCGGGACGCGTGGAATATATATGCAAAGGGGGGTCACCAGAGGCGGAGAGGGGGGCCCCAGGCGCCCCCCTGGGGCGGCCAGGGGTGGGGCCGCCTCGGGTGGCCGCCTGGGCCGCCCCTGGCTCCCCTCTGGCCCCACTTTGGTTTTTCTCGAAGCTTCCTGTACGCTGATTTTTTCTGTAATTTTCCCGGAATTTTTGGAGCACTTTTAATATGGGGGAAATCTGAAATAGAAAAACAGCAGAAAACAGGAACTGGCACTGTGGTGCACTGAGTTAATAGGTTAGTCCAAATATGATCAAACGTGTATGGAAGTGCATAAATATCATAGCAATATCACACAAAAGAGGCATGGAGCAAGCAGAAATTATAGATACGTTTTGGACGTATCAACATCCCCAAGCTTAATTCCTGCTCGTCCTCGAGTAGGTAAATGATAACAAACATAATTTCTGTGGTGACATGCTATCAACCATATAAGAACTTTTTAAGTAAAGCAATCAAGGCATGTAATTCAATTCAAGTCATAACAAGCAAGAGGCTATATTAGCATTGTACCAAGCAACATAAGAACATAAAGGTGCAAGAGCTCTCGCTGTCCGTGACTCGAATGTCTCCAAATGGTGTTTGCGTGCAAGAAAGGGGATAGGGATATACGAGAGAGTAAAACATAGTTTTTGTATTGTTGAGAACTTAATCTACTAAAGTTTCACACTTGGTCTTCTTTGGAATCTTATCTTGACTCATCCCCAGACCGTCAGCCAGGTACAAGTCAAAATGATCCACTCCCTTTCGATATTTTGAGCACTCATGCAATGGATGAGCGTAAGCAAGAAAGTCGACACTTAGGATGGCAAAGAGAGAAAAATGATGGAGGGGGAAGACAAAAAGGTGTGAAAGGCTCACATCAATGAGGACAATCATCGGCGAGAGAAAGCCAAATGATAGATATGATGTGAGGAGTAGGGATTGCCATGCAACGGATGCACATATGAGCTAAGGTAAGCTCTCCAATGGAACTAGTGGGGGTGCATCCAACTTGCTTGCTCAAGAAGACCTAGAGCTCTTTTGACGAGGCTCATCATTGGAATATACAAGCCAAGTTCTATAGTGTGAAGGTCCCCACATAGCTATATGCATGAATGATAATATCTATGGAGTACTAGGTATAAGATGGAGTACGAGTGTGGATCTCTCAAAAGAAATAGTAGTGTGCCCCCTTCTCTCTTTTTATTTCTTTTTCTCTTTTTTCTATTTTTTTTATTTTTTTGTGGCCTCAATGGCTCTTTCTATTTAACTCTCATTTGTCCTCTTTGGGATCTTTTGATTTTGTCCTCTTTGGGATCTTTTCCTCACTTTAGGGGCAACACTCTATGTATTACAAGAAGTATAGAAGATCTTTCACACTTTACAAAAGTACTCGACATAAAGAAAATGAAACTATCATGATGTATGCAAATGTATGCTTCTGCCAGTGTAGCAGGATATGCAATGATACTAGCGCGTCATGTAGCAATGATTAGGGCAAGGCCCAACTAGCATGCGGCTCATCGATCAAGCAAAAAGCATGTATGACATGAAGATCAAGTCATGAGAAGATGGATGTTGCATGGCAATGTATCTCGGAAAGGCTATGGAAATGCCTTGATAGGTAGGTATGGTGGCTGTTTTGAGGAAGGATATAATGAGGCTTATGATGACAGAGCGTATCGTGCCAAGGATCTGGATGTACCGGTGAAGTATGCGCCAACTCTCGAGGTGAGAAAGGGCAATGCACGGTACCGAAGAGGCTAGAAAAATATGGATAGGTGGAAGTGTCAACTTTCGAATACTCACATTAGTCCAAAGAACTCATGCACTTATTATCGGTAACTCTCAATCTAATTAGGAGGTTCACAAAGAGACAAGTACCCCGAGGAGGAGTGTATGGGGGTTTGGTTATCCTTGCGCATCCTCGGCTCATGGTACGTGAGTGTACTCTAATATTCGATCCCTCCAAAGATTAGTGATCCATTTAGTAGCTAAAGTTCTCAACTATTTTGTAGGTTTTTGAAAATAAATACGGATTGCCCAAAATACGACATCTATCACTAATAGGCTAAAGCTCTTGACACCAAAAGTTCAGACATTACTCATGGCAATACCTCAAAACTATTGCAAGTTACTACTAAAATTAAATAGCAACCTCAATTACCTACTTTAAGTTAAGACACACAACTCAGTGCAACAGGCAAACTCTCTTAACAAGATAATCATGAAAACTCAAGAGAGTTCAACAACCAACTAAACAAAAGCTCTTTAAAAAGAAAAGCATGAAAACTAAGAGCTAAACATGACAGTAGCTAAGAAAAGACAAAGAACACACACAGCAAAGATAAGCATGAAAATCCTATGTTGTGTTCTATGTTGAAGTGGAGCGTATTTCTCTCCCACACAAAGAAAGCTGGGTTCTAACTTGTTATGAACAGCAAGCAAAGCTAAAGAAAACTAAAAAGGAACCTAAGAGCAAGACACTCCAAGCATAGCACATAACGCATGAAGTGATTAAAATATAGTGGAATGAAAGACGAACTGATAATTGTTGATGGAGAAGGGGATGCACGGGGGCATCCCCAAGCTTAGACGCTTGAGTCTTCTTGAATATTTCTTGGGGGTGCACGGGGGCATCCCCAAGCTTGAGCGTTTGACCCTCCTGAATCTTCTTTTATCATCTTCCCTCGCACACTTGAAAACTCCCTTCATACATAACTCATCATAATCTGATTAGCGAGGTTAGTACCCATAATAAAATAATTTTTCCCTACTGAAAATAAGGATAATCTTGAAGAGCTACTGTTTCTCAAGATTGCCAAAAGGTTTTTGCAAAGAAAAAGCAAGCTCAAGGTTTGCAAAACGACGAAAAGGCAAAACAGGACAGAATCTGTGAAAAATAGACCAGCAGGTAGTAAGTAATTTTTTCGGGGCACTTCTGCAACTCAAATCAAAAAACTCAGAACAGACGCCCGAAAGACAATTGTATAGAGCATGCTGTCAAAAGACTTCAGATCAAAAAGATGATCTGGTGATTTTATACGAATTTTTCTGTCCAAGGACAGAATCTGTTTTCTAGACAGCACGTCACAACTTTTGAACTTTCTTGCAATCGGAGGCTAAACTTGGCACAAAGCTGAAAAGAAAAGATACAATGATGATGCTATTGTAGTAACAAACATCAAGACACAACAAAAGCAAAATAAAACCTAATTCGTTGTGGGCTGCCTCCCAAAAGCGCTTTCTTTTATGCCTTTAAGCTAGGCATAATGCAAAGAGATCAAGTTGTATCAATTGAACCATCATCAAGATCATCAAAAAGCTCCTCAATAGTACAACTAGTCTTAAGAGGACTTTCAAATAAAGGCCTAATAAAGATACTTCTAGGGAGAAGACCAAAAGGTGGAAAGTCAATGGAAGATTCATTTATAAATTTATCAAAGAGAGGTGTTTCTTCCAAAGTCTTCACAGTTTCAACCCCTTTGGCAATAGATGGATTACTTTTGGAACGAGGAGCCTTTGGAACATAAACGAACTTAGGCTCCTTCTTTGCCGGAGTTTCTACCTTTTTGGCTTTGATTGAGGAGAAAGTAGTTCCTAAAGTGTCAAAGATTTCCTCAATCTTGTCTATCCTAGAAGAGTCCAAGTCATGGGATTTGATGGTCTCCAAAGTTTTGAGAATTTTATGCATGGAGCTATCAAGCCTATTCAAATTCCCTTGGATCTTACGATCCAACTCATTTATCTTATTAATGCTTGGCATCTCTAGCTCTATCTTTTCAAGTTCTTTCATAATGTGAGCTAGGGTAATGTCCTCTTGAATGCTAACAACAGGGGGATTTCCAACAAGATTTTCCATAATACTAAGAGATTCCCAAACTGGGGCTTCTAGGAAATTTCCATTGATAGCAGAATCTAGAATAAACCTATTCCTAGAAGTAATTCCAACATAAAAATTTCTAAGCAGAATAGTAGTAGATTGCTTCTTGGTGGCTCTTTTTTGAGAATCATTAATTCTATACCAAGCATCTTTTAGACTTTCACCACCTCTTTGTTTAAAGGTGAGCACTTCTGCCTCACCAAAGGCAAAAGGACCAGACATAATGCCAACTAAAAGCAAGATAACTATTTTTTTGATTTTTGATAGAGGACACTAAAGCAAAAACTGAAATGTAAACTAACAAGACTAAAAAGCAAAGATAAAAGATAGCGTGCAACTCCCCTATCTTGAAGAGTGGATTCCCCGGCAACGGCGCCAGAAACTTTGCTTGATGGCTTCTCGCCCCTCGTTGGTTACCCCAAGTGGAAGGTTTGAGATGTAGCGTAACGGCAAGTTTCCCTTGGCAAAGATACCAAGGATCGAATCCCGTGAGACTCCTAGGGTCGACAAGTAGGTGTCAACGCTAACGGTGCCAGAACTAAGCGGTTGACAGGACCTGCACACAGATACAAATAACTTTGCTCCCAACGAGTACAGAGAGGTTGTCAATCCCTTCGGCCTTGCTCTTTACAAAGGATCAAACACAAGAGATAATAATGATAGCTATGACTGCAACTAGGAAATAGAAACGGGAAGTAAATATAAGGTGTGATCAGTGGTGGTAATATGGACCGGGGTCCCATGATGTTCACTAGTGATGTCTCTCTCCCAAAAGACGATAAAACAGCTAAGCGAGGTAAACAAATTACAGCTGGGCAATTGACAGGATTATGTGCGCAAACCAATGCTAACTATGCTGCAAGGAAAGGTAGAGGCTCAAAAGCATGGGCGGTACGCCATGGCAAGTAGACCAAAATCCATCTGCATCTACTACTAATCATCCACCTTGAGATATCTATCCAGAACATCTCGTTGGTATTAAGTTGCGAGTCCCACCCAAAGTGTAAACTCAAAGCAACAGATAACTGCATTAAAAGAACTTTGCGTAAAGTAAACAATCCTTGCACCCGCAAGTACAAGCACCGTTGTTTTCCCCCTTGTGGCAACAGCACATCCCCTAGACTCATGTTTCTGTCACTCAAGCTAGTCATCAGGGGGCATGAACCCACAATCAAGCATAGCGTTCCCTCTTGGAGTTACTACCTACTACTTGGCCAAAGCAATAAACAACAACGGAGAACATGCTAGAATTACTCAAGAACTAAAATATAAAAGAGGTGAATCAAATATATTACTCACACACAATCTGAACATAATCTCATAATCCATCAGATCCCAGCAAACTCAGCAGAGCAACAGCATAAAGATTACATATGTGCCTCGATCATGTAGGGCAGCTCACGAGGTCTAATCCATGAAGAACAAAGAGGGGAGGAGAACATCACGTAGCTACTGGTCATGGACCCATGGTCCAAGGGGGACTACTCACAACTCATCCGGGAAGCGTCCATGGTGGTGGAGAAGCTCCCGGTGGTGGTTCTCCCCTCCGGCAGGGTGCCGGGAAGAGTTCTCCTGATGCTCCCGATCTTGGAAGCATTGCGGCGGCGGAACAGAGGCGAGATCGCGAAAAAGGGTTCCGTCCTCGAGGGTTTCGGGACGCGTGGAATATATATGCAAAGGGGGGTCACCAGAGGCGGAGAGGGGGGCCCCAGGCGCCCCCCTGGGGCGGCCAGGGGTGGGGCCGCCTCGGGTGGCCGCCTGGGCCACCCCTAGCTCCCCTCTGGCCCCACTTTGGTTTTTCTCGAAGCTTCCTGTACGCTGATTTTTTCTGTAATTTTCCCGGAATTTTTGGAGCACTTTTAATATGGGGGAAATCTGAAATAGAAAAACAGCAGAAAACAGGAACTGGCACTGTGGTGCACTGAGTTAATAGGTTATTCCAAATATGATCAAAAGTGTATGGAAGTGCATAAATATCATAGCAATATCACACAAAAGAGGCATGGAGCAAGCAGAAATTATAGATACGTTTTGGACGTATCAACGAGGCATCCGCGAGGGTGGAGGGCGCACCCCCTGCCTCGTGGGCACCCCGTGTGTCCCCTAGACTCCATTTTCTTGTAGGTTACTCCTTTTGGTCGGTAAAAATTCATTATATATACTCCCGAAGGTTTTGACCTCTGTATCACGCAAAAATCCTCTGTTTTCGTTTCGAGCTGCTATTTTTGACAGATCTAGATCATCATGGTGTCCTCCAACACACCCAAGGACAAGTTCTTCGAGAAGGTCATCAACTCCTTCCTTGCGGAGGTGCTGCACCACCCTAAAACCATGGAGTTGCATGAGGGGGTGCTGCACATCTGCGATGTTGAGGGGCCGAGGAGGACCGGAAGCGTGGAGACTAGACTCGAAGCAATGGAGTAGCAAGTGTTCAAGTGCCAAGGTATGGTGGAACGAGGACTCAACGCCAACCACATGATGATCTCGGAGCTCGCCAACAACCTCAAACTGGACTCAGGGATCTTTGGGAAAGCTATCTCCAATCTTCAAGAGAAGATCGAACACCTCCAAGCCCAGATCTATGACCTGCAAAACCAAAACTGTGAGTATGAATATAGATTCAAGAAGATGAGTTTGGCTGCAGATTTGACTATCCCGGAGACTCGATCATCCTTCTACGATGGTGAACCCATGCCTTGGAAGGTGGACAACAAGCCTACATCATCAACAACTCCATCATCACCACCCCCGAAGAAGGAGACATAATCATATGGGTATGGGCACTCCCCTTGGCAACTACCAAGCTTTGGGGAGTGACCCCGGTATCGTATCACCATCACTCCTATCTTTACTGTTTTACTTAGTTCGATCCTTTTGGTAGTATCTTAATCTAGTAGAATAAAGTTAGCATGATCTAGTTGTGAGTTTTTACTTTGTGAGCTTTACCCTTTCTAATCGAGTCCGTGAGCTATATAATAAAGATTAGTGTTGAGTCAAGGGCTTGATTTCCTCACTTGGATCATGATAAAAATAAAGAAAACATAAAGAGTATCAAAGAGATCATATCAATCTTATGGGAAGTAATGACTACACATACAAAAGTATGATAAATAAAAGTTGTTGGGAGTTGACAAACATAGTTTTGGTCATCGTTGCAATTAATCTATACCTAATAATAAAGCACGGATTGAATCCGTCGGGTTCACCGTCACAATACGCTTTCACTCAATCGTAATACGCTTTTACGATTTGTATATACAAAATTGCAATATAAACGAGGTGGTACTAATCTTATGTTGCACGATGAACACGCACTCATCCTGCCTCCGTCTCGCACACGACCGCGCCCCGACCACCGCTCGGCTCCACTCGCCGCCAGCCCTGGCTGCGTCCGTGCGCCTTGCTGCCCCTGGCCACGCCTCGCCGCGTCCTTCCGTGCGCCAACCATTCCTGTCTGCTGTTCACTGCAACCCGCTACTGCCGCCGGCCCCGCCCTCTGTATACGCGCGCGCGTGGCCGTCACCGCTCGGCCGCTCGCAAGCCGCGCCGCCCGCCACAACTCCCGGCATTCCCCCGCCCCTTCCGCGCGCTGTGCCCTGATACGTCCAAAACGTATCTATAATTTCTGCTTGCTCCATGCCACTTTTGGGTGATATTGCTATGATATTCATACACTTCCATACACTTTTGATCATATTTGGACTAACTTACTAATCCAGTGCACCCCAGTGCCAGTTTCTGTTTTCGGCTGTTTTTGTATTTCAGGTTTTCACGTTTCGAGAACTGCCCAGAAAAATCCAGAAAAATTATATAAAAAATCAGCGATCCAGAAACAACACTGCGTCCGAAGGG
>LR738713.1:739990422-740053978 GCA_902687465.1 Secale cereale
TGACTAGCTTGAGTGACAGAAACATGAGTCTAGGGGATGTGCTGTTGCCACAAGGGGGAAAACAACGGTGCTTGTGCCCGCGGGTGCAAGGATTGTTTACTTTACGCAAAGTTCTTTTAATGCAGTTGTCTGTTGCATTGAGTTTACACTATGGGTGGGACTCGCAACTTAATACCAGCGAGATGTTCTGGATAGATATCTCAAGGTGGATGATTAGTAGTAGATATTGATGGATTTCGGTCTACTTACTTTGGCGTACCGCCCATGCTTTGAACCTCAATCTTTCTTGCAATGTAGTCAGCATTGGTTTGCGTTCGTGGTCCTGTCAATTGCCCAGCTGTAATTTGTTTACCTCACATAGCTGTTTTATCGTCTTTTGGGAGAGAGACATCACTAGTGAACATCATGAGACTCCGGTCCATATTACCATCATTGATCACATCCACTATTTACTTTTCGCTATTTACCTACTATTGCAAAAACTATCTATCACTACTATCATTGCTTTTAACCCTTTGTGAACTACAAGGCCGGAGGGATTGACAACCTCTCTGTACTCGTTGGGAGCAAAGTTATTTGTATCTGTGTGCAGGTCCACGTTGATTGCTAATTGCGTCGTTAGCAGTTGACACCTACTTGTTGAACCTAGGAGTCTCTGGGGATTCGATCCTTGGCATCTTTGCTAGGGGAAAACACTTCTACTTACTACATCTTACACCTTCCACTTGGGGTAACCAACGAGGGGTTCGAGGCCCATCAAGGAGTATTTTCTGGCGCCGTTGCCGGGGACTCCACTCTTCAGGATAGGGGAGTTGCATGCTATCTTTTACCTTTGCTTTTTAGTCTTGTTAGTTTACCTTTCATTTTTGCTTTAGTTCCTTTTATCGAAAATCAAAAAAATAGTTATCTTGCTTGCTTGCTACTATGGGTTCCACCGAGAACACCAAGTTGTGTGACTTCACTAGTCACAACAACGATGACTTTATCAGCACACCTATCACTACACCTGCCACTTCAGCACCTTCATATGAAATTAAACCTGCTTTACTTAACTTAGTCATGAGAGAACAATTCTCCGGTGCTGGAGATGATGCTGCTTTACACTTGAACAACTTCGTTGAACTTTGTGATATGCAAAAGTACCAAGAAATAGATGGTAATATTGTTAAGCTTAAGCTTTTTCCTTTCTCCTTGAGAGGAGGAGCTAAAATTTGGTTTCAGTCTTTGCCCAGAAATAGCATAGATTCTTGGGACAAGTGCAAAGATGCTTTTATTGGAAAATACTATCCACCTGCTAAAATTATCCAACTTAGAAGTAACATCATGAATTTTAAACAATTGGATAATGAACACGTTGCCCAAGCTTGGGAACGTATGAAGTCTCTTATCAAGAACTGCCCTACTCACGGTTTGACTACTTGGATGGTTATCCAAACTTTTATGCAGGCTTGAACTTTACCTCGTGGAACTTGTTAGATTCGGCCGCGGGAGGAACCTTTATGTCAACTACACTTGGTGCTGCCACAAAGCTTCTCGATGAGATGATGATTAACTATTCCCAATGGCACACCGAACGCGCTCCAACAGGTAGGAAGGTAAACTCTGTCGAGGAGATTTCCTCCCTCAATGAAAAAGTTGACTTGATCATGTCTCTACTTTCGAAGCAATCTACTGTTGATCCTCGTGATGTTCCTTTAAATTCTTTGATTGCTCAAGAACAAGTAGATGTGAACTTTATCTCTAGAAACAATTTTAACAACAATGCTTATAGGAGTAACTTTGGTAACAATTCTAGACCGTTCCCCTCTAACTCTTATGGGAACAACAATGCTTATCCTAGTACCAAGAACTCCAATACTGAACTAGAGACCATGCTTAGAGATTTCATCACTACCCAAAAAGCCTTTAATAAGAATGTAGAAGATAAACTACATAAACTAGATGATCTTTCTTTTAAGGTAGACCACTTAGCCAATGAGGTAAAATTGCTAAAAATTGAAACTTCTCCTCTTAAGGAGAGGGAAGTCATCCCTATTAATGCTACTCAAGTGCAAATTAATGAAAATATTAGGATGATGGCTAAGCTAAAAGAAAGATGGGCTAGAGAAAGGGAGGAAGAGGAAAGAATTAAGAGCCTTCCTACCCACCACACTGTTGCTACTATCCAAGTTATTTAGGATGTTCACACTCTTAGCACCCAATGTACTCCTGGTCCCAATGGACCCATTAATGGTGATGCTATATAAACTACCAACCAAGTGAACCTTAAGGACACCACTACCACTTTACTTGATGCTCGTGACCTTTATTTTGATAATTGCACTCTTACAGAAGTTACTGATTTCCTTCACAAGATGTCTAGAGATCCCCGCACTAGCACGCTTAACCTTGCCTTCACAGAGCATATCACTAATGCTCTCATCAAAGCTAGGGAGGAGAAACTCAGAGTAGAAGCCTCCATACCTAGAGAGCTAGAAGATGGTTGGGATTCTATTATTAAAATTAAGATAAATAACTTCTCATGCTTTGCTTTATGTGATATCGTAGCTAGTACTTCTATTATGCCCAAAAGACTATATGATATGCTTAAATTGAAACCTTTTGATTCTTGTTCTTTTGGTAATATTCTCGTTGATTCTTCCATAAAGAAACCTTTGGGGAGGATCGATGATGTTCTTATTGTTGTCAATGATAATTATGTGCCCGTTGATTTCACTATTATGGATATTGAATGTGATCCTTCTTGTCCAATTATTTTGGGACGCCCCTTTTTGCGCACCGTTGATGCTGTCATTGACATGAAAGAGGGTAATATAAAATTTCAGTTTCCTCTCAAGAAAGGGATGGAACACTTCCCTCGTAAGAAGGTCAAGTTACCTTTTGAGTCCGTTGTACGGGCTAGCTATTCTTTTACTCTTGATAAAACTTGATCTATGCATTATGCCTAGCTTAAAGGCATAAAAGAAAGCGCTTTTGGGAGGCAGCCCACATGAATAAAATTTTTGCTTTTGTTGTATCTTGATGTTGTTTACTGCTGTAGCATCATCATTGTATCTTTGCTTTTCATATTTGTGCCAAGTATAGCCTCTGATTGCTAGAAAGTTCAAAAGTGGTGAGGTGCTGTCCAGGAAACAGATTCTGTCCTTGGATAGAAAAATTCGTATTAAATCACCAGATCATCTTTTTGGTCTGAATTTTTTCTACAGCGTTCTCTATATAATTGTCTTTCGTGCGTGAGTTCTGAGTTTTTTGATTTGAGTTGCAGAAGTATCCCGAACAGACCAATTACTGCCTGTTGTTCTGTTTTTCACAGATTCTGTCCTGTTTTGCCTTAACTTCACTTTGCAAATTGAGAACTTGCTTTTTCTTTGCAAAAACCTTTTGGCAATCTTGAGAAACAGTAGAACTTCAAGAATATCCTTATTTCCAGCAAGGTATAATTATTTTATTAAGGGTACTAACCTTGCTAATCAGATTATGATGAGTTGTGTATGAAGGGAGTTTTCAAGTGTGCGAGGGAATATGATAAAAAGATTCAGGAGTGTCAAGCGCTCAAGCTTGGGGATGCCCCCGTGCACCCCCAAGAAATATTCAAGGAGACTCAAGCGTCTAAGCTTGGGGATGCCCCCGTGCATCCCCTTCTCCATCAACATTATCAGTTCGTCTTTCGTTTCGCTATATTTTTATCACTTCATGTGTTATGTGCTATGCTTGGAGCGTCTTGCTTTTAGTTTTCTTTTTAGTTTTTCATAACGAGTCGGAACCCAGCATTCCTTTATGTGGGAGAGAAACACGCTCCATCTCTACCCTAGAACATTACATAGAATTTTCATGTCTATCTATGATGTGTGTGTTCTTTGTCTTTTAATAGCTACTATCGTGCTCTGCTCTTAGTATTCATGCTTATCTTTTCAAGAGCTTTTATTTAGTTGGTTGCTTGAACTCTCTTTAATTACCATGCTCACCTTATTAAGAAGGTTTGCTTCCGTTGCATGGGTTAATGTGTCTATGATAAAGATGCTACTTTCATGATGGTGCTTAGTAGTTCAGGTTTTCTTTTGGTTAATCTCAAATAGCTGGGGGGTTCCCAATGTGTTATTGGAGTACCAACTTGGTTTGTTTGCCTATGATGTGGTATGGTTTAGTAATATCTTCCTTCGAGAATTTATTTTGATTGACTTGGCGTATGCTCACGCATATTTAAGACTGTAAAGAAAGTCTGTCAAGCCTTGATGATCTTTTATTTCTAAGTAGCGATATAACTGCCATGCCTGATTCAATACTGATGTGTCGCTCTGCATGATTATGACCGTCATTGCTCTCTTAGTTGGTCGCTCCCAGTCTTTTTGCTAACCTCCACCTGTACTAAGCAAACTAACCATGCAATACATAGCTCATGGGAAAGTAGCCTAAAAACTATTGTGGTAAAGAATATGTTGCTTATGTATCTTATTTCTTATGAGTTGCTTGCTGAGCGGTAACCATGTTTCTGGGGACGCCATCAACTATCACACTTTTGTTGAATATCATGTGAGTTGCTATGCATGTTCGTCTTGTCTGAAGTAAGGGTGATTTACCGTGGGTTGAATTAATATGCATATTGTTAGAGAAGAACATTGGGCCGCCAACCAAAGCCATGCATCATGGTGGAAGTTTTAGCTTGGACCTTAATCCTCAATCTCTCATGAGAATATGCTTATGCATTAAAGAGGAGTCCATCATCTATTTTCTATGTTGTCTCGGTATGGATGTCCTCAAGTTGAGATCTATCAAAAACGAGAAATCAAATGCGATTTATCTCCTTGGACCTTTGTACAGGTGGCATAGAGGTATCCCTTTGTGACACTTGGTTAAAACATATGCAATGCAATGATAATCCATGGGGATCCGAGCTAATTAGGACAAGGAGTGAGCACTATTGGTATACGATGCATGAGGCTTGCAACTTATAGGATGTTTTATGCATGACACATATGAAGTACTACTACCGTTGACACAATTGCTTCCATGTTTTCAAAATAAAAATCTCTAGCACATAACCATTCTTTTACCTTTATGTTGAAGCACCAACTACTGAGAGCATGATTGTCATTCTGAGTGTAATGTGCATTGTCCCAAAGTAGCATTGTCTTTTGCATGATTGTGATATCATTTATTCTGAAATGATTGTATCTAGTCATCACTTAAACCTTGAAGGTGCCCCTGCATTTATGTTTTGCATCACTAAAGGGGGCAAGCTAGATATCACTTTATCATATTTGCACATCATGTTCATTGCAAATCTTTTTGATGTTTCATTTTCATGTTGTAAAACTTTCAGTCATTTGTGATTTTCTCTTGAGACAACTTAATTACTATAGAATCATTGTCTCAGTAAGCTTTTGTCATATGACTATGAGAAAGTCCTATATGGTTAATAGCATGTCACCACAGAAATTATTCTTGTTATCATTTACCTACTCGAGGACGAGCAGGAATTAAGCTTGGGGATGTTGATACGTCCAAAACGTATCTATAATTTCTGCTTGATCCATGCCACTTTTGGGTGATATTGCTATGATATTCATACACTTCCATACACTTTTGATCATATTTGGACTAACTTACTAATCCAGTGCACCCCAGTGCCAGTTTCTGTTTTCGGCTGTTTTTGTATTTCAGGTTTTCACGTTTCGAGAACTGCCCAGAAAAATCCAGAAAAATTATATAAAAAATCAGCGATCCGGAAACAACAATGCGTCCGAAGGGCAACCCGGGGGGCCACAGGGGCTCCAGGCGCCCTGTGGGCGTGCCCCCCCCCCTTGGGCCGCGCCGGGGGGGCGCCTGGGCCCCCCGAGGCTCCCCAGGTGCCCTACTTTGGCATATATTTAAAGGACCCTCCGAAACCCTCAGAACAGGAACTCTTTTCGCGATCCCATCTCTGTTCCGCCGCCGCCGCCGCTTCCAAGATCGGGAGCACCAGGAGAACTCTTCCCGGCACCCTGCCGGAGGGGAGGATCACCACCGGGAGCTTCTCCACCACCATGGACGCCTCCCGGATGACTCGTGAGTAGTCTCCCTTGGACCATGAGTCCATGACCAGTAGCTATGTGATGTTCTCCTCCCGTTCTTGTGCTTCACTAATTAGTCCTCGTGAGCTGCCCTACATGATCGAGGCACCTATGTAATCCTTATGTTGTTTCTATGTTGAGTTTGCTGGGATCCGATGGATTATGAGATTATGTTCAGATTGATCTTGAGTAATATATTTGATTCACCTCTTTTATATTTTAGTTCATAAGTAATTCTTGCATGTTCTCCGTTGTTATTTATTGCTTTGGCCGAGTAATAGGTAGTGACTCCAAGAGGGAACGTTATGCTCGATTGTGGGTTCATGCCCCTCGATGACTAGCTTGAGTGACAGAAGCATGAGTCTAGGGGATGTGCTGTTGCCACAAGGGGGAAAACAACGGTGCTTGTGCCCGCGGGTGCAAGGATTGTTTACTTTACGCAAAGTTCTTTTAATGCAGTTGTCTGTTGCATTGAGTTTACACTATGGGTGGGACTCGCAACTTAATACCAGCGAGATGTTCTGGATAGATATCTCAAGGTGGATGATTAGTAGTAGATATTGATGGATTTCGGTCTACTTACTTTGGCGTACCGCCCATGATTTGAACCTCAACCTTTCTTGCAATGTAGTCAGCATTGGTTTGCGTTCGTGGTCCTGTCAATTGCCCAGCTGTAATTTGTTTACCTCACATAGCTGTTTTATCGTCTTTTGGGAGAGAGACATCACTAGTGAACATCATGAGACTCCGGTCCATATTACCATCATTGATCACATCCACTATTTACTTTTCGCTATTTACCTACTATTGCAAAAACTATCTATCACTACTATCATTGCTTTTAACCCTTTGTGAACTACAAGGCCGGAGGGATTGACAACCTCTCTGTACTCGTTGGGAGCAAAGTTATTTGTATCTGTGTGCAGGTCCACGTTGATTGCTAATTGCGCCGTTAGCAGTTGACACCTACTTGTTGAACCTAGGAGTCTCTGGGGATTCGATCCTTGGCATCTTTGCTAGGGGAAAACACTTCTACTTACTGCATCTTACACCTTCCACTTGGGGTAACCAACGAGGGGTTCGAGGCCCATCATGCCCCCGTCCAGCTGATGTTGATGCTGCATCTGTGCTGCTTGTTGCGGCTACCTCCTGCCACTGCACCTGCTCGCGCACGCCGCCTGCGCCCAGCTGACCGCGCTCCGCCCCCGCCATGCCTGTCGGGCCGCGCCGATTCCGCCTACCGCGGCTGCGGCTCTCCCCCACCACGCCTTGCCGACGCCCGCGCTTGGCCACTGCCGCGCTAGGCTGTTGCTCTGCCTTGCGCAAGGCCATGGCCGAGCACAGCCGTGCCAACTATGCCTCCTAATTGGGCCAGCCCTTAGCGGGTTAGGGTACTAACCCCGCTACCCAGACCCGTTAGCCCGCCGCTGCCCAAAAAAAGGCAAATTAATTAATTAATTCATTATTTAAATAATAAATTTAATTAACTAATCTAATCTTTCCCTATATATCTTTTTACCTAATCTATATCTATACCTATACCTAATCTTTACCTAATCTTTATTTTTCTTTACCTAATAATAAAGCACGGGTTGAGTTTGTCGGGTTCACCGTCACAATACGCTTCTTCCCGTGATTTTACGCTTTCGGTTTAAATTTAAAACATTTTATATAATAAAGCACGAAACGAGTCCGTCGGGTTCACCGTCACAATACGCTTTCTTCTCATGTCATAATACGCTTTTACAATTTGTATTGACAAAATCGTAATATAAACAAGGTGGTACTAATTTGGGGGTACGCACTAAAGATTTTCCCCGTCGCGCCGTCCGTCCGCCGTAATAATAAAGCACGGAACGAGTCCGTCGGGTTCACCATCACAATACGCTTTCTTCTCATGTCATAATACGCTTTTATAATTTGTATTGACAAAATCGTAATATAAACAAGGTGGTACTAATTTGGGGGTACGCACTAAAGATTTTCCCCATCGCGCCGTCCGTCCACCAGAAAACAACACAACCAGCCGACGGCAAGGATCTTCTTTCTTTTCACCAACCAAGTCTTTGTCTTTCTCTCTCTCACCGACCAGAGTTTCCCTCAGCTCATGCCTACCAGCCCAACAACCAGCGCCTAGACAAAAGGTGCCTGGTGAGCACACGCAGAGTGTTCGACCTAACGCTCGTCGGCCGGCTCGACGGCCGACACCGTGCCCTGGAGACGCCGGTGCTGAGGACGCACACGCACGACTTGTTTCGGCCGAGGCCAAGAAAGATCTCGTCCCGTCGCCGGCTGGACCTCCTCCTCTCACAAATCAAAATCTTCTCTTCCTCGATCGATCATCTCCGACCAACATGTACGTACATGGGTTCCCGGTCGGCCACCAAGCCAAAGCAGCAACCTTTTCACCGATTCCTCTCACTCGCTCCATCTATCTCTCCGGTGACATCTTCTGTTATGAGCGCCGATCGACGACCGGAGGGACAGGGGATGGACGCTGACACCTGCGACGGTGAGGTGAGGACCAAGGACAAGGCCTGGTTCTACTTGTTGGCGAGCGACCAGGCCGAGTCCAAGAGCCCATACGACGTAACGTACCGTACGTGCTCAAGCGCCTCAATCAGCCGAGAGTCATCGCCGGCGCTAGCTCTCTTCTCTTCTGCTAGGTCGCCGGCGAGCACGGCCGCCAAGCTAGGCGTCATGCGCGTCCCTCCCAGTCCCAGCTGATTGAGGAGAGGACCACGGCGATCTGACGGTTTGGACCATGGAAAAAAGGACGACGGACGCGCGCGTGGAGCGACCGGAGACCGGAGAGCTAGCTGCATGCGCCGCTGTGAGCGACGGATGCGACCAGGCCTGCTTCTGCTTGGGAGACCCAATCAAATGTTGGTGTCATACATCCATCTCAAAGGAAAGGACCCATCAAAATTCCATTGGTTTTTATTAGTGGATACACGCATGCATGCATGCGTCCACTACGTACGGCGTCTCATTACTCCACTATGCTATTTAACCATCATTATTACTCTCTCGGTAAAGAAATTCAAGAGCATTTACATCGCTAAAGTAGTGATCTGAACACTCTAATTATTTATTTATTGAGGGAGTATATCTATCCTCTCTCCCTAATCTTTACCTAATAATAAAGCACAGAACGAGTCAGTCGGGTTCACCGTCGTGCACCTTTTACAAAAGAGCCCCTGACATTCTTTGGAATTAACCCGCACTCCCGGATGTTCTTCTGAAAAAACACGATTCGACAAGCCTTTGTCTCCCGCACAATAAATCTAGATGCCCCGGCGTCAGGGTTCCCTCCGCCGCCACACCCCCATCCCTCCCACACCGCGGTGCACGGGGAAGGTGGAACCGGGCGACGGTGGTGGCGTGATCTCCGGCATGTCGGCGGTTTCATTCCCGATGGTGGAAGGAGGCTTCCGGCGGCGGCAAGCTCCTGTAGGTCAGCGGCGAATGAGAGGGGGATTGAGAGAGAGAGAGAGATGCAGGAGAGAGAGAGTGGAGGGAAGGAGAGGACGAGGAGCAGGGGAAGTGAGGCGCAGGAGAGAGAGAGAGGGACGAGGGAAGGAGGAGAAGGAGGATGCTAGGGACGGCCGGTGTGGTTGCTCCAGTGATGGTGTCCGGCGGGATCGGCGGCGTTTATCGCCCTTGCCGCGGTCGGGGAAGTGGAACGGAGCCATGGGTGCGGCTGGAACACGGGCGAGCGGGGGCAGCACGGGATGTGCGACAGCAATCGCCCTGGCAACGGTTGGGGAAGAGGAACGGAGTTGTGGGTGCGGCTGGAACATGGGAAGACGTCGTGGCATGGGGATGGAGCACAACTGGCCGTATGTTGGAAGGAGCTGGGGGCGGGGCAGCTCGTAGGCTGGATGGAGAAGAGGATGAGCGGCGCTGGCTGGTGGATAAGGTCACGAGAGGAGGAGCGATGGCGATGTGTGGAGAAGAGGCACACACTGGTCAAAAGGAGCTCTCGGTGGGGATTGCTACTGCTATTGATGTCGCTTTGCAATCAACTGCGACGATGCTGTTTGTCTGCACTGTGATACGTCCAAAACGTATCTATAATTTCTGCTTGCTCCATGCCACTTTTGGGTGATATTGCTATGATATTTATACACTTCCATACACTTTTGATCATATTTGGACTAACCTACTAATCCAGTGCACCCCAGTGCCAGTTTCTGTTTTCGACTGTTTTTGTATTTCAGGTTTTCACGTTACGAGAACTGCCAGGAAAAATCCAGAAAAATTATATAAAAAACCAGCGTTCCGGAAACTACCGTGCGTCCGAAGGACAGCCGGGGGGCCACCAGGGCTCTAGGCGCCCTGGCGGCGCCCCCCCCCCCTGGACCGCGCCGGGGCGGCGCCTGGGCCCCCCGAAGCTTCCCCGATGCCCCCCTTTGGCATATATTTAAAGCGTCCTCCGAAACCCTCAGAACAGGAACTCTTTTCGCGATCCCATCTCTGTTCCGCCGCCGCCGTCGCTTCCAAGATCGGGAGCACCAGGAGAACTCTTCCCGGAACCCTGCCGGAGGGGAGGATCACCACCGGGAGCTTCTCCACCACCATGGACGCCTCCCGGATGAGTCGTGAGTAGTCTCCCTTGGACCATGAGTCCATGACCAGTAGCTATTTGATGTTCTCCTCCCGGTCTTGTGCTTCACTAATTAGTCCTCGTGAGCTGCCCTACATGATCGAGGCACATATGTAATCCTTATGTTGTTGCTATGTTGAGTTTGCTGGGATCCGATGGATTATGAGATTATGTTCAGATTGTTCTTGAGTAATATATTTGATTCACCTCTTTTATATTTATGTTCGTAAGTAATTCTTGCATGTTCTCCGTTGTTATTTATTGCTTTGGCCAAGTAATACGTAGTGACTCCAAGAGGGAACGTTATGCTCGATTGTGGGTTCATGCCCCTCGATGACTAGTTTGAGTGACAGAAACATGAGTCTAGGGGATGTGCTGTTGCCACAAGGGGGAAAACAACGGTGCTTGTGCCCGCGGGTGCAAGGATTGTTTACTTTACGCAAAGTTCTTTTAATGCAGTTGTCTGTTGCTTTGAGTTTACACTATGGATGGGACTCGCAACTTAATACCAGCGAGATGTTCTGGATAGATATCTCAAGGTGGATGATTAGTAGTAGATATTGATGGATTTCGGTCTACTTACTTTGGCGTACCGCCCATGCTTTGAACCTCAACCTTTCTTGCAATGTAGTCAGCATTGGTTTGCGTTCGTGGTCCTGTCAATTGCCCAGCTGTAATTCGTTTACCTCACATAGCTGTTTATCGTCTTTTGGGAGAGAGACATCACTAGTGAACATCATGAGACTCCGGTCCATATTACCATCATTGATCACATCCGCTATTTACTTTTCGCTTTTACTTACTATTGCAAACATTATCTATCACTACTATCATTTGCGTTTAATCCTTTGTGAACTACAAGGCCGGAGGGATTGACAACCTCTCTGTACTCGTTGGGAGCAAAGTTATTTGTATCTGTGTGCAGGTCCACGTTGATTGCTAATATCTGGCGCCGTTAGCAGTTGACACCTACTTGTTGAACCTAGGAGTCTCTGGGGATTCGATCATTGGCATCTTTGCTAAGGGAAAAACTTCCACAACACTGCATCTCACACCTTCCACTTGGGGTAACCAACGAGGGGTTAGAGGCCCATCAAGGAGTTTTTCTGGCGCCGTTGCCGGGGACTCCACTCTTCAGGATAGGGGAGTTGCATGCTATCTTTTACCTTTGCTTTTTAGTCTTGTTAGTTTACCTTTCAGTTTTTGCTTTAGTATCCTTTATCGAAAATCACAAAAATAGTTATCTTGCTTGCTTGCTACTATGGGTTCCACCGAGAACACCAAGTTGTGTGACTTCACTAGTCACAACAACGATGACTTTATCAGCACACCTATCACTACACCTGCCACTTCAGCACCTTCATATGAAATTAAACCTGCTTTACTGAACTTAGTCATGAAAGATCAATTCTCCGGTGCTGGAGATGATGCTGCTTTACACTTGAACAACTTTGTTGAACTTTGTGATATGCAAAAGTACCAAGAAATAGATGGTAATATTGTTAAGCTTAAGCTTTTTCCTTTCTCCTTGAGAGGAGGAGCTAAAATTTGGTTTCAGTCTTTGCCTAAAAATAGCATAGATTCATGGGACAAGTGCAAAGATGCTTTTATTGGAAAATACTATCCACCTGCTAAAATTATCCAACTGAGAAGTAACATAATGAATTTTAAACAATTGGATAATGAACACGTTGCCCAAGCTTAGGAACGTATGAAATCTCTTATCAAGAACTGCCCTACTCACGGTTTGACTACTTGGATGGTTATCCAAACTTTTTATGCATGCTTGAACTTTACCTCGCGGAACTTGTTAGATTCGGCCACGGGAGGAACTTTTATGTCAACTACACTTGGTGCTGCCACAAAGCTTCTCGATGAGATATGACCAACTATTCCCAATGGCACACCGAACGCGCTCCAACAGGTAGGAAGGTAAACTCTGTCGAGGAGATTTCCTCCTTAAATGAAAAAGTTGACTTGATCATGTCTCTACTTTCGAAGCAATCTTCTGTTGACCCTCGTGATGTTCCTTTAAATTCTTTGATTGCTCAAGAACAAGTAGATGTGAAATTTATCTCTAGAAACAATTTTAACAACAATGCTTATAGGAGTAACTTTGGTAGCAATCCTAGACCGTTCCCCTCTAATTCTTATGGAAACAACAATGCTTATCCTAGTACCAAGAACTCCACTACTGAACTAGAGATTATGCTTAAAGATTTCATCACTACCCAAAAAGCCTTTAATAAGAGTGTAGAAGAAAAACTACATAAATTAGATGATCTCTCTTTGAAGGTAGACCACTTAGCCAATGAGATAGAATTGCTTAAAATTAAAACTTCTCCTCTTGAGGAGAGGAAGGTCACTCCTATTAATGCTACTCAAGTGCAAATTAATTAAAACATTAGGATGATGGCTAAACTTAAGGAAAGATGGGCTAGAGAAAGGGAGGAAGAAGATAGAATTAAGAGCCTTCCTACCCACCACACTGTTGCTACTATCCAAGTTGTTGAGGATGTTCAAACTCTTAGCACCCAATGTACTCCTGGTCCCATTGGACCTATTAATGGTGATGCTATGACTATAGAAACTACCAAACAAGTGAACCTAAAGGACACCACTACCACTTTACTTGATGCTCGTGACCTTGATTTTGATAATTGCACTCTTACCGAAGTTATTGATTTCCTTCACAAGATGTCTAGAGACCCCCGCACTAGCATGCTTAATCTTGCCTTCACAGAGCATATCACTAATGCTCTCATCAAAGCTAGGGAGGAGAAACTTAGAGTAGAAGCCTCCATACCTAGAAAGCTAGAAGATGGTTGGGATCCTATGATAAAAATTAATTTGAATGACTTCTCTTGTTATGCATTATGTGATGTTGGTGCTAGTACCTCTGTTATGCCCAAAAGAATATATGATATGCTTAAATTGAAACCTTATGATTCTTGTTCTTTTGGTGTTCGTCTCGTTGATTCTTCCATAAAGAAACCTTTGGGGAGGATCGACGATGTTCTTATTGTTGTCAATGACAATTATGTTCCCGTTGATTTTACTATTATGGATATTGAATGTGATCCTTCATGTCCAATTATTTTGGGACGTCCCTTTTTGCGCACCGTTGGTGCTATCATTGACATGAAAGAGGTTAATATAAAATTTCAGTTTCCTCTCAAGAAAGGGATGGAACACTTCCCTCGAAAGAAGATCAAGTTACCTTTTGAGTCCGTTGCAAGGGCTAGCTATTCTTTTACTCTTGATAAAACTTGATCTATATGCACTATGCCTAGCTTAAAGGCATAAAAGAAAGCGCTTTTGGGAGGCAGCCCACATGAATAAATTTTTTGCTTTTATTGTGTCTTGATGTTGTTTACTGCTGTAGCATCATCATTGTATCTTTGCTTTTCATATTTGTGCCAAGTATAGCCTCTGATTGCTAGAAAGTTCAAAAGTTGTGAGGTGCTGTCCAGGAAACAGATTCTGTCCTTGGATAGAAAAATTCGTATAAAATCACCAGATCATCTTTTTGGTCTGAATTTTTTCTACATCGTTCTCTATATAATTGTCTTTCGTGCGTCTGTTCTGAGTTTTTTTATTTGAGTTGCAGAAGTATCCCGAACAGATCAATTACTACCTGCTGTTCTGTTTTTCACAGATTCTGTCCTGTTTTGCCTTTCTTTCATTTTGCAAATCAAGAGCTTGCTTTTTCTTTGCAAAAACCTTTTGGCAATCTTGAGAAACAGTAGAACTTCAAGAATATCTTTATTTTCAGCAAGGTATAATTATTTTATTACGGGTACTAACCTCGCTAATCAGATTATGATGAGTTATGTATGAAGGGAGTTTTCAAGTGTGCGAGGGAAGATGATAAAAAAGATTCAGGAGTGTCAAGCGCTCAAGCTTGGGGATGCCCCCGTGCACCCCCAAGAAATATTCAAGGAGACTCAAGCGTCTAAGCTTGGGATCCGGATGCCCTCGTGCATCCCCTTCTCCATCAACATTATCAGTTCGTCTTTCGTTCCACTATATTTTTATCACTTCATGTGTTATGTGCTATGCTTGGAGCGTCTTGCTTTTAGTTTTCTTTTTAGTTTTTCATAACGAGTTGGAACTCAGCATTCTTTATGTGGGAGAGAAACACGCTCCACTTCTACGTAGAACATAACATAGAATTTTCATGTCTATCTTTGCTGTGTGTGTTCTTTGTCTTTTAATAGCTACTATCATGCTCTGCTCTTAGTATTCATGCTTATCTTTTCAAAGAGCTTTTGTTTAGTTGGTTGCTTGAACTCTCTTTAATTATCATGCTCACCTTATTAAGAGAGTTTGCTTCCATTGCATTGGTTAATATGTCGATGATAAAGATGCTACTTGCATAATGGTGCTTAGTAGTTCAGGTTTTCTTATGGTTAATCTCAAATAGCTGGGGGATTCCCAATGTGTTATTGGAGTACCAACTTGATTTGTTTGCCTATGATGTGGTATGGTCTAGTAATATCTTCCTTCGAGAATTTATTTTGATTGACTTGGCGTATGCTCATGCATATTTAAGACTGTAAAGAAAGTCTGTCAAGCCTTGATGATCTTTTATTTCTGAGTAGCGATATAACTACCATGCCTGATTCAATGTTGCTTTGTCGCTCTGCATGATTATGACCGTCATTGCTCTCTTAGTTGGTCGCTCCCAGTCTTTTGCTAACCTCCACCTGTACTAAGCGAACTAACTTTGCAATACATAGCTCATGGGAAAGTAGCTTAAAAATTACTGTGGTAAAGAATATGTTGCTTATGTATCTTATTTCTTATAAGTTGCTTGCTGAGCGGTAACCATGTTTCTGGGGACGCCATCAACTGTCACACTTTTGTTGAATATCATGTGAGTTGCTATGCATGTTCGTCTTGTCTGAAGTAAGGGTGATTTGCCCTGGGTTGAATGAGTATGCATATTGTTAGAGAAGAACATTGGGCCGCCAACCAAAGCCATGTATCATGGTGGAAGTTTTAGCTTGGACGTTAATCCTCAATCTCTTATGAGAATATGCTTATGCATTAAAGAGGAGTCCATCATCTATTTTCTATGTTGTCCCGGTATGGATGTCCTCAAGTTGAGATCTATCAAAAACGAGAAATCAAATGATATTTATCTCCTTGGACCTTTGTACAGGTGGCATAGAGGTACCCCTTTGTGACACTTGGTTGAAACATATGTAATGCAATGATAACCCATGGAAATCCGAGCTAATTAGGACAAGGTGCGAGCACTATTGGTATTCGATGCATGAGGCTTGCAACTTATAGGATGTCTTATACATGACACATATGAAGTACTACTACCGTTGACAAAATTGCTTCTATGTTTTCAAAATAAAAAGCTCTAGAACATAACCATTCTTTTACTTTTATGAGTCTCCACCTTCCTTCTTCAAGCACCAACTACTGAGAACATGATTGTCATTCTGAGTGTAATGTGCATTGTCCCAAAGTAGCATTGTCTTTTGCATGATTGTGATATCGTTTATTTTGAAATCATTGTATCTAGTCATCACTTAAACCTTGAAGGTGCCCCTGCATTTATGTTTTGCTTCACTAAAGGGGGCAAGCTAGATATCACTTTATCATATTTGCACATCATGTTCATTGCAAATCTTTTTGATGTTTCAGTTTCATGTTGTAAAACTTTCAGTCATTTGTGATTTTCTCATGAGGCAACTTAATTACTATAGATTCATTGTCTCAGTAAGCTTTTGTCATATGACTATAAAAAGTCCTATATGGTTAATAGCATGTCACCACAGAAATTATTATTGTTATCATTTACCTACTCGAGGACAAGCAGGAATTAAGCTTGGGGATGTTGATACGTCCAAAACGTATCTATAATTTATGCTTGCTCCATGCCACTTTTGGGTGATATTGCTATGATATTTATACACTTCCATACACTTTTAATCATATTTGGACTAACCTACTAATCCAGTGCACCCCAGTGCCAGTTTCTGTTTTCGGCTATTTTTGTATTTCAGGTTTTCACGTTACGAGAACTGCCTGGAAAAATCCAGAAAAATTATATAAAAAATCAGCGTTCCGGAAACTACCGTGCGTCCGAAGGACAGCCGTGGGGGGCCACCAGGGCTCCAGGCGCCCTGGCGGCGCGCCCCCCCTGGGCCACGCCGGGGGGGGCGCCTGGGCCCCCCGAAGCTTCCCCGATGCCCCCCTTTGGCATATATTTAAAGCGTCCTCCGAAACCCTCAGAACAGGAACTCTTTTCGCGATCCCATCTCTGTTCCGCCGCCGCCGCCGCTTCCAAGATCGGGAGCACCAGGAGGACTCTTCCCGGCACCCTGCCGGAGGGGAGGATCACCACCGGGAGCTTCTCCACCACCATGGACGCCTCCCGGATGAGTCGTGAGTAGTCTCCCTTGGACCATGAGTCCATGACCAGTAGCTATGTGATGTTCTCCTCCCGTTCTTGTGCTTCACTAATTAGTCCTCGTGAGCTGCCCTACATGATCGAGGCACATATGTAATCCTTATGTTGTTGCTATGTTGAGTTTGCTGGGATCCGATGGATTATGAGATTATGTTCAGATTGTTCTTGAGTAATATATTTGATTCACCTCTTTTATATTTATGTGCATAAGTAATTCTTGCATGTTCTCCGTTGTTATTTATTGCTTTGGCCAAGTAATACGTAGTGACTCCAAGAGGGAACGTTATGCTCGATTGTGGGTTCATGCCCCTCGATGACTAGTTTGAGTGACAGAAACATGAGTCTAGGGGATGTGTTGTTGCCACAAGGGGGAAAACAACGGTGCTTGTGCCCGCGGGTGCAAGGATTGTTTACTTTACGCAAAGTTCTTTTAATGCAGTTGTCTGTTGCTTTGAGTTTACGCTATGGGTGGGACTCGCAACTTAATACCAGCGAGATGTTCTGGATAGATATCTCAAGGTGGATGATTAGTAGTAGATATTGATGGATTTCGGTCTACTTACTTTGGCGTACCGCCCATGCTTTGAACCTCAACCTTTCTTGCAATGTAGTCAGCATTGGTTTGCGTTCGTGGTCCTGTCAATTGCCCAGCTGTAATTCGTTTACCTCACATAGCTGTTTTATCGTCTTTTGGGAGAGAGACATCACTAGTGAACATCATGAGACTCCGGTCCATATTACCATCATTGATCACATCCGCCATTTACTTTTCGCTATTATTTACTATTGCAAACATTATCTATCACTACTATCATCTGCTTTTAATCCTTTGTGAACTACAAGGCCGGAGGGATTGACAACCTCTCTGTACTCGTTGGGAGCAAAGTTATTTGTATCTGTGTGCAGGTCCACGTTGATTGCTAATATCTGGCGCCGTTAGCAGTTGACACCTACTTGTTGAACCTAGGAGTCTCTGGGGATTCGATCCTTGGCATCTTTGCTAAGAGAAAAACTTCCGCAACACTGCATCTTACACCTTCCACTTGGGGTAACCAACGAGGGGTTAGAGGCCCATCACACTGTCATGGTTTAATGTTCTTATGGAAGATTATGCTCCATTGCCATTGTTGCCAAGTATAGCTTATAAAGTAAATTGCATGGGCATTGGTGTACCCTTAAGTTTCATTATCATATAAAGCGCGAACATGCTTCAAACAGTCAAATTTTTTCTTCCTGTCAGATAAATTATCTGCAACAGTGATTGAACCTTAGCAAAAAGTAAATATTTTCTCAGGAAGTACTTATGGTTTATCCGAATATGTGATGTCGTGAGTAGCACTATAGTCTCCGATGGAGTTTTTATACTGAAAGACACTTTGTGATTTTTTTTTACAAGGATGCACTTTGTGAACTCTTCATATTCTCAGTTACTTGAAGTTTGTAGCCCTCAAGCTAAAAGTAAATACTTATTTCTCTCTATCTGAAGAAATTTTTATCATCAATCTTGCAGCTTTTTACTTCTGGCGAGGTCCCTTTGTGAGTTGTAAACTTTAAAATTTCCTTTGATTATTTGAAGATATTAACAGCTTTATGTTGCTTTCCAAATTGTAGCTTTCTTAGTTATTGAATTACTTAATTAAATAACTTGTGCATTTTGTATACTGAAGGGTGATGGTTCCTCGCACAAATGTTGCTTAGCTTTGGCTGAACTTGCTCGGAGGGGTTTCTGTTGCCTTGTAGCTTTTCTGATGTTTGAAGCGCATGCTCCTGCTATAACCACATCCACATCTCCCTGGATGGTCGGTGCGTGTTTTTGCTAACTTTCTTTTCTAAAAATATATAATATACACACTGGATGACCAGCTCCACATCCACATGAACGATATAGTCGATTGAATTTTGCAGTGCATATTTGGTTAATTTTATATACGCGTCAAAAATATTGTCCCGTTGCAACGCACGGGAAGATGCAGGTCGCATAACACATGTTAAGCCTATCTCCCGGTGCAACGCATGGGCAATTTTCCTAGTAGGAAGTAATAAAAGAAGAGAGGCTTCACATACAAATATACTATCTTGGACATCTTTTATGATTGTGAGCACTCATTAAAGTATGACATGCTAAAGAGTTGATGTTGAACAAGGAAGACAACATAATGGGATATGTCTTCTTATATCCGAAATAAAGTATATTGTCATGGATCATCCAACATGTTGAGCTTGCCTTTCCCCCTCATGCTAGCCAAAACTCCTCGCACTAAGTAGAGATACTACTTGTGCCTCCATATATCCTTAAACCCAGTTTTGCCATGAGAGTCCACCATACCTATCTATGGATTGAGAAAGAACCTTCCAAGTAAGTTGTCATGTTGCAAACTCGCTAAAATATGTATGATATATTGGTGTGGGAGAAATTAGCTTTATACGATCTTGTGATATGGAAGTAATAAAAGCGACGGACTGCATAATAAAGGTCCTTATCACAAGTGGCAATATAAAGTGAAGTTCTTCTATGCTAAGACTTTGTGCATCCAACCACAAAAACACACGACAACCTCTGCTTCCCTCTGCGAAGGGCCTATCTATTATTCTTGCCTTATAAGTGTCAAGGTGAAATCCACCTTTCCTTTTTACATTTTATCCTTTGGCAAGCACATTGTGTTGGGAAGATCCTGACATATATACCCACTTGGATGTAAGTTTTCATGATCTATTAATGTTGACATTACCCTTGAGGTAAAAGGTTGGGATGTAAGTTTTCATGATCTATTAATGTTGACATTACCCTTGAGGTAAAAGGTTGGGATGCAACACCATAAGCCCCTATCTTTCTCTATGTCCGATTAAAACTCCATGAACATAAGTATTGCGTGAGTGTGAGCAATTGTGAAAGACTATATGATAGTTGAGTATGTAGGCTTGCTGAAAAGCTCTTATATTGACTCTTTCCGATGTTACGATAAATTGCAATTGCTTCAATGACCGAGATCAAAGTTTGTTAGTTTCCAATGAAGTTTATGATTCATACTTGATATTGTGGATGAATTGTTACTTTAGCATAAGAATCATATGACAATATTTATATATGTTGTTGTTACGAAAATGATCATGATGCCCTCATGTCCGTATTTTGTTTTTATCGACACCTCTATATCTAAACATGTGGACATATTTTTCGATATCGGCTTTCGCTTGAGGACAAGCGAGGTCTAAGCTTGGGGGAGTTGATACGTCCATTTTGCATCATGCTTATATGTTGATATTTATTGCACTAAGGGCTGTTCTTACATGTTTTGTCACAATACTTATGACTTTTCTCTCTTATTTTACAAGGTTTACATGAAGAGGGAGAATGTCGGCAGCTGGAATTCTGGGCTGGAAAAGGAGCAAACTCTGGAAACCTATTCTGCACAACTCCAAAAGCCCCGAAACTCAACAGAACTTCGTTTCAAAAAATATAAAAAATATCTGGCGAAAGAAGTCCACGAGGGGGGCCATCGGCTGTCCACGAGGGTGGGGGCGCGCCCCCCTTCCCAGGGCGCGCCCCCTGCCTCGTGGGCCAGCCGGAAGGCCTCGATGCCCATCTTCTCCTATATGAGGTATTTTGACCTGGAAAAATCATAAGGAGGCTTTCGGGACCAGACGCCACCGTCTCGAGGAGGAACCGAGGAGGAAACCAATCTTGGGCTCCGGCAGAGCTGTTCTGCTGGGGATACTTCCCTCCAGGAGGGGAAAATCGTCACCGCCGTCATCACCAACAACTCTCCCATCTTGGGGAGGGCTGTCTTCAACAACATCTTCACCAGCACCATCTCCTCTCAAAACCTAGTTCATCTCTTGTATCCAATCTTTGTACGCAAACCTCAGATTAGTACCTGTGGGTTGCTAGTAGTGTTGATTACTCCTTGTAGTTGATGCTAGTTGGTTTATTTGGTGGAAGATCATATGTTCAGATCCATTATGCATATTAATACCCCTCTGATCATGAACAATATTATGTCTTGTGATTAGTTACTTTTGTTCCTGAGGACATGGGAGAAGTCTTGCTATTAGTAGTCATGTGAGTTTGGTCTTCGTTCGATATTTTGATGAGATGTATGTTGTCTCTCCTCTAGTGGTGTCATGTGAACGTTGACTACATGACACTTCACCATTATTTGGGCCTAGAGGAAGGCATTGGGAAGTAATAAGTAGATGATGGGTTGCTAGAGGGACAAAAGTTTAAACCCTAGTTTATGCGTTGCTTCGTAAGAGGCTGATTTGGATCCATATGTTTCAGGCTATGGTTAGGTTTACCTTAATACTTCTTTTGTAGTTGCGGATGCTTGCATTAGAGGTTAATCATAAGTGAGAGGCTTGTCCAAGTAAGGACAGCACCCAAGCACCGGTCCACCCACATACCAAATTATCAAAGTACCGAACGCGAATCAGATGATCGTGATGAAAACTAGCTTGACGATAATTCCCATGTGTCCTCGGGAGCGCTTTCCTTTATATAAAAGTTTGTCCAGGCTTGTCCTTTGCTACAAAAAGGATTGGGCCACCTTGCAGGACCTTATTTACTTTTACCTTTTGTCACTTGCTACCAATTACCTTATCACAAAACTATCTGTTACCTATAATTTCAGTCCTTGCAGAAAATACCTTACTGAAAATTGCCTATCATTTTCTTCTGCTCCTCGTTGGGTTCGACACTCTTACTTATCGGAAGGACTACGATAGATCCCCTACACTTGTGGGTCATCACTTCACATAGCTGAAGATGGGAATCATTGGACCTCCGTGGGGACCACAAGCTCACATGGCGATCCCTAGGGGGCAGGGCGTGCCCCGTGAGCTTGTGGGCCCATGGAGGGTCCTCTCTGGTATATTTTTCTTCTAGTATTTTTTTTACATATTCCAGAATAAATATCCGTAAGTTTTCAAGTCATTTGGAGCTCCGGATAATAGTAATCTCTGGTGTAGCTGTTTCAGGTCCAGAATTCCAACTGCTGGCAATCTCCCTCTTGTGGTATAACTTGCAATTTAAGAGAGAAAAGGCATTAGAATTGCATAAAAAACTGAAATATAACTTTAAAACGGCAAAACACACTAGGAAAACATGATGCGAAATGGACATACCATACTTCTTTACTTGCTTTCCATAGGTGCATTGTAGTGGCATGGTGAGCCCCAAAGGCCGCGGGGGCCTTGGCCTTGGGCGTGGTGGAAAAAAACTTCGTTGATTGTTCATTCTTGTAGTATTGTTTTATTATAGTAGCTATTGTAGCTATGAGGTTGGCCTAGAACGTTGCTCGATCCTGGCTACACAAAATGCGCGTTGGATATCCATGGGTATCCGACTATGTGGTTACAACACTTCATGTAAACCCGATTAGTCATGCGGCAGGTGTGAGTATAATCGTCCGCCCATGAGTTTTCCACCAGCCGCCTTATTTATTTTAAGATGTAAACAATTTTATTTTTGGGTCGGTTGGACTTATTGCTTGTGTGCATCGAGTTATGCAGAGGCCGGACATTCTTTCGATGTGATTGTATCACCTCGGTATATCAATTCAATGAAATGTCCTTTTTCAAAAAATGTGGTCATCATAGATATATCACATATATATATAGTTGTAAGTCACATCTCTGTTTTCATAATATGTTGTGGTAGTCAAATGAATAAATTGCTAAGCTCATGTATATGTTGTTTTTGAGTTTTTATTTTTTTTTCAATAACACCTAGTTGCACATCTTTTGTATTAAGGAGGGAAGAACAAGCATACAAGGTTATGATATGTGCATGAGGTGCAAACACAGAAGTGCACACCCCCACCACCAACAACTTAAAGTGCTAACTCATGTTGTCTACTACTCCATGGGTCTAGCCAACTTGCACAGAGACCTCCCTTGCTCACTTGATGACCAAAGATGGCATAACTGCCACCTTGTTGAAAACTCCGTTATTCCTCTCGAGCCACAACATGCAAAGTGTATATCACATGAGGGCATTAAATTTCTTCGAGTTGCGATCCGGGACAGCCGAACTCAGTGGTTGCACGAAGTAGATGAAGAGCATTCAAGAAGTAGATGACTAACGTTCTCCTCTCCCCGACAACAGAGAACACAAAACTATGGATGCTACAAGTTCCTCCTAGCGAGTCTATCCGCTAAGACATAGATGGGTTATTTCTGATGGGTACTTCATGAACATGGATAACCATTGGGGTATGTGCACAACATCACAAACATAAATTTCTATCAATGAACATCTTGATGAGGGTCGATGGGAAATGGAGGCTGGTATATAGCGCGGCAGCACTAGACTCGTTCGAAATCCGACCCATCGTCATTCGAACTCTTTCCACGTCACACTGGACATCGATCAAACAACTCACTCCCCGTAAAACAAAATAAATAAGAGTAGTGGCATACAAAATTTTACATGGGTATTATTGGTTGACCGTGAAACAGTGAACGTGTCAATTTGTGGTTGGCTATCAGTTGGAAAAAGACCCCCAACCTGGAATTCATGGGAGAAGCTTAGTAGTCCCTCTGTAAATGGAAGAGGTAAATACACTGGAAGTCATATAACATGCGCTCGACGGTCAATTTGGTGCACGAACTTGCAAAATACGTGTTTCTGGTCATCAAACTTGTGCGGACGTGCAAATACGGTCATATTTTCCGTACGTGGGTGTATTCGTTGCCTACGTGGCACGCCAGTGTGGATAGGGCCCATTGTCAGTGGCTAGTGCACGTGATGTTTTTTCTACAGAAACACCCTCGGTTTTTTTACTTTGTACAAAAGCACTCTAACAGTAGTTGCACGTTGGGTCCCGCCCGTTAATGTACATTGTAAATATATTCGGCTGGAAAAAACGGGACGGAGCGAGTTCGAACAAGTGACCAATTGTAATGACGCTTGTGGCCTAACCACCGCAACTGATCGTGCTTGTTGTTTCATTTGGACTACTAAGGTATATCACCTATGAATAAAAGTACACATTCTGAATATAATTTCCTTTCTGTAAATTTTTGTATTTATGTACATTACTTTTTACATATAATTTGTATCTAGATTTTTGAATTTATAATAAATTATTATGTTGATTTGTCCTAAAGAACATTATGAACTATATTTTCTTTTATCTAGATTATTCAAATTCAATCAAAAAAACTACTTCACTTGTCCAAAAACAATTGCGTACATTCTTTTCTGACCTATAATTTCTTTTATCTAGATTTTCGAATTTAAAATTATTTGAATTCAAACAAAAATTTCGTTGATTTGTCCAAAAGAATTTAGGTACATTCATTCTGCACTATAATTTTTTATCTGCATTTTTTAATTAAAAATTATTTGAATTCTTACAAAATTTTAGTTGATTTGTCCAAAAGAATATGTACACTCATTCTGCACTATATTTGGTTTTGCCTAGATTTTAAAATTTAAAATTACATGAATTAAAAAAATTAGTCGATTTGTCCAAAATGTTTATTTAGAATATACATATTTTTAAATAGAAAAAAAGAAAGAAGAATATATATGATAAATTGTGTTTATCTATTTAAATGTCATTGTGGTTGATGTTTTTTTAACTCATTGTGGCCGGATGGGATGGTTGGTGCTCGCACACAGAGCGAGGTTATGTGGTCATAGGTTCGAACTAGTGCCTTCCCTTTTTCTCGTTTTGGTTTCTATTTTCACTTGTACGGTCTATCTTATGTAAAGCTAGTTGTGCTCTACAAACGTCAAGAGTAAGAGCATCTCTAGCAGACCCCTTACAACGCGGACCCTTATAACGCGTTTACGGTTCGCGGAAAACGCATTTTAAGGGTCGGTTTTAGCTGCGGCAGAATAGACCCCTTAAACTTAAATTGTAAAACCGAATATTCGCTTATATTCTTTCCCCACGTCTTCTTTTTCCTCTCGTCTGTGTCCATGATCAGCTAACTTGCTCCCGTGAAACTGACAAATAGCACACGAATCGGCCAAAAACGGAGCCACAGACGACCAAATACAAAGCACACGAAGCGGCCAAAAACGGAGCCACAGACGACCAAATACAAAGCACACAAAGCAACCAAAAACGGAGCCACAGACGACCAAATACGAAGCACACGAAGCGGCCAATCCAAGAGCTAGCTCCTCCGCCGGGTAGCCAGAGCTAGCTAACTAGCTCAAGTCGAATCGACCGAGAGCTAGCTAGCTAGCTCAGCTCGAATCCATCCAGGAGCGAGCGAGCTAGCTAGCTCGCTAGCTAGCTCCTCCGTCGTCGTAGAGAGAGATGCGGCCGAGGCGGACGACCGGGGCGGCCGGGCGGTGGCTAGGGGACCGGGGCGGCGCGGAGGGCGGATGCGAACGGGCTGTCGACGTCTAGGGACGGGCGAGGCGGCGTAGACGGCGGACGCGGATGGCAGACGCGGAAGTTTCCGTGGTACTTGGGTTCCCGCCAACTGCTTTTCCCCGATACAGGGTACCGTAGAAACGGACGCGAAAATTGTGTTTTTGCGGATCGGGATGAGTGTTTTACCGCACCCCTTAAAAAAATTACAGGTCGAAGATGTATAGGGGGTCTGTCCGGGCTACTTTTTTCACGCGAAACTGAAAACTGACGGTTATTTTACAGTTCAGTGACCACGGGATATACGGGATACTAGAGATGCTCTAAGGTTCAAAGGTTGTCAAGTGACTATCTTAGCGAGCAAACTGTAGCAGGTCTTGTGTTCGAATTCCACTGCCGGTCCAGCATTTTTCATTTTATTTAAGGAATTTTTTTGCATAAATGAAAAAAAATGCAAATGTGCTTTTCTGAAAGAAAAAAAGCAGTGTACGCGGATTACCCACAGGTGATAGTGGGCCCCTGCCACGTTGGCACGCCGTGTGTGCATATGATACGGCCAAATACGGTAAAAAGCAAAGGACAAATTAGATGACCAGAAATATGTATTCTACCCCCGCCAACTAGCTAGGACTCTTCTACCCCCTCCCAATTTTCAGGACGGGTGGGCCTGTGAGTTTATTTTTACCCAATCAAAATCAGCCAGCTAAGCCACTCTGTAATACCTAGTAAAAATATTCCATGCATGTAGCATTGCTCGTGTTTTTTTTTTCGAGGGTACGCCAATGACGTACCTTAGCTTTATAGAAGATAGAATAATATGTACAAGAGATTACATAATGCTAGCTAGGAGTCACAGATCGACCTAACACAGCTTCCACACCACTCCCTAACTATACACGAGTACTCTACTATCGTTTGTCCTCCGAAAGCTCCTGCTCTGGCCAAAGTCCTGAGATCATCAAAGATTAAACCTACAGTATCCCACTCGTTCTTGATCATGCCCGTGCCAAAGACCCTCGCGTTCCTTTGCTTTCATAACGTCCAGCAACTTAACATCACGAAGGTGTCAAAACCTTTCCGAGACTGCTTCTCTATACGCTTTCTCGTATCCGTCCACCACTGCACCAATCTTAAGTCATAGTTTGGGCAGATGTCTGCCATCAAACCCATCCTAGTCAAGCTATGTGACCACACTTGCCGCGAGAACACGCACTGTAACAAGATGTGGTCAACCATATCCTCCTCCTGATCGCACATGTAGCATTTAGAGGTTTGGTTTTGAAGTCCGTGCCTGGTTCTCCTGTCCGAGGTCCACAGGCGATATTGTGCTGCTAGCCACATGAAAAGCTTGCATATGAGTGGTGCCCAACATTTCCATATGGCTCCGAAGTAATGGAATCTGACTCCTCCTTCGCATAGCATCTTGTACGCAGACGATGCGGTGTATACTCCAGACGTGTTCCAAGCCCAGATGGATCGGTCCTCGACCTGATCATCCAAATGGACTTTCAATAGAATCTCCCATAGGCCGATGAACTGGCTAAGGCTCTCAGTGCAAAGGTCACCTACGACGTCGTCCATCCAAGAGTGCATGCTCAGTGCATCTCGCACAAGTCTCCTGTTAGCCGATCCTTTATATAGATCCCTAAAGTAGGTAGCCGGTAGTAAGCCCGTAGGCTTATCATATTTGAAAAAAATTCACCATTCACAATCCTCTTCACACTTTTTTCCTTTTTGAGCAAATCCTCACACTTCTTCTTGCAGTCACAATCCTCTTCACACTTTTGCGGAGTACAAGTAAAATTACTGGAGTCCGGTCTCAGCGCCACCGTGGGCCGAACGAGTCAACGCCACGAACCCACGCCTCCTTCTACCTTCCCGCCACTATAAAATGCCGGCAACTGCTCGATGCTCTGCTCTCCACGCCCGCCCCCCGTGCGCACACAGCAGAACGCAGAACCCATCATCTCCCCTTGGTGCGCGCGCTCCCGCCGGCGTCGACCAGAGGATGGAAGCGGCTCCAGTGGGGCCATCTGCCTCCATGGACGTGGACAAGCTCACCTACGAGATATTCTCCATCCTCGAGAGCAAGTTCCTGTTCGGCTACGACGACCCCAAGCTTCTCTTCGCCGGTGGATCGCCGCACACGCCGGCAGCGTCTGGCAAGGCGACACCCCCGCGGGTGCAGGCCGGTAAGGTGTGCATACTGTCGATCGACGGCGGCGGGCGCGCCGCCGACGGGCTGCTCGCCGGCGCGGCGCTGGTGAGGCTGGAGGCGTCGCTGCGTCGGCGCACCGGGGACCCCAAGGCGCGTCTGGCGGACTTCTTCGACGTGGCCGCGGGCTCCGGCGCCGGCGGCGTGCTGGCGGCCATGCTGGTGGCGCGCGGCAAGGACGACGCGCGGCCGCTCTACTCCGCCGAGGACGCGCTCGCGTTCCTCGTGCGCAGCCTCCGCCGCGGCTGGTCGTCCTCGTCCGGGAGCCTCCGCGCGCTGCTCCGGCGCCCGGCCGGCGGCGCCGCGTTCCGCAAGGTGTTCGGCGACCTGACGCTGCGGGACACGGCGCGGCCGGTGCTCGTCCCGTGCTACGACCTGGCCACGGGGGCCCCGTTCCTCTTCTCCCGCGCCGACGCGGTGGAGAAGCCGGCCTACGACTTCCGCCTGCGCGACGTGTGCGCGGCGACGTGCGCCGGGTCGGACCGGTCGTCCTCGGCGGTGGAGGTGCGGTCGTGCGACGGGTCGACCCGCATCGCGGCCGTGGGCGGCGGCGTGGCGCTCGGCAACCCCACGGCGGCGGCCATCACGCACGTGCTCAACAACAAGCGCGAGTTCCCGCTCGCCTCGGGCGTGGAGGACCTGCTGGTCATCTCCATCGGCAGCGGCGAGGGCGAGCAGCGCCCCGCCGCCGGCGCCGGCGGCGCGTCGACGTCCGAGATCGTCAGGATCGCCGCCGAGGGCGTGTCCGACATGGTACGATAACATCTGCGCACGTGAGCTCAGTTTCAGTCGACCCACCAGCATTTCTCGATCTTCGCTTCCTCGCATGCATCTCGTTCTCCGTGCTCACCGCAAACTCCTCTTCCAACTTTTTCTCCGCCAGGTGGATCAAGCGGTGGCCATGGCGTTCGGACATAACAGGGCGAGCAACTACACCCGCATCCAGGCGATGGGGTCGCCGCGGGGAGGCCGATGCGGGACGGCGGCGAAGGGGTGCGTGGCGGCGGAGGAGATGCTGTCGCAGAAGAACGTGGAGTCGGTGCTGTTCCGGGGCAAGAAGCTGGCGGAGCAGACCAACGCGGAGAAGCTGGAGCGGTTCGCGCACGAGCTCGTCAAGGAGCGCGACCGCCGCGTGGGCGCCGCCGCCCCCGCCGTCGTCAAGCAGCAGCCGGCGGCGGCCGCGGCCGACCACGCCGCGCCGCCGTCGTACTCGAACCTGGTCAGCCAGATGTTCACCAGCATCTTGTAGGCCGTGCACCGCTAGCTGTACGTACGTGCCGATCGAATGAAACGTGCCGGCCGCATGTTCGCCAGTGTACCTTGTTTGTTTTCCTCTCGTGTTTGCTGTTGCCTGCAGCTGGGTTTTGTAAAGTGAATGGGGATTAACAAAGTGGTTACACGGTGCGTGCCGTGATCCGTAGGATACGGATGTCTCCCTGCTCCCCACTTCCAGATTTTATGAGGTCCCTAATGCACGGCTGGTGATCGATCGAGTTGACCAAATTTGTCATAAAAATAAGAATATGTTCCTCGAGCACCACTAGCTGGTTTAGTGGAGCACATGAAAGATGAGAACAGCATAATTTAGTACTCCTATATCAAATTAACATCTAATGGCTCATTCGATCAGAATTATACTTGACGCTCAAATAGATGCATATTAGACGTTTTTATTTATAATACTCCATTCGTCTGAAAATACTTGTCATTAAAATGAATAAAAATGAATGTATTTATATGTATTTTAGTTCTGGATATATTTTTTTATTCATTTTAGTAATACATATTTTGGAACGATGGGAGTACTTTGTAGCTACAAAAGAAGGGACTATCCATCTAGCAGTTGTTGTAATTTTCTCTTATTAGAGCATCTACAACCGTGATGGGTAAATCCGGCTCATCAAACGTGTGTGAACGCGCCTAGACACGTCCACGGGCATTGACCGCGCACACCTCAAATAATGCAATTCACATTCGGACAACTTAATTATCATATCTCAAATCCATACAAACTCATGCAACTACGTCGGTGCGCATACATCATCCGGCTACTCCATCACTAATGGCTAAACATGCCATCGGACTACTAAAATTTGGCATGGCTATGGTGGAGATCATCCACGGCTGTCCTTGCCGTTGCAGCCTTCTCGCAGAAGTACTGGTCGAGACGGATCTGCTCATTACCGGAGCTGTCCTCCTTCGGTTGCAGTCTAACCGCGGCACAGACTGCTCGATTATGCTCTCGAGCGAGGGCGCGCGTGTTCCTCCACTGCCTTTTTCACAATGCAGGGCAGAAGAAGCCGAAAAAGAAATCTTGCCAAGTTTCTGCGGGCCACATATTGGTCAGACAAAGCAGCTAGCTGTTGCGAGCTTGCTTGGGGACGTAGTTGCTCACACATCAAGAGCCAAAAAGAGGATTAAAATTATTTTTTTCTTCTTCGTCGTCTTCTTCTGATTCTTCGTGGTTCTCAACAACCTGCTTGATAGGATTCGGACGAGAATCCAGCTAGTCTTGTCAAGCAAGAACATCCATCCATCGTACTCCCTCCGTTCAGGTGCATTGGGCATCTTAGCGATTTTAGAATTTTCAAATGAGTAAGACGCGAAGGAATTAAATCAGCCTCGTATCACTCCCATGCCTCGTTCGCTTCACCCTCATGCACAAGTTTTCAATCTTATGGGCAATAACTCTGGTTGCATGCGTTTCGTGCTGCATGTTGATTGGTAAGGCAAAGGAATTGCAATCAATTAGCTCAACTTACAAGATTTTTAATGCTAATTATATTTAATATTACGGCCAATCCCATCACACCTAGATCATGGTGCAGCTCCTTAGGCTACTTCCAATGCATTGGTGCTAACATGAGTTGCTAAGCATATTAAAAACTTTAGCAACTAAAGCCCCCAATGCATAGGTGCTTAACTTGTTGGTGCTAAGCATGCTTCATTCAATGATTTTGCAACTAAAGTTGTTCATGCATTGGTGAGATTCTTCCATTTAAGTCTTTTGCCTAGGTTCTCGTGCTTAGCATTGTTTCTTCCTGGGGTCACCACACTCATCTCTCTCCTCTTAATTACCTTGCCACATCAGATTTTTTGCCTACATGGCATCCTTAGCACCTGTACAAGGTGGAGCATTGGGAGGGGCCTTAGGCGCCCAATACACCTGGACGAAGGGAGTACGTACGGCCGTCGAACATTTTCGTGCCACCGCCCGTTATGAATGCGCTGTCGAGCTTGGAATCAGTGTACGAGTGAGTTGTATATGCAGATTTCAGGTTATCACGGACACTGTGGCCAGTCAGAGTTCACTGCCGCTGCGAGTTCCAACTCCTTCGTCACCCTACATTGAGTTATATGCAGACAATACGTTCACCTGATTCACTGTGAGAAATCACACAGTGAGGGCAAAATTAACAAATTTGACCTTAGAGCGAAAGTATTTCACAAACTAAACTGTTTTAAAAATATTTCACATCGCTGACCCTTTTATGCAGCTCCCGACAGTAAGACGCTGCACAGTGTAGTGCAGAGCCTAGTTGTCAGACGATGCAAAGGTGTGGCGCCTAAGTGTTAGGCGCTGCACAGTAGAGTGCGGCGCCTTGCTGCATATTAGGGGTCGATTGAGTGAAATATTTTCAAACACAGGTTAGTTTGTGAAATAGTTTGGTTCCGAAGTCAAATTTGTGCCTTTTGCCCACACTGAGCTGACTGAAATTCAACCAAATTTCAGAGCACCCGTGTACAAGTACTAGAGAGTACCACTAAATGTCCCGATTGTAATGTAAGAGGAACGTGAAGTGACACAAATCCGTGATTACCTTACCCGAAGGTTGGGGTGGACGTGAGGGAAAAATTACTAAAGCACTAGAGGTCAGAGGGGGAGACCGGTTCTGATGCAGGCTGCAGAGGGATACCATCAGAGTGCTAGTAGTTAATTAACCCGTTCTTCCCTTTTAACACGACGCCCGAGGCGCGCGTGTCCGTCCACGGAAATAGGTGGTCATCTCCCTTGCGACGTGAACCCCGCGACGTGGAGCCTGGAGAGCTGGATCGACTTCTGCACTTTATGGCTCGAGAACTCGAGCTGATCCTGGCCTGGGGCTGACTAGTAATGTGCGCCACTGACTGCATAGCCTACTAGTATGTTACTGTCTTTCGCTGTTATTTTTCAACGTAATCCAAAGTTTTTGAGCATTAGTCGAAAGTTTAACCGTCAATATAGTCAAATTGGCTGCAATATTACTCAATTACATTTTTATTAAAAAGTCAATAGCACATATTAATGCACATCTGATAAAAATAAACAGGTAAAAAAAAAGAATCATAGGGAGGGACCTGCTGAGAACATATAGTTTGGGCCTGCATCTTATCGCCCTTATAGCTAGACAGAGTAGTTTAACAGCATTACCGACAAGATCAGCACCTAAATGAAACCACCACACCGCACCGGACCATGCTACCTAGGTCAAAAGCATAGAGCATCATGAGCTAAGCTAGGTCACAACCTCCATGCTAAGCTACTACTAGTGCTGGTGGTGCAAAGCTAGTGGTGGATCCAGGCAACAGTGACCAAGCACCCCTTGACAGGCGGCGCCTGAACCGGGGAGGGATAGAAAACCCACCGCACCTACCACGCCGACGATGAACTCGGCCATGCCATGACGAAACCCCGAAGATCCAAGTTAACGCACTGCATGCTACAGGATGAAGATAGGCTACCACCGATCACCACCGTTCACCGGAAGATGACATGAGCTCGGGAACCTGCAGCACCCCTGCACCAGGTGTCATGAGCTTCAGTTCAGTAACTTCAGACCATGAATCCATCCAGGCAGAGGCAGTGCATCCACCGGACGAGCAGCGGCCGCTCCAGTTAAGAGCCTCTGCATTTCTGCAGCGCCCACGCTGCAGTCCTGTCTCCCTGGCTACACTGCCGCTTTGGATTCCACGCATGCGTGGGTAGGTGCTACATAGGCCACACGTGTACCTTTGCTACGCAAATCTGGCTGCCATGGTACTTGCATTTCTATACTCAAAGCAGCCAAGAATCTCTGCGCCCAGGGATGGAGCCAGCCAGGTATATAGAGTAGCAACTTGCCTTGCAGCTCACAAGGGCCTGATCTAATCTCACTCCCTTTGCACAGCAAAAGCTAATCTCAATATCTAATCGCCACCTTTGCAGAGCAACTTCTTGGAAAGAGATGTCATTAACCAGAAGAAGAAAAACCACTGCTTGGTTCCTCCAAGGGGTAAGTAAGGTTAGTTAGGCCGTTACAGATACGGCCATCTCTGTCAATAGTTTAAGCATCTGTGGCAGGCGTTGTTAAGAGGTCTAGGATCTTTAGCCACATGCATGCATGCAAGTTTGACTACAGTACATTTATATGGTTTAACATTTGCAGTGGTTTGTCATGGAGGAGTCACGTCTTGGTTTCTTAAGGGGTGCCTAGCTATGAGTAGACGGATTAGGCATGCAGTGCTTTGTCTACGGAATCCTGTTCTGCATCCCTATGACAATGATGCTGTGTAATTTAGCTAGGACAGAAGAACTGTTTACATCGTTGCTTTGCTTTGGACTACTTGTTGTTTTCTTCCGTGTTGTACTGATCTGGCTCTCAACCGAGCCAGATCTACTCTGTTTTCCTGTAATAATTGTACAAGGTTAGATGCTATGCTAGCCATACAATTGGATCTGCTTATCATTTATTTGATGGGGGGTTTCCTTGAGGCTGAAATTTGGAATGGACACCTTAATTGCCAGAAATAAATGGCAAACACTCCAAGAAACACAAGCGTGAAAATGAAATACCGCATGCACGGCTTGAATCCAAGCTAAAATAAACGGTCTAAACTGAATTTTCTGAATCAAGTGAGCGGAGAATGACTGCTTACTTGTCAGGGTTAGTTGGGTGTCCACATAAGTGCTCCATGCTGGACCATGCATATCTTGTGGCCCTTCTCCTTGGCTGCGGAGTTCGATTCAGCCGGGGCCTTTACATGGATCTTTCAGAACAAGTGCTGCTCACCTGAACCTCAAAGAAACCATGAGGGACTTGCAGCAGCTTAATTAGGTTATTTCGATCAGAAGGGACATCATTCATTCAACAACCAAAATATAGAGCATCTACGGCTAGTGACTAATGACTCTTCACCCTCATCAAAACATGCTGATATTTGTCTAAGGTTAACACGCACTTGACAGTAACATTGCTTAAGTTAGGAAGAACAATCTTAATCAACCACATTGCTTTCTAACTATTCTGAAGTAACTCAAGGCGAATATCAGATGCATGCAAAAGGAAGAAACTATGCAGGCTTCTTGTTCAACCGGCACCGTTCAATTAGAAGAAAAAAAGAACTATGGTTTCAGGAACTAAACAGAATAAGCCATTATCAAATTGATGGGGAATGATCCTGCAGCTAACTTTTCATAAACGCTTCATGGTTGCAGACTTGGGCTGGAGATTTTCAGTGCATGTAACCTAAATCCTTCCACAACAAATTTAAAAACGAAAAGAGCTAACAACATATGGGGGAAACAATACTTGGAGAGCACTATGCTTACTCATGGTTTACATGATTGTTACATATAAGAAAAATGTATCAAAGCCTTATTTTACACTGAACATCGTAAATTCGTAATACTTTAAAGAAAAAGTGGATGCATATTGTAGTCAATAACATGATTGCTTTCGGAACCACCTTCAAACGTTCCATTCAAGAAATAAACATTCTTCTTCTTTTACATAAGGCAGGAAAAACAGCAAGTACAATAGTAACAAAAATAGCATGGCTTTACTAAAGTAGAGTGTACGTATAGTACTAGAACATCAGCACACAATACCAAACTGAATTGATCACATGTGTTGCTGGACAAATCAGATGAAGAGAAAAGATAATTATGTAGTTTGGTTGGAAAAATATCTGTCCCTGAACTGCATATATACTCATATACTCCCTCCGTAAACTAGTGTAAGAGTGTTTAGAACACTATTTTAGTGATCCAAACGCTCTTATATTAGTTTACAGAGGAAGTATATTATATTAGGTTTATTAGGAGGCATCTGAAATCATTGTTAGAATATGAGACATCAAAAGTTCATAAATAATCTCCATGGAGTATCTCAATCTGGCAGTTTCAAGGTGGTGGTCACTGACGTAGGACGTAAAGGGTGCCAAATGATAGCATTTTCATTATGACAAACAATAATTTGGAGAATTATACCACATCAACAAAAATTGTCCTCAGTGATGTGGACTATATATGGTACTGACAAACATATAAAAATATTCATCATTCAAATTCTGCAGCTTTCAGGCATTATGTGTCCATAGCGAGAGGCTTTATCTCTTCTGAATGTAAATGGGTTCACTTTGAATAGACCTCTGAATTTCTCTCAGGAACTACACTCCAATATAAATATTTCCATGTACATAAGGATAATATATAGATAGATTATCAAACAAAGACCAACAGACCACATAAAGCTTCATCAGTTATACTTGTCCTTCGTCTAGCAAACTTGCACGTTCAGCAAGCATGTTCCAAAGGCAACGGTTATTCTCCTACTCCCTCCGTTCCCAAATATTTTTCTTTCTAGACATGTCAAATGGACTACAACATACGGATGAATGTAGACATATTTTAGAGTGTAGATTCATTCATTTTGCTCCGTATGTAGTCACTTGTTGAAATCTCTAGAAAGACAAATATTTGGGAATGGAGGGAGTGGATCACTTGCATGAAATGCATGTTCCATAACAGAAAACACCTTAAATTCAGATTTCCAGTTCTATATTCCAAGGAGTTTTCAGCGTCCACATCCAGGGACATGTTCTAGCAATGTTTGGTGACACCCCAGGATAAGTCACTGGAGAATAAGTTTGGTTAGCGAAATGATCATCTCTAGGTAGTCTTTCATGAGTTCTTATGTGCTTATTATGTCTGGAAACCAAAACTGTATGTTAGTGTTTGAATCCAGGCTAAAACAAACGGTCTATATGAAATTTCTGCATCAACCGAATGGAAAATGACTGCTTACTTCAGGGTTAGTTGGGTGGCCACATAAGTGCACCATGCCCTGGACCATGCATATCTTGTGGCTCTTCTCCTTGGTTCCGGAATTCCTTTCAGCTGAGACCTTTGGATGGAGCTTTCAGAACAAGTGTTGCTCACCTGAAAGAAATCATCACTGCACACGAGCAACGCGCGTGCTGACTCATGGGATCGAACTCACAGCAGCTTAGGATATTATGATCAGAAGGGTTAAGATAATTAGCTTACATTATCTATGGCAAGTGATTAACAAGTCTTCATTTGCATGCACACAACATCCAAACATTTGCCTTAAGTTAATACATAGACAGTAACTTAGTTGGGACGAACAGTCTATCTCCAGTCTATGTATCCTAAATCCTTCAACAAAATGAAATTAAAGGAGCTAATACATGGGCAGATGAAGACTTGCAGATCACCATGCGACTCATGGTTTACATGATTACACTTTAAGAAACCATATAAAATCTTCTTTACACTGAACATCTACTAAAACTGCGCCTACTAAAACTCTAAGCTCCCGGGAATGTGAGCTCTCTGGTTGATTCGGGCTATAGGGAGAATGTGGGGCCATGTTGTCAGCCGATGAGGGGAGCTTGTTTGCTGCCTCGTATATTGTAGTCAGTAACATAATTGCTTTCAGAACCACCTTAAGATGTTCTATTCGAGAAATAAACAATTTTTTTGTTTTCCTAAGTGAATGGAAAATAGCAAATCCATTGGTAGTAACAAAATAGCAATATGGCTTTATGACAGTAGAGTGTATGTACAGTATTAAATATATCGGCATGCAAGGCCGAACTGAATTGATGACAGGTGTTGCTAGACAAATTGGACGAAGGACAAAGATAATTATGAAGTTTGGTTGGAGAAATCTTTGCCCCTGAACTGTGCATTTAATCAAATTTATTCTATTAGGTTATCAGGCAGCATCTGATACCATTGCTAGAAATACAAGACATAAAAAAATTCATAAGCTCCAAGGAGTATCTCAATCTGGCAGTTTCAAGATGTGGTCACTGACATAGGACATAAAGGGTGCCAAATGATAGCATTTTCTTAATGACAAGCAATAATTTAGTGAATATACCACATCAACACAACCTTGTCCTCAGTGATGTGGACTACGTATGGTACTGATAAACATATATATTCATCATTAAAATTCTGTAGCTTTCAGGTATTATGTGTCCATATTTGATCAAACAATTTCCGAGCTTATCTATTCTGAATGTAAATGAGTTCACCTTGTGTTTGCTTTAACTAGACCTATGAATTTCTCTCAGGAAGTACACTCCAATATAAAAGAAAAGGGTATACAAAGCTACAAACATTTCCATGTGCTTAAGAATAATATATAGATATATTATCAGACAAAGGCTATTGTGATGTATAAAAAATATACCAATCTGAGATTTGAGACCAACAGACCGGATAAAGCTTCATCAGTTATACTTGTCCTTCATCTGGCAAACTTGCATATTCAGCAAGCATGTACCAAAGGCAAAGGCTATTCTCCTAGATCACTTGCATCACACGCATGTTCCATATCACCCTAAATTCCAGTTTCCAGATTTTCAGCTCTATATTCCAAAGGGATTTTCAGCATCCACATCCAGGGACAAGTTCTGGCAGTGGTTTGGTGACACTCCAGGAGAGGTAACTGGAGAATTAGTTCGGTGCTTATCTCAAGATCGCCTTTCATGAGTTCATATGTGCTCGCTATGTCTGGAAACCAAAACTGCATGTTAGTCTCAGACTAACGGATGCTTGTAGGACTAGCTGTGAAGCAGCTTGAATGAGCGGATGAAAAATGCAATATGATAGAAACATCAAATGATATACTTGGAATTCTTGCCATCAAATCAGCACTTATTTCTTATTACACGTAATACTATTCAACAAACAATATCCTCCATGTAGGGAAATGATAATTATTTCTGTACAACAAAGTGCGTCTCTTTAGATGACAAACACACACATAAATACAAACCAAAGAGGAATCAAGAAGAACTGATGGTAGTCAAAACTCACAAGTCACAACCCTGATGGTAAGTTTAAACATCCAAGGATTTTGGAAGCTCCTCTCATGCCACTAAGGACAGCTCCTTCCACACTTGGACTAGCACAGAAATCTCCACAGATAGCCAATTTCATGTTCTTCTCCCAGACACACTTATCATCACCGCCAATAGAAATGGCTGGAAAAGCACCACCCCTGCAAATTTGTTTATAGACAGATACCAATATGAAATAAATACGTTAAAATAAATATGATTCGACCTAGAGGAGCTGAAGAAGTCATCACCATCTATGAGCTTTCATAAAGATTGGCTGTGGAATGTTCAGTCCTGTAGCCTGAAATTCTCTGAACAATTCCTCTGCAACCTTTGCAAGGGCATCAGCTGAAGGTTTCCTGGGACCCATACTGTCTATTACCTTAGAAGCATACTCGGTGGTTGAACGCAATACCCACGATTGACTGAAGAAAAAAAATTGCATTTAACTAAATTGAACTATATCAATCCATCAAAAGCGAAGTGCATATAAAAAGGTGTATACATATTAGGAGGTACATGACGTCCTGGCTTACTACTATCGCAGAAGGCCCAGCTTAGAGAATCGGAATTGTAGAAAGAAAACCCTTGGACGGGTACCTGATTAAAACATCACGAGGTAGATGAACAACGATGGTTTATAGATGTATAAATCAATAAACTGGAGACTAACTATACCATAGCAAGAGGCTCTGAGAACGCTAACATCAGAGCAAAACAGGGGCGAACTGGGATATCTTGAATCATCGCTGACAAGTGTGGAGATACTGACAAATCTGACAGAACATGAAAAAGTAGAGGTGATGATCCAATATTACAATTTACTGAACTAGCTAAACCAAACTATTCATTGAAACACACAATTTCTTTTGAAGGAAACAGGTCACCAATATTGTACCCTTCCCTGCACAACTTTTATCTAAACATGGTAGCCAGAGGGGGACAAGCATGGTTGGAAGTTCCTGGGGTAGGAAATTCCTACTAGGAATGGGACATGACTTTATAGCCCATATAGCTTATTTACTAAGTACATTTTGACTATTTAGCATGTGAACAGTAGCACTCCATTACTCCATTGGAAAATAAATGCTAAGCATAAATCAAAGACACAAAAAGCAATTCACTTAGGGTAAAAAAGGACCATTTCTCTAATTAAAAGTAGTGAGAACCATCCTGATTTGTAGAACTTGTCAGAAGATTAGAAGCATGTTCTAAAAAAAGAAAATGTCATGTGATAGTAAGTAGAGCATATTATGAAGAAAATGGAATCGAACAAACCAAGAGGCGGTGGCTTTCCAGTCAACCCAGAAACTTTTTGTGATGCTATGTTCTTATCTGTTGCCACAACAAAATCAAAACTGCCAAGATCTTTGCCATCCAAGCTAGCCAACGACCATGAGCTCCTATCTTGAAGCCAATCCATCTTTCCAATAGTGACACCAAATTTGGACACCACACCTATAGCACAAGAGACATCAAGGATGCGCATCAAGATTGTGTCCTCCCTCCGGGTACCAGAGAATCAAATACTCTGCAGAAAGTCTGACCATCCTCTTGACACAGAGATTTGCATACAGAGTTCATGCCAGGAACTCCAACATACTTCTTCATGGTTCCCTCCTGACAAGGATACATTCCCAGAGAGCTAATGTTAGCAGACAGAAAGCGTCCCTCATCAACGGATCTACCCGATAAGGAGCAGGAAACACTCAGAAAAGGTTGGGATGAAAATTAAAGGTTGGGATGAAAATTTATTGGGAAAAGTGGAAGTTTGATTCATCTACTTCGCATATTATAATTTGGGACGGAGGTACTGTAGCATACTATGTGCAGCAATAATTAGAATCGGCAGCCAAAATTTAGTCGAGCATTCTAAGTTCTGATTGCTACATTCCCAATTTCATATGTGCTAGCAGAAACTAACAGGGGTAGGATTTTGAGGCTCAGAACCTTATCGAAGTCTCTGAATTTGCCGGTCTCCCGATCGAAGCAGGCGAACATGGCCTTCCACTCGGCGACGAGCCCCCGTGCCTCCCACCCGCCCACGACCCGGGCGACCTCGTCGTTGCTGACGGCGAAGTAGGGCGCGCCGTGGTCGAACCGCAGCTCCGTGCCGTCGTCCATCACCTCCCTGCGCGCACCCGGCCCCTCCAAAAAAGAGCACCAGTCAGAGCCGAAAAGCGACACACCCCGGGGCACAGCGCGGCGGTAGATCGAGCGAGCACCTCCGCTGCGCCATGCGGCCACCGGCGCCGCGGCCGGAGTCGAAGAGCGTCACCGCCACCCCGCGCGCGGCCAGGAGCGAGGCGCACACGGCGCCCGTCACTGCGATCCGGGAAGGACAGTGAGTCGGGGGGCGATCGGATCAGGAATTCAGGAGTATTGTGGGTACAGTTTTGTGTTGATGAGTGGCCGATCCGGGTCGCTTACTTCCGGCTCCGATGACGGCGACGTTGGCCGCGGCGGCGCTCATGGTCGGATTCTTCCCGGCGGCGCGTCCTTGTCGGGGTTGGGGAATCGACGGAGTGCGGCGCGGCGGTGGGCGTTTCGCGGTGGACCAAGGTTAGCCGTTGCATAGTGGACGTGGCGCCTCGCGGACCATTCATATTTCTGGGCTCTTGTGAGGCCGGGCCGAGCGTATGACGGGTTTGGCCCAATACACTTCCTTACCCACTCATACGTGGATCTCAAAAAAAAACCCACTCATACGTTTCTTATTTTTAAAAAGAAAAAGAAAAAATCATACATGCCGGGTTTGGCCGGACACACTTACTTATCCATGCATTGCGGCACTTGTCATTACTAGCTTACCAAGGGCGCGTTCATGGGGTGCTCGTCCATCACCATCATGAGCTGCTCCAATCCGGCAACGCTCCAAGCTATGGCATGCGAGGAGGCGCTTACTCTCGCTATGGATTTGGATGTCTCGTGTGTCTGCATTGCTTAACATTGCCATCAGGTGATTCAGAACCTCGAGCAACCGTTCTTGGGCTTATATACAACCTTATTGTTCAGAAGATCAAGGAGGTCTCACTGCAGTTCATGGTGTCATCCTTCCGTCATGAGAATAGAAGCAACAACATATAAGCTCTTCAATCTTGCTTCCTACAAGATGCCGATTTCGTCTTGATCAACCACCATCAGGTTCATACACTCCTATAAATAGTCATGCAAGTCTATGACAAATAAACTTGTCGCCACTAGAAGGGTTTGGAGGTAAACTTTGCAAAAGATACCCCTTAACTAGTGATTGCCTTGTATTTTAATAGTATTTCTTTAAAATCACCCTAGGTTTTTACGGTTCATAATCTCAGCCGCCGTAGAGAATATCTAGTGCACGTGACTTGCTATGTACCCGGTCCAGTTGATACAAAGTTTTAAAATATAATAAAAAATGGATTATGACATATATAGTACATGTAATCATGTCATAAATTTTCAAACTAAAATCCATAGCAGAGGTCAAGGAAAAAATGGACATATTTGACATCGAAACGTACCTAATTTGAGTTGGGCTTTGAATTTAACCTGTTATCATTGTTGCTAACAAAGGTTTCATTATCGTCGAGTTATATTTCAAATTTGGACTTCAATTGTGATAACGTATATTCAGTTGTGTGTGTATGTCCCAAAATTTCCAAGATTATTTGAACTTCAATACGTATAAACACGTTTGGTGCACCACAAGCCCTGATGCACTAGACAATATTGGAGGAGTAGTTGCTTCGATTGTGTCGTGTTTGGTTCTTGTCGTCTCCAACGAGTAATCTGGCACCAAGAGGAGAGAACCCAAAATCTACATTCATGGTGACGGGAGTAGCCGGATTTTAGCGCTAACTTGTGGGGAGGTGGAAGCGATGGAAACAAACGAGGCGCTGTTGCCCAGAACAAGAATCATCTTGTTGCTTCATCCCTATCATGGTGTTGTCTTCGTAGGCGTTCACTTCTTGGAGGTGAGCGACTCGTGGGGTAGAACAATATGACATTATAGGATACATCTTATTTTTCTATTACTCTGGTCGCATAATCTCAAATGCCTTTAAACATATGGATAACACCTAAAAAGATAAGTTGGTTCCAAGTGGAAGGTTGGTTATCCTTCCTTTTCGATCTTTCCATGGTATATGGGCATTAAGAAGTCATTGTAAAGTTTTGCTATAAAATTTCCTTCATTTTGACATATGCAAGTATACAATTACAAAGTCATATGACCACATGGCTTTGGGAAAGTTGTGGCTGCCCCATGGGCATTGGACCTGATGATGAACAGTAGAAATAAAAAAATAGAAAAAAAATCATAAGTTTTTGAAACTTTGTGGTTTTGATTATGACCAAATGTTTTAGGTGCTTGCAAAATCCGGTAGCCAAAATAAAATCCTATGAGCTCCAACAAACAAAACAAGATTCTGCTGAACAGTGCACACAAGTTTCAGGATTAATTTTGTTATTTTCTTAACACCTAAAACAATTTGTCATAATCAAACCCACAAAGTTTCAGATTTTTTTTTGCTATTTTTCTGATTTTATTGTTCTCATGGGTGCAATACACCCGGGTGTAGAAAAACCCATGGCAATACTTTGTAGTACACATATATTCTTCCCACAGTATTATACTCCCTCCGTTCCTAAATATCTGTCTTTTTAGAGATTCAAATGAACTACCACATACAGATGTATATAGACATATTTTAGAGTGTAGATTCACTCATTTTGCTCCGTGTGTAGTCACTTGTTGAAATCTCTAGAAAGACAAATATTTAGGAACGGAAGGAGTATTACTTTTCTTGCACCTGCTCTCTATCTCCGAGTACGGTATTGTTGAGACTCTCAATCACACCCACCCACCTCCTGAACCGACAGTACTTGCTCAGCCAACCCAAGCTATTTAACTCCCGCCTTCATAAGCTGCTTATGTTCTATCTAGTCAAAAGCTTTGTTGATTGCACAATACTGAATAGAGAGAAATGGTAGTTACAAGAGTAGTGGCAATTACGTATGAGCTTTTGTGTAAGAAATCGTGATGAGTTTTGAGATTGGAGGGCATCAGAAGAAATTGTATTAGACAACCCATCAGACTAGTAAGTAGGATATGCCTTTCTTGTGTAGGTCCATACTTAATGTCTGGGAACATCGTCCAGTTTCGTAGGCACTGCTTCAACATGTAGGAGGATACATTCTTGACATTCTATTCAGATCGTGTTGATACAACCTGTAAGTAGGATACCCTTTTCTTGTGCAGGCACATTCTTGATGCCTGGGTGGTGTCTAAATGACAACATCAGAGGAGACATCAGGGCAACTCTTATCGTCCCTCTCTAATGCATAACCTTTGATACTTCCTCTCCCTTGTATGTGCTGTTTCTACGGGTGCTCCAAAAAAAAAAATCTCTAGAAAAACCTCATATGTTTCTATTGTTTATAATTTATTATTAATCTTTAGTCATTTATGGGGTGAATATCCAGTGCATCAAGACTTGTTATGCACCCAGTGCACCTAGTCTTGTTGATAGTTTTAAAATTTTAGAAAATATTGAACCAAACATGTCATAGAATTATAGATAAAAGTTCATAACAAAGGTAAATAAACAAACCCGACACTAAATAGTACCCCCTCCGTCTTGAAATACTTGTCGAAGAAATGTATGTATCTAGATGTATTTTACTCCTAGATACACCCATTTTTATTCATTTTTACAACAAATAATTCTGGATAGAGGGATACCTAACTTAAGTCAGACTTTGAATTTAGCCCATTATCACTATTTATAATAAAAATGTCATTTTATTGAATTATTTCATATTTGGACTTGCACTTTTGTGTGATAACATAGGTTCACGTTGTGTTTATGTCCTAAATCTTTTCTAGATTATTTTGTAAAACTATAGAAGGTATAACTATAGCCAGGTGCACCACATGCTTTCCCAAGTCAGAGGAGTAGTTGCTTCTAGGATTGTCGCAGTTGGTTCCCCTCACCTCCCCGACGGCTAATTTGTGTTGTGTTTTTTATCAATGTTGGAATTGTATTTTGGCGGTGATGGTGTTGGATGGTGTCTCGAGGCAGCTTCACACGAAACAAGAATCATTACATTGTTCTAGTTGTGATCTTCATGGTCGACAATCGACACTACCAATGTTGAGTATGTGGCTTCTTATTATTCTGGATCATCGGGCCTAGATCTGCCGGTCTGTCATCTAATGTTCCATTCAATCTTGTGGCGGTGATGTCGATGGTGGTGTATGTTTGGCTTGGTCACTAGATTTCTTGTTTCGTTATTTTTTGCACACAAACTTCTTCTCGGACTGTATGCCGATAAATCATTAGTTTGAGTGATTCGAGCGGCTCTTCAAGAATTTCAAGGTTAATTTATACTTTATTAATAAAGCAAGATGATATTCTTGATTTTGTCCCGCTTAAGTAATTTTATTGGTTTCAGAGGCCTCATCTCATCCACAATTGTTCTCTTATACACTGTCAGAAATTTGTTTTTTTTTCTATAGCCCAAAACAAAATGATATTTCTACCGAAACTTGCAACGGGTATTCGGAATGTGTATGTGTATCCCCGGGAAAAAAAATCATATTTTTTGGGAACTTCAAAAACACGAATTTCAAAATATTCAAATATAGAGAGCACTGGTGCTCGGGAGCTGCAAATCTGCACTCTGATCTCCACCACTCTCCCTCCGGTGCTCTGGCGGCAGGAGGAAGGGGTGGGTCCCTGTTTCTCTTCCTATCGTTCCACTGATTTAGGGCTTCATCTTCTTCTAGTAGCACTAGTTTGGTAAGGTTGATGTTACGTCGAATAAGGTGGCATCGGTCTCTTCCTCACCACGATGGAATTCTTTTCAGCGGCACCGCTGAGCCAATAGTCACATTTGCTTGTTGATCGTTTGGATCGGTAAGCCTTATGTTTCTTGTCTCTGACGGTTGTCGTCTCTCATGGAGACGCCGACAAGTGGGACAAATTGTTGATGGTACAAGATTGGTGGTCCAATGACGGCATCTTTGGCATTCACCCGGCAACAGCAGCAGATTGCATCAAATCTGGATCGAGGTCAGCATGGGAACATCCTCGGCTGACACACCACATCGCCAAACGCCTGTTCTGCAGGTCCGGTCTTTGATTCACAATGCCTACAAGGCTATGGCGATGGCCTGGAATTTGGTTTCCTGGTGCTCCGCCGACGATGCTGATAGTCAACGGCAATTCCCAATTGGTTGTTTGCAGGGTCACCAATAGACTTAATAGTAATATTCTTTTATGTGGGGTCCTTCTTGCAAACATTTATGGACATCTATCATGTTCGGGTCTTTACGATAGTTTCTGCATGTATGTGTGCAATTCTACTCTGTTTTGTTAATTAACACAATGTGTGTTAAAAAAATTACCGAAGTCTTTAAGGAATGTCAAGATGATAAAAGCTGATCTAATGATGCTGACTCATAAATTTTTTATATACACTCTCAATCCATTCTTTCCTATTTATAACTCACACATGACTTTCATGATTCAAGTTTAATCATGAATCTAACCAATAAAATGGGACCCTCTTGGCTGGCAAACGTTCGCCAGTAGGGGTGGCATTTGCGAACGTTGTCATGGCATTTTTAGTTGTGTGTGAGTGACAGTTTCTGCAGCATGACATTTTCTTAGATGAAGGATCAAAACTGTCATCCTCCCATAAAACGTCACATCACTATGAAGAAACTACAACCCATGGCACAACTAAAAATGCCAGCAAAAACGTCAAACCATCACCCTTTCCCTGCGAACTTTAGCCAGATAAGATTTTTGATAAAATGTGATTTTGTGTGACATACATTATATCATTGAATTCATATTCGAAAAAAATTCCAAGCTGTTTAATACTTAAGTCACATGACATCATATATTATTGTTCTATTAATGGTCAAAGTTAAATAGCCGCCTCCTCACGTAGCCGCCGCCTCCTCTCCCAAGCTTAGGTTTTGTCCGCGTCCCGCCGGCACCGCCGCTAGTCCGCCTCGTCTTCGGTGGCCTTAGGGCCATGGAGGCGAGGTGGATCGCGGATTAGTGGGAGGGATCCATTTTAAATAGATATTACTTTGTGTTTTGTTGGGGTTTGTGTCATGTTCAGGAAGGCGAGATGACGATGTATTGATTGAATAATGTTCTCCCCGCCTAGCCCTCGTTCCTGTGGTGCGTTTAGCACCGTTGGTGGGCGTGTGAAGATGTGTCTCGGGCGGATCTATCTTTGGTAGGTTTGCTCGGACATGTTCATCGTTCGTCTACGTTCGTGTGTCTTCAGGTTGGATACTTCGGATCTACGCTACTCATCTGTGACGGCTGCTGTTCTGGTGCGCTGGTCTTAATGGGCCTTAACACGACGACTTCCTGACCGTCTATTACAATAAGTTCTACCTCGCTCCGACGAGGGAGGAGCGACGATGGCGGCGCGCCTTCAGCTCGCTTCAGTTCTTCTAGTCGTCGCTAGGTGGTTTATGAATCTGAATGTATTTATTTTATGGTGTTCGATGTACTGTCATGATTGAAGATGAATAGATTGAAAGTTTTCTTACAAAAAAAATCAAAGTTAAATCTAAAAAATGTGCACACGTTATAAACTGGTAAAGGGAGAGTGACTTTTAGGATCGTCTGCTAAGATTTATTTTAGTTTCCACCAAAATATATTGTTATTTATTTTACAAGAAACATTTAATAAGAATTATACTGTCTCTTAAATAAACACTACTCAAGTTTCAAAAGTAACTTCATTTAAGTCATGTAGTCAAAAAACTTAATTTAACTGCCAGATTAATTAGTTTCGAAGTATAACATCTCTCACTTTAATTACCATCAGTTGCTTATCCCATCAAAATTACCGAAACCGAATTCATGAATTGACATCTCCTCCCACCTATAAAAAGCACCCAACACCACCAGCCTCAGCACCACAAGGAGGCTGTCCTGCTCTCAACAACAGCAACCAAATTTCCCCTCGATCGTTCTGCACAGCAATGGCTCGGCTCGTAGCAGTGTCCGCCGCTCTCCTCGTTGTCCTTGTTGTCGCCGCCGTCATCACGCCCGCACACGGCGGCCGCCCTCTGGTGTCCGACAGGAGCGTGCAACCCGTCAGCGTGCCTTTCTCCACGGTCGCCGGGCCTCCTTCCTTGTCCAAGCCGGCGGGGTCTCACAGACACTTCGACATCTCCATGATCGAACAACCAGCGGATGGCCCCGCGGCGGCGTACTACTACGGGATCGACTGCGACTACAAAGTGCCCATCACCGGGATGTAGGCCGGGCATGTAGTAGCTACGGCTCAATTAGCATGCGCGTAGTTATCTGAGAGGAGTGTGGTGATTAAGCATGCATGTAAACGACCTTCCAAACGTTATCCATGAATAAATGGCTTATGGTAATTCCATCCTATGATTCTAACCACATCGCCATTTTGTGATGCCTGTAATTTTGATTTTATGGCAAAGAATATAATTTATAGAAAAAACAGGGAGATTTTCCCCGGCTCCATTGCAGAGAAAGAAGCCTGAAGATCAGGCAAAGAATATAATGAGCTCACTTTTCCTTGTTGTGCACTCCGTTATTTGCAAGATATGCGACGATGTTGCAAAGTGAAAAACTAGATTACATTGTTTGCTGAAACACTCTGTACAAGAAAGGGCACTGAGAAAAAAAAGGCTACAATTATGGATCAATTTGCTGCAATTGATGACTGTATTACACGAGTTACTCGTGGTCTCAAGACGATTTGTGAAATTGAAGAGATGTCTACTACATAAGATTTTGATAATGTACGTAAAACTAATGGCTCCAAACCATATACTACAGTACTTGATAATTTCTGGTACAAATGTTTCTTGGATGCAATGGAGGAATTGCCAAAACAGCATGTTACATGAAGATACTGCTAAACTTTTGGACACGGGAACTAGTTCTAGCGAGATGACACTTTTTGTTCGTATTTCAGAACGATCAAAGACCTCCGGGGCAAATTACTGATGTTCTGGAAGCTCATGAATCTATAGAATAGAAGGCAAAAAATGATACTCTTTTTTAACAACCAAGTGTAGCACAAATTTCTCATTATTATTGAGTTAAATTTCAGATTTGAGCTTGAATTGTCGTAACATAGATTCATATTGTGTCTATGTCCTAATAGTTTTCTAGATTTTTTTTTAAACCAGAGCCCTTGGGCTCAATCCATTAATTAAGAAGAAGAGAGTTTCCGATAAATTATCGAAAAACCAGGCTAAAACCATCACAATCCGCTGATCAGACATACATGAGATACATCAAACACACCATCGCGAGGAGAACCTCATCGAAGAAGCACATTGGCCTCATTGTCACCCCTTCTCCCTGAGCAAGCGACTCTACTCCACCGCAAGCAACCACCAACCAAGCTGAAAGAACATGCGGTGCCCCCATGTTTGGTTTTGGTAATTGATGAAAATCTCTATGGACTAATGGTTTCCTTGAGTTATATTTGAAGGGTTTGTCCATAGGCTTTTCTTGGAGTTCATTTGTTGGTTTCAAGGAGAGTTTGTGATGACCAAGGTGCTATTAAGGAATTATCCAAAGATTGGTCTTGTGAGTGTTGAGCTTATTGCAAGCATGTCTTGAAGAAGAAGAGTGTGTTATCATTCATGTTTACCTTCAAGACATCATCCAAATGAAGAGTTGGAAAGATTCAAGGTTGATCAAGACTAAGTGAAGGAGTGAATCAAGTTGATCAACACACAAAGCGTAGAAGATGTACCGAGAGGGATCAAGCAATCCTATGGTATGGTAAGCATTGTCAATCACGCTTTGTGTACTAACCCATGGTCTTCGTGAGAGTTCTTTGTGGGGTTAGGTTGCGGTGTGCAAATTCAAGTGGAGCATCATGAAGAAATCAAGTGCTTGAAGCTTGCCATCCATTGTCGTGACAATGGACTTGTGAAGATATGCCGAAGAGTGGCTCTCCCATAGAGGAGTATGGGGGAGCAATCTACTAGTCTTCACCGAGACAACGCAATCAAGAAAGGTGGTCCAACTTGAGGAAGTCAAGATCGTCTACATCTAGCTCAAGTGGACTTTGTGCAAAGCAAAGGTTTGCCCTTGATAGGTTTTCTATTTTACCGGTCTCGTGGTGGTAGTTGGGAGACCGGGTTATAGGATCGTTTGCCGTACTATCAAGGGGGGCTCTCAAGTTGGTAGCTTGATCGTATCGTTAGTAGAGAGCTCAAACCATTGCATCCTTGCATCATGTTTCTTGGTTCTTGTTTGGTTCTCTTTGTGAGTCTTAGATCTTATGGTCATCTTGATGACAAGCTTGAGTTCATCGAAAACGGAGTTCACATGTGTCTTCTATGATGTTTTCGGTGTTGGCTGTTTTACCGGTCTTATCCGAGGAAGGGTTCTCACCATTTTCTTATGGGCCTTTTCTAATTTGCTTATTATTGGTTTTTCTATCAAGATTGTGTTAGCCCTTGTCGCTAGCTTTCCAACAAACTTGGTTTCATCGAATTCGGAGTCCGTATGCAAAAGTTATTGACGTTTTGGTGTACTGAAAAGGCTGCAGCGGTACTACCGCGGGTAGGAGCGGAAGTAATTTTTTACTACCGCTTTCGGAAGCGGTACTACCGCTTTCGGGAGCGGTACTACCGCTTGGAGCAGTACTACCGTGGCTACTTCCGTGGCTACTTCCGCTCGGGACCAAAAACTCGTCACAAGTCCAGCGGTGGTAGGCACGGATGTAATTTTTTAGTACCGCTCGCAAGCAGTAGTACCGCTACCGCTTGGAGCAGTACTACCGCTACCCCTCACGGTAGTACCGTGAGGTCAAGCGGTACTACCGCTCCGACGGTTTTTCTGGACTTTTTGCCTCCTCGCTGTTGTTTTTCTAAGGAGTACTAATGCCCTAGCGGTAGTACCGCTCCTGGAGCGGTAGTACCGCTCTGTGCGGGCTGTGAGCATAACGGTTGGATTTTTCCCCACCTATAAAAGGGGCTCTTCTTCCCCAATGAACCTTATCCTTTGAGCTCGTGTTCTTCCCCCATTGTTGACCTTCTTCGAGCTTGCTATCTCTCAATCCCTCCATGGATTCTTGCTAGTTTTTGGGGGAAAGGAGAGAGGAGATCTAGATCCACATTTCCACCAAGCACTTTCTCCTCTAGGTGAGGGGAACCCCTTGGATCTTGATCTTGGAGTTCTTGGTGTTCTCCTTCTTGTTCTTCCTCTCATTTCCCTCCCTAGCATTAGTTGCTTCGGTGGGATTTGGGAGAGAAGGACTTGGGCACTCCGTGTGCCCTTGCCATTGCATTTGGTGCATCGGTTTGAGTTCTCCACGGTGATACGTGGAAGTGAAGTTGAGAAGCTTATTACTCTTGGGTGCTTGGTACCCTTGAGCTTGTTCCTCTTGGGTGCTTGGGCGCCCTAGACGGTTGTGGTCACCTCGGAGCCATATTCCATTGTGGTGAAGCTTCGTGGTGTCGTTGGGGAGATAGCCCCAACCTTGGTGTTCGGAGCTCAATTATTATGGTGTAAAGCTCCGGGCAAGCGTCGGGGTCTCCAATTAGGTTGTGGAGATCGCCCCGAGCAATTTGACGGGTTCCGGTGACCGCCCCCAAGGGTTGCCAAAGTGTACGGGTTCGGTGACCGCCCCCAAGGGTTGCCATTTGTACGGGTTCGGTGACCGCCCTCAAGGGTCCCTTAGTGGAATCACGGCATCTTGCATTGTGCGAGGGCGTGAGGAGATTACGGTGTCCCTAGTGGCTTCTTGGGGAGCATTGTGCCTCCACACCGCTCCAAACGGAGATTAGCATCCGCAAGGGTGTGAACTTCGGGATACATCGTCGTCTCCGCGTGCCTCGGTTATCTCTTACCCGAGCCCTTTACTTATGCACTATACTTTGTGATAGATATATTGTTTCTGGTCATATATCTTGCTATCACCTAGTTGTTTATCTTTCTTAGCATAAGTTGTTGGTGCACATAGGTGAGCCTAGTTGTTGTAGGTTTTGTGCTTGACAAATTAACCGCTAGGTTTATTCCGCATTTGTTCAAGCCTAAACCGTAATTATTTTAAAGCGCCTATTCACCCCCCCCCTCTAGGCGACATCCACGATCTTTCAATTGGTATCAGAGCCTCGTCTCTCTTTATAGGGCTTAACCGCCTAGAGAGTAAGGATGTCGACTAGGGGTTTAGGATTCTCTGACACTCTTAGTTTCAATGGCACAAATTTTGATGTTTGGGTAATTCGCATGCTTAATCTCTTTAGGGTCATGGACCCAAATTTAGAGCGAATTGTAGATATGGGTTTTTCTCCTCCAAAGGATCCACAAAGATTATCTTTAGAGGATGAGAAAAACTCTTATCTCAATGCTCAAGCTTCTAATGTGCTTTTTGATGCTTTGAGCAATGTAGTTATATTTCAACTCATGCCGTTCCGGGATGCTCATGAGTTGTGGACAAAGCTTGAAGATAAATATGGTGTGTCCAAGAATTGTAGGAATGATTGTTCTCCCTCCACCTCCGGCCGTGTTGTGTTCTCAACTTCTTCTACTTCACCTACATGTGGTTTGCCACAAGGTAATGATATGGTGAGTAGTGTTGGTCATTGCAATGATGATAGTATGCTTATTGTGGATGATCCTTCATCACTATCTTATTGCAATGCATCTTCTTTGGACTTTAACACTCCGAGCACCCTACATGTTTCACATGCTTGTGTTGATAGTCCTTGCATATCTTGTAGAAATTGCTTGACTAAAACTCATGATGATATGCTTGCTATGTCTTGTTGCCATGATAAAAATGCATCTATTCCCTCGAATTGTTGTGCTAACAATATAGAGGAAACCCAACACCCCATGGAACAAGATGTAGTCTTGAATGGTGCTTCAAGGGATCCTACATCATCATCTACTGCATTTTGCCTTATGGCTAAGGCTTCAAAGGTATCTCCCACTTTGAACCCCAATATATCTTGTCATGATAGTGATGATGAGAATGATGATGATGTAGAAAATGATGAAGAGAATGACAATGTTGCCTCCTTAAAAATTAAGGGGGAAATAATTTTTTAAGCTCTTCATAAGAATAAAATTGCTCGTTCCAACTTCATGGAAATCATGTCTATTGCCATTGAGGGCAAGAAATATATAGAGGAGTTGGAATCTCATCTAGAGGAGCATGAGGTCACCATTGAGAAAATGGAAGGTCATGAGCGTGATTACGCTAATGAGATCGCCGACCTCTCGCAAGCTCTTGAACTTGAACAAACCACCAAGGAATCTCTTGAGGAGACTTTTGCTCTAGAACTATCTAGAATAAAGGAATCCTGTGATAGAGCTCTCGAGGTGGCTAATGATTTTAAAACTAAAAATGAGAAGCTTGAAGTTGCACATGCTAAACTCCTTGAGGATTTTGATCACCTCAAAAATGGCTCAAGGGTCATTAAGAGTGAGCTCATCAAACTCACCGAGTCTCATGCTCAACTTGAAGCTTCATATTCTAAAGAGCTTGCCAAGTTGCCTTCTCCTCTTGCTATTATTGATGATGCTTGTGCTACTAACTCTATTTCTAGTGAAGCATCTATTTTGAAGGAGAATGTTGAGCTAAGGGCTCAACTTGAGTTGCTATCTAGCAATTATAGGAGATTGGAAGATAGTCATGTAAAGCTCACAAGCTCTCATGATGATCTTCTAGTATCCCATAATGTGCTAAAGATAGCTCATGAGGCTATGATCATCAAGGTAACATCTAGTGAGTCTCACGTGGTCGCTAGCACTACTTCTAGTCAAAATGCTATATTGCCATGTGCTAGTCGTCGTAATTCATCTATGCATAACATTGGTACATCTTGTGATGAATTGCTTTCCTTGCCTTGTTGCTCTAACAATGAAGCATATACTTCCTCTAGTACTTGTGTTGATACTAACCATGTAGAGGAAATCAAAGAGCTCATGGCCCAAGTCTCTTCCTTGAAGAAAGACTTGGAAAAGTGTCATGAAGGGAAGTCCACACTCAATAATATCTTGAGTGTGCAAAAATCCCCCAATGACAAAGGTGGTCTTGGATTCAACTCCAATAAGAAGAAATCCAAGAGCAACAAGAAGAAGGGCCAAGAACATCTCAAGAATTCAGCCAAGATTATTTGCTTCAAGTGCAAAATTGAAGGGCATCATGTTAGATCTTGCCCATTGAAGAAGAAGGCCATTAGTGACAAGCAACAAGGGAAGAGGCCACAAGTTCAATCTCGTGCTCAACCGCAAGTTGGAGAAAGGCCGCTTCCCAAGAAGACTCATGCTAATGCTTCTCATTTTGAGAAATCAAATGAGAAGAAAGTGAAGAGTAGATGTTGCTACCTATGCCGTGAGAAGGGTCACCTTGCTTCTTCATGCACTAGTGGTAACTTATCCAACCCAATTATTATTAATGATGTCTATTTTCTTGGGAAGGATAATGTTGGCAATGTGTTTGCCAAGTTTTTTGGTACTCAAAGTGGTGTCAAGAAAAGAACCATTTGGGTAGCCAAGCCTATTGTGACTAACCTCTTAGGACCCAACTTGGTTGGGGACCAACTAGCTCAAACTTGACCAATAGGTGTTTTGGATGGCATTGGAGACTTGGCTACATTATGAAGAATTAAGGGGTCTTCGTCATTCATATTGTCTCAAGCCAAGTCATTCGGATTATCAAGTTTCTATCTTATATCCAATGTTCCTCCTTGCGGTAACTCGTGCTTAAATTGTCTACATTGAAAGTTACTTGCCCCTTTGCATGTTTTGGTTTTGTTCCTTGCATGTGTTTGTATATGCTGTGCGTCCAATTTGTATATCTTGAGAAATCAAGTATGTGTATATTGGTTTGCACATCATGTATGTGTGTGTCGTGCGTTGAGCCTTTGTGCTTCTTGCTTTTATCTTAGTTGGCTCTTGTGAGAGATTAATGGAACATCCCATTTTGGGGGAGTGATGTGCTTTGTGCACCTCACAATCCTATAAATGTGTGTACATGAGGAATACCATCTAGTATTGATATTACAAGATTATCTAGTCTCTATGTGGTATGTCTTCTCATGAGAAAGTCAAATTCTAAATGTTCCATTAATTATCTCTTGTTGGTTCTCTTTTTGCATCTTGTAAAGTTTTTCATTGGTATCATATTATGGGGGAGTAATATTCTATGTGCATATTACAAGCCTAGAAAATGTGTAAATTTGAGATATTGTCACCTAGAGTTGATAGTATAAATTATGTTGTTCCTAGGTGGCATGTTAGCTCTACAAGTTGCATTTTGCTTGTGTTTGGTGTGAAGATGATGTTGGATATCATTGCTATCTATCACCGGGAATTATTTCCAAAATACCTCTTGTCTTTGACAATTGGTAATAATTTATGTGGTGGAAATTATTGATCATATTTACATTGTCTTTTGGTTTTATTTGTCTTATCTCTTGCCAAGTTTGTGTCAACTCCCATTGCCTTTCGTGCCACTTGTGGATCTTGTTATTTTATTGATTTTGTCAAGTGTTTTCTAGATATAGTGAAAGTGGTGATCCTACCTTGTGCATTTTGTATTCAAATGCAAATTCTCTTTAATGCACAATTCGTGGGGGAGCTATCCTATTTTCGATAGAACACTCATCTTGTGATCCATATCAAGTGTGTGTTGATGGAAGGCAAGCCGTTTCTTTTTGGTACTTGTGCCATCATGAAACTTTGTAGATGGGTTGGTTTGTTTGGAACCATCCTCTCTTTTGGGAGTCTGATATATTTCCTTTTGCATGTATCAATGGATATCTCATTCCTTGATGTATCTTCTAATAGATATCTTCCAAGTGATGATTTCTCCATTTGGTATCCTATTTTCACTTGGTATTTCTTTTTATTTTGTTTCGTTTCTTGAAAGTCTTGAGCATGCATATTTACTTCATGTACTTTCTTTGGCATGCTTTCTTTCTTTAACCCAATATATAAGGGAAACTCCACCTAGTCTCAATTTGGATGAGATGTGCATGAAATTCATTTTCATATATAAATGCACATATGTTTGTGGAGTTTTTCCTATGTATTGGTGTTTCTAACTCTTTGCTCCCAATGAGTTTGGGTACCATTTTGTTTGTGTTGGTGTTCTAGGAACAATTGGAGATGCATTGGAAGCTCGGCTCATTCAAAAGGAAGGTGGTGTCACCGTGTGCTTATTGGAGTCAAGCTAGGATGATCAATGAACTACTATCTACCTTCAATTGGTATCTACTACATCCTTCCAATGGTATCTCGGTAACAAGTATCACCATCTACTTCATGCACACATTTCTTGCACCAACCTTGTGTAGGTTCTATCATGGCTTGTTAGTCATTCCTTCTTATGATACTTGTTTCCTTTCTCAAAGCATCCCAACAATGATCTCTTGTTGCTACTTGTGATGTCTTTGATGCCCGTGTTGTTGGAACTCATTTATATACAATGAGAACATATCTAGCCATGTGCTATGCCTTCAAGCACATATCTTATTGGTATATTTATGACTTCCTTGGGGATAACTTATTCATTCCTTTTTGCAACAATTTCGTGTGTACATCCTTCTTTGTGGATTGATATCATCATGATCTTCATCTACCTAGAATCTTATACACTTGAGAGAAGTTGCATATCTATTTGATATCCCCTTCTTTCACGTCCACCTTGTCGTTCTTGTATCATTTCTTTGGTGGCTCCGTGAAAGCCTTTGCATCTTATCTTGTTGCATCTAGATGCACTCTTGTGTGGTGAGGATATTTTTGTCTCTTGCTTGTCTTGACAAGGCTTTTGCCAATTAATTGGTATCCCTCGTCTTGATAACGCTCTCTTTTATATCTTCACCACGGGTTGTCACAAGCATAGGTTCTTTATATGCTTATTAGTGAGCTTGTGAACCCGTTTGCTTGTTGTGTGTGGGAATGATAGGCCTTGCACCGAGTATCTCCTTCATTCAAGACTATATTGATGCTTAATGTACATCCATACATTAGTCTTCTCAAGTGTTTTGCCATGACTCACACACATCATTTTAGTTGAGCATACTCTTAAGTTGTCTCTTTTATATGTTGCTCAACCATTTGTTTGTTGCAAGTGCTAGGCTTTGTTACCTTCATGCTCACTTGCACTTGGTGTGAGTTTCTATTGATTTTGGGGGAGTGATGATCCTATTTTGTGCACTTGGTATCCTAACGAAAATTTTCTAAGGAGTGCACAAATTATGGGGAGCTTCACCAGTGTCTTTAGAAAAATCGGTTGCTATGTCGTGAGTTCTATTGATCTGGGGGAGCGACGATCCTATTTTGTGCTCGTTGTATCCAGATACAAAACTAAATTGTGCACAAATCATGGGGAGCTTCTCTAGTTTCTCTAGAACACTCCTTTGCTCTTATCATAATATATTTTATTCATTTGGCATGTAGGATCATTGGTCTAGTTGGGTCAATTGGTATCTTTTGATAGCTTAATTCAATTGGTATCCTTTGATTGCTTGATTGCATGTTTTTCTCCCTTTGTTATGCCTTTGTGGCATATCATTCTTTTGCAATCTCTGGGCCTCAATATAGTTTGTCTTCCTCCAAGTATTTACAGTTGGATATATGTATTGCATTCCACTCTCTATTTTGAGGAATACATAATTTATGGAGGAACACAATTTATATTGACCTTCTAAGTTCTTCGCCCATTTTGGCAATCGATGCCAATGGGGGAGAAGTTTCAGAGAGTTTAGTTTTGTGAGGAAGTTTAGAGAGTTGTCTCTTCGCTCTTCTTGCTTTGGTTTTGTTCCTAAGCTTTTGCATCTTATGCGCATACATTATTGTTGCATGGTATGGTGATGCATAATTCCTTATATAAACTCTCTTGAAAGTGATTGTCATCAATTACCAAAATGGGGGAGATTGAAAGAACATGCGGTGCCCCCATGTTTGGTTTTGGTAATTGATGAAAATCTCTATGGACTAATGGTTTCCTTGAGTTATATTTGAAGGGTTTGTCCATAGGCTTTTCTTGGAGTTCATTTGTTGGTTTCAAGGAGAGTTTGTGATGACCAAGGTGCTATTAAGGAATTATCCAAAGATTGGTCTTGTGAGTGTTGAGCTTATTGCAAGCATGTCTTGAAGAAGAAGAGTGTGTTATCATTCATGTTTACCTTCAAGACATCATCCAAATGAAGAGTTGGAAAGATTCAAGGTTGATCAAGACTAAGTGAAGGAGTGAATCAAGTTGATCAACACACAAAGCGTAGAAGATGTACCGAGAGGGATCAAGCAATCCTATGGTATGGTAAGCATTGTCAATCACGCTTTGTGTACTAACCCATGGTCTTCGTGAGAGTTCTTTGTGGGGTTAGGTTGCGGTGTGCAAATTCAAGTGGAGCATCATGAAGAAATCAAGTGCTTGAAGCTTGCCATCCATTGTCGTGACAATGGACTTGTGAAGATATGCCGAAGAGTGGCTCTCCCATAGAGGAGTATGGGGGAGCAATCTACTAGTCTTCACCGAGACAACGCAATCAAGAAAGGTGGTCCAACTTGAGGAAGTCAAGATCGTCTACATCTAGCTCAAGTGGACTTTGTGCAAAGCAAAGGTTTGCCCTTGATAGGTTTTCTATTTTACCGGTCTCGTGGTGGTAGTTGGGAGACCGGGTTATAGGATCGTTTGCCGTACTATCAAGGGGGGCTCTCAAGTTGGTAGCTTGATCGTATCGTTAGTAGAGAGCTCAAACCATTGCATCCTTGCATCATGTTTCTTGGTTCTTGTTTGGTTCTCTTTGTGAGTCTTAGATCTTATGGTCATCTTGATGACAAGCTTGAGTTCATCGAAAACGGAGTTCACATGTGTCTTCTATGATGTTTTCGGTGTTGGCTGTTTTACCGGTCTTATCCGAGGAAGGGTTCTCACCATTTTCTTATGGGCCTTTTCTAATTTGCTTATTATTGGTTTTTCTATCAAGATTGTGTTAGCCCTTGTCGCTAGCTTTCCAACAAACTTGGTTTCATCGAATTCGGAGTCCGTATGCAAAAGTTATTGACGTTTTGGTGTACTGAAAAGGCTGCAGCGGTACTACCGCGGGTAGGAGCGGAAGTAATTTTTTACTACCGCTTTCGGAAGCGGTACTACCGCTTTCGGGAGCGGTACTACCGCTTGGAGCAGTACTACCGTGGCTACTTCCGTGGCTACTTCCGCTCGGGACCAAAAACTCGTCACAAGTCCAGCGGTGGTAGGCACGGATGTAATTTTTTAGTACCGCTCGCAAGCAGTAGTACCGCTACCGCTTGGAGCAGTACTACCGCGGCTACTTCCGTGGCTACTTCCGCTCGGGACCAAAAACTCGTCACAAGTCCAGCGGTGGTAGGCACGGATGTAATTTTTTAGTACCGCTCGCAAGCAGTAGTACCACTACCCTTAGCAGTACTACCGCTACCCCTAGCGGTAGTACCGTGAGGTCAAGCGGTACTACCGCTCCGACGGTTTTTCTGGACTTTTTGCCTCCTCGCTGTTGTTTTTCTAAGGAGTACTAATGCCCTAGCGGTAGTACCGCTCCTGGAGCGGTAGTACCGCTCTGTGCGGGCTGTGAGCATAACGGTTGGATTTTTCCCCACCTATAAAAGGGGCTCTTCTTCCCCAATGAACCTTATCCTTTGAGCTCGTGTTCTTCCCCCATTGTTGACCTTCTTCGAGCTTGCTATCTCTCAATCCCTCCATGGATTCTTGCTAGTTTTTGGGGGAAAAGAGAGAGGAGATCTAGATCCACATTTCCACCAATCACTTTCTCCTCTAGGTGAGGGGAACCCCTTGGATCTTGATCTTGGAGTTCTTGGTGTTCTCCTTCTTGTTCTTCCTCTCATTTCCCTCCCTAGCATTAGTTGCTTCGGTGGGATTTGGGAGAGAAGGACTTGGGCACTCCGTGTGCCCTTGCCATTGCATTTGGTGCATCGGTTTGAGTTCTCCACGGTGATACGTGGAAGTGAAGTTGAGAAGCTAATTACTCTTGGGTGCTTGGTACCCTTGAGCTTGTTCCTCTTGGGTGCTTGGGCGCCCTAGACGGTTGTGGTCACCTCGGAGCCATATTCCATTGTGGTGAAGCTTCGTGGTGTCGTTGGGGAGATAGCCCCAACCTTGGTGTTCGGAGCTCAATCATTGTGGTGTAAAGCTCCGGGCAAGCGTCGGGGTCTCCAATTAGGTTGTGGAGATCGCCCCGAGCAATTTGACGGGTTCCGGTGACCGCCCCCAAGGGTTGCCTAAGTGTACGGGTTCGGTGACCGCCCCCAAGGGTTGCCATTTGTACGGGTTCGGTGACCGCCCTCAAGGGTCCCTTAGTGGAATCACGGCATCTTGCATTGTGCGAGGGCGTGAGGAGATTACGGTGGCCCTAGTGGCTTCTTGGGGAGCATTGTGCCTCCACACCGCTCCAAACGGAGATTAGCATCCGCAAGGGTGTGAACTTCGGGATACATCGTCGTCTCCGCGTGCCTCGGTTATCTCTTACCCGAGCCCTTTACTTATGCACTATACTTTGTGATAGATATATTGTTTCTTGTCATATATCTTGCTATCACCTAGTTGTTTATCTTGCTTAGCATAAGTTGTTGGTGCACATAGGTGAGCCTAGTTGTTGTAGGTTTTGTGCTTGACAAATTAACCTCTAGGTTTATTCCGCATTTGTTCAAGCCTAAACCGTAATTATTTTAAAGCGCCTATTCACCCCCCCTCTAGGCGACATCCACGATCTTTCACAAGCCAACACCGCCAAGGATGCGAGAGGCTACATGAAGATCCATTCCAACCAACCAGCCACCCTAAAAAAGATAAGTTGATCCTAAATAGAATGCTCGCGGGACTGAAGGCCCTGCCATGTCCCATGTCCTACTCTTCCTCGTCGGAGACCGGAACCCGAACGGTGCCGAATGGATCCGCTGCATCGATCTGATGTCCATCGGCACCGTTCGGGTTCTGGTCTCTGACGAGGAAGGGAGGGCATGGGTGACCGCGAGGCCTTGAGTCCCGTGAGCCAGCTCGTGTCCCACGCCCTACCCTACCTTGCCGGCGACCGGACCAACACTCTGAGGAGTGCAGCCGGTCGCCGGACATGGCCAGGGCGGAGCTGGGCGAGCGGGGAGCGGAACCGGACGAGCTCCGCGTAGATTATGTTTCACGTTGCATGTAATAATATGGATTTGAGGTTTCTAATTTGAGGTATCCGGATGTAAAATGCATTTTTTGAGGGGTGACCGGTCACTGTCCACGGACGTGCCCGGGCGCGTCCGCGGGCGTTTGAGGGGTCAGATTTGCCAAGTCTGGTTTTAGATGCTCTAACATCGGTTTGCGAAGGTTGCAAGTTGTCTTTTTGGATGAATCATTGCTTGGTTAACTTAGGCCCTAACTAGAGTCTGTTTACGTTAACATGCAATTATCACCGAAAGGACAAGTTGGCCCTAACTATAGTTGGAATGTTAATACTATGCAACCCCTGCCATGCTTTGAGCTTAGGCTCAAATGGCTTGAAAACAAAGCCTGCACTAGCCATCAGTTGAAGTTGTCGAAAACCCATCCTATAAATTTTCCGTCCTTGCGACACATGGGTTGTTCGACAATGACCCCCCACCCACCTCATGTACCCATAGCAGAAACTTACCCAACGCAGCTCATATATAGTACATCTCTTTCACTCCTACATGCTCAAAACTGCTTATTCTCCTTTTCTAGTCTGAAGCCCATGCTTTACGCTATGGTTTAATCTTAGCATGTAAATATTGTCGATCGAAAAATACTGAAAAAGAGAGATGGTGAGTTACAAAAGCAAGACAAGTTACGTATGGGCTTGCTATCAAGCAAATGGTGATGCATTTGGGGAATGGAGGGCGTCAGAAGAAATTATCTTAGCGACAAGATGATTGGCGGTTCGTTTCGAATCTGACTAGGATCAGGCTAGATGTCTTCCAAAGACCTTCCGGCTCCATGGGACACCACAACTTGCAGGAGGATCGATGCATTCTGGGCATCACAGTTGAACATGCTTGTGATCAGGTCGTATGTTTGAGCTAAGCTGAATGAGCTATTCAAGAGGAGGTTATTCTTCTCTTGTATTTTTCTCTGTATTACTGCCTTGTCGAGAAACAGAGTATCAAGAAAAAAATAAGGCAACATCAGTTCTGGCAACCCAGCCACAGCTCTATTATGGTTGCATGCATCTCCATGATGCAGAGGCCGGGGGTATACCTCCATTTCAAAAAAAAAAAAAAGCCACAGCTCTATTAAAACTTTGCATGGAAGAATATTACAGAAAATTTGGAAGCTACTTCACAGAAGCTCAAAAATTAAGTGCTCATGTTAACTGGTGCAAAACTCTAGTACTCTACCAATAAAATTTCCTCCATAAAACAAGTATGATTTTGGGAAACACGAAGAAAAAGCTTCGCTCGCTTCATTAATTAAGAACAAGCTTGTTGCCCAGTTAATTATGAAAAACTAGGCAAAAACGGATAAAACAGGGCCAAACCCACTCCAAAACGCCATCACAAGGCCCTCGCCGATGGCTCGACGGACTTCACATCAGCACGCCAACCAAACTCACACAAATCAACAGTGACCAGCTCCGCCAAATTAGCCATCATCCCACCTTATTGCTCAAGAGAAGAATTCTCGACTACTACAGGAGCAGCACACCCGTGATGCTCCCGCAATGGTGAAGATGCATGCCCCACCCCCACCCCCACAAGACCGGTTCCCAATGCGACTCATGACACACTCACGGCCAACGTGACATGAGGTCAAACACACTCAAAGTTGTCAAACTCTCGGTGACACCGCCCTAACTTTCATCCGCTGCGTCGTACCCTACACGGTCGACCAGCACACCCTTCCGGGGCCACTACCCCGACATACCATCGCTCGCACCCGAGCTGCAATGCCGCACGACCTAGCTACCCGCACCCAAGCTGCAAAACGCAATCACCCGCAGATCATGGCCGTCGGATCACCACATCTGGGGTTGCCACTCCGAAATTCAAACAACTTCATCTAGGGTGTGTCGGCCAAGCCGAAAAAACCTGCCACCCAAGTGGCCCAAGATTGCCACCGAAAGCGAAGGTCGAACCGCTGCCCCGCCCCATGAGTCGTCTAGTGCATCAATTTGTGAGTTCGCCACCTCGAAGCAGATCGCCGCCCGGGCCGTTGTCCCGGCATCCCCGAAACCCAACGTGGGATAACCAAATGCGGCAAGAACATGCTAACTCTCCCAAGAAACACCCCCAAGGGGAAAACGACGAGTACACCATCATCGCCTGCTCTGGAAACCATCTGAAACTTAGGTTTTCACCTGGAGAGCCCAGACCCCTCATAGAGGAAGAAAAGCTCCACGGCGACACATCCCAAGGCATACACCTTCCTAGTCCGCATTAGTCCTAAACACTTGCAATGTGTACTTGTGTAGATACCTTTGCGTTACAAGTTGTGAGCCAGCAAGATGTCATGGCTCCTAGTTTTAACAAAGACATTAAGGTTCTGGGTACATTAATACCATAGGATTAAAATATCTTCCTGCTTGTCTGTTTAACTTTGGAGCCATGTATGTATCTGATTTGCGTTTAGTATATACAATGAAAAGACAAGTTGACCCTAACTATGGTTGGAATGTTAATACTATACAAACTCTGCCATGCTTTGAGCCTAGGCCCAAATCCCTTGAAAACAAAGCATGCCCTTGCTGATTACCACCGCAGAGCCAATGATTAAACTTGTTGAAAACTCTTCCTATTAAATTTCCTTCCTTTTGACATATACCGTTATTTGAAGGCATATTACGATATCAGTTTTGCTAAGTCCCAATCGACTAAGACTTCGTTATGTCTCAGTCGATGCTATATGCCTTAAATCTTGCATGGAGATTCGTATAATGTTTTCAGTTTCTTCTTCTTTATATATGTGGCTTTGCACGCTTTGCACATGTATCATCTTCATCCGCTATTATAGTCATTTTGGGCGCATGCACACTGTCTCGAAACGTATTGGTTGGTTTGTCTGAGAGGCTCAATGACCCCCACCCACCACCTGGACCCATAGTAGTACCTTAGCCAACCTAACCCTTATATATTTCTGTTTCACTACTGGAAGCTGTTTACTCTCCTTTTCTAGTCTGAAGTCCATGCTTTTATACTGTGGTTTAATCTTAGCGTATAAATGGTGTTGATCGAACAATACTGAAAAGAAGATGGTGAGTTACAAGAGCAAGACAAGTTCCATATGGGCTTGCTATGAAGCAAATTGTGATGAATTTTTGGGAATGGGGGTTGTCAGAAGAAATTATCTTAGCACCAGGTTCTTCTTCCGTTGATTTCAGATCTGGCTAGGCTCATGCTTGATGTCTTCCAAAGACCTTTAGGTTTCATAGGAGGCCACAACATGTAGGAGCATACATCTAGAGCATCCTAATCCAGCTTAGTTCCCGTCAGCTTGAAGAAGCTGCAAGTCATTCTCCTCTCGCATTTTTTATTGTACAACTGCCTTGTCGATTCACTAGTAGATAAAGGGGATTTAGCCCCGGTTCATTTGGCCTTTTAGCCCCGGTTCTGGAACCGGGGCAACAGGGTCGGTACTAATGCTCTGACCCTTTAGTCCCGGTTCAATCCAGAACCGGGGCAAAAGGGTGTCCACGTGGCCTGTGCACCGAGTCCAGGCAGGAGGGGCATTAGTCCCGGTTGGTGGTACCAACCGGGACCAAAAGGCATGCACGTGTCAGCATTTCTGTAGCTGTGGTTTTTGTTTTTTTTTTTTGAAAGGGGAGGGGGGGTTTTA
>LR738713.1:740054978-740153143 GCA_902687465.1 Secale cereale
TCCCTGCATATTATTGAGTCCCTTCCAAGCGTGCCTTTTCCAGTCAGTCTGCCCTCGTACCGCGATTTAGGGAGACCTATCTTATTAAGGCCAGGAATGAAGTCAACACAAAACCCGATGACATCCTCTGTTTGATGGCCCATGGAGATGCTTCCTTCTGGTCTGGCGCGGTTACGGACATATTTCTTTAGGACTCCCATGAACCTCTCAAACGGGAACATATTGTGTAGAAATACGGGCCCCAGAATGACAATCTCGTCGACTAGATGAACTAGGACGTGTGTCATGATATTGAAGAAGGATGGTGGGAACACAAGCTCGAAACTGACAAGACATTGCGTCACATCACTCCTTAGCCTTGGTACGATTTCTGGATCGATCACCTTCTGAGAGATTGCATTGAGGAATGCACATAGTTTCACAATGGCTAATCGGACGTTTTCCGGTAGAAGCCCCCTCAATGCAACCGGAAGCAGATGCGTCATAATCACATGGCAGTCATGAGACTTTAGGTTCTGGAACTTTTTCTCTGCCATATTTATTATTCCCTTTATATTCGACGAGAAGCCAGTCGGGACCTTCATACTGAGAAGGCATTCAAAGAAGATTTCTTTCTCTTCTTTCGTAAGAGCATAGCTGGCAGGACCTTCATACTGCTTCGGAGGGATGCCGTCTTTTTCGTGCAAACGTTGCAGGTCCTCCCGTGCCTCAGCTGTATCTTTTGTCTTTCCATACACGCCCAAGAAGCCTAGCAGGTTCACGCAAAGGTTCTTCGTCACGTGCATCACGTCGATTGAAGAGCGGACCTCTAGGTCTTTCCAGTAGGGTAGGTCCCAAAATATAGATTTCTTCTTCCACATGGGTGCGTGTCCCTCATCGTCATTCGGAACAGCTAGTGCGCCGGGGCCCTTTCCGAAGATTACGTGTAAATCATTGACCATAGAAAGTACGTGATCACCGGTACGCATGGCGGGCTTCTTCCGGTGATCTGCCTCGCCTTTGAAATGCTTGCCTTTCTTTCGACATTGATGGTTGATCGGAAGAAATCGACGATGGCCCAGGTACACATTCTTCCTGCACTTGTCCAGGTATATACTTTCAGTGTCATCTAAACAGTGCGTGCATGCGTGGTATCCTTTGTTTGTCTGTCCTGAAAGGTTACTGAGAGCGGGCCAATCGTTGATGGTCACGAACAGCAACGCCTTTAGGTCAAATTCCTCCTGTTTGTGCTCATCCCACGCACGTACACCGTTTCCATTCCACAGCTGTAAAAGTTCTTCAACTAATGGCCTTAGGTACACATCAATGTCGTTGCCGGGTTGCTTAGGGCCTTGGATGAGAACTGGCATCATAATGAACTTCCGCTTCATGCACATCCAAGGAGGAAGGTTATACATACATAGAGTCACGGGCCAGGTGCTGTGATTGCTGCTCTGCTCCCCGAAAGGATTAATGCCGTCCGCGCTTAGAGCAAACCATACGTTCCTTGCGTCCTTTGCAAACTCCTCCCAGTACTTTCTCTCGATTTTTCTCCATTGCGACCCGTCAGCGGGTGCTCTCAACTTCCCGTCTTTCTTACGGTCCTCACTGTGCCATCGCATCAACTTGGCATGCTCTCTGTTTCTAAACAAACGTTTCAACCGTGGTATTATAGGAGCATACCACATCACCTTCGCAGGAACCCTCTTCCTGGCGGGCTCGCCATCAACATCACCAGGGTCATCTCGTCTGATCTTATACCGCAACGCACCACATACCGGGCATGCGTTCAGATCGTTGTATGCACCGCGGTAGAGGATGCAGTCATTAGGGCATGCATGTATCTTCTGCACCTCCAATCCTAGAGGGCATACGACCTTCTTTGCTGCGTATGTACTGTCGGGCAATTCGTTATCCTTTGGAAGCTTCTTCTTCAATATTTTCAGTAGCTTCTCAAATCCTTTGTCAGCCACAGCATTCTCTGCCTTCCACTGCAGCAATTCCAGTACGGTACCGAGCTTTGTGTTGCCATCTTCGCAATTGGGGTACAACCCTTTTTTGTGATCCTCTAACATGCGATCGAACTTCAGCTTCTCCTTTTGACTTTCGCATTGTGTCCTTGCATCGACAATGACCCGGCGAAGATCATCATTTGGTTCCTCTTGATCTTCAGCAGCTTCACCCGTTGCAGCATCATTGGGCACATCGTCTAGTTCCTCTTGATCTTCACCAGCTCCCCCCATTGCAGCATCACCGTATTCAGGGGGCACATAGTTGTCATCGTACTCTTCTTCTTCGCCGTCTTCCATCATAACCCCTATTTCTCCATGCCTCGTCCAAACATTATAGTGTGGCATGAAACCCTTGTAAAGCAGGTGGGAGTGAAGGATTTTCCGGTTAGAGTAAGACATCGTATTCACACATTTAGTGCATGGACAACACATAAAACCATTCTGCTTGTTTGCCTCTGCCGCATTTAGAAACTCACGCACGCCCTTAATGTACTCGGAGGTGTGTCTGTCACCGTACATCCATTGGCGGTTCATCTGCGTGCATTTATATATAATTAAGTGTGTCAAAAACCATTACAGAACATCATAAATAGATAATTAAGTGACCAAATGGATAAAAGTTCATCATCACATTAAAACCAAAGTACATACATATATAGTTCTCATCTAACAACATATAGCTCTCCATACACATCGAAACTATGTAAAACATTTCAACGCGAAAACAAATGCTATCATAATCGCAACCAAGGTAACAATTGATCCAACGGCATAATGATACCAAGCCTCGGTATTAATGGCATATTTTCTAATCTTTTTAATCTTCAACCGCATTGCATCCATCTTGATCTTGTGATCATCGACGACATCCGCAACATGCAACTCCAATATCATCTTCTCGTCCACAATTTTTTTTTATTTTTTCCTTCAAGAATTTGTTTTCTTCTTCAACTAAATTTAACCTCTCGACAATAGGGTCCATCTTGATCTTGTGATCATCGATAACTTCCGCAACATGCAACTCCAATTCCATCTTCTCCTCCTCCTCCATTTTTTCCAATTTTTTCTTTAACGAAATGTTTTCCTCTTCAACTAAATTTAACCTCTCCACAAGAGGGTCGGTTGGAATTTCCGGTTCAACTACCTCCTAGACATAATAAAACATCTATGTGTTGGGGAACGTTGCATGGGAAACAAAAATTTTCCTACCGTTCACCAAGATCAATCTAGGAGATGCTACTACGAGAGGAGAGTTGGATCTACGTACCCTTGTAGATCGCTAAGCAGAAGCGTTAAGAACGCGGTTGATGGAGTCGTACTCGCCGCGATTCAGATCGCCGAAGATCCAAGCACCGAAGCAACAGTGCCTCCGCGTTCTTCACACGTACGGCTCGGGGACGTCTCCTCCTTCTTGATCCAGCAAGGGGTGGAGGAGAGGTTGATGGAGAACCGGCAGCACGACGGCGTGGTGGTGATGGTGTAGAAGATTTCCAGCAGGGCTTCGCCTAAGCACCGCGGGAGAAGAAGATGTTACGGGAGAGGGAGGGCAGCACCGAGGCACGAACTTGTGTTTGCTGCCCTCCCTCTACCTCTCTATATATAGGGGGAAGGAGGAGAGGGGGGCGCCCCTAGGGTTTCCCCTAGGGGGGCCGGCGGCCAGGGCATGGGGGGGGCGGCGGCCAAGGGCCAGGCCCTAGGGTTTCCCCCCCTAGGTGCCTTGCCCCCTACTCCAAAGGGGTGCGGCTGCCCTAGGGGGTCCCACCCCCTTAGCCGCATGAGGAGAGGGCCCAGGGGGGGGCGCACAGCCCCTTGAGGGCTGTGGTGTTCCCCCTTGTGGCCCAATAGGCCCAGAACTACTTCCGGAACCCCCGAAACCCCTTTCGGTCGTCCGCCGATTTCCCGATGCTCCCCGGAACACTTCCGGACTCCGAAACCTTTCATCCTATATATCAATCTTCGTCTCCGGACCATTCCGGAGACCCTCGTCACGTCCGGGATCTCATCCGGGACTCCGAACAACCTTCGGTAACCATGCACTCTTCTCACTAACAACCCTAGCGTCACCGAACCTTAAGTGTGTAGACCCTGCGGGTTCGGAAACCATGTAGACATGACCGAGACACTCCCAGGTCAATAACCAATAGCGGGATCTGGATACCCATATTGGTTCCCACATGTTTCTCGATGATCTCATCGGATGAACCACGATGTCAAGGATTCAGGCAATCCCGTATACAGTTCCCTTTGTCTCGTCGGTATGTTACTTGCCCGAGATTCGATCGTCGGTATCTCTATACCTAGTTCAATCTCGTTACCGGCAAGTCTCTTTACTCGTTGCCGTAATACATAATCCCGTGACCAACTACTTAGTCACTTTGAGCTCATTGAGATGACGTATTACCGAGTGGGCCCGGAGATACCTCTCCGTTACACGGAGTGACAAATCCCAGTCTCGATCCATGTCAACTCAACAGACACCCTCGGAGATACCTGTAGAGTACCTTTATAGTCACCCAGTTACGTTGTGACGTTTGGCACACACAAAGCACTCCTACGGTGTCAGTGAGTTACATGATCTCATGGTCATAGGAACTTATACTTGACATGCAGAAAACTATAGCGATAACTGACACGATCAAAAGCTATGTTAACGTTTGGGTCTCGTCCATCACATCATTCTCCTAATGATGTGATCCCGTTATCAAATGACAACTCATGTCTATGACCTGGAAACCGCGGTCATCTTTGATCAACGAGCTAGTCCTGTAGAGGCTCACTAGGGACACAAAGTCTGTCTATTCATCCACACGTGTATTTGAGTTTCCAATCAATACAGTTATAGCATGGATAATAAACGATTATCATGAACAAGGAAATATAATAATAACTCTTTTATTATTGCCTCTAGGGCATATTTCCAACACATATTTATTATTCCCTTTATATTCGACGAGAAGCCAGTCGGGACCTTCATACTGAGAAGGCATTCAAAGAAGATTTCTTTCTCTTCTTTCGTAAGAGCATAGCTGGCAGGACCTTCATACTGCTTCGGAGGGATGCCGTCTTTTTCGTGCAAACGTTGCAGGTCCTCCCGTGCCTCAGCTGTATCTTTTGTCTTTCCATACACGCCCAAGAAGCCTAGCAGGTTCACGCAAAGGTTCTTCGTCACGTGCATCACGTCGATTGAAGAGCGGACCTCTAGGTCTTTCCAGTAGGGTAGGTCCCAAAATATAGATTTCTTCTTCCACATGGGTGCGTGTCCCTCATCGTCATTCGGAACAGCTAGTGCGTCGGGGCCCTTTCCAAAGATTACGTGTAAATCATTGACCATAGCAAGTACGTGATCACCGGTACGCATGGCGGGCTTCTTCCGGTGATCTGCCTCGCCTTTGAAATGCTTGCCTTTCTTTCGACATTGATGGTTGGTCGGAAGAAATCGACGATGGCCCAGGTACACATTCTTCCTGCACTTGTCCAGGTATATACTTTCAGTGTCATCTAAACAGTGTGTGCATGCGTGGTATCCTTTGTTTGTCTGTCCTGAAAGGTTACTGAGAGCGGGCCAATCGTTGATGGTCACGAATAGCAACGCCTTTAGGTCAAATTCCTCCTGTTTGTGCTCATCCCACGCACGTACACCGTTTCCATTCCACAGCTGTAAAAGTTCTTCAACTAATGGCCTTAGGTACACATCAATGTCGTTGCCGGGTTGCTTAGGGCCTTGGATGAGAACTGGCATCATAATGAACTTCCGCTTCATGCACATCCAAGGAGGAAGGTTATACATACATAGAGTCACGGGCCAGGTGCTGTGATTGCTGCTCTGCTCCCCGAAAGGATTAATGCCATCCGCGCTTAAAGCAAACCATACGTTCCTTGCGTCCTTTGCAAACTCCTCCCAGTACTTTCTCTCGATTTTTCTCCATTGCGACCCGTCAGCGGGTGCTCTCAACTTCCCGTCTTTCTTACGGTCCTCACAGTGCCATCGGATCAACTTGGCATGCTCTCTGTTTCTAAACAAACGTTTCAACCGTGGTATTATAGGAGCATACCACATCACCTTCGCAGGAACCCTCTTCCTGGCGGGCTCGCCATCAACATCACCAGGGTCATCTCGTCTGATCTTATACCGCAATGCACCGCATACCGGGCATGCGTTCAGATCGTTGTATGCACCGCGGTAGAGGATGCAGTCATTAGGGCATGCATGTATCTTCTGCACCTCCAATCCTAGAGGGCATACGACCTTCTTTGCTGCGTATGTACTGTCGGGCAATTCGTTATCCTTCGGAAGCTTCTTCTTCAATATTTTCAGTAGCTTCTCAAATCCTTTGTCAGCCACAGCATTCTCTGCCTTCCACTGCAGCAATTCCAGTACGGTACCGAGCTTTGTGTTGCCATCTTCGCAATTGGGGTACAACCCTTTTTTGTGATCCTCTAACATGCGATCGAACTTCAGCTTCTTCTTTTGACTTTCGCATTGTGTCCTTGCATCGACAATGACCCGGCGAAGATCATCATTTGGTTCCTCTTGATCTTCAGCAGCTTCACCCGTTGCAGCATCATTGGGCACATCGTCTGCTTCCTCTTGATCTTCACCAGCTCCCCCCATTGCAGCATCACCGTATTCAGGGGGCACATAGTTGTCATCGTACACTTCTTCTTCGCCGTCTTCCATCATAACCCCTATTTCACCGTGCCTCGTCCAAACATTATAGTGTGGCATGAAACCCTTGTAAAGCAGGTGGGAGTGAAGGATTTTTCGGTTAGAGTAAGACATCGTATTCACACATTGAGTGCATGGACAACACATAAAACCATTCTGCTTGTTTGCCTCTGCCACATTTAGAAACTCACGCACGCCCTTAATGTACTCGGAGGTGTGTCTGTCACCGTACATCCATTGGCGGTTCATCTGCGTGCATTTATATATAATTAAGTGTGTCAAAAACCATTACAGAACATCATAAATAGATAATTAAGTGACCAAATGGATAAAAGTTCATCATCACATTAAAACCAAAGTACATACATATATATAGTTCTCATCTAACAACATATATAGCTCTCCATACACATCGAAACTATGTAAAACATTTCAACGCGAAAACAAATGCTATCATAATCGCAACCAAGGTAACAATTGATCCAACGGCATAATGATACAAAGCCTCGGTATTAATGGCATATTTTCTAATCTTTTTAATCTTCAACCGCATTGCATCCATCTTGATCTTGTGATCATCGACGACATCCGCAACATGCAACTCCAATATCATCTTCTCGTCCACAATTTTTTTTATTTTTTCCTTCAAGAATTTGTTTTCTTCTTCAACTAAATTTAACCTCTCGACAATAGGTTCCATCTTGATCTTGTGATCATCGATAACTTCCGCAACATGCAACTCCAATTCCATCTTCTCCTCCTCCATTTTTTCCAATTTTTTCTTTAACGAAATGTTTTCCTCTTCAACTAAATTTAACCTCTCCACAAGAGTGTCGGTTGGAATTTCCGGTTCAACTACCTCCTAGACATAATAAAACATCTATGCATGTCAGGTTGGTCGGCATAACTATCATAAGCACTAAAACAAATAGTTATAAATTAAAGATAATATACCACATCCGAATCGTAGACCGGACGAGGGCCCACGTGGGCGGATATCAAAACCATCGCACTATATAATAACAAGCAATAATAAACGTAAGAAAATTAGACAAATATCTATCTAAAGCAATAATAAAAGTAAGAAAAGCATGGACATAACAAGAGGCTCACCACGGTGGTGCCGGTGACGAGAGCGGCGGGGGCGATCGACGGCGGCGAAGACGGGGACGGGACGTGACGGACCGCTAAACCTAGACAAATCTCGAAGAAAATAGAGCTTCGAGAGGAGAAAAGCTTAACTAGTGTGGCTCGGGCATTCCACCGAACATGTTGTGTGCATAGGAGGTGAGCTAGAGCACCACTAACCCCTCTCCCCCTCGGCCAGAAAAAAAACAGAGCAGTGAGCTCTGCTCTTGAGTGAGGGGGTATATATAGGCAACTCACTGGTCCCGGTTGGTGCTACAAACCGGGGCTAAAGGGGTGCCTTTGGTCCCGGTTCATAAAACAAACCGGGACTAATAGTGGTGGGCCAGGAGCAAGAGCCATTGGTCCCGGTTTTTAGCTCCAACCGGGACCAATAGGTCCAGACGAACCGGGACCAATGGCCCACGTGGCCCGGCCGGCCCCCTGGGCTAACGAACCGGGTCCAGTACCCCTATTGGTCCCGGTTCTAGATTGAACCGGGGCTAATGGGCTGGACCAATGCCCTGTTTTCTACTAGTGATTAGTCCTCTTCACTTGTACTGAACTCCCTACAAAGCTGTTTGCCCTTCCCGAAATTGTAATCGGACCACATGGGAAACAAAAATATAGCCGACTCAAACAACTTTCATGCGTGGACAACACATACTCGAGGGAGTGGTCGTCTTTCTTCATGAAATCCATTCGATGAAACATTGAAACATGATGGAGTGGTATTCTAAGTGGATTTCGAAAAGGCTTAATAAAGTAAAGTGCCCATTCTACAGCAAGCTTGGCGTCTGAAAGGGTTTGATGCGGCTTGGGGGAAGCAGGTCGAATGCTTTGTACAGGAAGGCAACGTTGAAATCAAGATTAATGACGACATAGGTCATTACTTCCAGACGTAAAATGGATTGAGATAGGGGATCTAATGTCTCTTATATTGTTTAATGTTGTCGTTGACATGTTGGCCGTTCTCGTCAATAGAGCTAAGGAGGACGGCCAGGTAGGTGGTTTAATCCTACCTCTAGTAGATGGTGGGGTGTCCATTCTCCAACATGCCAATACACCATTATGTTTATGGAACATGATCTAGCTAAGGCAAGGAATATGAACTAGTTTCATGCCTTTTCGAACAACTGTTTGTGCTAAAGATTAATTTTAATAAGAGTGAGATGTTCTGTTTTGGATGTGCCAAAGAAGAACATGATAATTATAAACCGTTGATCGGTTGTGAGCTAGGATCTTTACCGCTTAGATATCTGAGAATCCCAATTCATCATCGTAAACTTACCAACAAAGAATGGAAGTGTATTGAAGATCGATTTGAAAAGAAATTGAGCTGCACGAAGGGCAAGCTCTTATATTATGGGGGGCGTTTAATCCTTATTAACTCAATGCTGACGAGTATGCCGATGTTTTCCTCCTATCCGTCTTTGAGGAACCGGTAGGCGTACCGAAAAGATTGGATTTGTATCAATCTCATGTTTTCTGGCAAATCGATGAAAACAACACCAAATATAGGTTCGCCAAGTGGAACATTAATTATCTGTAGAGCGAAGGACCGGGGTAAGTATTATACGCATTCGACATGCGTATCACAAATGATCCGTGTTTGTGACACGCCACTCCATGTCCATTATGCATGTTTGCTTATGCATGCATAAATAGTACAAGCATATAAATATATGCATGTGTGTTTGCCTAATTAATCAAGACAAACTTTGTGAAGTCTAAGTTTTTACCACTAATGAAACTATCAATTTGTTCTTTTGTTTTTATATATAAACTTTACACACATGCATGCATGCATGCATATACTAAATCTATACAAAATTAGAATGCCTATATATTGTCTCATTGTTTCTTCTCTCTTATTATCTCACTCACTCACAATCTCATCATTTTCACACATCCTCTCAGAGAGCATCTACGTCCATGAATGAAAAAAAAGCCAAGCTGCCATCAAAGGAATATGGATTCTCATTGTGAATCTTCTCCGCGTATACACGCAATTCTTTGTGTATATGCAGAGAATATTCATATTGACAGTCCATATCCACCACAAAGTGTGCAATGATGACCGAAGCTTAATCCTATTGGATGGCGCGGCTATTTTTTTAACTGAAAAAGGCTTTCGCCCCGCTTTATATTATAAAGCAAACCGCCCAAACCAAGCATCCAAAAAGGTTCAACAAGACAAACACACACACACGGAGGTCCACAAGAACACAAAGAGGTCACAAGGGTTAATGCTGAGGGCACAGCACAACAAACCCTAAAAAACAAAACACACACACCACATAGCACCCGGAGAGCAGCTAGTCAGGTGTTGGGGGAGGAGGCGGCAGCAGGGGCACCATGCGGAGAGCCATCGAGCGAAGGTCGGCGAGGCGGGTGGTGATGACGTCCCGGTCCTGGGGGTGGCTAAGCGGCCACCAAAGCTGCAAGTAGCCACACATTTTAAAGATCGCGTCAGTCGCACGTCAGAGAGGCACTTCCTGAATATAAAGCTTATTGCGGATGGTCCAAAGCTTCCAGGCGAGGACCCCAACACACATCCATCTAATATGGCGGTAGCGAGGGGGGGAAGCGTTGAGCTCTGCAAGTTAAGTCGGGGAAGTTGGTGTTGCACCACTGTCCCCCGACCGTCTCGCGGAAGCAAGCCCACAGGAACTGGGCAGTGGAGCACGAGAAGAAGATGTGGTTAGCATCTTCGATCGTGCCACAGATGGGGCACATCCCATTGCCCGGACCGTTACGCTTGAGGACTTCAACCCCAGAAGGGAGGCGTCCACGGATCCATTGCCACAAGAAAATCCTGATCTTCAGAGGTAGGCAGATGTCCCAGATCAGGCTAAAGGGCTCCGGGGCCGCCGAGGGAGCAATGGCGGCGTACAAGGACTTCGTGGAGAAGCGGCCAGACGGCTCAAGGCGCCAGGAGAGGGAATTCGGGGTCTCCTCGACGTCCATCGGCATCAGGGCGATGTCCTGGAGGAGGGGTCCCAAGCAGCCACCTCGAGGGGGCCGAAGGGGCGCCGGAAAGCGAGACGCCCTAAGTCAATAAGGGCCGTCTCGACAGAGACCCGAGGGTCAACCGCAATGGCGAAAAGTTCTGGGAACCGCGCAGCCAAGGGGGAATCCCCTAACCAACGGTCGAACCAGAACAGGGTCGAGGACCCGGAGCCAACCGAGATGGACGTGCCAATGCGGAGGATGGACAGAAGCTGGATCACCGACTGCCAGAACTGGGATCCACCCGTACGCTGGCAGAAGGCAAGAGGTTGGCCCCTAAGGTATTTATTACGGATGATGGTAAGCCAGAGGCCTCCCTCTCCATTGGCGATATGCCAAAGCCAGCAGGTCAGGAGAGCAATGTTCATGCGTCGAGAGGACAAGATCCCAAGGCCACCCTGGTCTTTGGGTTATTTAAGCTAGTCGAGTCGCTCCTCATGCGGCGAGGTGTGGCTAAACTAGTACTATAACCTTTCCGGGCAGGCTATGGCTGCGAAGGGTCATATGTTTTCTGAGTTCCTTCTATCCGAAACTCGGCAAATTTGTGACCCTTGAACTTCTGCCCAACCATGTGATCGCCGTCTCACGTGTATCTTTACTGAGTTTCTACCGTATGCAAGTTGGAATATACGTGCATTTTTTTAAACAAAAATGTATGGTCTTAACCAGGCGGGGTTGGGTGTTTAGTCCCACCTCGCCGCGCGAGCAGCCACATGACTGGCCTAAATAGCCGTGTACTCCAAAAGCACTAAGCTTCTTTCTTAACCATCAATGCTCTCTTTTTGAAGCAGATGAACAATCGTTTATTGTGTAACATGATAGTCCAACACCTTCAGAAAATGAGGATTGATGGATCTACTCACATGGAGAGAGTGTTTTTAATTTAAATCATTTTCCCACTTAATTACCCTTTCTTTGTTCTTTTACTTTAGGATAATTTTATTGTACACGAGAATTCATCTGCATACGGGTACCCAATAGTCATCATTCCATGATGAAACCATCGATGACATAGAATAGAAGAAATGACCATGGGCCGGCGTCAGTTGGTGGTGACCTTGACCGTTTTGCGGCTGTGCGGATGCACAATCGCTGGACCGCCTGTCAGGTCTTTACCGAGTTACAAGGCTACAAAAGAAAAAGAAAAATAGAAAGTGTAGAGCGAGGGACGGACCAGCAAACCTTCCTACTTAGCGGTATCATTTATAGTCACACACCTTCACTCCGGCCAAAAGGCCTATTCAAATTTTGCCATACATACAAATGTTATTATCTCAGCTGCGTCCTGCTACAAGTGGCATTGGAGCTACCACCCCGGTCCACACACATGACACAACACAACAGTGGCGCTGGCCATCAACTCGAACAAGGAAAATTACACACACATAGTGACATATTAGCGGATTAATGCTCTAATAAGCATGCCTTATTGTCTTACAGAAACGATGTAAACACACTGTAAGCATATATGCGCTCCCCTCTCACATCTGGTTGCTCCACATCCATGCTGGCAGGCACCCTGCAATAGTATTTGGAAGAAGAAGAAAACGAGCAAGGATACCGTGTCAATACAAAAGACATGCGGAGTTTTCAATTCACAAGCTTATTTCAAATTGCAAGATGAGATAGAACCAAATCAAACAAAAAAAATAGCTATTAGCTCACATGAGTATGGGAAGCTGAAGCATAGGGCCGGTTTGTTGAGAGTCTGCTCCTGCTGATCTGCCACAAGGATGTAGAAGTGGCCCATGACCCCCGTGTGCTGCCGCTCGCTGCTGTAGTTGGAGACTATGGTCAGCACCTCACCGTCGCTTACCTTCACCGTACCCGGCTCCGGATAGCACGTCGACATGCCGACGACGTATCCCTCCTCGTTCCCGGCCTCCTGCCCTGTGCCGTAGATTGGCATGGACTTGCAGAGCAGGCGGCCGTCCTGATAATAAGATATGAGTTGTTGTTGTGTTTAATTTGTTGAGATGAGAATCCATGCTTCTGATCCATTCCAAAGCTAGAAATGGAGTATGGTTGTATGAACGAGTTTAATGTCGATGGTTTCTGTAATTCACTCTTGTATGAATAGGTGATATATACCTGGCCGTGCAACGAGGAACCGAGGCCACCTCTATGCAGGTGTGCAACGGCGTAGACCAGGTCGCCTCCACGGGACACCATTTCTTTGGTCGTCTGCGTGTCGACACAGTTGTTTCTCGCTCGGTCAGCCGAGCTGCATTCGTCCACACGATACTCTATCTGCAAAGGCGGTCATTTTTCAACAATTGCTAATGCTTGAACAACCTACGTAGTTGCTAATATGAGATATAGAGACCAGGAAGAGAGAGAGTAGATACTATATACAAACCTTGCAATAAGGCTTGGGGCTTCCATCGAAGAGAGCCGTATCGGTGACATCAAGAATGTAGATCCTCACCGGCACAACGGCGGCGGCGCTCCAGTCAAGCCACGACACGGTGTACCGGAGGAAGAGTTTCCGCGGCGGCTGGCCATTGTTGGCGAACGCGTCCTCCACCCTGCACCGTAAGCTATCGTAGCAGCAGTGTATCCCGCCGACGTAGCCGTTCCCGATGCGGTTGCCGGTCTCGTCGACGGTGACGTTGTACGCATCGCACCTGCACTCGGTGCAGGCGAGCTTGTCGGCGGCGCCGCGCGTGTCGATGGCGTGCACGTTGATGAGCCACCGCTCCTCGTACCCGGCCGCGGCTGGGGCGCCGATCTCGATGCCGTACGGGTCGGGCACCCACGTGGCCGTTTGCCGGGTCTCGGAGCCCAGCCCGAAGTACTGGCCCAGCAACTCCTTGCAGGGGCCGGAGTTGGTGATGGGGATCCTGCTGGGGCCGTAGTAGGGTGAGACGAGCCAGTGGTGGAGGTAGGTCTCGTGGAGAGGGACTGGGGAGCCGGCCTCGTCGACGACCTCGCCGTTGAAGCTCTTGATCGCGACGTGGCCGCGGGGGAAGTCGACGTCGTAGTACCACTTGTTGGCGACGCCGCCGGGGCGGAGGAAGAAGGGCGGGGACAGGAACGTCTGCGTCTTCAGCAGGGGGCCTCGCACGTTGACCGCTCCCGTCGTCGGAAGGAAAGCAGCGGCTGCTGATGACACTAGCGTGACGATGCCCAGGAGCATGCTCGTCTTCATCCTGTCACCTCCTGCTGCTGTTGCTGCTGACACTTGAAAGTACAACTGATTAAGACAACTCATGAAATTAATAATACCTAGTACTGACGAGAGAGATGAACTCTCTCGAAATTAACAGATGAGATTTGGCTGATTTGTTGGAATGGCGGCCGGCCTTGTGTTTCACAAATGCAAAGAGTTGGATGTTTCACAAATGCAAATGAGGCTATCATAAGCACGCCAGCCATTGTTAGGCTGAATCAGGCATAAGATAATACTTGAAGAGATAGATAGATAGAGCCTAGCGATGCATTCTTCTGCCAAGTGAAACATGGCGAAGCTAGGGAACGAAGCAGTGGTGAGAAGAGAGACAAGTGAAGAGCATGAGACGTACCAAGCTGCTGCTGGCTGGCCTGCTGCATGCTATCCGTGGGTGGTGTAGGTGTATGTCTGGTGCACTAGAGCACGGGCACCACTGGCTCTTATAAACTGGGCGGGTAGCTTGGATGCACGACGGTAAGCTAGTCCACGTCGACACTCCCAAAGGGCGCAGGCCAACTTCATGCTGCAGTGATGCACAATAGTAAAAATTACTGTGGCTACAGTCACCAAAGAGAATGGCTACCAGTTTGCCCGGGGGCCTGGCTACGCCGCTAGACTCCAACGTGGTGGAAGCAAGTTAGGTTTCAGCTACGGCTGGCTGCGTTGTCTGTACGGACGTGCACGTGCTTCAGTTTTAGGGAATAGCTTCCGTCGTCGGAAGGACTATGACCACACGCATCTGATCTCCATGTCCGGTTGTGAGTCGTGAGGGATGTACGTGGAACAAAGTCTACCAAGTTGGTATATACTACTACTACTTTCTGATAAAGGAGTTTTACTGTCCAAAATACTCTAAGCCTACCGAACCATTAAAAACCACGACCAGTAAATTGGAATGGATGGAGTAGAAGTGAAAGCCGCGCTTTGCTGCGGCTGCTCTATCACACTGACAAACTAAACGGAGGTTTGGTTGGATGAAAAATCAGAAACATATTCATCAGAAACGTACTTGTGATGTACGTGTGACCTTGCAGTCGGAACAAAGTCTATCTACTAACTTGATACTACTTATATCAAGACTTCTGATTAGAGAGGTTTTGCTGTCCAAAATACTAAGCCTACCGAATCATTCAAACTAGAAGTGAATGCCGCGCTTTGCTGCGGCCGCTCTACCATACTGGCAAAGAAAATGAAGGTTTCGTTGGATGAAAAATCAGAAAAATATTCATCAGTGAGTCATGTACTTAATGCATTACATATTCCTGTCCTATGATGACAGTACAGTTAAGATCATGTAAGAGAATCTATGGCCGGGGGCCTTATACCCGTCTCAAACGCCTGCTTGGGCTGATCGGTCAATAACTGGCCACAAAAGACCGACCCCCGCGCGCGCTTCAAACCTCTGGATTGTCCCGAGCCCCTTATATCTAGCCCAAATATGAGGCGGATATGGCGTGCCACGAGCGCGTCTGGGCGCGTCATCCACCTTCAGCCCGGCCCACCCCGATACAACAGATATAGCCACCGATTAGCCTTAGACCACAGTCCGCTCAATCCACTCCACTCTTCGTGTCCTATCCTCTTCCCAATCTGTATTTTCCTCTCTGGAACCATGACGGATGATCGCAGTGGGCCCGACTCTGGCGGCGACGAGAGCAACGTTGATGCGGTCGCTCTCCGCATTGCTTTGCGCCGCTCACGTATAGATCAGGGCGGTAGCAGTGAAGGCATCTCACGGAGCGACGCGCCGTCCCTCTTCGCCCGTCATCGCAGTGCAGGCGAAGTTGTCAGACCCTCTCGTCCGGCGCGCAGCACCGATGGGAACGCCACCCGCTCCGCCCCACTCCAGGTACGCTGTCCCACCGTCACCACATCCATTGTACCTCTGGAGGGCATTCACGGGCACCGCTGGGTGCTTGTGCCTTGCCAGCGCCGAAGGAGGCCATGGCGGCGGGCAATGTGGTGGCGAGATGCCAGACACTAGCGCGCCGGTCGATCATGAGGACATGCTCATCGCGTCCATCCTCCGGTAGTCCTTACAAAGGCAGAGACGGAAGCGCGGCCGCTGAGGCGGAAGAGCGCCAAGCGCTCCGGCTCTCAATTGAGGTGTCGGAGCGCAAGGCGTCAGCGAAGGTGAGGAGGCACGCCCAGGAGCAAGAGCGCTTGCTCCGGAGGCTTGCCGGGGGTCACATGAAGTTGTCGGACGACTCCATGACGAATCAAGCTCGAATGACAATGAGACGATCCTCTGGCAGCCGACACCTACACCAAAGGCCAAAGAAGCACGGCCGACCGCAAGGGGAAGGGGGCGGGGAGGAAATAGTGATTTCCTCCGCCTTTTCCCATTTAATTAAGTTCATTTTATCATATGTTAGGGTATTGTCCGATTGAAACTGCATCTTTTGGTCGTCCGCTGATCGTTTATGCTAGAATTATGCCTGATTTAACTAGATTTGGTGCTAGTTCGTTGATCTAAGTTTATCTATATACGTGCATGCGTTCAATGGATATGAGGGGCTGATTTAAGATACATGGGTGATGACGCACCAAAATGCGAAGTGTCGTGCGGGCGTTTGAGGGACCGGATTTGCTGTCTTGGATTGTAGATGCTCTAATATCTAAGATATCAGTAAATCAAGGTAGCAAGTTTATGTTCACTACATGGCAGCAACATGCCAACATCCATATAGGATTTAACGCATGACATATTCGCATGATGACATCTACTCAAATTAGCATGATACTTGTGTAGGCTAGTAAACAATGCAAAAGGATATATAAATACTATTGTCTCTTGTGATCTCTAATTCTTAACTCATAATGTTGCTCGGCTTGGTTACTGTAGCAAGTACTCACCAGAACTTTGTATCTTTATGTTCTATTTTGACATAACAAGGTTTCCTGGTCGGTCGGTCCTCAAATTTCATCGTCCACATTCACATATCTCATATCGGATCCCCTATATCCATACAGAATCATGCAATCATGAGCGGACATAGAAACTGATATACAAATGCATTCACCAAAAGATCACAGCCGGATGCAAATTTAAACAGGAGCAACAAAAACATCCCGAGTCTTGTCCTGTCATTCCACGATCAGGTCATGGGAAGCTCGGGTGCCGCCGAGGCCAGTGCTTGTATGCACCCGAACGAGCTGTGGAGAGTGACAGACGTCCACTGGCGGCATCTACGTGGACGGAAAATTGTCCGGAATGCCCCCAACCGGCCGTCGAATCCTTCTCGACCCAACCTGGTCCGACGGCGCAATCCTTGTCGGCGGCAGGATGGATGGGGTTCGGGTTTCTAGGCGGGCCGGGGGTGGGGGGACAGCTGCTCGTCCATGTCCGCATCCACTCTCGACGACACCGCTGCCGCTTCCCTCCCACGCTGTCGGTGATGCCGGTTCCTCATGGTGATGTTCTTCGGCTTGCACAACGAAGCTGAGGACGGGACGCCGGCGGACACAACCTATGTCGCGGTGGCCGGGGACGGAGTAATCGACATCTAGGGCGGCGGATTGGGACCGGCTGTGAGCATGGGGAGCAAGGGCGGCGGACGATGAGGGCTCGGACGAGGGAATGGGAGGAAGAAGGTGGCAAGAAGAGGAAGGGTTTTGTGGATTTGGTGCAAGTTGTGGTGGGGTAGGGTTGTCGGGTCTGACGTGGTGGACGCACTAGGGCGACGCCATACCCGCCTCATATTTGGACTGGATATGAGGGTGCCGGTTAGTCCTTGTGTTTGAGGCCCGTTTAAGGAGCCCGTATGGGTCGCATTTTTGTGACCGATTAGTAACCAGATCGTCTGAACGGGTGTATGAGGCGAGTTTGGGGCGTCCGACTGTAGATGCTACGAGTGAGGCACTTTGATACCACAAATGATAATTTGGTAAGCATCTCAAAGTAGACCACTGACAACAACAAAAAATGCAAGAGTTGGATATTAAGGAAATCTGACAGTGTAAGAGCATCTACAGGCGAGCGCCCCAAACCCGTCTCATATGCCCGGGTGAGCCACCCTGTCACTGACTGGTCATGATTTTTCGACCTAGATGGCCCCCTCAAACGGGCCTCAAACGCCAGGGCTGACCGGCACCCCTCATATCCAGCTTAAATATGGGACGGATATGGGGGCGCACGGGTACGAACGTCATGTAGGACTGATGATGGGGTCCCACGCGGACTCGCCCGAAAACCCGGCGGTCCGACGGATGCCTCCTCCGTTGACGCGTAGTGAACACCGCGTGGCGCCGCTCCTGCTCGCCTCCATAGACCAAATCCGTCTATTTAAGCCGGTCTACGTCCCGCAACCCTAGCCCATCCACACCCCCTCTCTCTGTGCCGCCAGTCTTATCCCATGCACCTCCTCCATCTCTCGCTCCGGCCCTCCGCCATGGTCCAGAGAAAGATCACCTACTACACAATGCTCACACCGGAGCACCGGTACTAGATCCAGCAGGAGATCCGGGCGAGACAAGCCGCGCGCGCTGCCTGCATCACTCCCGGGCTGCCTCCGGTCTCGCCGGAGCCGGAGGAGGAGGAGCAGCTGGGGAAGAGCAGGTCGAGGAGTTGGCTCCGATGGAGGTGGAGTAGGCGGAGTCGAAGCTGCGAGGCATCAACATGGAGCTGGCGTAGTTCTCCGTCTCCCAATCGAAGAAGATGGCAGAGAAGCAGGCCATCCTGGAGTCCATCCAGGATGAGCCGGGAGTTCCTCCGGCACGAGCAGTCGGTGTCCGACGTGCTCTTCATCAAACTCGATGCGGAGATAAGAGGAGGAGGATGCCAGAGTGGAGCAGTCGGAGGCGCCGGAACTGCAGCTGCCGCCCATGCTGCCGTAGCCGGGCACGGAGATCGTAGACGTCTCCGACAAAAAGTAGCTAGGTGATCGACGTAGTATGTAGGCTTTTTATTATTTCTTTTTATGGATTTAATAATTTAGTATGAGATATTCGGATGCAACTCGTGAAATTTGAGGCGTACTCGGTCACTGCCTACGGACGGTCTCGGGCGAATCGGAAGGCATTTGAGGATGATATTTGACATATGGGTGCGTAGATGTTATAACATGGCAAAGCTACGGAACGAAGCAGAGGTGAGAAGAGAGACAAGTGTAGAGGCCGAGACGCACCAAGCTGCTGCTGGCTGGGCTGGTGCTATCCTATCCGTAGGTGCACTAGAGCACGGCCACCACTGGCTCTTATAAATTGGGCGGGTAGCTTGGGTGCACGACGGTAAGCTAGTCCACGTCGACACTCCCAAAGGGCACAGGCCAACTTCAGTGGTAAAATGTGTTTGCTTTTTTTTTTAGAATCAGTAAAAAGTATTTATTGTGGCTACAGTCGCCAAAGAGAATGGCTACCACGGCCCGGGGCCTGGCTACGCCGATGACACTCCAACAGGGAAGCGAGTTGGGTTTCAGTCACGGTTGGCTGCGCTGTCGTACGTCCACGGGCTTCACTTTTCGGGAATAGCTACCACGCATCTGATCTCCATGTCCTGTTGAAGACAAGGCTCGTGATGTATGTGTGACCTTGGAGACTTGCAGTCCGAACAAAGTCTATACTCCTTCCTTTCCGGTTTGTAGGACTTATTTCAAAGTTTGTCTTTTCATTTTATAAGGCTCAATTTGATTGTTCTAAGATGCATTAAATCATTGCATGCAAGTATTAGGCTAGTCGTAGTGGTAGTATCATAGCTAGTATCATGCATGCCAACTAGGCAATTTTGATGAGGTGTAATAGCATTAAATGAAGAAAGAGAGGGTGTAGTATCATATCATGATACCGTATCATATTAAATGCTATGCTACTTTGTGTCATGCATGGCAATAAATAAAGTACTACATGATACTAATATATGATACTATGCATTAGGGAGGTAGTATCATACACTAGTATCATATGCATGATACTAGTATATGATATTTCCCATTACAACCATCCTTTAGGCATGTGCCAATGCTAGTTTCTTAGCGCGGTTTCATAGGCATTTTGCTTATGTGGCATACTATTTAATGAAGAAAGAGAGTGAGGTTGTAGCTCAGCTAAGCTACAACACTTGCACGTGGCCATAGACAAAAGAAGTGTTTAGCCCAATCACATGCATGCATGAGGACTAAATCATTAATTAAGATACAACACATAAAAGACAATGCATTGTACTACTTGTTTCTTAAACTTTTAATGCTTCTATGATAACGTGCTTATATACAATGCATTGGTACAGACCTAAGAGAAAATTGACTAATGCATGTACTTTATGCATGTATGTATTGCAATTAATGCATTGGTAAACATAATTTTTTGAGAAAAATAAGAGCATTAATTGGGTGCTTTTGCAAACTACAAAAAGTATTCCACCACTCGCAATCTACTACCTCATTTTCGGTTTAGAGCAAGTACAATAGAGCTGAGTCAGCAGGCTATAAGGAATAAACTAATATATTTCTGCTTAGTTGGAGGAAATAGAAGAAGAGAGAAAAGGTAAGCGGGCTCTTCGCGAAAAGCCAACTCTAGCACGTGCTCCTAGGCACTTTGTGAGAATGAAAGGTGAGACACATAATAAAAAAGTATTACACTCTTTTAATCTACTATTGTACATGTTGTCTATAAGATGGGTTGTAAATGACATGGCATTGACTTATAGCTAGCAGCTGGCTATACTATTAACCATGCTCTTATAGGGCTCAATTCAAAAATCTTACCAACGTAGATGGTGAGTGGTGGAACAATTTTTGTATTCAAATGCACACAATTAATGCCCTCATTTTCCTCATAATTTCATGTTACCAATGCATTAATTGCAATGCATGCATACATAAAGTACATGCATTGATCAATTTTCTCTTAATCTTTACATGCAATGATTTAAAACGGAAAATCAGATTGATCAATGCACCATGAAATCTGAACATGTGATGGGGAACAATCAAATTGAGCCTTATAAAACAAAAAATCTAAAATTTCGAGTAAGTTCTATAAACCGGAAAGGAGGGAGTACCTTGATTGATGAGATTTTTGAATTGAGCCCTATAAACCGGAAAGGAGGGAGTACTTACTTATATCAAGACTTTTGATTGGAGAAGTTTTATTGTCCAAAATACTCTTAAGCCTACCAAATCATTCAAACTAAAAGTGAAAGTCGTGCTTTGTTGCGGCCGCTCTGTCATACTGACAAAGAAAACGAAGGTTTGGTTGGATGAAAATCAGAAACATATTCATCAGTGAGTCGTGTACTTTATGCACTGCAAGCATCTACGGCCGGGGGCCTTAAAACCGTCTCAAACGCCCGGGTGAGCTGATCAGTGAGTGACCGGTGACATAAACTGACCCACAAGGCGCCTTAAACCGTTCTCAAACGCCCGGGCAGTTCACAAAAAAAAAACACCCACCCGGACGCCTCAAACCATTCTCAAACACCTGGGTTGTCCGGCGCCACTCATATCCGACCAAAATATGAGGCGGATATGAGATGCGTCCACTACAGTCAGCCCGGTCCACCCAGGAATATCCCCACCGGTGAACCCTAAACCGCGTTCGCTCAATCCATTCCGCTCTCTCTGTCCCTCCTCTTCCCAATCTGTCCTTTTTTTCTCCGCTTTCGATCCATGGCGGATAATCGCAGCGGGGACAGCTCCGGAGGCGACGAGAGCGACGTCGATGTTCTCCACATTGCTTTGCGCTGCTCTCGTCTAGATCAGGGCAGAGGCAGCTCACGGAGTGACACGTCATCCCCCTTCGCCCATCTTTGTCGCAGTGCGGGCGACGTTGATGGGCCCTCCCGTCCGGCGCGCGGCACCGGTGTGAGCGCCACCCGCTCCGCCCCACTCCAGGTGCGACGTCCTGCCGCCACCGCATCCATTGTACCTCCGGAGGGCGTCCACGTGCAACGTTGGGTTCTTGTGCCTCGTCAGGGTTGAGGGAGGCCATGGCGGCGAGCGATGTGGCGGCGAGACGCCAGGCACTAGCGCGCCGGTCGATCACGAGGATGTGCTCATTGCATTCGTCCTCCCGTGGTCCCTACAAACATGGAAACGGATGCGTGGCGGCTTGTGGGGACCCCGACTTAAGAGTCGAGATCACCGAATGCACGTGTACAGTGATCCCAGAGATCAATGCTCACTGAACACACAGAAGCTGAATAACAAGAGTCTTACATCCGTACATACCGTCTTACACAAATTATGGCCATTATGGCCAAGTCTTACATAGACAAAGCCTCAAGGGCTGAATAGCAAATAACTCGAATAGCGGAAGTCTTCGAAGATAAGTAGAACCCATGCCATCTGCTTTAACCCTACAGGCATTCTGACTGGGATAGCATCCTAGTTCGCATGTTCGTCTCCATAGAACTCTTCTTCATATTCCTGTTCCTCCATGCCTGGCGAATTAAATAACCAGTGGCAAGCCAATGAGTACTTTGAATGTACTCGCAAGCAACACATGATTTGGTTCAATGTAACAATGCAATTGTACAACAATGAGCAATCTAGCTACGAGCTAGAATAAATATTCTACCATCAAGTATATGCATCAATAAATTCACGTAACCTCGAAGACAGGTTACCGATATCAACATGAATAGGATTCAGCTCAACGAGTCAAGACACCACCTTGTCTCATCACACACACATACTTTCACTGATATAGTAAAATTCTGGACATAGTTTAAGTAGCACCACCCAACTGTCAATGACCGTGGACACGGCTATTCGAATAGTTTTACACTCTGCAGAGGTTGCACACTTTACCCACAAGATCCGGGAAGCTTTCGTGTCACCCACGACCCCGCAGTACCTCAAGTACTCGGGGGAAGCACCCGGTCATTATCTTTCCTTAGACGACACTAACATAGGGTCCACTCGTTGGTGCACGGCCCTCAAGTACAAACAATAGATCACGGGACTTGCCCTATTTTCAATGTCACGCGTACATGAAGGGACCAACGGTGTGACCGGTGCCCTGTAAAAACAGTCATGGTCGTCTATCCAAGCACGACCCCGTCCCGGGAAAGACCTCAAGTCTTCCCGTCACTAGTAATGTGGGCACCATGCTAGTATCGGCCTAAGAAATCAATAATGCCCCGTCCCATAAGGGGTAGAGTGGTTGCACATGTTTGGTTGGGACGGTAGTCACACATAAATCCAATCCATCATTTCACTCATGCACAAGATCTTTATTGGCACATCACTTCTTCCTCAAGTGATGACCTAACTCAACATCACCCTCGGGCATTAGTGGCACCTGACGGGGTTTTCGAAAAGAATGCAACCACGAAGGTTTCATGGCACACATGCATCACTAAGCATCACTACTAACCATTTGCATTGCATCTAGCACATAGCAAGATCAAGAGTAAAGCATGCATCATGTGGTGGTTTTAAACTAGGTTACCACCGTAACTCTTATCATCATGCATTCGGAAACAAACGGGTTCCGAAGAACACAAGTGTATCATGGTCAAAGGGCTGCTTGCCTGGATTGGCTTGGTCTTCAATGTCTTCAAATCCTTCCCCTCCTTCTTCTTCAGCAACCTCGTCAAATACGGTATCTAATCGTCGCAAAATAACAACGGGAAAATAAGACCACAATAAAAATAGAAAAATCAAAGTGCTCAGAAAAATGTCAACTCATTTTTGTTAAATACTAGAGGGAAAACTAAGATGGCAAAAATTCTTAGTTTGAGTTTTGGAGTGGCAGAATGGGGTCCATGAATATTTGAACAGAAGTTTAAATGTTCAAATATGAATTTAAATGAACAGAACAGAAAAGGTTCATGGATATGTGTGAAAGTGACATCATTAAATAGGTTGTATTTTTACAAGTTTTTAGGAACTGGAATTAATTCATTTGGATATATATTTAATTATGTGGAATTATTTGAAATTCCATAGAAAAGAAAAAAAAGGAAAAACGCTGTGTGCCACTGGGCCAGAACGGCCACAGTGCAACGGCCCAGGGCGAATTCAGCCCACCGCACGGCGCCAGCGCGCGCCAGGGTTTTTTAAACCTGACGGGCGGGGCCCGGCGATCAGCGTCGGAGAGGGGGAGAGAGAGAGGTGAGGATAACAGGCGGGGCCCGCCTGTCATCTTCAACCTCGCGGCCAGAGAAGCGGCGAGCTCACCGGCGGCGGTATGGTGCACGGCGGGGCAAGCTACGGGCAGGAATGGACCCAGCGGAGAGTCGTCGTTCTAGTGGTGCTGGAGTTGGCCGCCGGAGGGGCCTGGTTCGTCGGCGGCGAGGTGGAACGGTGGCGAAGCGTCGGGAGGGTCCTGAAAGGCTTGCTCCGGGCTGCAACAAGAGTGGGAGAAAGAGGGGAATGGGTCAGTGAGGTCCGGTGGCTCCAGATCGAGCAAGAGCTGGGGCGGGGGGAGGCTATACCGTGAGATCACCGGTCGCCCGAGGTGGCGGAGCTCCGGTCGATCCCGTGCACAGAGGCTCTTCGAGGGCGAGTGGGAGGTGCTGGTATGCTCTTGGGGGTACGGGGAGGAGATGGATGCCAGTGGAGAGGCCCGGGGCATGCTTATATAGCCGGGCCCCGGTCCACCGTGGACCCGTGCGCCGACGAGGTTCCGGGCGAGGCCAGAGGCCGTGCAGGCACTTGTGATCGAGTCGGGGCCGTTCGTGGATGAGGTCTACGCCTAGGGGAGGGAAGAAGAGGAGCGGGGAAGCATCCAGAGAGCTCGTGCGTGTGAGGCCAGAGGTTGGAGCTCGCGGGCGGCCGGCGCGCGTGCGAGGGTGTCCACTGGAGGGAGAAGGAGGAGGGGGACAGCGCTGGGGAGAGTTGCGGACGCCGAGGCGCATTGAACGGCGCGAGGGGGAAGCACGAGGTGGTCGGGGGCGATGGATTGGGCGAGGCTACAGTGCGGGTGCGCACTGTAGCGCGCTCTGGAGCGTGCTTATCGCATGCCATGGCATGCCGTTGGCTCACTGGGCGTGTCCGCCGTGTCTGGGGGGTCCAGCACGAAGTAAACAACCCAGCTGTGGCTTTGGATGCTCTGGATGTCCAGTGAGAGAGGAGGGAAGCTGGTAGATGGGTAGAACTGGGCTGTCCAGCAAGGTAATTTGGGGTTTTCACCCTTCAATCATGGAGCTCTGGTTATGGGGGAGTTACTGGAGGTAGAATGTAACTAGGTGAAGCTGTGGTAGAAAGTTGAAGCAAAAGTAAATAGTAAAGGAGGTCAAGATGATGGTTTTGGTAAAATGGCAGAAGGTGTTTGATCATGTTTTGGGCAAGCAAATGATCTCCACTAGCCATGACACTTAACAGGATTAAATGTCATATGGAAATAGGGTGCCTCACCACAATTGGGCTTGATTGAAGAAACTAGCCAATGTAACTTTGGTGAACCCTAGAATTCAACAGAAATGGTTTCACCATGTTTAAGTCAAGCTAATCATTTCCCCTTGATGCACCACTTGGCGTAGTTTTATCATTTGGGGTTATGATCATGCTCACAAAGTTTGAAGCCCCAGGTAAAAAGTTGTTAATGTAAATTTGTTCAAATTTGAATTTGAACAGAAATGGTTTTGGGGTATTCTGATCAAGTTGCCCTTCTCCAAAGCTTGTGCCATTTGGTCTAGATGCCTTATTAGACCATTCTAGCATGTGCACCAAGTTTGAGGGCATTTGGACAAGTTTGGCAATGCAAAGTTGCTCAAACTTCAGATATGGACATAATGGTTTTGAAGGGTTTTGATGATGTTATGTTGCTTCCCAAGGCACGGGGCTTGGCAAGATCATCAAATATGTCATATGTGACATGATAGAATTTCCCTGGAATTTTTGGAGAATATTTCCTTTTTAAATATTTCAAAAGCTTGAAATATCCAGAAAGGGTTTCTGAGGGATTAGCCCATTATTTTGAACATGACCAAGTGATGAAACTCTTATATATAGACAATATATGTCCTATGAGTCTCCCTGAATTTTGGCAAATATTTTTGAAATAATTAAATAATTTTTCCCTATTAAAGACCATTTCTGGCCTTAAGAAAAAGCTTTTAAATAAAATAGGAAAATAACTTTTAAAATTATACTTTTGTGGTTTCTGGGAGTCCTATATCTACTAGGTTTCAAATATACTTTTTGAAATAATTTTCTCACCCTAAATCAAGCACTTGCAGTGCAAACCTCAATTCAGGGGTTTTTGGAATACTAATTTTTGAAAATACATTTTGGCCAAATTAATTTTATAAGAAAATACTATACTGCTATAAACACTTGGTATGATCATTGGGAAGAAGTTTTGGGTAAGGAGATGAATTCTACAAGAGGTAATAGTTGACTTTAATGAGCACTTGAAAAACACATGAAGAAGAACTCAAATCCAAATAAAAGCCAAATGATGCCAAAAAAATTGCTGGTCCAAATTTTCATGCTTTATTGATGCAAATGACATGTTACAAAATGCAAGGTGTGATAGACTGATACGTCCAAAATGCATCACTATTTTGTATCATAATTTATCCTTATTCATTGATATATTTCACATTAAGATGATGTTCTTATGTTGTTTTGGCCTATTTTACACAGTTTGCAACTTTCCGGTACCGAAGCAGCAGACACAGGATTCAGCGGTAAAAAGTGGACGCTGAGTTGCTGAAGAAGAATACCTCCAAATTACCTGAAAATCGACCGAGGGCATTTTCCAGACGAATCACGAAGGCACGCAAAAGGGCAACCAGAGAGGGGCCACAGGGTGCCCAAGCGCCCTGGGGGCGCCCCCCTGGCCGCGCCGGGGGGCGCCTGGAGCCCCTGGCCCACCTCCGGCTGCCCCCTTTTGCCTATATACTCTCCGTTATCCAAAAACCCTAAAAACGAGAGTTTTTACGGAGTTCCGCCGCCGCTCTGTGGCGGAAACCTACAGAAGAGAAAAAGCCATCTCCGGCGGGCAGATTCCGCCGGGGAGATCACCTCCCGGAAGGGGAGATCGTCGCCATCGTCATCACCATCGTCACGGGCATCATCGAGATCATCATCAACATCATCCCCAACACCAGCACCATCTCCATCTTCATCCAAATCTCATCTCACAATTGCAACGTGTGTTGTAACTCGTACTATCTATCCTCTCTACTCCATCGGTGTTGATTACTACTTTGTGGTGAATGCTATTGAGTTTTGTTGGAGAAATATCATTATGTCCAGATTGTTTATCATCCATTTATCTCCACTGATCATGATCTCTTTTATGTCTTGTGAGTAGTCACCTTAGTTCTTGAGGACATGGGAAAAGGCTTGTTGTTAGTAGTCATATGCTGTTGAAGTAATATGTGTTGTATGATACTTAAGTTGCGTTGTCATTCTACTAGTGGTGTTGTGTGAGTCAAACACTCAACACTTCGCCTTACTAAGGACCTAGGAGAATACATTGTGTACAAAGAATGCTTACGGTGGGTTGCCGGAGTGACAGAAACCTGAACCCCAGTTCGCACGCTTTTGCACAAGGGAACAATGGATCACCGATCGTATTGCTATGGTTAGGCTTTTGCCTTAAATTCTATCTTGTATTTGCGGATGCTTGCAAGGTGTTTAATCATAAGAGTGCACTCATCTTAGTCTAGAGAGTGTACTAGCATAGATCCACCCACTCAACACTTATCAACACATAACATAGTATCGATACGGAATATGGCGAAAGCACATGACTACCTCTCCCGTGTGTCCTCAGGAACGCTTTAGCCTTTATAAGTTCAGTTGCTAGGCCTCTCCTTTGCTCAGAAAGGATTGGGCCACTTGTTACTCTCAGTGCCTTTTACTTTACTTGCTTTTACTTTCTGTTGCTTATATCAAAAAACCCCTAAAAAGTTATCTTTCAGTGCTTGCAGTAGTTCCTTGCTCAGAATCGCTTATCAATACCTTCTGCTCCTCGTTGGGTTCGACACTCTTACTTATCGAAAACGCTGCAATAGATCCCTTACGGTTGTGGGTCATCAAGTACCGTTTTCTGGCGCCGTTGCCGGGGAGCGTAGCGCTATTGGTAAAGTGAAACTGGTAAGGAAGTTTTTATAATTCTGTTTTTTTTTATTTTTGCTGTTGCTGCTCTCTGTCCTTATGGACAACCGTGTTATTGGATCGTTGCTTGCGGAAAGACGCCCCACACCTGTGGTGGTTGCTCCTCCCCCTACTGAAATTGTGCCCTATAAAATACCAGCTGGTATTATCGATTATGTTTTGGCTAATCGTTATGCAGGAGACAGACATCCCGGTGAACACTTGCTATATCTGTCACAACTATGTTCATTATTTAAGCTTGCAGGTGTATCAAGGGAGTTTGTCATGAGGAAATTGTTTGCCGTATCACTTATAGATAAAGCTTCAGATTGGTATAGGCTTCTCGATAACTCGCACTTGCTTGACTGGCAAGAGCTTATGTCTCTCTTTTATACTAAGTTTTATCCTCTTCATGAAATTCATCGAGATAGGAACTATATCTATATCTTTAGGTTTCGTGACGGAGAGAGCATTGATCAAGCTTGGGGGAGATTGAAGTCCCTAATGCTCAAATGTCCTATTCATGAGCTCCCCAAGGAAATTATACTTACAAATTTTTATGCCAGACTTTCTCGTCAGGATAAGGAGATGCTGGATGCCTCCTCTAGTGGGGTATTTCAGACGAAGAGTGTTGAAGAAAGGTGGGATCTCATTGAAAGGATCCAGAGAAATACCGAAGATTGGGAAATCGATAAAGGTATTGAACCCGCTATAAATTATGAACATGATTATATTGAGAGCTATGTGAAAACTGATTACTTCAATACTTTTTGCTCTAAGATTGGTCTTGATTCCCATCTAATGATTGATTTCTGTAAGAATTTTGCCTCTCACTTTGATTCTTTTAAAAAGAAGAGAGACCAGCATCATGAACCTTTTAAAGAGCTACCTGTTGATATTCATGTTGCTGACCCTATTTTGCCTGCAGTTATATATGAACAGCCTCCTTTTCCTGCAAGGATAAGGGAGCACTCTCTTGTGACAGGCGTAATAAATAAAAGTGAGAGAAGAGTTGATGAGCCTGAGGACCAGATCAGGGTCGATCCTCAAGTTGCATTGATTAAAGACCTTGTTACTAATGATGTTTTGGATTCCAATGTAAATTTTCGTGCTGTTTCCACTAACCTTGTCACAGCCAAGAATAAAGGCCCAATTTCAGGTACTCCAGTGGTATCTGTTAAAATAGGAGATCACAATTATTATGGGCTATGCGATTTGGGATCGAGTGCAAGTGCTATCCCCTATTCACTTTATGAAGAGATCATCGGTGAGATTTCCCCTTGTGAACTTGAAGAAGTTGATGTTACCATTCATCTTGCAAACAGAACAACTATCTCTCCTATCGGAATTGTGAGGGACGTTGAAGTCCTATGTGGAAAGGTAAAATACCCTACCGACTTTCTAGTACTTGGTTCAGAGAGGGACAATTTTTGTCCCATTATTTTTGGTAGACCTTTTCTTAGAACTTGTGGAGCTATAATAGATTGCAAGAAAGGTAAAGTTTCTGTTGAATTCAATGGTGAGCCCTATGAATTTAATTTTTCTAAGTTCTCTAAGCAGCCTCGTGGTACCGATTTACCTAGTGATGATAAAATTATTGAAAGTATTGCTTCTATTGCTATTCCCCCTAATGATCCTTTGCAGCAATATATGGAGGACCACGAGAACGATTTGCATATGCAGGAAAGAAATGAACTAGATGAAATATTCTTGAGGCAACCTGCTATCCTGAAGCACAACCTTCCGGTTGAACCTTTGGGAATTTTATCAAAACCGAAAGAAGACCCGGTGTTCGATCTTAAACCTCTTCCCGATACGCTCAAGTATGCTTATTTAGATGAAAAGAAAGTATATCCTGTTATTATCAATTCTAACCTTTTAGGATATGAAGAAGAGCGACTATTGGGAGTACTTCGTAAACACCGAGGCGCAATTGGCTATACCCTTGATGACCTTAAGGGGATTAGTCCATCTATCTGTCAACATACTATCAACCTTGAGCCTGATGCTAAATCAGTTGTTGATCATCAACGACAGTTGAACCCGAAGATGATGGATGTTGTAAGAACTGAGATTCTCAAGCTTCTAGCCGCAGGTATTATCTACCCTATAGCTGATAGTAAGTGGGTAAGCCCGGTACATTGTGTTCCTAAGAAAGGAGGTACAACTGTGGTTCCTAATGATAAGAATGAACTAATACCTCAGAGAATTATTATTGGATATAGAATGTGTATTGATTACAGGAAGTTGAACAAGGCAACCAGGAAGGATCACTACCCGTTGCCGTTCATCGACCAAATGCTTGAAAGGTTATCCAAAAATACCCAGTTTTGTTATCTCGATGGTTATTCTGGCTTCTCTCAAATTCATGTTAACACTGCTGATCAAGAGAAGACCACTTTTACTTGTCCCTTTGGTACTTATGCTTACAGGCGTATGCCTTTTGGTTTATGTAATGCCCCTGCTACTTTTCAAAGGTGTATGTCTGCTATCTTTCATGGTTTCTGTGGGGATATTATGGAAGTCTTCATGGACGATTTCTTCGTCTATGGAACTTCCTTTGACCATTGTCTCCACAACCTTAATAAAGTTTTGCAGAGATGTGAGGAGACAAATTTGGAACTCAACTGGGAGAAGTGCCACTTCATGGTTAATGAAGGAATTGTTCTTGGTCACAAGATTTCCGAAAGGGGAATTGAAGTGGACAAGGCCAAGATCGAAGCTATTGAGAGGATGCCCTATCCAAGGGACATCAAAGGTATTCACAGTTTTCTTGGTCATGCTGGTTTCTATAGAAGATTTATTAAAGACTTTTCTAAGACCTCGAGGCCCCTCACTAATCTTCTCCAGAAGGACGTTCCTTTTGTATTTGATGAGGATTGTAAGGAAGCTTTTGAAGTTCTTAAGAAAGCTTTAATAACCGCTCCTATAGTACAACCACCTGACTGGAATTTACCTTTTGAGATTATGTGTGATGCTAGTGATTTTGCTGTTGGGGCTGTTTTAGGACAAAGAGTTGATAAGAAATTGAATGTTATACATTATGCTAGTAAAACCCTTGATAGTGCTCAAAGGAATTATGCTACTACTGAGAAGGAATTCTTAGCTGTAGTTTTTGCTTGTGATAAGTTTAGGCATTATATTGTTGATTCCAAAGTTATTATTCATACTGATCATGCTGCCATTAAATACCTTATGACAAAGAAGGATGCCAAGCCAAGGCTTATCAGATGGGTACTCCTTCTTTAAGAATTTGATTTGCAGATTGTTGATAGGAAAGGGGAAGACAATCCAGTGGCGGACAATCTTTCAAGGATGGAAGATATACCGCACGATCCCATCCCAGTCAACGATAGTTTTCCAGACGAGCAACTTGCCGTTGTAAAAGTACAATCTCTTTCCGATCCTTGGTATGCAGATTATGATAATTTTATTGTTGCAAAGTATTTGCCTCCAGGTTTAACATTTCAGCAAAGGAAGAAGTTCTTTCATGATTTGAGGCACTACTTTTGGGATGACCCACATCTTTTCAAAGAAGGTCCCGACAGGATCGTGAGAAGATGCATACCGGAACATGAGCAGAAGGATATTCTCAGACGGTGTCATGATAGTCCCTATGGAGGACATCATGCCGGTGATAGGACTGCACATAAGGTTCTTCAATCAGGTTTTTATTGGCCTACTCTCTTTAAGGATGCTAGAAATTATGTTTTAGCCTGTGATAAATGTCGGAGAGTTGGTAACATTAGTAGAAGGAATGAGATGCCTATGAATTACTCACTAGTGATTAAACCTTTTGATTGTTGGGGTTTTGATTTTATGGGTCCTTTTCCTTCTTCGCACAAGTACACTCACATTTTAGTAGCTGTTGATTATGTGACCAAGTGGGTTGAAGCAATCCCCACTGAAAGTGCTGATCACAAGACATCTTTGAAAATGCTTAAAGATGTAATTTTTCCAAGGTTTGGTGTACCAAGGTATCTCATGACTGATGGAGGATCACACTTCACGCACGGAGCTTTTAGAAAAGCTTTAGCCAAATACGATGTCAATCATAGAATTGCTTCACCATATCATCCTCAAACTAGTGGGCAAGTTGAGCTCACCAATAGAGAGATTAAGTTGATCTTGCAGAAGACAGTAAACAGAAATAGAAAGGACTGGTCAAATAAGTTAGGAGATGCTTTGTGGGCATATAGAACTGCTTACAAAAACCCCATGGGCATGTCCCCCTATAAGATGGTGTATGGCAAGGCTTGCCATTTGCCATTAGAGTTAGAGCACAAAGCTTTCTGGGCTGTTAGAGAGCTTAATGCTGACCCAAAATTAGCTGGTGAGAAGCGTCTCATGAACTTGACTTCTCTAGATGAATGGAGAAGTGAAGCTTACGAAAGCGCTAAAATGTTCAAGGAAAAGGTAAAGAAGTGGCATGATAGGAAGATTCTGAAACGTGAATTTAATGTTGGTGATAAAGTTTTGTTGTTTAGATCCCGTTTCAGGTTTTCTCCAGGCAAACTACTTTCCAGGTGGGAAGGGCCATTTCATATTGAAGAAGTTTATCGGTCTGGTGCAATTAAGATTAACAATTTTGAAGGCACCAAGCCTCAAGTTGTGAATGGGCAAAGACTGAAGCATTACATAGCAGGAGACCCTGTCAATGTTGATGTGAATATAATATACACAACAACTCACGAAGAACATGTTGCAGCCCTGTTTCAGACGCCAGCAGAAGCAGAATAAAGAAAAGGTATGTATTACGGTAAGGAAACATCGCGAACCGCCATAAAAGTTCCGTATTATGAGTTTTTGCAAAATTAGTAAAATTCTGAGCCTAAGTGGAGCCGGAGACGAGCTCCAGGGGGTCCAGGCGCCCCCCTGGCGCGCCCTACCTCCTGGCCGCGCCGTCAGGGCGCCTGGACACCCGGGAGTCCGTCTCCGACCCCGTTTTAGCCTGTTACCTTCCTTTCTATGCATAAATTTTTGCTATATATTTGCCCGGATTGTTCCGGTAACGTATCTCGCGATCTCGTGTGTTTTATTTTCGATCTGTTTCTGCCAGGAATCTTTCAGCTGAATCTAGGTGCCATGGCTTCTCCAAGTTCCCCCAAGGACAAGTTCGTCGTCAACGTCATCAACCCTTACCTCGCTGAGGTGAAGAAGCACCCTCATCAAGAAGATCTGAAGGGACCTATCAAGGAGGGGAGCATCCAGGCCAGGCTGGAAGAAGTGGAGCAAGAAGTCTTCAAGTACAAGAAGATGATCGAGCGTGGTGTTGAAGCTAACTTTGACATCATCAACGAGCTGAAGACCTACTTCTTGAAGGAGATGAAGGAGATGTGGGAAAGCATCACCGCATCTGAAGAAAGAATTAAAGAGCTCCAAGGGCAAATTTATGATCTACATCGCCAGAACTGTGAGTATGAACTAAGGTTTATGCGCATGGGTATGGGTGCTGCATGCAGGATTCAGGAGACGGATTTCTCATATGAGACTGGAGAACCCCTTCCATGGAAGCGTTTCGCCGAGGACTACGTGATCAACGCCAACAAGGATGAGGAGTGAAATCTCCTTGGGTAACGGCATTCCCTTGGCTTGTTCCAAGCTTGGGGGAGTTCCCGGTATCTTTATATTTACCTTTATCTTTTAGAGTCAAGTAGATACGTATCATGTCTAGGGAGGTTATTATATGAAATAGGTGTGTGCATTGAGGTGTACCACTCCTTCGGTGGAAAGATTGTATCCGTGAGTGTGGAGTCGTCTATGATGGAATATTAATGAGAAGTCTATTGGTCCCTTTGCTGCACTCGGTATTCTCTTCATGCAATCAACCTTATATGATGATTCTTATGGGGAGTATTGACCTTATATCAGGTATGGCTGTGAAAACTTTATTTAATCTTGGCAAACATAGCTTTGGTCATAACAACAAGCATGATTTTCTTAAAATATCGACATAGCCAAACCCTTTATGTTATTATGCTTGAAGTGTTATGCTGACAAGGAAGACAACTTGATGTGTTATGATTATTTCAATGTTTATGCTTTATGTTGCTTTGCATCTTAGTCGTCATCAATTGTCTGTTCTCTCAAAACCTTTGCTAGCCTAACCCTGTACTAAGCGGAATTCTGCTTGTGCATCCATACCCTTAAGCCAATACCTTCCATATGAGTCCACCATACCTTCCTATTCGTGGTATTCCTCTACCACCTCCTAAGTATAGAATTTATGTGTTATCCTTAAATGTTCAAAATATTTTATTTTGTGCCTCTGCTTTAGCTCATGAGGAAGTAATAGTTAATTCATGGTCTTTTTGAGTTGGACAAGTTTCACCCCGGGATTGCATGTCTAATGTGCAAACCCATAATACGAGAAGGAACTTGCATAGAGTGCGCCCGGCTCATTAAAAAAATATACAACAAACAAACCCTCCTTCACGCTTTGTTCATGAGAAATCAGAAAACTTTGGCAGTGATAAACAAAGAGATTAAGAGGATGTGATCGTCCTCGTGCGGGAGCCGTTCCTCGAAACTTGTCCATCTCGAGAAGTAACTGAGTTATCTACTAGCATTCGTTGACAAATCATGCACCTCTCAAAACTTGTTTTCATTCTGTTTGATTTAAAGATAGCACATGAATTTTCCCTACTTCCCTAGAGCAGGGCCTATCTTTTAATTTTAAGTTGAGTCAGTTATTCCTACTTCCTTCTATTCTTAAAGAGAGCAGACATTTGATGTTGACGAGGATTCATTCATATAAAGTTGCATTACGATTTGTCATATCATATCCTTGTTGACATTATCATTTGATAAGTAAGTTGTTTGTCAAGCCCAGCTAAGGCGAATATCTTCCTTTGTGTTAACACTTTCACTTCTTGCCTGATAACATGTTCTTTCAAAAACTTCAGTTAATCTCATCAAAACATAAAGAGAAAGAGCAAAAGTAAAAGCTATTAGTTGTTCTTTGACCAAAGGACATGTTTGCCATGATTTAATGAGTTTCCTTAGCCCTACTTCCGAATATAAGTGTTACCACTCTTTTATAAGGGCCTTATGAGTTGAAGATTGCTGTTGAGGATATTTGAGTTGGTGAAGAAACTGTGATGCTTCTTGTCCGTATTCTACTTTATCGACACTTCACTCTCTAAACTTGTGGACAGGTTTACCGAGCTCAGTATTCGCTTGGGGACAAGCGAGGTCTAAGCTTGGGGGTGTTGATACGTCCAAAATGCATCACTATTTTGTATCATAATTTATCCTTATTCATTGATATATTTCACATTAAGATGATGTTCTTATGTTGTTTTGGCCTATTTTACACAGTTTGCAACTTTCCGGTACCGAAGCAGCAGACGCAGGATTCAGCGGTAAAAAGTGGACGCTGATTGCTGAAGAAGAATACCTCCAAATTACCTGAAAATCGACGGAGGGCATTTTCCAGACGAATCACAAAGGCACGCAAAAGGGCAACCAGAGGGGGGCCACAGGGTGCCCAGGCGCCCTGGGGGCGCGCCCCCCTGGCCGCGCCGGGGGGGCGCCTGGAGCCCCTGGCCCACCTCCGGCTGCCCCCTTTTGCCTATATACTCTCCGTTATCCAAAAACCCTAAAAATGAGAGTTTTTACGGAGTTCCGCCGCCGCTCCGTGGCGGAAACCTACAGAGGAGAAAAAGCCATCTCCGGCGGGCAGATTCCGCCGGGGAGATCACCTCTCGGAAGGGGAGATCGTCGCCATCGTCATCACCATCGTCACGGGCATCATCGAGATCATCATCAACATCATCCCCAACACCAGCACCATCTCCATCTTCATCCAAATCTCATCTCACAATTGCAACGTGTGTTGTAACTCGTACTATCTATCCTCTCTACTCCATCGGTGTTGATTACTACTTTGTGGTGAATGCTATTGAGTTTTGCTGGAGAAATATCATTATGTACAGATTGTTTATCATCCATTTATCTCCACTGATCATGATCTCTTTTATGTCTTGTGAGTAGTCACCTTAGTTCTTGAGGACATGGGAAAAGTCTTGTTGTTAGTAGTCATATGCTGTTGAAGTAATATGTGTTGTTTGATACTTAAGTTGCGTTGTCATTCTACTAGTGGTGTTGTGTGAGTCGAACACTCAACACTTCGTCTTACTAAGGACCTAGGAGAATACATTGTGTACAAAGAATGCTTACGGTGGGTTGCCGGAGTGACAGAAACCTGAACCCCAGTTCGCACGCTTTTGCACAAGGGAACAATGGATCACCGATCGTATTGCTATGGTTAGGCTTTTGCCTTAAATTCTATCTTGTATTTGTGGATGCTTGCAAGGTGTTTAATCATAAGAGTGCACTCATCTTAGTCTAGAGAGTGTACTAGCATAGATCCACCCACTCAACACTTATCAACACATAACATAGTATCGATACGGAATATGGCGAAAGCACATGACTACCTCTCCTGTGTGTCCTCAGGAACGCTTTAGCCTTTATAAGTTCAGTTGCTAGGCCTCTCCTTTGCTCAGAAAGGATTGGGCCACTTGTTACTCTCAGTGCCTTTTACTTTACTTGCTTTTACTTTCTGTTGCTTATATCAAGAAAACCCCTAAAAAGTTATCTTTCAGTGCTTGCAGTAGTTCCTTGCTCAGAATCGCTTATCAATACCTTCTGCTCCTCGTTGGGTTCGACACTCTTACTTATCGAAAACGCTGCAATAGATCCCTTACGGTTGTGGGTCATCACAGACCTACTCCCTTACAAGAATCTCGTCCCCGGGATTCCTAAACTAGGTCTTAAAAGAGATCGGGATACTCGGATCTAAGATAGTCTTCACGTTCCCAGGTTGCTTCTGCTTTCGTGTGGTTGCTCCACTAGACCTTGAAGTACTTGATGGTGCGGCTTCGCGTCTGTTGTTCTGCTTCGTCCAGAATGCGAATGGGCTTCTCGCGGTAGGTCAAATCAGGCTGGAGATCAATGGCTTGGTGATCAACATCCTTGTAGAGATCAGGCTTGTTCGGAACTTGGAGACACTTCCGGAGTTGTGACACGTGGAATACGTTGTGCACATCGGATAGCTCAGGTGGTAGTTCCAACTGGTAAGCCACTTCTCCTCGTCGTGCAGTGATCTCAAAGGGTCCAATGAACCTTGGTGCGAGCTTCCCCTTGACGTGGAAACGCTTGGTTCCCTTTAAAGGAGTTACTCGTAGGTACACATGGTCCCCGACATGGAAGCTCATGTCCTGGCGGTGAGTGTCAGCATAGCTCTTCTGCCTTGACTTGGCTGCCTTCAAACGCTCTCTGACTAGTTGGACTTGCTCTTCTGCTTCGCGGAGAATATCCGGTCCAAAGACTAGCCCTTCTCCAGTCTCTGACCAGTTGAGGGGTGTGCGACATCTGCGTCCGTACAACACCTCAAATGGTGCCATCTGGAGGCTCGACTGATAACTGTTGTTATAGGAGAACTCGGCAAAAGGGAGGCAATCTTCCCACTTGGCTCCATATGCCAAGACACAGGCTCGGAGCATGTCTTCGAGAATTTGATTTACTCGCTCTGTCTGACCTCCGGTCTGTGGGTGGAAAGCTGTGCTGAAAGACAACTTGGTTCCCAAGGCTTCTTGGAACTTCTTCCAAAACCTTGAGGTGAACTGGGTTCCTCGATCTGACACAATATCCTTGGGAACGCCGTGAAGGCTTACGATTCTGTCGATGTGGAGAGCTGCCAGCTAGTTGCCATCATAAGTAGTCTTGACAGGAATGAAATGGGCCACCTTGGTCAAATGGTCGACTATGACCCAGATGGAGTCATGTCCTCTATTTGACCTTGGTAATCTAGTGATGAAGTCCATTCCGACTTTATCCCACTTCCACTCAGGAACCTTGAGTGGTTGAAGCAATCCAGCGGGTCGCTGATATTCAGCCTTGACCCTTTGGCACACATCACACTTTGCAACATAGGTTGCAATCTCTCTTTTCATCCCATGCCACCAGAATCTTTCCTTCAGGTATTGATACATCTTGGTTCCTCCAGGGTGGATGGAATACGGAGTGTCGTGGGCTTCTTGCAGAATCAGGTTCTTCAGCTCCATCTTGTTTGGTACGCAGATGCGGCCTTTGTACCAAACAATCCCGTGCTCGTCCTCGGAGAATCCTGGGGCCTTGCCTAGCTTCATCTTCTTCTTGATGCCTTCGATGCTTGCGTGCCCACCTTGTGCCTTCTTGACTTCGTCCATCAGGGTTGGTTTGACTTCCAAATGATCCAGAAATCCAGGGGTGACCAATTCCAAACTGAATTGTTCGAGTTCCTTAAACAGGGCTGGCTGCCTCTTTTGAATAATGGCATTCAAGGAGCAAGCCTTTCTGCTTAAGGCATCGGCCACCACGTTAGCCTTCCCGGGGTGATACTGAACACTGAGGTCATAGTCTTTGATGAGTTCCAACCATCTACGTTGCCTCATGTTTAATTCCTTTTGGGTGAATATGTACTTTAGACTTTTGTGGTCTGTGTATATCTCACACCGTTTCCCTAGGAGGTAATGCCGCCATGTCTTCAAGGCATGAACCACTGCTGCTAACTCAAGATCGTGAGTAGCGTAGTTCTCTTCATGAGGTCGTAGCTGCCTGGAGAGGTAAGCCATGACTCGGCCTTCTTGCATCAGAACGCTTCCCAATCCGGTTCGAGAGACATCACAATATATCACGAACTCCTTGTGAATATCAGGTGTTGCCAGAACTGGGGCGGTGGTCAATCTCTTCTTGAGCTCTTGGAAGCTCTCTTTGCATTTTGGCGTCCACTCGAACTTCTTGTCCTTCTTGAGGAGCTGAGTCATCGGCCGGGCAATGCTAGAGAATCCTTCCACGAATTTGCGGTAATAGCCCGCAAGTTCGAGGAAGCTTCTGACTTCATTGACGGTCGTTGGAGATTGCCATTGGGTCACAGCTTCGATCTTTGCGGGATCAACTGATAATCCTTCTCCGGTCAAGACATGACCTAAGAATCCTACTTTATGCAGCCAGAACTCAGACTTGCTGAATTTGGCGTATAGTTGGTGCTCCCGAAGCTTGTCTAGGACCATCCTCAAATGTTGCTTGTGTTCTTCCTCCGTCTTCGAGAAGACAAGAATGTCATCGATGAAGACAACAACAAACTTGTCCAAATATTCCATGAAGACTTTATTCATGAGATACATGAAGTAAGCTGGGGCATTGGTTAACCCAAAGGACATGACCGTGCACTCGTACAGGCCATATCTGGTTACGAATGCCATCTTCGGAATATCTTGGGGTCTGATCTTCAGCTGGTAGTACCCAGATCTGAGGTCGATCTTGGAGAACACCTTGGCTCCGCTGAGCTGATCAAACAGGTCCTCAATCTTGGGAAGTGGATACTTGTTCTTGATTGTAACTTCATTGAGGGAGCGATAGTCAATGCATAAGCGGATGGTACCGTCCCTCTTTGCCACAAACAGAACATGTGATCCCCAAGGGGAGGCACTTGGGCGGATAAATCCCTTCCTCAGCTGCTCTTCCAGTTGCTTCTTCAACTCGGCTAATTCTTCCGTCCCCATTCTATAAGGCTTCTTATAGATGGGTCCTGCCCTGGGCACGAGCTCGATGATGAACTCAATGTCACGGTCAGGGGGCATTCCTGGTAGCTCATCCGGAAAGACATCAGGATACTCGCATACTACCGGTACTTGCTCCAGCTCAACTTCAGACAGACAGTTGATTTGAACGGCTTGAGCGGAAGAGGAGTTGGAAGCGAACTTAACTTCGACTCCTTGGTCATTGGTCACAATGACAGTCCGATTGGCACAGTCTAATAAGCCTTGGTGCTTGCTGAGCCAATTCATGCCTAGGATCACATCCAAACCTTGTGATCTCAGGACGATAAGGTCTGCTAGGAAATCTACCCCGTTAATGGTAATACTGACTCCCTTACAGCCTATCTTGGCTCTCATCTCTGCTCCGGGGGTTTGTACCACCATGGGGTTATTCAGGGGTGTAGGGGTCATGCCACTTTTTAATGCAAATCTTTGAGTGACAAAAGAATGCGTGGCTCCAGAATCAAACAAGACAGTTGCAGGTGCTGAGTTGACAAGGAACGTACCCAGCACGACGTCCGGGTCTTCCTGGGCTTCTTCAGCAGTGACGTGATTCACACGCCCCTTCCCTTGGTTAGGCGGGTTGCGAGGAGCTAGGTTCCTTGGTGGCATCCCGCGGCCTTGTCCTGGGTTCTGCGCATTGGGGCGCGGGGCATCAGGCTTCTTGTTGGGGCACACCCTTGAGATGTGTCCAGACTGACCACATCCAAAGCAAGTAACTTGGTTTGGATTATTGATCTTGTTGCCACCACTGTTATTGGGGTTGAATGCTGGCCTTGGGTTGGCATACTGCTGAGGCTGATAGTTGGTGCGAGGTGCAGGAGCTCTTGGTTGCTGATAGGTTGGCTTGACCGGGGCTGACTGCCACGGGCGAGGCTTCTGGTTGCTGGAACTTCCCTTGCTGACCATCTTGCGCTTGCGAGTGTCTTCCAGAGCATGCCGCTTGTCTTCAAGCATGAGTGCTTTGTTCACCAGGTCAGGGAAGGTTGGGCAGTCGCACACGACAAGCGAGTATTGCAAAGTCTGATTGAGGCCTTCCATGAAGCGCTCCCTTTTTGCAGCATCAGTGCTCACATCTTCAGGGGCATACCTTGACAGAACACTGAACTTCTGCATGTACTCCTTGACAGTGCCACTTCCTTGCTTCAGGGCTCGGAATTCACGCTTTTTGATAGCCATGATTCCGGAAGGAACTCTGCCTTGAAGTTGTCCCAAGTGATGTCTTGTCCAGCATGCATGACCTTGAATCCATCCCACCAAGCTCTAGCAGTCCCCCCCGAGGCAGTGGGCTGCATAAGCCACCTTCTCGCGGTCTTCGATGCATCCGACTAGTTCCAGCAAGTCCTCAATGGTGCGGACCCAGTCATCTGCATCCAGGGGTTCAGCAGTCTCGATGAAAGTTGGCGGTGCATGCTTCTTGAATTCTGCCAACGTGGAACGTCCATTGCCATTCCCCGCCGGCTGGCGGTTGTTGGTGACAGCTTGAGCAATCAACTGAAGGGCTGCGGTGTTGGCTTGGCGTTCCTCTCGGAAAACTTGGAGAAGCTGAGCCATGTCCATGTTCAGAGGAGGTGGTGGTGGTGGAGCTTGGTCGTTGGTTTGGTCGTGGCCTGCCTCTGATTGAGCAGATGCTCCGGCTTCAAGCTGCTGGGTAGAGGTACCAGTACGAGTTACAACAGGCATCCTGTTGGAGCGGTAAAAGGTCTCATGACTTGGAAGAGGGAAAGCAATAAAGATGGGTGCCTAGTAAGGGGGTGGGTGTGACACTAATCAAATCATGCAAGGGCCGAAAGGGCCAAACAAATTCATTAAAATTCAAATGGGTGATGTAGTCGTTTACATATTCCCGAAGGAAGAATACGACATACATCCAAACACAACAAAAGCAAACACTAGATGGCTTCATATGAACCATACAAGGACTCGACTCCGCATAGGGGTTACACGACCTATCTACCGTAGAGGTCACGAACTGGCATATCCGAGTAGCGAATAATGCCTAAGCGGCGGAATGCTCCGTCGCGTATTCTGGCTCTTCTGGGTCTTCCTCCTTGTCTTCATTTGTCTGGGCCCCCTTGTCACTTGAGGATGTGGGGGAGTGGAGGAGTTGGATACGACGGTGCTTCGTCGGCGGTGCGGGGAAAAGCTTGCGATATTCCCTTGCCGTCATACGGCGTCGCCGAGGTGGTTCTTCATCCTTGGAAGATACATCTCCTGAGGGCCTTCCGCCTCGGTATGCAATAGCGGACTGTCTGGGAGGTGCTCCTTCCTTCTTGATCCTATCTGTCTTCTCTTGTGCTCGACGAAGAAGTGCCTTGGTCTTGTGAAGTTCTTCCCGGAGCTTCATTGATTCCGCGGCCAAATCTTGTGCCAAGCTGTCGGCACATAGACTGAAGTAGGTCTGGAATTGAAGTGGAAGTCCTTCCTTCAATGGAGGGGCTAGTGCGCTGCTTTCATCTTCTCCTTCCTTCCGGTAAGGCAAGAAGCGGGTTGTCATCTTGGCTGCCATCTCCGGAAGAAGCTCGCGGAGACGGGTTAGTGCCTTGAGTGCAGCAGCCTCGACAGCGAGAGGTAGCGTTGCCATCTGGGGTCCCTCGAAGAACCAACTTGTGGGAGGATCGTTCGCCTTCACGATCACATCCACATGGTACTCCACCTCAGTGTCGCTAACCCAATGCTCAAGGTAGGTGAGGATGGGTGCTCGGTGGAACTGGCACTCCCGGAGGCTATCCTCGAGAAGCAAGGGAAACCCAATGGTCAGGTGCTCTTCAGGTACAGCGGCCATCTACAAAGGTTGAATAGGAGAGGTTAATAAGCTGATGATATCTCAGGTTGGTAAGGTTTAGAAAAGAAGAGAGGTTCAGAAGGTTTTTGAAAAAGGGGTCTCATCTAACTAACGCCCATGCTAACTAAGGCTTCCTACAGTGAGGATGGCTCTGATACCAGCTCTGTGGGGACCCCGACTTAAGAGTCGAGATCACCGAATGCACGTGTACAGTGATCCCAGAGATCAATGCTCACTGAACACACAGAAGCTGAATAACAAGAGTCTTACATCCGTACATACCGTCTTACACAAATTATGGCCATTATGGCCAAGTCTTACATAGATAAAGCCTCAAGGGCTGAATAGCAAATAACTCGAATAGCGGAAGTCTTCGAAGATAAGTAGAACCCATGCCATCTGCCTTAACCCTACATGCATTCTGACTGGGATAGCGTCCTAGTTCGCATGTTCGTCTCCATAGAACTCTTCTTCATATTCCTGTTCCTCCATGCCTGGCCAATTAAATAACCAGTGGCAAGGCAATGAGTACTTTGAATGTACTCGCAAGCAACCCATGATTTGGTTCAATGTAACAATGCAATTGTACAACAATGAGCAATCTAGCTACGAGCTAGAATAAATATTCTACCATCAAGTATATGCATCAATAAATTCACGTAACCTCGAAGACAGGTTACCGATATCAACATGAATAGGATTCAGCTCAACGAGTCAAGACACCACCTTGTCTCATCACACACACATACTTTCACTGATATAGTAAAATTCTGGACATAGTTTAAGTAGCACCACCCAACTGTCCATGACCATGGACACGGCTATTCGAATAGTTTTACACTCTGCAGAGGTTGTGCACTTTACCCACAAGATCCGGGAAGCTTTCGTGTCACCCACGACCCCGCAGTACCTCAAGTACTCGGGGGAAGCACCCGGTCATTATCTTTCCTTAGACGACACTAACATAGGGTCCACTCGTTGGTGCACGGCCCTCGAGTACAAACAATAGATCATGTGACTTGCCCTATTTTCAATGTCACGCGTACATGAAGGGACCAACGGTGTGACCGGTGCCCTGTAAAAACAGTCATGGTCGTCTATCCAAGCACTGATACGTCCAAAACGTATCTATAATTTCTGCTTGCTCCATGCCTCTTTTGGGTGATATTGCTATGATATTTATACACTTCCATACACTTTTGATCATATTTGGACTAACCTATTAACTCAGTGCACCCCAGGGCCAGTTTCTGTTTTCGGTTGTTTTTGTATTTCAGGTTTTCCCATTACGAGAACTGCCAGAAATATCCCGGAAAAATTATATAAAAAATCAGCATTCCAGAAGCTACCAGGCACCCGAAGCACAGCCGGAGGGGGGCCACCAGGGCTCCAGGCGCCCTGGTGGCGCCCCCCCTGGGCCGCGCCGGGGGGGCGCCTGGGCCCCCCGAGCCTCGTCTGATGCCCCCCTTTGGCATATATTTATACCGTCTCCCGAAACCCTCGAGACGGGAACTCTTTTTCGCGATCTCATCTCTGTTCCGCCGCCGCCGCCGCTTCCAAGATCGGGAGCACCAGGAGAACTCTTCCCGGCACCCTGCCGGAGGGGAGGATCACCACCGGGAGCTTCTCCATCACCATGGACGCCTCCCGGATGAGTTGTGAGTAGTCTCCCTTGGACCATGGGTCCATGACCAGTAGCTATGTGATGTTCTCCTCCCGTTCTTGTGCTTCACTAATTAGTCCTCGTGAGCTGCCCTACATGATCGAGGCACATATGTAATTCTTATGCTGTTGCTATGATGAGTTTGCTGGGATCCGATGGATTATGAGATTATGTTCAGATTGTGTTTGAGTAATATATTTGATTCACCTCTTTTATATTTATGTTCGTAAGTAATTCTTGCATGTTCTCCGTTGTTATTTATTGCTTTGGCCAAGAAGTAGGTAGTCACTCCAAGAGGGAACGTTATGCTTGATTGTGGGTTCATGCCCCTCGATGACTAGCTTGAGTGACAGAAACATGAGTCTAGGGGATGTGCTGTTGCCACAAGGGGGAAAACAACGGTGCTTGTGCCCGCGGGTGCAAGGATTGTTTACTTTATGCAAAGTTCTTTTAATGCAGTTGTCTGTTGCTTTGAGTTTACACTATGGGTGGGACTCGCAACTTAATACCAGCGAGATGTTCTGGATAGATATCTCAAGGTGGATGATTGATACGTCCAAAACGTATCTATAATTTCTACTTGCTCCATGCCACTTTTGGGTGATATTGCTATGATATTCATACACTTCCATACACTTTTGATCATATTTGGACTAACTTACTAATCCAGTGCACCCCAGTGCCAGTTTCTCTTTTCGGCTGTTTTTGTATTTCAGGTTTTCACGTTTCGAGAACTGCCCAGAAAAATCCAGAAAAATTATATAAAAAATCAGCGATCCGGAAACAACACTGCGTCCGAAGGGCAGCCTGGGGGGGGCACCAGGGCTCCAGGCGCCCTGGCGGCGCGCCCCCCTTGGGCCGCGCCGGGGGGGCGCCTGGGCCCCCCGAAGCTCCCCCGATGCCCTACTTTTGCATATATTTAAAGGGTCCTCCGTAACCCTCAGAACAGGAACTCTTTTCGCGATCCCATCTCTGTTCCGCCGCCGCCGCCGCTTCCAAGATCGGGAGCACCAGGAGAACTCTTCCCGGCACCCTGCCGGAGGGGAGGATCACCACCGGGAGCTTCTCCACCACCATGGACGCCTCCCGGATGACTCGTGAGTAGTCTCCCTTGGACCATGAGTCCATGACCAGTAGCTATGTGATGTTCTCCTCCCGTTCTTGTGCTTCACTAATTAGTCCTCGTGAGCTGCCCTACATGATCGAGGCACCTATGTAATCCTTATGCTGTTGCTATGTTGAGTTTGCTGGGATCCAATGGATTATGAGATTATGTTCAGATTGTGTTTGAGTAATATATTTGATTCACCTCTTTTATATTTATGTTCGTAAGTAATTCTTGCATGTTCTCCGTTGTTATTTATTGCTTTGGCCAAGAAGTAGGTAGTCACTCCAAGAGGGAACGTTATGCTTGATTGTGGGTTCATGCCCCTCGATGACTAGCTTGAGTGACAGAAACATGAGTCTAGGGGATGTGCTGTTGCCACAAGGGGGAAAACAACGGTGCTTGTGCCCGCGGGTGCAAGGATTGTTTACTTTATGCAAAGTTCTTTTAATGCAGTTGTCTGTTGCTTTGAGTTTACACTATGGGTGGGACTCGCAACTTAATACCAGCGAGATGTTCTGGATAGATATCTCAAGGTGGATGATTGATACGTCCAAAACGTATCTATAATTTCTACTTGCTCCATGCCACTTTTGGGTGATATTGCTATGATATTCATACACTTCCATACACTTTTGATCATATTTGGACTAACTTACTAATCCAGTGCACCCCAGTGCCAGTTTCTCTTTTCGGCTGTTTTTGTATTTCAGGTTTTCACGTTTCGAGAACTGCCCAGAAAAATCCAGAAAAATTATATAAAAAATCAGCGATCCGGAAACAACACTGCGTCCGAAGGGCAGCCTGGGGGGGGCACCAGGGCTCCAGGCGCCCTGGCGGCGCGCCCCCCTTGGGCCGCGCCGGGGGGGCGCCTGGGCCCCCCGAAGCTCCCCCGATGCCCTACTTTTGCATATATTTAAAGGGTCCTCCGTAACCCTCAGAACAGGAACTCTTTTCGCGATCCCATCTCTGTTCCGCCGCCGCCGCCGCTTCCAAGATCGGGAGCACCAGGAGAACTCTTCCCGGCACCCTGCCGGAGGGGAGGATCACCACCGGGAGCTTCTCCACCACCATGGACGCCTCCCGGATGACTCGTGAGTAGTCTCCCTTGGACCATGAGTCCATGACCAGTAGCTATGTGATGTTCTCCTCCCGTTCTTGTGCTTCACTAATTAGTCCTCGTGAGCTGCCCTACATGATCGAGGCACCTATGTAATCCTTATGCTGTTGCTATGTTGAGTTTGCTGGGATCCAATGGATTATGAGATTATGTTCAGATTGATCTTGAGTAATATATTTGATTCACCTCTTTTATATTTATGTTCATAAGTAATTCTTGCATGTTCTCCGTTGTTATTTATTGCTTTGGCCGAGTAGTAGGTAGTGACTCCAAGAGGGAACGTTATGCTTGATTGTGGGTTCATGCCCCTCGATGACTAGCTTGAGTGACAGAAACATGAGTCTAGGGGATGTGTTGTTGCCACAAGGGGGAAAACAACGGTGCTTGTGCCCGCGGGTGCAAGGATTGTTTACTTTACGCAAAGTTCTTTTAATGCAGTTGTCTGTTGCATTGAGTTTACACTATGGGTGGGACTCGCAACTTAATACCAGCGAGATGTTCTGGATAGATATCTCAAGGTGGATGATTAGTAGTAGGCATTGATGGATTTCGGTCTACTTACTTTGGCGTACCGCCCATGCTTTGAACCTCAACCTTTCTTGCAATGTAGTCAGCATTGGTTTGCGTTCGTGGTCCTGTCAATTGCCCAGCTGTAATTTGTTTACCTCACATAGCTGTTTTATCGTCTTTGGGAGAGAGACATCACTAGTGAACATCATGAGACTGCGGTCCTTATTACCATCATTGATCACACCCTCTATTTACTTTTCGTTATTACTTACTATTGCAAAAACACTATCTATCACTACTATCATTGCTTTTAACCCTTTGTGAACTACAAGGCCGGAGGGATTGACAACCTCTCTGTACTAGTTGGGAGCAAAGTTATTTGTATCTGTGTGCAGGTCCACGTTGATTGCTAATTGCGCCGTTAGCAGTTGACACCTACTTGTTGAACCTAGGAGTCTCTGGGGATTCGATCCTTGGCATCTTTGCTAAGGGAAAACACTTCTACTTACTGCATCTTACACCTTCCACTTGGGGTAACCAACGAGGGGTTCGAGGCCCATCAAGGAGTATTTTCTGGTGCCGTTGCCGGGGACTCCACTCTTCAGGATAGGGGAGTTGCATGCTATCTTTTACCTTTGCTTTTTAGTCTTGTTAGTTTACCTTTCAGTTTTTGCTTTCAGTACCTTTTATCTAAAATCACAAAAATAGTTATCTCGTTCTTTAGTTATCATTATGTCGGGTCCTTTTGTCTTTGACGAGGCAGAAGTTCTCACCTTTAAACATAGAGGTGGGGAAAGTTTGAAAGATGCTTGGTATAGAATTAATGATTCACAAAAAAGATCCACCAAGAAGCAACCTACTACTATCTTACTTACAAATTTTTATGTTGGGATTACTTCTTGGAATAGGTTTATTCTAGATACTGCTATCAATGGGAATTTCCTGGAGGCCCCAGTTTGGGAGTCTCTTAGTATTATTGAAAATCTTGTTGGGAATCTCCCTGTTGTTAGCATTCAAGAGGACATCACCCTAGCTCACATTATGAAAAAACTTGAAAGGATAGAGCTAGAGATGCTAAGCATTAATAAGATGAATGAGTTGGACCGTAAGATCCAAGGGAATTTTAATAGACTTGATAGCTCCATGCATAATTTTTTTAAAATTTTGGAGACCATCAAATTCCATGACTTGGACTCTTCTAGGATAGACAAGATTGAGGATATCTTTAATACTCTAGGAACCACCTTCTCCTCAATCAAAACCAAAAAGGTAGAAACTCCGGCAAATAAGGAGCCTAAGTTCGTTCACATTCCAAAGGCTCCCCGTTCTAAAAGTAATCCATCTATTGCCAAAGGGGTTGAAACTGTAAAGACTTTGGAAGAAACACCTCTATGTGATGAATTTATAAATGAATCTTCCTTTGACTTTTATCCTTTTGGTCTTCTACCTAGAAGTATCTCTATGAAGCCTTTGTTTGAGAGTCCTCTTAAGACTAGTTGTATTATTGAAGAGCTTTTTGATGATCTTGATGATGGTTCAATTGATACAACTTGATCTCTATGCATTATGCCTAGCTTAAAGGCAAAAAAGAAAGCGCTTTTGGGAGGCAGCCCACATGAATAATTTTTTTTGCTTTTGTTGTGTCTTGATGTTGTTTACTGCTGTAGCATCATCATTGTATCTTTTCTTTTCATATTTGTGCCAAGTATAGCCTCTGGTTGCTAGAAAGTTCAAAAGTTGTGAGGTGCTGTCCAGGAAACAGATTCTGTCCTTGGATAGAAAAATTCGTATAAAATCACCAGATCATCTTTTTGCTCTGAATTGTCTCGACAGCGTTCTCTATATAATTGTCTTTCGTGCGTCTGTTCTGAGTTTTTTGATTTGAGTTGCAGAAGTATCCCGAACAGATCAACTACTACCTGATGTTCTGTTTTTCACAGATTCTGTCCTGTTTTGCCTTTCCTTCACTTTGCAAATTAAGAACTTACTTTTTCTTTGCAAAAACCTTTTGGAAATCTTGAGAAACAGTAGAACTTCAATAATATCCTTATTTCCAGCAAGGTATAATTATTTTATTAAGGGTACTAACCTCGCTAATCAGATTATGATGAGTTATGTATGAAGGGAGTTTTCAAGTGTGCGAGGGAAGATGATAAAAAAAGATTCAGGAGTGTCAAGCGCTCAAGCTTGGGGATGCCCCCATGCACCCCCAAGAAATATTCAAGGAGACTCAAGCGTCTAAGCTTGGGGATGCCCCCGTGCATCCCCTTCTCCATCAACATTATTAGTTCGTCTTTCGTTCCGCTATATTTTTATCACTTCATGTGTTATGTGCTATGCTTGGAGCGTCTTGTTTTTAGTTTTCTTTTTAGTTTTTCATAACGAGTCGGAACTCAGCATTCCTTTATGTGGGAGAGAAACACGCTCCACTTCTACCTAGAACATAACATAGAATTTTCATGTCTATCTATGCTGTGTGTGTTCTTTGTCTTTTAATAGCTACTATCATGCTCTGCTCTTAGTATTCATGCTTATCTTTTCAAAGAGCTTTTGTTTAGTTGGTTGCTTGAACTCTCTTCAATTATCATGCTCACCTTACTAAGAGAGTTTGCTTCCGTTGCATTGGTTAATGTGTCTATGATAAAGATGCCACTTGCATAATGGTGCTTAGTAGTTCAGGTTTTCTTATGGTTAATCTCAATTAGCTGGGGGGTTCCCATTGTGTTATTGGAGTACCAACTTGATTTGTTTGCCTATGATATGGTATGGTTTAGTAATATCTTCCTTCGAGAATTTATTTTGACCGACTTGGCGTATGCTCACGCATATTTAAGACTGTAAAGAGAGTCTGTCAAGCCTTGATGATCTTTTGTTTCTGAGTAGCGATATAACTACCATGCCTGATTCAATATTGCTTTGTCGCTCTGCATGATTATGACCGTCATTTCTCTCTTAGTTGGTCGCTCCCAGTCTTTTGCTAACCTCCACCTGTACTAAGCAAACTAACCATGCAATGCATAGCTCATGGGAAAGTAGCCTAAAAACTATTGTGGTAAAGAATATGTTGCTTATGTATCTTATTTCTTATGAGTTGCTTGCTGAGCGGTAACCATGTTTCTGGGGACGCCATCAACTGTCACACTTTTGTTGAATATCATGTGAGTTGCTATGCATGTTCGTCTTGTCTGAAGTAAGGGTGATTTACCGTGGGTTGAATTAATATGCATATTGTTAGAGAAGAACATTGGGCCGCCAACCAAAGCCATGTATCATGGTGGAAGTTTTAGCTTGGACCTTAATCATCAATCTCTTATGAGAACATGCTTATGCATTGAAGGGGAGTCCATCATCTATTTTCTATGTTGTCCCGGTATGGATGTCCTCAAGTTGAGATCTATCAAAAACGAGAAATCAAATGCGATCTATCTCCTTGGACCTTTGTACAGGTGGCATAGAGGTACCCCTTTGTGACACTTGGTTGAAACATATGCAATGCAATGATAACCCATGGAAATCCGAGCTAATTAGGACAAGGAGCGAGCACTATTGGTATTCGATGCATGAGGCTTGCAACTTATAGGATGTCTTATGCATGACACATATGAAGTACTACTACCGTTGACACAATTGCTTCCATGTTTTCAAAATAAAGAAGCTCTAGCACTTAACCATTCTTTTACTTTTATGTTGAAGCACCAACTACTGAGAGCATGATTGTCATTCTGAGTGTAATGTGCATTGTCCCAAAGTAGCATTGTCTTTTGCATGATTGTGATATCGTTTATTCTGAAATCATTGTATCTAGTCATCACTTAAACCTTTAAGGTGCCTGTCGATGTACTAAAGTAGGGGTACCTTAGTATCCCGACTTGTGCACGGGCAGTAGCAGCGTCCCGTGGTCTGGCTCACCACGCGCCCGCCAAAACCCACTCTAGACCTCTTTGAAGCCATTCAAGAACAAAGTATTCAAGTTAAGAGACAAGACCCCGGCAAGAGGAGCTTGCCGGGAAGGCCACACCAGGCTCAAGGTTATCATTCAAACACAAGATCCTGGCAAGAGGAGCTTGCCAGGAAGGCCAAAGAACAGCATCTCAGAAGATATATCGTGGCGCATCGTGCGCCCCGGCAGGACCCGGAGAGCGACAAGCTTCCGGGCCCGGCAAGATAACAGCCCCGGCAAGGTGCTTGTCGGGGGAGGCTTACACTGTGTGCCTGCGCTCCAGCTCATCTGGCCACGCGTCGCCCTGGGGCCCTTCCAGGGGCACGTGGCAGACGGCTGTGCAGCCTGGGGTACACGGTGGCGAGCCGCGGTGACAAGGCCACCGTCGTGGCGAACGGAGACGCCCAGGCGGACACTTTTGGGGTGACGGCGACGGGCATTCAATGCCTTTGTCCCCCACCGTCTGGTTTAGGTATAGACCACTGTACGTGCACTGTGCATACACTGTTCATGCACTGTTCCATCTACCACCAATTTTACACTTTTACCCTCATCTACGTTGACACCTGTCGGTGACCCCTTTGAGCTATAAAAGGAGGCCCATGCACAACGTAGAGGGGGTGGGACTCTAGAAACTTGATCACTCGCACGCTCGGTGTAGCTAGTACTGTAGATCTTCAAGCTCCCGAGCCCAAGAACTCAATACAACCAAGGCAGGAGTAGGGTTTTACGCGTCCGCGCGGCCCTAACCTGGGTAAACTGCCCGCGTGCGCTCCTCGATCCGCTCTCTGTGCTCCCTCCGCTCCCTCACCGTACCGTAGAAGGGGCTCCGGTCCCATAGGTGCTCGTGGACGACCAGTTTCCCCGACAGTGCCCCTGCATTTATGTTTTGCATCACTAAAGGGGGCAAGCTAGATATCACTTTATCATATTTGCACATCATGTTCATTGCAAATCTTTTTGATGTTTCAGTTTCATGTTGTAAAACTTTCAGTCATTTGTGATTTTCTCATGAGGCAACTTAATTACTTTAGAATCATTGTCTCAGTAAGCTTTTGCCATATGACTATAAAAAGTCCTATATGGTTAATAGCATGTCACCACATAAATTATTCTTGTTATCATTTACCTACTCGAGGACGAGCAGGAATTAAGCTTGGGGATGTTGATACGTCCAAAACGTATCTATATTTTCTGCTTGCTCCATGCCACTTTTGGGTGATATTGCTATGATATTCATACACTTCCATACACTTTTGATCATATTTGGACTAACTTACTAATCCAGTGCACCCCAGTGCCAGTTTCTGTTTTCGGCTGTTTTTGTATTTCAGGTTTTCACGTTTCGAGAACTGCCCAGAAAAATCCAGAAAAATTATATAAAAAATCAGCGATCCGGAAACAACACTGCGTCCGAAGGGCAGCCTGGGGGGGGGGGGCCACCAGGGCTCCAGGCGCCCTGGCGGCGCACCCCGCCTAGGCCGCGCCGGGGGGGCGCCTAGACCCCCCGAAGCTCCCCCGATGCCCTACTTTGGCATATATTTAAAGGGTCCTCCGTAACCCTCAGAACAGGAACTCTTTTCGCGATCCCATCTCTGTTCCACCGCCGCCGCCGCTTCCAAGATCGGGAGCACCAGGAGAACTCTTCCCGGCACCCTGCCGGAGGGGAGGATCACCACCGGGAGCTTCTCCACCACCATGGACGCCTCCCGGATGACTCGTGAGTAGTCTCCCTTGGACCATGAGTCCATGACCAGTAGCTATGTGATGTTCTCCTCCCGTTCTTGTGCTTCACTAATTAGTCCTCGTGAGCTGCCCTACATGATCGAGGCACCTATGTAATCCTTATGCTGTTGCTATGTTGAGTTTGCTGGGATCCGATGGATTATGAGATTATGTTCAGATTGATCTTGAGTAATATATTTGATTCACCTCTTTTATATTTTAGTTCATAAGTAATTCTTGCATGTTCTCCGTTGTTATTTATTGCTTTGGCCAAGTAGTAGGTAGTGACTCCAAGAGGGAACGTCATGCTCGATTGTGGGTTCATGCCCCTCGATGACTAGCTTGAGTGACAGAAACATGAGTCTAGGGGATGTGCTGTTGCCACAAGGGGGAAAACAACGGTGCTTGTGCCCGCGGGTGCAAGGATTGTTTACTTTACGCAAAGTTCTTTTAATGCAGTTGTCTGTTGCATTGAGTTTACACTATGGGTGGGACTCGCAACTTAATACCAGCGAGATGTTCTGGATAGATATCTCAAGGTGGATGATTAGTAGTAGGCATTGATGGATTTCGGTCTACTTACTTTGGCGTACCGCCCATGCTTTGAACCTCAACCTTTCTTGCAATGTAGTCAGCATTGGTTTGCGTTCGTGGTCCTGTCAATTGCCCAGCTGTAATTTGTTTACCTCACATAGCTGTTTTATCGTCTTTTGGGAGAGAGACATCACTAGTGAACATCATGAGACTCCAGTCCTTATTACCATCATTGATCACACCCGCTATTTACTTTTCGTTATTACTTACTATTGCAAAAACACTATCTATCACTACTATCATTGCTTTTAACCCTTTGTGAACTACAAGGCCGGAGGGATTGACAACCTCTCTGTACTCGTTGGGAGCAAAGTTATTTGTATCTGTGTGCAGGTCCACGTTGATTGCTAATTGCGCCGTTAGCAGTTGACACCTATTTGTTGAACCTAGGAGTCTCTGGGGATTCGATCCTTGGCATCTTTGCTAAGGGAAAACACTTCTACTTACTGCATCTTACACCTTCCACTTGGGGTAACCAACAAGGGGTTCGAGGCCCATCAATGATTAGTAGTAGATGCAGATGGATTTCGGTCTACTTACCTCGGCGTACCGCCCATGCTTTGAACCTCTACCTTTCTTGCAACTTAGTCAGCATTGGTTTGCGCACATGGTCCTGTCAATTGCCCAGCTGTAATTCGTTTACCTCACATAGCTGTTTTATCGTCTTTTGGGAGAGAGACATCACTAGTGAACATCATGAGACTCCGGTCCATATTACCATCATTGATCACATCCGCTATTTACTTTCCGCTTTTTACTTACTATTGCAATTATACCTATCACTACTATCACTTGTGTTTGATCCTTTGTAAACTACAAGGCCGGAGGGATTGACAACCTCTCTGTACTCGTTGGGAGCAAAGTTATTTGTATCTGTGTGCAGGTCCACGTTGATTGCTAATATCTGGCGCCGTTAGCAGTTGACACCTTCTTGTTGAAACTGGGAGTCTCAGGGGAAATCGATCCTTGGTATCTTTGCCAAGGGAAAACTTCCGCTACACTGCATCTCAAACCTTCCACTTGGGGTAACCAACGAGGGGCGAGAAGCCATCAAGCAAAGTTTTCTGGCGCCGTTGCCGGGGACTCCACTCTTCAGGATAGGGGAGTTTCACGCTATCTTTTACCTTTGCTTTTTAGTCTTGTTAGTTTACCTTTCAGTTTTGCTTTAGTATCTTTTATCGAAAATCACAAAAATAGTTATCTTGCTTGCTTGCTACTATGGGTTCCACCAAGAACACCAAGTTGTGTGACTTCACTAGTCACAACAACGATGACTTTATATGCACACCTATCACTACACCTGCCACTTCAGCACCTTCGTATGAAATTAAACCTGCTTTACTGAATTTAGTCATGAAAGATCAATTCTCCGGTGCTGGAGATGATGCTGCTTTACACTTAAACAACTTTGTTGAACTCTGTGATATGCAAAAGTACCGAGAAGTAGACGGTGATATTGTTAAGCTTAAGCTTTTTCCTTTCTCTTTGAGAGGAGGAGCTAAAATTTGGTTTCAGTCTTTGCCTAGAAATAGCATAGATTCATGGGACAAGTGCAAAGATGCTTTTATTGGAAAATACTAAGCATAATTGGTTTGTTACCAACATTTGGCATTGCCAATATTTGGCAAGCCAACATTTGGCAAAACCAAAAGTTGCCAACATTTGGCAACCTTTTGTGAGATTGGCAACGGAAATTGGCAAGCAACCAATGTCTAGCCAACATTTGGTAGTTGCCAAAATTTGGCATGCCAACTTTTGGCATCAAACCAATAATGCTCACTATCCACCTGCTAAAATTATCCAACAAAGGAGTAACATAATGAATTTCAAACAATTGGATAATGAACACGTTGCCCAAGCTTGGGAACGTATGAAATCTCTTATCAAGAACTGCCCTACTCATGGTTTGACTACTTGGATGGTTATCCAAACTTTTTATGCAGGCTTGAACTTTACCTCGCGGAACTTGTTAGATTCGGCCGCGGGAGGAACCTTTATGTCAACTACACTTGGTGCTGCCACAAAGCTTCTCGATGAGATGATGACCAACTATTCCCAATGGCACACCGAACACGCTCCAACAGGTAGGAAGGTAAACTCTGTTGAGGAGATTTCCTCCCTAAATGAAAAAGTTGACTTGATCATGTCTCTACTTTCGAAGCAATCTTCTATTGATCCTCGTGATGTTCCTTTAAATTCTTTGATTGCTCAAGAACAAGTAGATGTGAACTTTATCTCTAGAAACAATTTTAATAACAATGCTTATAGGAGTAATTTTGGTAGCAATCCTAGACCGTTCCCCTCTAATTCTTACGGGAACAACAATGCTTATCCTAGCACCAAGAACTCCACTACTGAACTAGAGATTATGCTTAAAGATCTCATCACTACCCAAAAAGCTTTTAATAATAGTGTAGAAGAAAAACTAAACAAACTAGGTGATCTCTCTTCGAAGGTAGACAATTTAGCCAATGAAGTAGAATTTCTTAAAATTAGAACTTCTCCTCTTGAGGAGAGGAAGGTCACTCCTATTAATGCTATTCAAGTGCAAATTAATGAAAATATTAGGATGATGGCTAAACTTAAAGAGAGATGGGCTAGAGAAAGGGAGGAAGAAGATAGAATTAAGAGCCTTCCTACGCACCACACTGTTGCTACTATCCAAGTTGTTAAGGATATCCAAACTCTTAGCACCCAATGCACTCCTGGTCCCGATGGACCTATTAATGGTGATGCTATGACTATAGAAACTACCAAACAAGTGAACCTAAAGGACACCACTACCACTTTACTTGATAATTGCACTCTTACCGAAGTTATTGATTTCCTTCACAAGATGTCTAGAGATCCCCGCACTAGCACGCTTAACCTTGCCTTCATAGAGTATATCACTAATGCTCTTATCAAAGCTAGGGAGGAGAAACTTAGAGTAGAAGCCTCCATACCTAGAAAGCTAGAAGATGGTCGGGATCCTATGATTAAAATTAAGTTGAATAACTTCTCTTGCTATGCTTTATGTGATGTTGGTGCTAGTACCTCTGTTATGCCCAAAAGAATATATGATATGCTTAAATTGAAACCTTTTGATTCTTGTTCTTTTGGTGTTCGTCTCGTTGATTCTTCCATAAAGAAACCTTTGGGGAGGATCGACGATGTTCTTATCATTGTCAATGACAATTATGTTCCCGTTGATTTTACTATTATGGATATTGAATGTGAACCTTCGTGTCCAATTATTTTGGGACGTCCTTTTCTACGCACCGTTGGTGCTATCATTGACATGAAAGAGGGGAATATAAAATTCCAGTTTCCTCTCAAGAAAGGGATGGAACACTTCCCTCGAAAGAAGATTAAGTTACCTTTTGAGTCCGTTGTACGGGCTAGCTATTCTTTTACTCTTGATAAGACTTGATCTCTTTGCATTATGCCTAGCTTAAAGGCATAAAAGAAAGCGCTTTTGGGAGGCAGCCCAATGAATAAATTTTATTTTGCCTTTTTTGTGTCTTGATGTTGTTACTACTGTAGCATCATCATTGTATCTTTGCTTTTCAATTTTGTGCCAAGTGTAGCCTCTGATTGCAAGAAAGTTCAAAAGTTGTGACGTGCTGTCCAGGAAACAGATTTTGTCCTTGGATAGAAAAAATCGTATAAAATCACCAGATCATCTTTTTGGTCTGAATTTTTTTGACAGCGTGCTCTATATAATTTTCTTTCGTGCGTCTGTTCTGAGTTTTTTGATTGGAGTTGCAGAAGTACCCCGAAAAAATCATTTACTACCTGCTGTTCTGTTTTTCACAGATTCTGTCCTGTTTTGCCTTTCCTTCATTTTGCAAACCTAGAGCTTGCTTTTTCTTTGCAAAAAACCTTTTGGCAATCTTGAGAAACAGTAGACCTTCAAGAATATCTTTATTTCCAGCAAGGAACAATTATTTTATTATGGGTACTAACCTCGCTAATCAGATTATGATGAGTTATGTATGAAGGGAGTTTTCAAGTGTGCGAGGGAAGATGATAAAAAGATTCAGGAGTGTCAAACGCTCAAGCTTGGGGATGCCCCCATGCACCCCCAAGAAATATTCAAGGAGACTCAAGCGTCTAAGCTTGGGGATGCCCCCGTGCATCCCCTTCTCCATCAACATTATCAGTTCGTCTTTCGTTCCACTATATTTTAATCACTTCATGTGTTATGTGCTATGCTTGGAGCGTCTTGCTTTTAGTTTCCTTTTTAGTTTTCCTTAGCTTTTCATAACGAATCGGAACTCAGCTTTCTTTATGTGGGAGAGAAACACGCTCCACTTCTACCTAGAACATAACATAGAATTTTCATATCTATCTCTGCTGTGTGTGTTCTTTGTCTTTTAATAGCTACTATCATGCTTAGCTCTTAGTATTCATGCTTATCTTTTTAAAGAGCTTTCGTTTAGTTGGTTGCTTGAACTCTCTTTAGTTATCATGCTTATCTTATTAAGAGAGTTTGCTTCCGTTGCATTGGTTCATATGTCTATGATAAAGATGCTACGTGCATAATGGCGCTTAGTAGTTCATGTTTTCTTATGGTTAGTCTCAAATAGCTGGGGGGTTCCCAATGTGTTATTGGAGTACCAACATGATTTGTTTGCCTATGATGTGGTATGGTTTAGTAATATCTTCCTTCAAAGAATTTATTTTGATTGACTTGGCGTATGCTCACGCATATTTAAGACTGTAAAGAAAGTCTGTCAAGCCTTGATGATCTTTAGTTTCTGAGTAGCGATATAACTTCCGTGCCTGATTCAATGTTGCTTTGTCGCTCTTCATGATTATGACCGTCATTGCTCTCTTAGTTGGTCGCTCCCAGTCTTTTGCTAACCTTCGCTTGTACTAAGCGGACTGACTGCTTGTGCATCCAAATTCCTTTATACCAGTTATGCCATATGAGTCCACCATACCCTCCTACATGGTATTTACCTGCCATTCCTAACGGAGACTTGCATGTACCATCTCGAAATTATTCAAAAAAGCATTCCTATTTTGTGCCTCTGTTGTAAGTTCATGAGGAAGTAGTGGTTAATTCATGATCTTTTTAAGTTGGACAAGCTTCACCCCGGGATTGCATGTATAATGTGCAAACCCATAATACGAGAAGGAACTGGCATTGAGTGCGCCCGGCTCAAAATTAATATAACAAACAAACCCTCCTTCACGCTTTGTTCATGAGAAATCAGAAAACTTTGGCAGTGATAAACAAAGGAGATTAAGAGGATGTGATCGTCCTCATTCGGGAGCCGTTCCTCGAAACTTGTCCATCTCAAGAAGTGATTGAGTTGTCTGCTAGCATTCGTTGATGAAACATGCATGATCTAAAAAAAATTTATTACCTCTGTTTTTAAAACCAAGAGCTCTGGTACATGTTTTGTCTTTGTTTCCGACTACGGGTTTTCAACCTTGCCAACAAAAGCCACGGTTCTAGAGTCTCCACCTTCTTTTTAAAGCACCAACTACTGAGAGCATGATTGACATTCTGAGTGTAATGTGCATTGTCCCAAAGTAGTGTAACACCCCTATGTATTAACTACTGTGTTACTCTGCTAAGGATGCCAAGTCATCTTCATTTGCATTAATTAATCACAGTGGTTAAGCTCCCAATTCAAATTACCCTCTGAATTCAAAGCAAATTCAAAAATTCAAAATGAAGTTGCTCCAAAAATTAGGGAAAAATGTTCATCTCATTGCAAATATTCCAAAACTAATGTTGTTAAGGAAAACAACATCACCATCAACCCCAAAAATGGGCTAGAGCATTTAAACAGTGTTATAACAGCACTATTAAATGCCTTTTCATTTTTGAAAATTTCAAAAGTGTTCCAAATTTGCCCAAACCAATTTTTGGTGGTAAAGGATATTGCAAGATAATTTTTGGACCATCTTACACTTTTTGCAAAAGTCATTTGGATGCCCTATCATTTCTTTTTCTTCTCTGTGAATTAAACAAAAGGAAAACAGAGAAGAAACCTTACCTGGCGCCCGCTTCTGGGCCGAGCCGGCCCGGCCCACCTCTCCTCCCCTGTTCCACCTGCTCCCCTCCCCGTGTCCTCGCCACCGCGGCCGCACGCGCTCGCCGCCGCGCCTCGTCGACAGCTGCCGCTACAGCGGCGAGGAGAGGATAAGGGGGAGCTCCTACCTCTCCCCCTCCGTCCCTATCCATTCCCCTTCTCTCTTCCGAGCTCATTCCTCCTCTTCCCTCTCAGATCCGTGCAAACCGAGCGCCCCCGCCACCGTTCGACCGACGTCGCCGTCGCCACCGACGACGTCAGGCCACGCCACCGTGTCTGGCGAGTTCACGGTGCTCGACCACGACGACCCCGACCCCAGAAGGAGCAAGGAGGCCCTGCAGCTGCCGCTACGACGTCGTCTTCTTCCTCGGATCGCCGCCGATCCCCTTCGTCCCCGGCGGCCTCTGCTGCTCCTAAGGTCGCACGGGCTTTACTTAGCCGCTCGGTGAGCCTATCCCTCTCCCCGTTACTCTTCTCTCGCCGCCCGTTTCGTCGTAGCTAGTCGCCGGCGTGCTCGAGCTCTGGACACCGCCGCGGTCTTCGCCGCCATGGCCACGGTCACTGTCATGGCCGTCCAAGCCTAGCATCGAGCTCCTGGAGCCCGTGCGAACTCAACGAGGCCACGACCGAGCCTCCCCGTGCTCTCTAACTCCGTTTCGGTCGACGCCCGAACTCCGGCGCCGCCCGCGAGCTCACCGTCGATGACTCCGGTCGAGTCCGGTGACGAGAACACTCCCATTGGATGCGCCTTGCTTTTCTCTTTCGAACGACACCGCACGCGCGCGCTAGATCCCTCCTAAATGCCGTTCCCCCTCACTCCCCGGAGCTTTGCTCCGCCGCGCTCTTCGCCGGCCACTTTCCCGGCCTCCCTCGCTCCGGCCAGTCGCGCCACTGGATGCGCAACTCCGTCCGCAGCCGAACGCACCCAGCCGCAGCTCGAACGGAGCCCCCTAGCGCGATCCCGAGCATCTCCGGCGGTCTGCCACCGCGGAAACGCGTCGCCGGCATTTAAACGCCGGCCGCTGATGTGGCAGAGCGCGGGGTCCACCCTGGGTCACTGACAGTGGCCCCGGTGGGTCCCGTTGGCCCCGCTGACCTGGGTCAACGCGCTGACGTGGCGGCCCAGTGTCCTGACATGCGGGCCCCACGCGAATTAATCCGTTTTATAAATAATAATCCTGTTAAATTTAATCTGGTAATTAATTAGTTTAAAATGTGCCACTGACATATGGGGCCCACCCCTGTAATCAGCTCTGTTAGATTAGTTTAAAACTCTGTTAGATCACAGAGGCTGACAGGTGGGACCCACTGGTCAGGATTGACCTGACCAGTGCGACTGTTGACTGCTGACGTCATCCTTGCGTCATGCTGATGTCACAAGCACTGTTCTGGATAATGTTGAGTTAATTAATATAAAATAATTCCAGAAAATCATTTAATCTTCGAAAATTCATATCTTTTAAACCGTAGCTCGGATGGAAAAACTTTCTACATGAAAGTTGCTCAGAACGACGAGACGAAGCCAACCGTGCTATCTGTTTCCGTGTCGGGACCCTCTACGGAGGTGAACCCGCAACTTTTAGCCTGTTTCCGGTAGATGAATAGTGCACATACACCGGTTAATAATCCCAGTTAATTCCTAAAAATAACTAATATGACTTAGACATGTTTTTAGGCAACCCTGCACTGCACATTAGCCTAGCACGCTTTGTGATGCTTGTATTCTCTGTATTTATCTGTTTCTTCCCCCCCCCCCTCTTCTCTCTCGGTAGAGTCCGACGCTGACGCCGCTCCAGAGACCGACGCCGTCCCGGTGATTGGTTCCCCCTCCGACGACCTTGTTTTTGCCACCGAGCAACCAGGCAAGCAACCCCCCCTTTGATCATTCCGATATTGCCTATGTCTATTCTCTCTTATTCTTGCATTAGAATTGCTGCTACTGCTACTGCTCCTATTACTGTTGCATAGCCTGTTTTTGCAATACTGTTGATACCTGTCTTTATTCATAAACTGCTTAGTATAGGTTGGGTAGCACTGCTGTGGTCCCGCTTTCTCGTAGTTGCCTCGCATAGTACCCTTGCCTCGATCAAGAGATCGAGCCCCTTCCCCTGACCTTCTTCACATCACCGCACACCCCCTAATATGCTCGACTCCGCAGAGTTAACATCGGGTGACGAGGGTGATACCTCCGAACTCACTTCCGATGTTGTCCCTGTAGTATAGCTAGCTCGTTGTGGGTTACCGAGGGTGGTTCCTCTTCCCACTTCCGACTTAGCTTTTGTCGTGCATCCGCTATGGTGATTACCGCCGAGGGTGATTCCTCCGGTATCACCTTAACGGGACTTGTCATTCAGGAATCCAACGAGGGTGATTCCTCGGATTCCTCATCGGCATGGAAACCACACGGATGCCCTGGTTTACCGTACCGTGTTTAAAGACGTATCGATCCCCGAGGCCGGACGTCGCCAGGAACAAAGGCGTGCGGCCAGAGGTATCGTGCGTCTGAAGACACTTTACAGTTACTACTACACATGTTGGATAGAGACGGGTTGACCCTGAGGGGTACCCGCGAGTGCCTTTGAGGCGTGAGCTGTGGAGTCGGGTGACCAGTGAGGGTACCCGCGAGATAACTACGAAGCGTGGCCGGTCCTGTAAGGTCCTTGTCACAAGTCTTCGAGACGGGACGTCGGGGCCACCGGTGTGGTGGCAACGCTCGTTACCGCGCGCTCCCAATCCACTAAGCTATTTGGATATTTGATCCGAGGGGCCTTCGGGTCCGATAGCACTAACCACCACGTGGGTGTGAGTGGGTGCTCTGCGTCGTATACATCAGCCGGAGTCGTCACGACGTCAGCGATTGAGCGGCCCGTTCGGATTGGACCCAGAATGCAACTGCGTGCTTGTATAAGGGGTTGCTAGGTCTGCTACCGAACGGCCACGTAACGTGCAGGAGCGTCCGGGGCGATGGTCCAAGACCCCTGGGGGCATAGGTTTAGTCCGACGTGCTTGATCCTCTCTGGCGGTTTCCGGTCGGGTTGCGTCGTGTTGTTTAGCCGAGGCCGGGCAGGACCCAGCAAGTGTGTCCGGCCGGAGTTAAGCGAGCGTGGTGGGTAAGTTGGTGCACCCCTGCAGGGAAGAAAACATCTATCGATAGCCTGTCCTACGGTAACGGACACTCGGAGTTGTATCCACTTCGGTACAACTAGAACTGGTGACTTGAGATATGAGGTTGATATTACTATAAACACTTTACATTATGATGTACTAATCTGCACCCTTCTAATTGCTGCAAGACCCTGAAGATGCTAGTCTTCGTCAGGACTAGGCTTTTCCCCTCTCTACTCTGGCTTTCTGCAGTCTAGTCCACCCACATAAAGCCTCCTTTGAAAATGATGCATTGCTTAGTATAGATCTGATGTAAGTCTTGCTGAGTACTTTGGATGAGTACTCACGGTTGCTTTGCTTCCTCTTTTGTCCTACCCGCATGACAAACCAGACGACGGAGCCTTGGTGCCCGCAGCCGCCGTTGACGACTACTACTACCAGCCCGAGGCTGGCTACTACTACTACCCGGCCGGCGAGTACTTCTACGAGGAGCCGGCGGACGACGACCAGGAGTAGGATCGGAGGTCCCAGGCAGGAGGCCTGCGCCTTTTCGATCGTAGCTTTTCTTTTGCCCCGCCTGTGTAACAGGCCTATTTCAGTACTGTGTTGTATCTGTACCCAGATACCTAACGCTTCCGCTAACTTTGTGTGACACTTGTTATGTATTCGAGCCCTCGAGGCCCCTGGCTTGTAATATATAACTTGTATGTATTTATTTATATTTTAGAGTTGTGCTGTGATTCCTTCACGTGAGTCCTTAGGCTTGATCGTGTGCATTTGCGTGTATGATTAGTGCACGGTCGAGCCGGGGTCGTCACAAGTAGCATTGTCTTTTGCATGATTGTGATATCGTTTATTCTGAAATCATTGTATCTAGTCATCACTTAAACCTTGGAGGTGCCCCTGCATTTATGTTTTGCTTCACTAAAGAGGGCAAGCGAGATATCACTTTATCATATTTGCACACCATGCTCATTGCAAATCTATTTGATGTTTCAGTATCATATTGTAAAACTTTCAGTTCTTTGTGATTTTTCTCATGAGGCAACTTAATTACTACAGATTCATTGTCTCAGTAAGCTTTTGTCATGTGACTAAGAAAAAGTCCTATATGGTTAATAGCATGTCACCACAGAAATTATTCTTGTTATCATTTACCTACTCGAGGACGAGCAGGAATTAAGCTTGGGGATGTTGATACGTCCAAAACGTATCTATAATTTCTGCTTGCTCCATGCCTCTTTTGGGTGATATTGCTATGATATTTATACACTTCCATACACTTTTGATCATATTTGGACTAACCTATTAACTTAGTGCACCCCAGTGCCAGTTTCTGTTTTCGGCTGTTTTTGTATTTCAGGTTTTCCCATTACGAGAACTGCCAGAAAAATCCCGGAAAAATTATATAAAAAATCAGCGTTCCAGAAGCTACCAGGCACCCGAAGCACATTCGGAGGGGGGCCACCAGGGCTCCAGGCACCCTGGTGGCGCGCCCCCCCTGGGCCGCGCCGGGGGGGCGCCTGGGCCCCCCGAGCCTCGTCTGATGCCCCCCTTTGGCATATATTTATACCGTCTCCCGAAACCCTCGAGACGGGAACTCTTTTTCGCGATCTCATCTCTGTTCCGCCGCCGCCGCCGCTTCCAAGATCGGGAGCGCCAGGAGAACTCTTCCCGGCACCCTGCCGGAGGGGAGGATCACCACCGGGAGCTTCTCCACCACCATGGACGCCTCCCGGATGAGTTGTGAGTAGTCTCCCTTGGACCATGGGTCCATGACCAGTAGCTATGTGATGTTCTCCTCCCGTTCTTGTGCTTCACTAATTAGTCCTCGTGAGCTGCCCTACATGATCGAGGCACATATGTAATCCTTATGCTGTTGCTATGATGAGTTTGCTGGGATCCGATGGATTATGAGATTATGTTCAGATTGTGTTTGAGTAATATATTTGATTCACCTCTTTTATATTTATGTTCGTAAGTAATTCTTGCATGTTCTCCGTTGTTATTTATTGCTTTGGCCATGTAGTAGGCAGTGACTCCAAGAGGGAACGTTATGCTTGATTGTGGGTTCATGCCCCTCGATGACTAGCTTGAGTGACAGAAAAATGAGTCTAGGGGATGTGCTGTTGCCACAAGGGGGAAAACAATGGTGCTTGTGCCCGCGGGTGCAAGGATTGTTTACTTTATGCAAAGTTCTTTTAATGCAGTTGTCTGTTGCTTTGAGTTTACATTATGGGTTGGACTCGCAACTTAATACCAGCGAGATGTTCTGGATAGATATCTCAAGGTGGATGATTAGTAGTAGATGCAGATGGATTTCGGTCTACTTACCTCGGCGTACCCCCCATGCTTTGAACCTCTACCTTTCTTGCAACTTGGTCAGCATTGGTTTGCGCACATGGTCCTGTCAATTGCCCAGCTGTAATTCGTTTACCTCACATAGCTGTTTTATCGTCTTTTGGGAGAGAGACATCACTAGTGAACATCATGAGACTCCGGTCCATATTACCATCATTGATCACATTCGCTATTTACTTTCCGCTTTTTACTTACTATTGCAATTATACCTATCACTACTATCACTTGTGTTTGATCCTTTGTAAACTACAAGGCCGGAGGGATTGACAACCTCTCTGTACTCGTTGGGAGCAAAGTTATTTGTATCTGTGTGCAGGTCCACGTTGATTGCTAATATCTGGCGCCGTTAGCAGTTGACACCTTCTTGTTGAAACTGGGAGTCTCAGGGGAAATCGATCCTTGGTATCTTTGCCAAGGGAAAATTTCCGCTACACTGCATCTCAAACCTTCCACTTGGGGTAACCAACGAGGGGCGAGAAGCCATCAAGCACGACCCCATCCCGGGAAAGACCTCAAATCTTCCCGTCATTAGTAATGTGGGCACCATGCTAGTATCGGCCTAAGTAATCAATAATGCCCCATCCCATAAGGGGTAGAGTGGTTGCACATGTTTGGTTGGGACGGTAGTCACACATAAATCTAATCCATCATTTCACTCATGCACAAGATCTTTATTGACACATCACTTCTTCCTCAAGTGATGACCTAACTCAACATCACCCTCGGGCATTAGTGGCACCCGACGGGGTTTTCGAAAAGAATGCAACCACGAAGGTTTCATGGCACACATGCATCACTAAGCATCACTACTAACCATTTGCATTGCATCTAGCACATAGCAAGATCAAGAGTAAAGCATGCATCATGTGGTGGTTTTAAACTAGGTTACCACCGTAACTCTTATCATCATGCATTCGGAAACAAACGGGTTCCGAAGAACACAAGTGTATCATGGTCAAAGGGCTGCTTGCCTGGATTGGCTTGGTCTTCAAAGTCTTCAAATCCTTCCCCTCCTTCTTCTTCAGCAACCTCGTCAAATACGGTATCTAATCGTCGCAAAATAACAACGGGAAAATAAGACCACAATAAAAACAGAAAAATCAAAGTGCTGAGAAAAATGTCAACTCATTTTTGTTAAATACTAGAGGGAAAACTAAGATGGCAAAAAAATTTAGTTTGAGTTTTGGAGTGGCAGAATGGGGTCCATGAATATTTGAACAGAAGTTTAAATGTTCAAATATGAATTTAAATTTGAACAGAACAGAAAAGGTTCATGGATATGTGTGAAAGTGACATCATTAAATAGGTTGGATTTTTACAAGTATTTAGGAACTGGAATTAATTCATTTGGATATATATTTAATTCTGTGGAATTATTTGAAATTCCACAGAAAAGAAAAAAAGAAAAAGGCTCTGTGCCACTGGGCTAGAACGGCCACAGTGCAACGGCACAGGGCGAATTCAGCCCACCGCACGGCGCCAGCGCGCGCCAGGGTTTTTTAAACCTGACGGGCGGGGCCCGGCGGTCAGCGTCAGAGAGGGAAGAGAGAGAGAGGTGAGGATGACAGGCGGGGCCCGCCTGTCATCTTCAACCTCGCGGCCAGAGAAGCGGCGAGCTCACCGACGGCGGTATGGTGCACGGCGGGGCAAGCTACGGGCAGGAATGGACCCAGCGGAGAGTCGCCGTTCTAGTGGTGCTGGAGTTGGCCGCCGGAGGGGCCTGGTTCGACGGCGGCGAGGTGGAACGGCGGCGGAGCGTCGGGAGGGTCCTGATTGGCTTGCTCCGGGCTGCAACAGGAGTGGGAGAAAGAGGGGAATGGGTCAGTGAGGTCCGGTGGCTCCAGATCGAGCAAGAGCTGGGGCGGAGGGAGGCTGTACCGTGAGATCACCGGTCGCCCGAGGCGGCGGAGCTCCCGTCGATCCCGTGCACAGAGGCTCTTCGAGGGCGAGTGGGAGGTGTTGGTATGCTCTTGGGGGTACGGGGAGGAGATGGATGCCAATGGAGAGGCCCGGGGCATGCTTATATAGCCGGCCCCCGGTCCACCGTGGACCCGTGCGCCGGCGAGGTTCCGGGCGAGGCCAGAGGCCGTGCAGGCACTTGTGATCGAGTCGGGGCCGTTCGTGGATGAGGTCTGCGCCTAGGGGAGGGAAGAAGAGGAGCGGGAAAGCATCCAGAGAGCTCGCGCATGTGAGGCCAGAGGTTGGAGCTCGCGGGCGGCAGGCGCGCGTTCGAGGGTGTCCACTAGAGGGAGAAGGAGGGGGGGACAGCGCCGGGGAGAGTTGCGGACGCCGAGGCGCATTGAACGGCGCGAGGGGGAAGCACGAGGTGGTCGGGGGCGATGGATTGGGCGAGGCTACAGTGCGGGTGCGCACTGTAGCGCGCTCTGGAGCGTGCTTATCGCATGCCACGGCATGTCGTTGGCTCACTGGGCGTGTCCGCCGTGTCTGGGGGTTCCAGCACGAAGTAAACAACCCAGCTGTGGCTTTGGATGCTCTGGATGTCTAGTGAGAGAGGAAGGAAGCTGGTAGATGGGTAGAACTGGGCTGTCCAGCAAGGTAATTTGGGGTTTTCACCCTTCAATCATGGAGCTCTGGTCATGGGGGAGTTACTGGAGGTAGAATGTAACTAGGTGAAGCTGTGGTAGAAAGTTGAAGCAAAAGTAAATAGTAAAAGAGGTCAAGATGATGGTTTTGGTAAAATGGCAGAAGGTGTTTGATCATGTTTTGGGCAAGCAAATGATCTCCACTAGCCATGACACTTAACAGGATTAAATGTCATATGGAAATAGGGTGCCTCACCAAAATTGGGCTTGATTGAAGAAACTAGCCAATGTAACTTTGGTGAACCCTAGAATTCAACAGAAATGGTTTCACCATGTTTAAGTCAAGTTAATCATTTCCCCTTGATGCACCACTTGGCGTAGTTTCATCATTTGGGGTTATGATCATGCTCACAAAGTTTGAAGCCCCTGGTAAAAAGTTGGTAATGTAAAGTTGGTCAAATTTGAATTTGGACGGAAATGATTTTGGGGTATTTTGATCAGGTTGCCCTTCTCCAAAGCTTGTGCCATTTGGTCTAGATGCCTTATTAGACCATTCTAGCATGTGCACCAAGTTTGAGGGCATTTGGACAAGTTTGGCAATGCAAAGTTGCTCAAACTTCAGATATGGACATAATGGTTTTGAATGGTTTTGATGATGTTATCTTGCTTCCCAAGGCATGGGGCTTGGCAAGATCATCAAATATGTCATATGTGACATGATAGAATTTCCGTGGAATTTTTGGAGAATATTTGCTTTGTAAATATTTCAAAAGCTTGAAATATCCAGAAAGGGTTTCTGAGGGATTAGCCCATTATTTTAAACATGACCAAGTGTTGAAACTCTTATATATGGACAATATATGTCCTATGAGTCTCCCTGAATTTTGGCAAATATTTTTGAAATAATTAAATAATTTTTCCTTATTAAAGACCATTTCTGGCCTTAAGAAAAAGATTTTAAATAAAATAGGAAAATAACTTTTAAAATTATACTTTTGTGGTTTCTGGGAGTCCTATATCTACTAGGTTTCAAATATACTTTTTGAAATAATTTTCTCACCCTAAATCAAGCACTTGCAGTGCAAACCTCAATTCAGGGGTTTTTGGAATACTAATTTTTGAAAATACATTTTGGCCAAATTAATTTTATAAGAAAATACTATACTGCTATAAACACTTGGTATGATCATTGGGCAGAAGTTTTGGGTAAGGAGATGAATTCTACAAGAGGTAATAGTTGACTTTAATGAGCACTTGAAAAACACATGAAGAAGAACTCAAATCCAAATAAAAGCCAAATGATGCCAAAAAAAATTGCTGGTCCAAATTTTCATGCTTTATTGATGCAAATGACATGTTACAAAATGCAAGGTGTGACACGGCTGCGGGAAGAACACCAAAGCGCTCTGGCTCGCAATTGAGCTATCGGAGTGCGAGGCGTTGGCGAAGGTGAAGGCGGGGAGCCACACCCAGGAGAAGGAGCGCTTGCTCCCGAGGTTTGTTGGGGGTTACATGGAGATGTCGGACAACTCCACAACGGATCAAGCTCCAATGACAACGGCAAGGACCCTCCGTCGGCCAACGCCTACACCGAAGGCCAAAGCAGCACCGCCAACTGCAAGGGGAAGGGGGCAATGAGGAAATGGTGATTTCCTCTGCCTTTTCCTGTTTAATTAAGTTTTTTTATCCTATATTAGGGTATTGTCCGACTGGAACTGCATCTTTTGGTTGTCCGTTGATCGCTTATGCTAGAATTATGCCCGACTTAACTAGATTTGGTGCTAGTTTGTTGATCTATGTAAGTTAATTTACATATGTGCATGTGTTGCATGTATATGAGGGGCCGAATTTGAGGTACACGGGTGCGGACACACTAAAATAAGAATTATCCGATCAGTGCCCGCGGGCACGCCCGGACGCGTTGGCGGGCGTTTGAGGGGCCAGATTTGCTGTCTTTGGTTGTAGATGCTCTAATATCTATGATATCAGTAAATCAAAGTAGCAAGTTTATTTCACTACATGGCAGCAACATGTCAACATCCATATAGGGTTTAACGCATGACATATTCGCATGATGGCATCTACTCAAATTAGCATGATACTTGCATAGGCTAGTAAACAATGCAAAAGGATATGTAAATACTATTGTCTCTTGTGATGTCTAATTCTTAACTAACAATGTTGCTCGGTAATGTTGCTCGACTTGGTTACTGTAGCAAGCACTCACCGGAACTTTGTATCTTTATGTTCTATTTTGACAGAACAAGTGAAAGAGCATGGTGCCCCATGTTTGGTTTTCAAATTCATGATTACTTTTAAAATACATGAATGGTTTTCGAATCATGAATGTTTAATTTTAGCAAACATTTTTCAAATCCACGGAGATAAAAATGGTGATCTAATTGTGCAAATGGAAAAATCAAATGAAAAGGAGTAAAAAACATCAACAAATCTCGCGTAGTCTGCGGTAGCTAGCGGCTGACCTAGTAAAAAGGTTGATGGAAGAAAATTGTAGACGGAAACCATGCATTCTCATTACAAAAATAAATAAACTGGGAGATAGTATTAGGCTAGACGGAAGCTCGATAATTAACTTCCCATATTAATTGCCGGTTCACAAAGAAACACCTCAGTACTACTACGTTTTGTTTTGTTGAGAAACGACCTCCAACGTTAATCACTGCGGTTATTTCCACACCGTAGTTACTGAAACTAAACTCGCTACACTGTCTATTACTCCCACCTTAAAAGCCAACCATGCTTGATGCTTCCATCCTCCACAGCGCCACGGGACCATATATATATTCACCGGCGGTGTCACGGCGTACAAGAGCTCACCGGCACCGCTCACGCAGACACACGACCGAAAATCTCCCAAAGCTCAGCCATGGCTCGGCTCGCGGTGCTCGCATTCCTCTTCGTCGTGGTCGCCGCGGCGACCATCACGTCGGCACACGGCGGCCGCACTCTGAAGGCCGCGGGCAGCGTGAGCCCCGTGAACGTGCCCATCGTCTTGGAGGTGGCCGAGCCACCCTCGTCATTGGTGGAGGACATCGCGGCGCTCCTCAGGCTCTTCCCGAGGACTGATGGAGCGGCGGCGGCGGATGGCCCCGTGGCGTCGTACTACCAGAGGGCCGACTTTGACTACAAGGTGCCCATCACTGGGTTCTAGATCCGCCATGCCCTGGACCTGCACCTTTGTTTGTTTCCATCGATCCGTACTAATGTTTTACTAGTATCTGCGAAGTACTATGTGCCAAACATGCAAACGACCTTTGAAATATAACTGAATACGAGTTTCATTCTAGTAATTCCATTCTTACCTCTTCTTTGTAAATGTTATTACTACTTTTTATGATGATTATTTGTTGTAGTAATTGAAACCTTTTTCATGCATGTATGGTTGGTTGGGTTTACGAACGGTATCCATTAAAGAAAAATTCCTCCTCCTCCTCTGTACTCCAAACTCCATGTTGGCCAGAGCAATCTCGGCGGGCACACATGCCATCCTACAAAATGATCACACCCTCATCTCCTTCTCCTACTGATCTTACCATCCCTCGAGTCTAAGTCTCAGGATGATGCTTATTAAGGGTCAGAGAATCAGTCTATATATCCGAGCCACAGACACACTTTTCACATCAGTGACTTCGTGATTTTGAGCAAGGAACTACTCAAAATATAGGACTGCCCTGGTTGCGGCAGATGACAAGGAGGGATTTCAAATAAGAGTGGGGGCAGACCTCTTGCTCTCATGGACATGGGTTTGGGTTCAGATGGGTTCTCTCTGCTAGCCAGTTTCATTATCACTAATTGCACCATCCAAGTGACGCAAATACAACATCATGTCATCTAGATTATGCAACTACTAATAGTTCCAAGTTAGGTCACCAAGAGAGACAAACGCCTTTGCTTGCATTAGTCGCGAGAAGGTCAAGAGAGAGGTCTAGCAATCAATATTGTGCATGATGAAATCATTTTTGTGCACAATGTCTTTATGCAACTTTGGAATGCAATCCCAATGTCTTCCATTCCTAGAACTCTCTCTAGTCAATATCATTATGATTTGTAATGATGAAACTCTTATAGACATAGCTGTGTCATCGGATTCCGAGCGGCAGTAAATGCTTGTGAGCTCAAGAAGGTTCGTCTTCATAGCCACCACAACTGTATCACCATATTCCAAGCGGCACTAAATGCTTGTGAGCGCACTAAATGCTTGTGAGCTCAAGAAGGTTCACTTTCGAAACCACCACAGCTCTATCATCAGATTCCAAGCAGCACTAAATGTTTGTGAGCTCAAGGAGATTCACCTTCAAAACCACAAGTTCACCTGGAGCAATGAGCGGTCCAATGCAACTATGAGCAAACTATATACCTTATGTAACTAGGACTCGGACATCGCTTTCGCCAACCACATCCTTAACGTGCTATCATCCTCCTTTCAGACCGTTGCCATTTTGCTCCTTGCCAACCAAGATGGCCTTGCCCAACTAAAGTCTTTCAGTTTATTTTATTTTTAACTAAGATGCCTGGGTTCAAGCCTCTCAGGCAAAATGCTTGGAATGTAGCTTGCAGTCACACTAATCCTTATTGGCTCCTTTCCCACAAGCTTAAGAAGACTAGTTAGCTGCTTCACGCTTGGGGCAAAACTATTTTCTCCAACTCTAAGGTTCAGCTGCACATGGCTTTGGAGGTCATATTTCGACTCGATATAGCCCAAGAGAATTGTGTGCTTTCTACGGATGAGTGGGATCTCATGAAAATACTCAAAAGAATAGTACTTGGCTTAGGTCAACTCCAACACATGACCACAAATGAACATTCGTTTTGTCGGGATTCTATCCATTCGGGGCGGCAAAGGGGCGCTGTCCGGCCGCGTCGGAGCAAATCTGGCCGGTCGACCAACCGACGGCCTCATTCCGTTCGGGGTGCTATCCTTTTGCAATAAAATTAATAAAAAAAACTAAAAATAGATCGCGGCCATAGCCATGCCAACAGCCAAAGTTCATGCTGGCCAGAGCGATCTTGGCTGGCACACATGCCAACCTACAAAATGATCACCCGCCATCTCCTTCTCCTATTGATCTTACCATCCCTCGAGTCCAAGTCTCGGGATGACGCTTATTAAGGTCGCAGAATCAGTCTATCCGAACCGCCGACACACTTTTCAGATCAGTGACTTCGTGGTCCTGAGCAAGGAACTACTCGATCAGATTATAGGACTGGCCCTGGGTGCTGCAGATGACAAGGAGGAGGGATTTCGAATAAGAGTGGGGGCAGACCGCTTGCTCTCATGGACATGGGTTTGGGTTCAGATGGGTTCTCTCTGCTAGCCAGTTTCATAGTCACTAGTTGCACCATCCAAGTGACGCAAATACAACATCATGTCATCTAGATTTTGCAACGACTAATAGTTCTAAGTGAGGTCACCAAGAGAGACAATCGCCTTTGCTTGCGTTAGTCGTGAGAAGGTCAAGAGAGATGTCTAGCAATCGTTTTTTGTGCACAATGTCTTTATGCGTCTTCGGAATGCAATCCTAATGTCTTCCGTTCCTAGAACTCTCTCTAGTCAGTATCATTATAATTTCTAATGATGAAACTCTTGTCAGTCATCTCGCTGAATTCTTTTCACTACTACATCGAACAATTGTGCACTATTATACATCGGCCTTGTTCACACATTTTCTCGATTTTTAGTTGGTGTACTTATAGTGCAAGTTTCTGCGACTCAGCACACATGTGCAATCCTGAAAAATGATGATGAAAAGGAGTAAGGGTTAGTTCTTTTGGGCGGCTTAAAAAATAAGTTGCCACTCCCCACCTTAAAAAGTAAGCCGCTCTCTATATTTCTTGAGGCTTCTAAATTACTTATCACATAACTAGTTCAGAAGACCCGATGAATGAAGAATGCGGCTTATGGGGAAAGCTGGGGAGGAGGCGGCTTATTTAATAAGCCGCCAAAAGAACTGGCCCTAAATATAGATGAAAGTTCACAATTTTTGAGATGTTCCAAATATCTAAGTTGGCAAGGGTTAATTGAGTTGGATGCTAGTTGGTGGTAAGGGTAGGTGTGTGACCATATGAAGATGGTGTAAGTTCCATATTACTGAAGCACATGCACGCCACACACACACACACACACAGAGAGAGTTTAGCCGAGGAAATCAATGGTATATACTCTTCTTTTAGAACTCATCTCTTCTATTGGAAGCACTACTGGAGGTTTCTCCTCTTGTTTTTTCTAGCTCTTTAGTCATCTGTAGTTGATACATGCACGTTCACACACACAACATATGCTCAAGTTTATCACCATGCCATACACCCCTTTCACATGATCTTTTCTTACATATAAATTGGACTTGATCTCTTCTGTTCACACAACCAAACAACGTCATGAGCCCACTTATTATGTTTGCTTAAAATATACTCCCTCTGTAAACTAATAGTATAAGATTGTTTAGATCACCAAAGTAGTAACCTAGATGATGTTATATTAGTTTACAGAGGGAGTATTAACTTCCCGTCTAAAGAGGATTTGGATATACTCCCTCCGTCCCAAAATTCTTATCTAAGATTTGTCTAGATATGGACGTACCTAATACTAAAACGTGACTTGATACATCCGTATTTAGACAAATCTAAGACAAGAATTTTGGGACGGAGGGAGTATGAAGGAAGAATGTTTCACCTGATCCTTCTCAAGTTTTTATTTTCTTACACTTCCCTACGCTTAAGAGATAAAAAGAAACCAAAAAATGTCCAAAAACTACAATTTAAGAGAGCTCTAAGCATTTGCACCAACTTTGTAGTAGATCCGACATTTCTATTTTTGTCACAAAAAAAGCCGACATTTATACGACGAGGTTACGGGTCCTTGCAATGGTCATCATGCATAACTGATGTTACTTGACAAAATAAAAACCATTGGAATATCCATTGAGTGGCGAGACATTTAGATGAAATGATTATCTATTGATTGTAGCATACAAGTCAACAGAATTTACCGGTTATGCATAGTAGATGGATTTATACACGTGGTTTAGTAATCACATGAACTGTTTTGCTTGTTGTGCCATTTCGTAGTGTGTCTAAACCTCCATGTCTACCATTATTAGGTATGATGCCATTGTATCTGATCCCCTCTTGATACTTAGACACTTTCGTTCTTCCTAAGAAAACAAATGTTGCCTCGTGAGAGATGTTTCTCAAGAAGAAATCCCATAACACTGAGAATGGCGTTTTGGATCTCGGCCTCCGTGGAGGCCAAATATTTTTGGTACACGCAAACAAGGATATCGATTTTTTTTGTACAAGTAAACTTTTGAACTCGAAACATTGCATATGAACATCGCATAGGTACTACCATGTGCAGATTTTTTTTGTATTTTTTGGCACAACAATAATATTTCAAAATGCTGCAACTTATTCAAAAAATTGTAATTTGAGAAATTTACATTTCATCAAAACAATCAAAAACTTTTTATGCGCATAGTGGCACTTGTGTGTAGCTGACTTGCAAAGTTTCAAGGCTCAATGGTTCCTCGTTTGAAGAACAGAAACAAGAAATTTTATATAAAGATAACATATATTTTATATCTGTTTTTAAATATAAGTGAGATTTCAGTAAAGACTACATACAGATGTATATAGATATATATTAGAGTGTAGATTCAATCGTTTAACTTTGTATATAGTCCATATTAGAGTAGATGGCCTTCTTTCTCAATTCAGGGAGGATACTAAGCACTCATCAGACTATAATAGGTTGCATCCTATCAGACTAGTCCTTAGCAGTTGGATTGAAAGCAGGATTTATGTCCGATTTGGTTGTTACGCCATGCGCGGGACTGTTTGGCCGAGGAATCGGTCCCACTTTGTTAGGATCTGCACTAATTACTACTTCCTCCGTTTCAAAATAAGTGACTCAATTTTGTACTAAAGTTAGTATATACTTAGTTAGTACAAAGTTGAGTCACTTAATTTAAGACGGAGGAAGTATACTATTTATCTTGGGATAACTGGCAGCCACAAATCACGCAATATCTTATTAGTTCATTGCCCTTTTATCTCGGTGCATCATTGCTTCATGCTTCGTTCCTTCCTGGCTACTTCATTTTCTGTTCTAAGGCATGCAAAGTTCATTTTCTGCTATGAAGCACTCATGGTCGACTTTGGAAGCAGAGTTGACGAAGGTTGAAAAGTGAGTATTATAGTACCAAAAAAATAAATGTAACAAATTTAATATGTTTTCTTTTGGGGGTTAATTGGAAATTGGACACTGCAATTCTTATGCATTTTTGGCAACAACATGTTTTTATTTTATACTATGTCACAATGTCGTGGTTCTAAGTCTGACAGTATGAGTAGGGGGTACGTAAGAGGAGGCAAGGCCCTAGCTATGGTGAGATTGTACGCAAGATGTATACGAGTTCAGGCCCTTCTCGGAGGAAGTAAAAACCCTACGTCTCGGTGCCCGGAGGCGGTCGACTGGAATGTATAGGGGTGTTTGAGTTACAGGGGGTGCGAACCCTTGTACTGGAGGAGGGGGTGGCTTATATAGTGCGCCAGGACCCCAGCCATGCTCCACGTTACCAAGGGTTCAATGTACATAAAGGCGGACGTTACTGATAACGCCCGCAATAAAGAGTGCTAAAGGCATTCATTGTTGCGGAGTGAATGCTGGATCGTTGCTGTCCTAAGAGACCTTTGACCTTCATGGGTCGAGTGTCTTGGAAGAGTCGAGTGAAGTTGAGTCGTCTGAACAGGGATGCCCAGTCGAGTGGAATGTCCTCTTGGGCCGTGTCAGTCGACTGTTCTTGTTGTCTTCAAGTTGTCTTTTGAGCTTCTGGGGTAGTGACCTTGGGTGGGGTACTTGGGCCAGGCCCGTGACCCTACCCTAGGTCTGTAACCTCATCAGTAGCCCCCGAATGGATTGAGGCTTGAGCAGAAGAGAGTGTTGAAGTTGGCTTCAACTCGGGTTTGACGTTTCTGGAGCGATCTTCTTCGAATTGAGAGTGATCTTCAACCTCAATTTGGTCGCCTTAATCGATTCAGGAACCGTCGAGTGAACTTGTTTGTGTTGACCGTCGACTGAACCTCGCGTGCTGCCCCGAGCGCCGTTGGGGCGCGCAGTTTTCGGCGGGATCGGTTGCTCTCTGGTCTCCGGATTTTGCGGGATTTCGAAATATGGGGAAGCGAGCGAGACGGGTCGTGCCGCGACAATCGGATCGGATATGCCTAGGACGCCTCGATCTCCGCGCCACCTTTTTCGCCACGTATCGCGTGCGCGCCTGTTGCGGGATTTGACAGGATAGCTCGGGGCCACCAGTCAGCGACTCGACCGCTGCGCTATAAATGCTTGCCGCGGCCGAGGCGAGGGTACTGTGTGCCCATTCTCTGTTTCTTCGTCTCCGTTTCTCCGCTGCGCCTCTGCCTCTGTCTCCCTCTCCTCGGCCAACGCTGGCTCGCTCGCCATGGGCAAGGACAAGACCGCGGCGCTGCAGCGCTCGAAGAAGGCGGCGGCGACGGGGAAAGCGAAGCGGTCCAACCGCGGGGGGTCGTTGTCAAGGTCCGGTCTCCCACCTGGCTGGATCCAGGGGGACTGGATCAGGTCCACCATGACGGTGGAGGACATGGAGGAGCTGGAGGAGGAGAGCCTGGTCGCCCGCGACTCCTGGCGGTTGCCGGGGGGCGAGTTCGAGCCTCAGCCGCGGGAGGGAGAGTGCATTCTCCTCACGACCCGCGTCGACCGAGGTTTCTCTTTGCCTCCGCACCCTTTCTTCCGTGCTTTCTTAGCTTTTTACGGCGCCCAGCTGCACCACTTCACACCCAACTCCATCACTTTCTTGGCTGCATTCATTGCGATGTGCGAGAACTTCCTCGGCTGCCGACCGCACTGGGGTTTGTTCAAGTACATCTTCACTTGCCATTCCCAAACTATCAAGAAAGCGAACCTGAGCGACGAAAAGACGCATGTCATCCAGATGTGCGGCGGACTGGGTATCCAGCTTAGAAATAGGAGTGTTTTTCCTGCCATGATCCTTCCAGAGTCGGTTCGGGGCTGGCAGTCGACTTGGTTCTACTGTAGGGACATTCCGACTCCGGTTCAGTCGACTGGGCTTCCTCCCTTTTCTTTTGGTCCTGTCAGCCAGCCACCGTCGTTGCTTGTGAGTCGGACTGAGAGGGTAGAGGTAGACATGCTGGTGGAGCGGGTGGTCCAGTTGGTCCACGACGGGGTTACGGGGTTGGATCTGCTCGAGGTGTTCCTTATGAGGAGGATCCAGCCTCTCCAAGCTCGAGACCATCTGATGTGGCTGTATTCTGGCGTCGACGACTCGTCTCGGGTCCACCTAGAGGAGGCCGCTGCGAAGACGGTGGCGCAGTGCCTGAAGTGCATCACGGGGAACAAGGACAACCCTAGGGGGCTTGGAAGAGTTCCTCCATTCGATGCCGAACACCTACCTGACAAGGTCTGGCCTTGACTTCCGAGTGATTTTCGTGTTTCTTGTTTGTGGCTGTCTGATGAGTCTGACTGATGTTTGATTAATCTTCTTTTCCGCAGATCTATACCGAAATGTTTTCGGTGCCCAATGGGGATCAGGTCCAGGAGGGCGAAGAAGGTGCGGGCGAGGCTTCCGAATGGAAGTCCGACGAGGAGACTGGAGAGGAGAGCGAAGATTCCAGCAGCGGCGAGGAGGTCGAATCACCTCCCTACGGCGAAAAGCGCTCCAAGGAGAAGCACGACCCAGAGACTGTGCGCTCCAGGGCGGTCCCCTCCAGCTCCCAAGTGCAGAAGCGGACTCGCACGGCCACTCCGGATCCGACTGAAAAGGCACCAAAGCAGCCTAAGGTCGCCGCCGTCAAGCCTCGGAAGGCCCTGCCGAAGATCAAGGTGGATGTCCCAATCGCCTCCATGTAAGTGCTGCTCTGCTTCATTTCTCCCCGCTCTTCGGAGATCAACTTTGTCTTCGTCGACTCACTTTCAATGAAATCTTCAGTCCTACTGCTTCTGCGACCTCGATGGATATCGACAAGGGTCGAGACGACGAGGAGACCGCTGATGCTGCTAGGTCTCGCGCAGGTGCGGGTTGTAGATTGAACTTTGCTTTTTGTCTGCTTGAACTAACGGTCGACTGAACTTCGTGGTTGTCTTCTGAAGTGCCGCGCCAAGTCATAGATCTCCTAGATGACGACGATGATGATGATGAGGAGCGCGCGGGAGTGACTCGGCGAGGCACGGGAAGGAGGGGTCAGAAGACACCCTCCGGCTCTGAGGCCCAGCAACAGGGGGACGTGGCCCGGACCACGGTCTCCTTCGCTGTCCCTGTGTTGACTGTCCGCATCTCTTCGTCGACTGATCCGGCCGTCGACCCAGTGATACGTCTCCAATGTATCTACTTTTCCAAACACTTTTGCCCTTATTTTGGACTCTAACTTGCATGATTTGAATGGAACTAACCCGGACTGACGCTGTTTTCAGCAGAACTGCCATGGTGTTGTTTTTGTGCAGAAATAAAAAGGTCTCGGAATCGCCTGAAAATCAACGGAGATTTATTTCAGAAAATATAAAAAATACCCAGAAGAAGATCCATACATGGGGGCCCACGGGCCATCCTCGAGGGTGGGGGGCGCGCCCCCCTTCCCAAGGCGTGCCCCCTGCCTCGAGGGCAGCCCGGTGCCCCACCGACGTACCCACAGGTCCTATATATTCCGTTTTGAGGAGAGAAAAATAAAGGAGAAAGAATTATCGCGTTTTACGAGACGGAGCCGCCGCCAAGCCCTAATCTCTCTCGGGAGGACTGATCTGGAGTCCGTTCGGGGCTCCGGAGAGTGGAGATCGTCGCCATCGTCATCATCAACCTTCCTCCATCACCAATTCCATGATGCTCACCGCCGTGTGTGAGTAATTCCATCATAGTCTTGCTGGACGGTGATGGGTTGGATGGGATCTATCATGTAATCGAGTTAGTTTTGTTAGGGTTTGATCCCTAGTATCCATTATGTTCTGAGATTGATGTTGCTATGACTTTGCTATGCTTAATGCTTGTCACTAGGGCCCGAGTGCCATGATTTCAGATCTGAACCTATTATGTTTCCATGAATATATGTGTGTTCTTGATCCTATCTTGCAAGTCTATAGTCACCAACTATGTGTTATGATCCGGCAACCCCGAAGTGACAATAATCGGGACCACTCCAGGTGATGACCTTAGTTTGAGGAGTTCATGTATTCACTATGTGTTAATGCTTTGGTCCGATACTCTATTAAAAGGAGGCCTTAATATCCCTTAGTTTCCAATAGGACCCCGCTGCCATGGGAGGGTAGGACAAAAGATGTCATGCAAGTTCTTTTCCATAAGCACGTATGACTATATTCGGAATACATGCCTACATTGCATTGATGAACTAGAGCTAGTTCTGTGTCATCCTAGGTTATAACTTCTACATGATGAATTGCATCCGACGTAATTTTCCATCACCGATCCAATGCCTACAAGCTTTACCTATATTGCTAGTTACTGTTTACTTTTCCGTTGCTATTATCACAAAAACTACAAAAACACTATCTTTACTTTTATTGCTGCTACCACCACTATCATATTACTCTACTACTAAACTATCTTGCTGCAGATACTAAGTTTCCAGGTGTGGCTGAATTGACAACTCAGTTGCTAATACTTAAGAGTATTCTTTGGCTCCCCTTGTGTCGAATCAACAAATTTGGGTTTAATACTTTACCCTTGAAAACTATTGCGATCCCCTACACTTGTGGGTTATCAAGACGATTTTCTGGCGGCGTTGCCGGGGAGCATAGCTCTATTCACTTGGGATTTATATCTGCTTATCACTATGAAGAATTTGAAGGACTCAAAAACCAAGATCTTACCCTCAACTACGAGGGGAGGTAAGGAACGGCCATCTAGCTCTGCACTAGATTCTCCTTCTGTTATGAGTAAACTTGCGACACCTACTCCTGCTATTGAATCTGATATGTCGTATGTTCTTGATGATGCTACTTATGCTATGTATGATGAAACTACCTATATGCCTGATAATGTGCCACTAGGTGAATTTCTAGATGAACAAATTGCTAAGGTTAGGGATAGTGCAAATGTTGATGATATTTATGAAAGTGATGATGAAACTACTCCCAATAGATATGAATTGCCTATTGTGCCTGAGGGTTATGTTATGGATGAAGAAACTGTTAGAGACTTTCTTGCTTGCAATGATAGATATGATCTTAAGAAGTTATTAGCTAAGTTGAAAGAAAAGTCCTTGAATGCTAGAATGAAACATGACCCTGCTTTTGCTACTTCACCTATATGTGTCACCGATAAGGATTATGAATTCCCTGTTGATCCCGAGTTAATTACTTTGGTTGAATCTGATCCTTTCCATGGCTATGAGTCTGAAACTGTTGTGGTGATGTCTACACACGCTTCTACTCTTGTAGACTATGTTGGGCCTCCAAGCGCAGAGGTTTGTAGGATAGCAGTAATTTCCCTCAAGTGGATGACCTAAGGTTTATCGAACTCAGGGAAGTAGAGGTTGAAGATGGTCTCTCTCAAGCAACCCTGCAACTAAGATACAAGAAGTCTCTTGTGTCCCCAACACACCTAATACAACTAGGAGTTGTATAGGTGCACTAGTTCGGCGAAGAGATGGTAAAATATGGATGATAGGAGTGGCAAAGCAAAGTAATATAAATCTTTAATAAAAAGTGCAGCAAGCAAACAAGTGGTAAACGTGAGCACAAATGGTATTGCAATGGTGGAAACAAGGCCTAGGCTTCATACTTTCACTAGTGGCAACTCCCAACAACATTAACATAATCGAATCACATGATATTTCCCATAAAACATGCAATGGGGACGCACCCGGAGGTCATTCCTCCGTGGTCAAGAGAGGACGAGAATTATGCAGGGCTACAAAAGCACACCTCAAAGTTCGTAGTTCTCAATCTAAGGATTTCCCAATGTCACCGCGGCCATCCAAAGAGAGTCCCACAATCACCACAACATATCTAAAGGATAGTCAAAGACAAGCACCAAGAGACTCTCAATCTTCAATCAACACAAAAGAGAGGAAATCACTCATGAAAATATTTTTCTAATCCATGTCCAATAGACCACTGTCACCTTGGTCTCGGGGATTATACTAGATAAAGACAAGTGAGTACATCAATCCAATACATAGAGGAAGGGGAAATATCATGGGATCACCCTAGATTAACATAGCCTATGATCGCAACGAAGATCACATCATGGGAGAGAGAATTGACCACATAGCTACTGGTAGAAACCTCAGCCTCGAGGAGGAACTACTCCCGCATCATGGAGGGAGGAAGCAACGTCGATGGAGATGAATCCGGGGGCACTTCCCCGTCCCGGCAGGGTGCCGGCACAGGAATTCTGGTCCCCGGAAGCTTGATGGCGATGGCGGCGGAGATCGGGATTGCGTCTGGAGAAAAGGGGTCTGGAATCAGGGTTTCTGCGACGCGGTGTAAATATATGCCAAAGGGGGGCACCAGACGAGGCTCGGGGGGCCCAGGCGCCCTCCCCCCCCCCGGCATGGCCCAGGGGGGGGGGCGCGCCACCAGGGCGCCTGGATCCCTGGTGGCCCCCCCCGGCTGTACTTTGGCTACCGAGAGCCTTCTGGAACGCTGAATTTTTATATAATTTTTCCGGGATTTTTCTAGCAGTTCTCGTAATGGGAAAAACTGAAATACAAAAACAGCAGAAAACAGAAACTGACACTGAGGTGCACTGAGTTAATAGGTTGGTCCAAATATGATCAAAAGTGTATGGAAGTGTATAAATATCATAGCAATATCACCCAAAAGAGGCATGGAGCAAGCAGAAATTATAGATACGTTTTGGACGTATCAACATCCCCAAGCTTAATTCCTGCTCGTCCTCGAGAAGGTAAATGATAACAAGAATAATTTCTGTGGTGACATGCTATTAACCATATAGGACTTTTTCATAGTCATATGACAAAAGCTTACTGAGACAATGAATCTATAGTAATTAAGTTGCCTCATGAGAAAATCACAAAGAACTGAAAGTTTTACAATATGATACTGAAACATCAAATAGATTTGTAATGAACATGGTGTGCAAATATGATAAAGTGATATCTCGCTTGCCCCCTTTAGTGAAGCAAAACATAAATGCAGTGGCACCTCCAAGGTTTAAGTGATGACTAGATACAATGATTTCAAAATAAACGATATCACAATCATGCAAAACACAATGCTACTTTGGGACAATGCACATTACACTCAGAATGACAATCATGCTCTCAGTAGTTGGTGCTTTAAAAGAAGGTGGAGACTCTCGAACCGTGGCTTTTGTTGGCAAGGTTGAAAACCCGTAGTCGGAAACAAAGACAAAACATGTACCAGAGCTCTTGGTTTTAAAACAGAGGTAATAATAAATTTTTTTTTAGATCATGCATGTTTCGTCAACGAATGCTAGCAGACAACTCAATCACTTCTTGAGATGGACAAGTTTCGAGGAACGGCTCCCGAATGAAGACGATCACATCCTCTTAATCTCCTTTGTTTATCAGTGCCAAAGTTTTCTGATTTCTCATGAACAAAGCGTGAAGGAGGGTTTGTTTGTTATATTAATTTTGAGCCGGGCGCACTCAATGCCAGTTCCTTCTCGTATTATGGGTTTGCACATTATACATGCAATCCCGGGGTGAAGCTTGTCCAACTTAAAAAGATTATGAATTAACTACTACTTCCTCATGGACTTAAAACAGAGGCACAAAATAGGAATGCATTTTTCTTTGAATAATTTCGAGATGGTACATGCAAGTCTCCGTTAGGAATGGCAGGTAAATACCATGTAGGAAGGTATGGTGGACTCATATGGCATAACTGGTATAAAAGAATGTGGATGCACAAGCAGTCAGTCCGCTTAGTACAGGTGGAGGTTAGCAAAAGACTGGGAGCGACCAACTAAGAGAGCAATGACGGTCATAATCATGCAGAGCGACAAAGCAACATTGAGTCAGGCATGGAAGTTATATCGCTACTCAGAAACAAAAGATCATCAAGGCTTGACAGACTTCCTTTACAGTCTTAAATATGCGTGAGCATACGCCAAGTCAATCAAAATAAATTCTCGAAGGAAGATATTACTAAACCATACCACATCATAGGCAAACAAATCATGTTGGTACTCCAATAACACATTGGGAACCCCCCAGCTATTTGAGACTAACCATAAGAAAACATGAACTACTAAGCACCATTATGCACGTAGCATCTTTATCATAGACATATCAACCAATGCAACGGAAGCAAACTCTCTTAATAAGATAAGCATGATAAATAAAGAGAGTTCAAGCAACCAACTAAACGAAAGCTCTTTAAAAAGATAAGCATGAAAGTTAAGAGCTAAGCATGATAGTAGCTATTAAAAGACAAAGAACACACACAGCAAGGATAGACATGAAAATTCTATGTTATGTCCTAGGTAGAAGTGGAGCGTGTTTCTCTCCCACATAAAGAAAGCTGAGTTCCGACTCGTTATGAAAAGCTAAGGAAAACTAAAAAGGAAAACTAAAAGCAAGACGCTCCATGCATAGCACATAACACATGAAGTGATAAAAATATAGTGGAACGAAAGACGAACTGATAATGTTGATGGAAAAGGGGATGCACGGGGGCATCCCCAAGCTTAGACGCTTGAGTCTCCTTGAATATTTCTTGGGTGTGCACGGGGGCATCCCCAAGCTTGAGCGTTTGACACTCCTGGATCTTTTTATCATCTTCCCTCACACACTTGAAAACTCCCTTCATACATAACTCATCATAATCTGATTAGCGAGGTTAGTACCCATAATAAAATAATTGTTCCTTGCTGGAAATAAAGATATTCTTGAAGATCTACTGTTTCTCAAGATTGCCAAAAGGTTTTTTCAAAGAAAAAGCAAGCTCTAGGTTTGCAAAATGAAGGAAAGGCAAAACAGGACAGAATCTGTGAAAAACAGAACAGCAGGTAGTAAATGATTTTTTCGGGGCACTTCTGCAACTCTAATCAAAAAACTCAAGACATACGCACGGAAGAAAATTATATAGAGCACGCTGTCGAAAAAATTCAGACCAAAAAGATGATCTGGTGATTTTATACGAATTTTTCTATCCAAGGACAGAATCTGTTTCCTGGACAGCACGTCACAACTTTTGAACTTTCTTGCAATCAGAGGCTATACTTGGCACAAAATTGAAAAGCAAAGATACAATGATGATGCTACTGTAGTAACAACATCAAGACACAACAAAAGCAAAATAAAATTTTATTCATTGGGCTGCCTCCCAAAAGCGCTTTCTTTTATGCCTTTAAGCTAGGCTTAAGACTTTAATGATGCTCTCGTAGGAATAAGAGTTGAAGAACAAAAGAGAGCATCAAGAAGCAAATAACAAACACATTTAAGCCTAACATGCTTCCTCTGCATAGGAATATTGCAATAGAATAATTCATTGAAGCACAAAGCAATAAGCATAGGAAGACAAAACAAGTGCAGCTTCAAAACCTTCAACATAAAGAGAGGGAACTTGATATTATTGAAATATCTATAAGCATATGTTCCCTTCTCATAATAATTTTCAGCAGGATCACGGATAAACTCAACAATATAAGCATCACATAAAGCATTGTTACCATGATCCACATGCAAAAGGGTACTCTTACTCTCCACATAAGCATAATCTTTCTCATTGGTAATAGTGGGAGTAGGACTATCATAAACAACTTGAACACTATAGATTAATTGTGTATTAGGAAGATGGTGTTCAACAAGGGAGTAATTCCCTCCATGATTATGACAAGTTTCATAAGGATAATTTCTCCTTATGTCATAAGTACCTTTATAATCACTATAGATTGGAGTTATAACATCATCATAGTAGAGAAGAGCATTATCATTGCTAGCAACTATACTTGTAAACATGTTGTCTTTATTCTTACTAGCAAAAGAATTATCAATTATCACATCACTAGTGGGTAAAGGATTTGCAATCCTATCATCCCCAAGCTTAGAGCTATCCATATCATCACTTTCAGAGTTGGTACCAAAAAGATTGTCAAGATCATAAGCAACATTATCATCATTTTCCCAATCACAATAAGTAACATGCATATCATAATCAAAATCGTCTTCAATAGTACCTACGGACGTATCATCAAGATGATAATTAAGGCAATGGACTTCACCTTCTTCTTTAAACTTACAACCGTTAGGATAAAAGTTGATGGGAGGAATATGCTCAGGCCAGGTTGATACCCATTCTTCTTCCTTTTTGCTCCTCTTCCTCCTCCTCTTCTTTTTCTTCTTCTTCACCTTAGGAGGGGGTGGTTGGAGATGAAGCTTCTCCACATATCCTGGTTTATCATTAGAAACAATAGGGGAAACTTGGGAGAAACTCTCCTTTTTATTAGCAGAAATATAAGAGACATTTTTATACTCTGGTAATGTTCCCTCCCTTCTAATCTTACTTATGTAATCATTTTCATGGCAATTAACAACACAATAGAGATGGCAATTTTGCAAAGTGTTTTTTATTCCTATGGCATTAACATCTAGCCAAGAAGTCTTTTCTGATAACTCCTCACACATCAAAAATAACATAAGCTCATCATAAAGATTAGAGGTGATCATGTTATCACACAACTGGTTAACACTTATGTTTTGAAAGTTCATGCATTGAAAATTAAAGTGACCTTCTATACAGCAAAGTTCACAAGTAAAAGGATAAAGGTCACACAATTCTCTAGCAATTTCATTTAAATCTCTGACCCAAGTGATTGTTCTTTCATGCTTATGTTGTTTACAATACTTCTCTTCTTCAATCATAGGCCTTTCACAAGGTCTATCCACTCCACAAAAATTAACATGCTTATATAAAACTTCATTTTTAGGAATTGGATCATGCATGTTGCAATCATCATGAACAATTTCATTTTCTTTGCAAATCTCTTTAAAAGGTTCATGATGCTTGTTCCAATCCTCCTTAGGCATATTAAGATGTGAAGCAAAAGATTTGAGGAAATCAACAAGGAGTTGAGAATCAAGCCCAAATTTAGCACTAAACTTATTAAAACTTGTAGTTTCAACAAAGGACTTAATGCAATCATACTCATAAACTATACCTGACTCTTTACCTTTGTCGATCTCCCAATCTTCAGTGTTGCGTTGAATTCTTTCAAGGAGTTCCCATTTAGCATCAATCTTTTCGTTTGTGAAAGAACCCATAGAGGAGGCATCGAGCAAATCTTTATCCTGTCGAGAGAGCCTCGCATAGAAATTAGTAATAATCATATCTTTGGGGAGCCCATGGTCAGGACATTTTAGCATTAACGTTTTCAGTCTCCCCCAAGCTTGAGCTATGCTCTCTCCGTCATGAGGATAGAAATTATAAACATAATTCCTATTCTCATGGACTTCATGAAGAGGATAAAACTTGAAGTAAAAGAGAGACTGGATCTCTTCCCAATCAAGCAAGTGCGAGTTATCGAGAAGCTTATACCAATCCGAAGCTTTATCTATAAGTGATACGGCGAACAATTTCCTCATGACAAACTCCCTTGATACACCTGCAAGCTTAAATAATGAACATAGTTGTGACAGATATAGCAAGTGTTCACCGGGATGTCTGTCTCCTGCATAACGATTAGCCAAAACATAATCGATAATACCAGCTGGTATTTTATAGGGCACAATTTCAGTAGGGGGAGGAGCAACCACCACAGGTGTGGGGCGTCTTCCCGCAAGCAATGATCCAATAGCACGGTTTTCCATAAACATAACTAGTGAAACTAAAAACAAGAAACGAAAAGATTTAATTGCAAGATCTAAAGATATACCTTCAAGCACTCACCTCCCCGGCAACGGCGCCAGAAATAGCTTGATGTCTACACACGCTTCTACTCTTGTAGACTATGTTGGGCCTCCAAGCGCAGAGGTTTGTAGGACAGCAGCAATTTCCCTCAAGTGGATGACCTAAGGTTTATCGAACTCAGGGAAGTAGAGGTTGAAGATGGTCTCTCTCAAGCAACCCTGCAACTAAGATACAAGAAGTCTCTTGTGTCCTCAACACACCTAATACAACTAGGAGTTGTATAGGTGCACTAGTTCGGCGAAGAGATGGTAAAATATGGATGATAGGAGTGGCAAAGCAAAGTAATATAAATCTTTAATAAAAAGTGCAGCAAGCAAACAAGTGGTAAACGTGAGCACAAATGGTATTGCAATGGTGGAAACAAGGCCTAGGCTTCATACTTTCACTAGTGGCAACTCCCAACAACATTAACATAATCGAATCACATGATATTTCCCATAAAACATGCAATGGGGACGCACCCGGAGGTCATTCCTCCGTGGTCAAGAGAGGACGAAAATTTGTAGTGCTACAAAAGCACACCTCAAAGTTCGTAGTTCTCAATCTAAGGATTTCCCAATGTCACCGCGACCATCCAAAGAGAGTCCCAAAATCACCACAACATATCTAAAGGATAGTCAAAGACAAGCACCAAGAGACTCTCAATCTTCAATCAACACACAAGAGAGGAAATCACTCATGAAAATATTTTTCTAATCCATGTCCAATAGACCGCTGTCACCTTGGTCTCGGGGATTATACTAGATAAAGACAAGTGAGTACATCAATCCAATACATAGAGGAAGGGGAAATATCATGGGATCACCCTAGATTAACATAGCCTATGATCGCAACGACGATCACATCATGGGAGAGAGAATTGACCACATAGCTACTGGTAGAAACCTCAGCCCCGAGGAGGAACTACTCCCGCATCATGGAGGGAGGAAGCAACGTCGATGGAGATGAATCCGGGGGCACTTTCCCGTCCCGGCAGGGTGCCGGCACAGGAATTCTGGTCCCCTGAAGCTTGATGGCAATGGCGGCGGAGATTGGGATTGCGTCTGGAGAAAAGGGGTCTGGAATCAGGGTTTCTGCGACGCGGTGTAAATATATGCCAAAGGGGGGCACCAGACGAGGCTTGGGGGGGGCCAGGTGCCCCCCCGGCGCGGCCCAGGGGGGCGCGCCACCAGAACGCCTAGAGCCCTGGTGGCCCCCCCGGCTGTACTTTGGCTACCGGGAGCCTTCTGGAACGCTGATTTTTTATATAATTTTTCCGGGATTTTTCTGGCAGTTCTCGTAATGGGAAAAACTGAAATACAAAAACAGCAGAAAACAGAAACTGGCACTGAGGTGCACTGAGTTAATAGGTTAGTCCAAATATGATCAAAAGTGTATGGAAGTGTATAAATATCATAGCAATATCACCCAAAAGAGGCATGGAGCAAGCAGGAATTATAGATACGTTTTGGACGTATCATGTGGCACATCTTACCAAGTTGAATGATATAGCCACCCTGTTTACCAATGATGAAAAGATTCGCTATTACTATGTCCTTAAGTTGTTTCCGTTCTCGTTAAAGGGTGATGCTAAGACTTGGTTTAATTCTCTTGATCTTGGTTGTGTGCGTAGTCCCCAGGATATGATGTATTACTTCTCTGCTAAATATTTTCCCGCTCATAAGAAACAAGCTGCCTTACGGGAAATATATAACTTTGCTCAAACTGAAGAAGAGAGTCTCCCACAAGCTTGGGGGAGACTTCTCCAGTTACTTAATGCTTTGCCTGATCATCCTCTTGAGATGCATGATATACTTGATCTCTTTTATAATGGACTAACCGATGCTTCCAGAGACCACCTGGATAGTTGTGATGGTTGTGTTTTCAGGGAAAGAACAGTGGAACAAGCTGAATTACTATTGAATAATATGCTGGCTAATGAAAATAATTGGACACTTCCTGAACCAGCCCCTAAGCCAACTCCGAAGAAAAGAGGTGCTCTATTTCTCAGTCCTGAAGACATGCAAGAGGCAAAGGAATCGATGAAAGAAAAAGGTATTAAAGCCGAAGATGTTAATAATTTACCGCCTATTGAAGAAATACATGGTCTTGATAACCCGACACAGGTAGTAAAGGTAAATTATCTTTATAGATTTGATGAAGGTGATATTCCTCGTTGTAAGTCTGCTAGCCAATGCTTAGATGAGTTTGACAATTTTATTGTGAAACAAGAAAACTTCAATGCTTATGTTGGTAGACAATTACAACACAATGCTCATATGATGGAACGCTTGAGTGATTATCTGTCTAGTGCTAAAGATGAACTGAAACTCATTAGTAAACATGCTTCTATGGTTACCACTCAAGTAGAACAAGTACTTAAAGCTCAAATTGATTTGTTCAATGAATTAAATAGTAAGAACAATGATAATGCCATTAGAGTTGTGACTAGAGGTGGTAGAATGACTCAGCAACCTCTGTATCCTGAAGGCCACCCTAAGTGAATTGAGCAAGATTCTCAGAGAGCTAATTTAGATGCACCTAGTTCTTCTAAGAAGAAGAAAAAGAAAAATGATAGAAATTTGCATGATTCTAGTGAACCTGTAGCTCACCCACCTCAGAATCCCAATGATATATATGTTTCTGATGCTGAGACACAATCTGGTAATGAGCATGAACCTAGTGATAATATTAATGATGATGTTCATGCTGATGCTCAACCTAGCAATGATAATGATGTAGAGATTGAACATGCTATTGATCTTGATAACCCACGATCAAAAAATCAATGTTATGATAAGAGAGACTTTGTAGCTAGGAAGCACGATAGGGAAAGAGAACCATGGGTTCAGAAACCCATGCCCTTTCCTCCGAAACCATCCAAGCAAAAGAATGATGAGAATTTTGAGCGCTTTGCTGAAATGATTAGGCCTATCTTTTTGTGTATGCGTTTGACTGATGTGCTTAAAACAAATCCTTATGCCAAGTATATGAAAGATATTATTACCAACAAAAGAAAGATACATGATGTAGAAATCTCCACCATGCTTGCCAATTACACTTTTGAGGGTGGAGTGCCTAAGAAATTAGGAGATCCAGGAGTACCTACTATACCTTGCTCCATTAAGAGAAATTATGTTAAGACTGCTTTGTGTGATCTTGGAGCTAGTGTTAATGTTATGCATCTCTCTTTATATCGTAGACTTGACTTGAGTAAGTTGACACCTACTGAAATATCTTTGCAAATGGCCGATAAATCAACTGCTATACCTGTTGGTATTTGTGAGGATGTGCCTGTTGTAGTTGTAAATGTTACTATTCTAACGGACTTTGTTATACTTGATATTCCCGAGGATGATAGTATGTCTATTATTCTTGGAAGACCCTTTTTGAATACTGCAGGGGCTGTTATTGATTGCAACAAAGGCAATGTCACTTGTCATGTCAATGGTAATGAGCATACGGTACACTTTCCGAGGAAACAACCTCAGGTCTTCGGTATCAATTATATTGGAAAAACTTCAACTATCACTATTGGAGGTTTTGAGTTTCCTATTCCTACTGTCAAGAAGGCATATGACATACTTATTGTTGGGGACATGCATATCCCCATTGAGGTAACATAGTGTTATTCGAAAATTCTCCAGTTTCATGTTACTCGGAAAGAGTTTATTAGCAAGACCTGATCAACCTTGTTAATGGATTCCTTTTGATGAACATGGGATAGGTGAATCTAGATGGCACAAACCTTCTGCACCCTCCTTTTACTTTCTGTTAATTAGGCTAAATAAAAGAAAAATAGCATTATCTGTCTGTTTCCAGACTTATCTATGCAATAAAAAATATCCCGAAAGTAAAACATCCCCAAATGCCATGAAAATGAAATATGATATTTTTTTTTGGAATATTTAACAAAATATGGCACTGAACACACAGCGAGGGGAGCCAGCACCTGGCCTCGAGGGCACAGGGCGTGCCCCTGCCTCGAGGGCCCCATGTGGCCCCCCACCACTTATCCTTTCACCCACACTCTTCTTCTTCCTCCCAAAAAAATCCCCAACCAGCTCAACCCGAGTTCTAGCTTATTTTGCTGCCATTTTCGATCTCCTTGCTCAAAGCACCATTCATCAAACTGTTTGGGGAGATTGTTCCTTGGTGTGTGACTCCTCCATTGGTCCAATTAGTTTTTGTTCTAGTGCTTTATATGTTGCAAATTTGTGCTGCTGTGGTGACCTTGTTCTTGAGCTTGCATGTCAAATTTTCTTAGTTCCAAGTAGTTCTAATGCATGATATAGCCTCTAGGCACTTATAGGAGTTGTTGTTATCATTCTTGTTGAGTTTGGTTAACTTTTATTGTTAGTTACTAAAAATTTCAGAAAATTTCTGAAAAATGTCTAGGAAAAACTTCCAAGGAGGTCCTTCAAGGAAGCAAGGACCAAGGCTCGCGTTCCGTGAGCCGGATGATGAACCACTTAGGTATGCTGATGTACGGCCTTGTGAATGGCCGTCGGATGAATTTATGAGTCAAGCGGGCATCAAAGATGAATTTTACGCAGATGTGCGTAATGCTAACCTCGAGGACTTCATGCAAGATAAGTGTCTCCAATACCGTGGCTTGACTGATAGCTTTGTGAGAAGGTTTAAATTTTCATCTTCACGTAACTCTCACACTGTCTTATTTGATCTATATGATAAATCTTATACCATGGACTTAGAGGATTTTAATGAAGCCTGCAAGCTCCCAAACTGGGGCAGTATGAGTGATCCTCATAAATCTAAATTTAGAGAATTTCTTGCTAGTATTACAGTGGGGGAATCCAGGGACATCACACAAGCCACCACTGGGAGCATACATTTTCTTGTTATTCATTACTTTGCTCTCTTTATCGGTAGATGCATAAATGGTAAAGATGAGGGTTGTCACATGTGTGTCCCTGATCTTAGCGTTGTCAGGAGTGTTGTACGGGGTTATAGGCAATATAATCTGGGAGCTACTGTTGCACGTAGGCTACACCATAATGGTTCTAATGGAGATTTATTTGGTGGGATCTATGCTACTCGCATAGCCCGCTATCTTGGTGTGCCTGTGCACCCTTATGATGACCCCTTGCCTACTGTTTATTTAGACTGTAATGCTATGGCTAGTCACCGGTTTATAGAGTGGGATAATCAAACTCTCAAATATCGACTAATCTTTAACCGGTAGCATGCCATCCCTATTGTTCTTCCTGCCCCTACTTTGTTTAACGTTCAGGAAAAAGGAAGACACACTATAACTATGGAGGAGGCAAATGCCTATTATAACATGACGGAGGCAAACCGCCTTCGAGCTACAGCTCAGCAGACAGCAACGGATGCATCTCAGTACAACCCCAACTACAACTTTGGATATCCGTCAGGCCAGTACTGGCCATAGACCAACTTAGGCCAACAGCCTAAGCTTGGGGGAGTACGTGTTTCTCACCGACTTACATTCATGTTCACACGTATTCTAGCTATCGGTGCTCACACTCTTTCACTATACCATCCATGCTTAGTTTAAATTTCTTTTTCTTAGTCTTTTTCTTGTGTGCTAGAAAAACCCAGAAAAACAAAAAATATATTAGTTGTAGCTTCTAGCTAGTTTATTTTCTTTGCTTGTAGTAGTAACTAAAAATAAAAAACCCAAAAATATTTCCCGTTCTTCTTTTGCTTGTTGGGAGCTTTCCTGTGTAAATAGTTTCTTTTCCTTTCCTTAGGGGTTAAGAGTAGAAGACCATGATTGAAAATGCTTAGTGGCTCTCACATGCTTTGTTGTTGATTTAACCTTGAGCCATATTACCTTGTCTTCTCTCTTGTATTAAAATGTCTACAGATTCCAGCTTAGTCCAATGCACGTGCACTATTATTATTATCCACACCACTCGGTCGTGCGAGTGAAAGGCAATAAGGATGATATATGATGAACTAATTGAGATAAGAAAAGCTGGTATGAACTCTACCTCTCTTGTTTTTGTAAATATGATTGCTCGACGTTCTTGATTCAGCTTGTTATGAATGAAACATGTTTGCAATGACAATTAGAGATCATAGCTGCTTATGCCATGCTTAATTAGCTGAGAGTTTATAATGGTCCATCTTGCGTGCCAACATGATATTAAAATGGTTGTGATGTGGTATGATGGGTGGTATCCTCCTCTGAACAATTTAAGTGACTTGACTTGGCACATGTTCACGCATGTAGTTGAAACAAATCAACATAACCTTCACGATATTTATTTTCATGGTGATTTATATCCTACTCATGCTTGCATTCATTGTTGATTAATTTTAATGCATGTTCATGACCGTTGTTGCTCTCTAGCTGGTCGCTTCCCAATCTCCTTCGAGCCTTCACCTGTACTAAGCGGGAATACTGCTTGTGCATCCACTTCCATAAACCCCAAATTTATTCCACATGAGTCCACCATACCTTCCTATATGCGGTATTTACCTGCCGTTCCAAGTAAATTTGTATGTGCCAAACTCTAAACCTTCAAATGAAATTCTGTTTTGTATGCTCGAACAACTCATGTATCAACTAGGGTTGTCTATATCTTCCATGCTAGGTGGGTTATTCTCACGATGAGTGGACTCCGCTCATCATTCACGGGAAATTGGCTGGTAACCGGGATGCCCAGTCCCATGCTTAAAATCATAATAATTAAACAAAACTTCCCCAGGGATGTTGCTTGTTTGGACGGTACCCCATGGATTCGGATGGCCGTGGAGTGTGCTTATTGGTGGTTGGGGAGTATAAACTTTTACCATTCTGTTTGGGAACCGCCTATAATGTGCGTAGCATGGAAGATATCGAGATTCTTGGTTGTTATGTTGACAATGAAAGTATACTGCTCAAAATGTTATTCAATCTCTATTTAAAAAATCGAGCTCTTGCACCTCTACAAATCCCTGCTTCCCTCTGCGAAGGGCCTATCTATTTACTTTTATGAAGAGTCGTCATCCTCTTATCAAAGAGCACCAGTAGGAGAGCACCTCTGTCGTTGCATGTATTACTATTAATTTGCATTGAGTATGATCATGACTGGATCTCTTTTACCATGAATTACAATGTCTAGTCAGTCCTTGATCTTTAAAGGTGCTCTGCATTTATGTTTTGCGGTCTCAGAAAGGGCTAGCGAGATACCATCCTGTTATATCATATCATGATTGTTTTGAGAAGTGTTGTCATCCGAGGTTTATTATTATTGCTCGCTAGTTGATTATGCCATTGATGTGAGTAGTCTTGAGATATGAAAGTTATTGTGAATGTGGTTAGTTCATGATCTTGTTGAAAACCTGAATGCTAGCTTACATATTTACAACAACAAGAGCAAACAGAGTTTGTCAAAGTCTTTCTTTATCACTTTCAGTTTATCAACTAAATTGCTTGAGGACAAGCAAAGGTTTAAGCTTGGGGGAGTTGATACGTCTCCAACATATCTACTTTTTCAAACACTTTTGCCCTTGTTTTGGACTCTAACTTGCATGATTTGAATGGAACTAACCGGGACTGACGCTGTTTTCAGCAGAACTGCCATGGTGTTTTTTTTGTGCAGAAATAAAAAGGTCTCGGAATCGCCTGAAAATCAACGGAGATTTATTTCAGAAAATATAAAAAATACCCAGAAGAAGATCCACACCTGGGGGCCCACGGGCCGTCCTCGAGGGTGGGTGCGCGCCCCCCTTCCCAGGGCACGCCTCCCTGCCTCGAGGGCAGCCCGGTGCCCCACAGACGTACCCCCAGGTCATATATATTCCGTTTCAAGGAGAGAAAAATAAAGGAGAAAGAATTATCGCGTTTTACGAGACGGAGCCGCCGCCAAGCCCTAATCTCTCTCGGGAGTGCTGATCTGGAGTCCGTTCGGGGCTCCGGAGAGTGGAGATCGTCGCCATCGTCATCATCAACCTTCCTCCATCACCAATTCCATGATGATCACCGCCGTGTGTGAGTAATTCCATCGTAGGCTTGTTGGACGGTGATGGGTTGGATGGGATCTATCATGTAATTGAGTTAGTTTTGTTAGGGTTTGATCCCTAGTATCCATTATGTTCTGAGATTGATGTTGCTATGACTTTGCTATGCTTAATGCTTGTCACTAGGGCCCGAGTGCCATGATTTCAGATCTGAACCTATTATGTTTCCATGAATATATGTGTGTTCTTTATCCTATCTTGCAAGTCTATAGTCACCTACTATGTGTTATGATCCGGCAACCATGAAGTGACAATAATCGGGACCACTCCCGGTGATAACCTTAGTTTGAGGAGTTCATGTATTCACTATGTGTTAATGCTTTGGTCCGGTACTCTATTAAAAGGAGGTCTTAATATCCCTTAGTTTCCAATAGGACCCTGCTGCCACGGGAGGGTAGGACAAAAGATGTCATGCAAGTTCTTTTCCATAAGCACAGATGACTATATTCGGAATACATGCCTACATTGCATTGATGAACTGGAGCTAGTTTTCTGTGTTACCCTAGGTTATAACTTCTACATGATGAATTGCATCCGACGTAATTTCCCATCACCGACCCAATGCCTACGAGCTTTACCTATATTGCTAGTTGCTATTTACTTTTTCGTTGCTATTATCACAAAAAATACAAAAAGACTATCTTTACTTTTATTGCTGCTACCACCACTATCATATTACTGTGCTACTAAACTATCTTACTGCAAAGACTAAGTTTCCAGGTGTGGCTGAATTGACAACTCAGTTGCTAATACTTAAGAGTATTCTTTGGCTCCCCTTGTGTCGAATCAACAAATTTGGGTTTAATACTTTACCCTCAAAAACTGTTGCGATCTCCTACACTTGTGGGTTATCACCCAGCGCCTGCTCCGTCGTTTGTTCTCTTCTCCACCCATCACGTCCCGAAGGACCCCGTGAGTGCGGCCCAAGAAGCCATTCGTCAGGTGGGATTGATGATGGAGAGGACGAAGGCGGCGTATGAGGCTAGCATGGCTGCTTACAACGCTAGCTCAGCTCTTCGGACCAATGTCCAGGTTCGTCTTTTCCGACTGGTTTGCTGTGTTGTTGTAGTCTTCAATTTGAAAAATTTACTGCCTTGTTCGTGAGATGATGCCACACCCACACCCACTGGGTGCCTTCTCTTGTAGCTTTAGCTTTTGTAGTCCAACCGATAGTACCAGTGGGGACACGCTCAGTGCGCCCAGTGGGTGTAGTCCCCGAGGCCATGGTCGACTGAAGTCAGTCGACCGTGGTCTTTTAGAATGTGTCTTTTCCATTTGTTTCGAACCTTTCTTACTCGCGCGGGACTGATATGGTCTTGTGAGAACCAGTGGGGGCACGCTCAGTGCACCCACTGGGTGTAGTCCCCGAGACCGTGGTTGACTACTGGTAGTCGGCCATGATCTAAGAACAGAACCTTTCATCTTTTTTTGGGCTCTGGTCAGACTGATCTGGCCGAGTGAGAACCAGTGGGGGCACGCCCAGTGCACCCACTGGGTGTAGTCCCCGAGACTACGGTTGAGTGTTTGACTCGACTGTAGTCTTAGAATTCTGATTTGTTGTGTCGATGCAGAGATCTTGTGAGTTCGGAGCCAAATTTGCGGATCTCGTGAAGAAGCAGGTCCAGCTCAATCTTGACTTGCAACTCGCTTGGGACCATTTGAACAAGACTCAAGACAAAGCGGCTGGTAATTAACATGAACAACTTATCGACTGATCTTCGATAAATATGTCATATGTATCCTTATGTTCATCTGTCTAGTAACGTCTCTTGTAGATCAAATGAAGGCGGCCCTGGAGCAGAAGGATCTTGACCTGCCGGCGGCGTAGCACAGGGCGCAAGAGAAGGCCGAACTGGAGGAGCAGAAGCTGGCTTTAGTCGGCACGCTCGAAGCAGAGATCACCAGGTTGAAGGGCTCTCTCGACGCAGCCAACCAGGAAGTGACCCGACTGAAGGGGGCTAAGAACGCCCTGAATGAGAAGTACGAGGGCCTTTTCCAGAAGAAGAACGAGTTGGAGGCTTATCTGTGTGAACTCACCAAGAAGTGGTATCTCGTGCTTGAAGGTATGCCTCTTTTGCTCTGGACTGGGTCAAGGTGGTCGACTCATAACTTGCTTGCTGATTCGTCGCGTTCTCTCTTGTGTAGAATTCTGCTGCAACTTCGATGAGGAAACCGGGCGGGTCGAGCCTGGTCTTGACCCCGCCAACTCTATTGTCAAGGATGAAGCTGCCATGAACATTTTGAGGTTGGAGTCTCGCCTCACTAGTGCCACAGGCTATGTTGGTCGACTGAAAGCAGTGATGTCCCGGATCGACGCTGCACTCTGGAGGGGAGTCATGCAAGACAACGACCTCGAGTCCCTGATGACTCGACTCAATGAGATCCCCAGTCGAGTGCAGGAGTGGAAAAAGTCATCTGCCCGCTGTGGAGCCGACATAGCACTATCTCTGGTTCGGGTGCACTGCAAGGAGGTAAAGGAGAAGAGGCTGGCTGCGCTCAAGGTCGCCAACATGAAGGAGCTCCAGTTCCAGTCGTTCATGGAGACTTTCTTGGAGGCTGCTACCCGCATCGTCGATGGGATCGACCTGGATGAGTTCGTTGAGCCTGCGAGCCCACCTCCTCCTGGGGAGTGAATAAACTTTGATACTTCGATTTAATTTGCCTCGGAATGCCGAGTGATCATGTAACCGTTAAACTCTCATGGGCTTGGTGCCCAAGTACTCCTGCCCGAATCTTGCGGGGCTTTATCCAGATTTGATTCCTTTTGCATTTGCTAGTTTTGCTTCCGACTCTTTCTGATCTTTTGGATTTTGAGTCAACGTAATTTCTGTGGCATGGCTCTGATGGTCGAACCACTTGATGGTGACATTGTACTTGTGGCGTAGCTCGGAGGACCGCAGCTAAGCCACCGAGTGAGAGGGTTGCTCTTCACTTGGAGTAGTTTTTGTAACTTAGGCGATTACAAGCTACGTTGTACTTGTGGCGGAGCTCGGAGGACAGAGCCACGTTGTACTTGTGGCGTAGCTCGGAGGACCGCAGCTAAGCCCCCGAGTGAGAGGGTTGCTCTTCACTCGGAGTAGATTTTGTAACTTAGGCGGTTACGAGCTACGTTGTACTTGTTGCGGAGCTCGCAGGACAGAGCCACGTTGTACTTGTGGCGTAGCTCGGAGGATTGCAGCTAAGGCCCCGAGTGAGAGGGTTGCTCTTCACTCAAAGTAGTTTTTTGTAAGTTAGGTGATTAC
>LR738713.1:740153347-740183783 GCA_902687465.1 Secale cereale
AGGACAAAGCCATGTTGTACTTGTGGCGTAGCTCGGAGGACCGTAGCTAAGCCCCCGAGTGAGAGGGTTGCTCTTCACTCGGAGTAGTTTTTGTAACTTAGGCGATTACGGGGTCGCAGCTAAGCCCCCGAGTGAGAGGGTTGCTCTTCACTCGGAGTAGTTTTTGTAACTTAGGCGATTACGGGGTCGCAGCTAAGTCCCCGAGTGAGAGGGTTGCTCTTCACTCGGAGTTGTTTTTGTAACTTAGGCGAATCGGGTTCGCGGCTAAGCCCCCGAGTGAGAGGGTTGCTCTTCACTCGGAGTAGTTTTTGTAACTTAGGCGAATCGGGTTCGCGGCTAAGCACCCACTGGGGAATTTTGAGGACCAGCATCTTAGAAACCAACAATCATTAAGGAATTGTTGCAAACTTGTCTTTGAAACAAACTGGAAAATCTTTATTACAACTCGACTGTTCGAGTGTTTTAAGTATAGAAGCGGCGGAGCAGGTCCGCGTTCCACGAACGAGGTTCATCTCTCTTCTTTGCGACGTTGTAGAGGCGATACGCTCCATTGTGCAGTACACTGGTGACGATGAAGGGGCCTTCCCAAGCCGGGGCAAGCTTGTGCGGTCGTTTCTGATGCACTCGAAGAACTAGGTCTCCTTCCTGGAATGCTCGGCTTCGGACGTTGCGAGCATGGAATCGGCGCAGGTCCTGTTGATAGATGGTCGACCGGATCAAAGCCATCTCACGTTCTTCCTCCAAGAGGTCGACTGCATCTTGACGGGCTTGCTCTGCTTCGGCTTCAGAGAAGAGTTCCACTCGGGGGGCATTGTGCAACAAATCACTCGGCAGCACGGCTTCAGTTCCATAGACCATGAAGAAGGGGGTACGATCAGTCGACCGGTTTGGAGTTGTCTGCTACTTCTCGAGCTTGTGTTGTATTCCCTCGAAGAGGAAAGGGAGATGCAGCACAGTAGCGTAAGTATTTCCCTCGGTGTTTGAGAACCAAGGTATCAATCCAGTAGGAGACCACGCGCCAGTCGCTCGCACCTGCACAAACAAATAAGAACTTCGTAGCCAAGGCGATAAGGGGTTGTCAATCCCTTTACGGTCACTTACGAAAGTGAGATCTGATAGAGATGATAGTTTATATTTTTGGTATTTTTGGTTTATAAGAACAACAAATGAAAGTGCTAAAAATAAAGTAGATGTAGATTGATATGTTGAGAATAGACCCGGGGGCCATAGTGTTCTCTAGTGGCTTCTCTCATGATAGCGATATTCTACGGCGGGTAAACAAATTACTGTCGAGCAACTGATAGAAAAACGAATAATTATGAGACTATCTAGTAACGGTCATTGTATATAGGCATCACGTCCGAGACAAGTAGACCGACTCCTGCCTACATGTACTACTATTACTCCACACATCGACCGCTATCCAGCATGCATCTAGTGTATTGAGTTCATAAGAACAGAGTAACGCCTTAAGCAAGATGACATGATGTAGAGGGATAAACTCAAGCAATATGATATAAACCCCATCTTTTTATCCTCGATGGAAACAATACAATACGTGCCTTGCTGCCCCTACTGTTACTGGGAAAAGACACCGCAAGATTGAACCCAAAGTCAAGCACTTCTCCCATTGCAAGAACTATAGATCTAGTAGGCCAAACCAAACCAATAATTCAAAGAGACTTGCAAGGATATTATGAGCACACATACAAAGTTCAGAGAAGAACCAAATATCTTTCATAGATAACCTTGATCATAAACTCACAATTCATCGGATCTCGACAAACACACCGCAAAAAGAGATTACATCGAATAGATCTCCTCGAAGACCGAGAAGAACTTAGTATTGAGATCCAGAGAGAGAGAAGAAGCGATCTAGATACTAGCTATGGACCCGAAGGTCTGTGGTAAACTACTCACAACTCATGGTGAGGGCAATGATGATGATGATGAAGAAGACCTCCGTGATGGATCCCCCTCCAGTGGAATTAGGGTTTTCTCTCTGTTCACGGAGGTTTTGGGTACGTAGACTTATATAGGAAGAAGGAGGACACCGGGGGGGTGCTCGGGGGCCCCATGAGGGAGGGGGCGCACCCCCACCCTCGTGGGCCACCCCTTGATCCCCTGACGTGGTTCTCAAGTACCTCGTGCGTGATTTTCTACAAAAATATCTCTCGCGAAGGTTTCATTCTGTTTGGACTCCGTTTGATATTATTTTTCTGCAAAACCCTGAAACAGGCAAAAAACAGCAATCTGGACTGGGCCCTTGGGTTTGTAGGTTAGTCCCAAAAATGATATAAAAGTGTATGATAAAGCCCATTAAACATCCAAGACTTCATAAATAATAGCATGGAACTATAAAAAATTATAGATACGTTGGAGACGTATCAAGCATCCCCAAGCTTAATTCCTGCTCGTCCTCGAGTAGGTAAATGATAAAGAAAGAATTTTTGATGTGGAATGCTAACCACATAGTTTTTCAATGTAATTCTCTTAATTGTGGCATGAATGTTAAGATCTGAAAGATTCAAGATAACAGTCTATATTGACATAAGAAATAACAATACTTCAAGCATACTAACAAAGCAATCATGTCTTCTCAAAATACTATGGCTAAAGAAACTTATCCCTACAAAATCATATAGTCTGGCTATGCTCCCTCTTCATCACACAAAATATTCATATCATGCACAACCCCGATTTCAGCCAAGCACTTGTTTTCATACTCTATCTTTTCAAACCTTTCAACTTTCATGCAATACATGAGCGTGAGCCATGGTCATAGCACTATGGGTGGAATAGAGGTGGTTGTGGAGAAGACAAAAAGGAGGGAGATAGTCTCACATCGACTAGGCGTATCAACGGGCTATGGAGATGCCCATCGATAGATATCAATGTGAGTGAGTAGGGATTGCCATGCAATGGATGCACTAGAGCTAAATATGAATGAAAGCTCAACAAAAGAAAACTAGTGGGTGTGCATTCAACTTGCTTGCTCACGAAGACCTAGGGCATTTGAGGAAGCCCATCGTTGGAATATTCAAGCCAAGTTCTATAATGAAAATTCCCACTAGTATATGAAAGTGACTAAACATGAGACTCTCTACAATGAAGAACATGGTGCTACTTTGAAGCACAAGTGTGGAAAAAAAGATAGTAGCAATTGTCCCATTTTTTTGGGCCTTTCTTTTTCTTTGGCCTTTTCTTTTTTTTTTCTTCTTTTTCTTTTTTTTGTGGAGGGGCTTTATAGATTTAGCCTTTCCTCCCATGGGACAATGCTCCAATAATGATGATCATCACACTTTCATTACAACTCGATATTACAACTCGATACTACAACAACAAAGTATGACTCTATATGAATGCCTCCGGTGGTGTACCGGGATGTGCAATGAAACAAGAGTGACATGTATAAAAAATTATGCATGGTGGCCTTGCCACAAATACGATGTCAACTACATGATCATGCAATGGCAATATGAAAATATGATGCGTGTCATATGAACGGAACGGTGGAAAGTTGCATGGCAATATATCTCGGAATGGATATGGAAATGCCATGATAGGTAGGTATGGTGGCTGTTTTGAGGAAGGATATATAGTGGGTTTATGGCACTGGCAAAATTTGCGCGGTACAAGAGAGGCTAGCAAAGGTGGAATGGTGAGAGTGCGTATAATCCATGGACTCAACATTAGTCATAAGAACTCATATACTTATTGCAAAAATCTATGAGTCATCAAAACAAAGCAATCTACACATGCTCCTAGGGGAGAGGTTCGTAGGAGTTAACCATCGCGCGCCCCCGACCTTCACACAAAGGTTGGCACTTTACAAATACCTCATGCTCTAACTTCGTCACATAGCGGTTCACCATACGTGCATGCTACGGGAATCACTAACCTTAACACAAGTATTTCTCAATTTCATAATAACTCCACTAGCATGACTCTAATATCATTATCCTCAAATCTCAAAACAATTATCAAGCATCCAACATCTCATTCTATTCAATGCACTTGGTGTGATTTTTTTTACTACATTGACATTGGATGTTTATCATGTGAAGACTAGTTTCTTTAGCCTAAACACATTACCATGCTGTTTTAATAGACTCTCAAAAGGATCTAAGTGGAGCATGAGAGTTCAACAATTTCTACAAAATATTACCACCACCGTGCTCTAAAAGATATAAGTGAAGCACATAGAGTGTTCTAACAATTTCTAGGCCATATTTAACTCTCTCAAATAGGTGTGTCCAGGAAGGATAATTGTGACAAACTAACAAGCAAAGACTCAAATTATAAAAGACGCTCCAAGCAAAACACATATCATGTTGCGAATAAAAATATAGCTCCAAGTATAGTTACCGATGGATGAAGACGAAAGAGGGGATGCCTTCCCGGGGCATCCCCAAGATTAGGCTTTTGATTATCTTGAATTTACTTGGTGTGCCATGGGCATCCCCAAGCTTAGTCCTTTGCTACTCCTTGTTCCATAGTCCATCAAAGCAATACTCAAAACTTGAAAACTTCACAACACAAAACTTAGACAAAAATTCTCGTGAGTTCCGTTAGTATAAGAAAGAAAAGCACTACTCAAAGGTGCAGCAATGAATTCATTCTTTGTTTATATTGGTGTTAAAACTACTGTATTCCAACTTCTCTATGGTTCATATCCTCCAATACTACTCATAGATGCATTCAAATAAGCAAACAACACACGAAAAACAGAATCTGTCAAAAACAGAACACTCTGTAGTAATCTGCAGGTTTCGCCTACTTCTGGAACTCCAAAAAATTCAAACTAAATTGTTAAATTTGCAGAATTTGTGTACCAATCATCTGCATAAAGAATCAACTAAATAGCATGCTCCAGTAAAATCTGAAGGCCACTTTAGCGAGCACTAACGATTCTGTTTTTCACAGCAATATCACATAAACTTCACACAAGTCTTCCCAAAGGTTCTACTTGGCACAAACACTAAACAAAACATGAAACCCCATCTAATCAAAGGCTAGATGCAATATTTATTCCCTAACAGCAACAAAAACAAAAAAAATATAAAGTTGGGTTGCCTCCCAACTAGCGCTATCATTTTACGCCCCCAGCTAGGCACGGTACAAGATAAATCTAGGTATTGCCATCTTTGATCTTCACCCTTTTAATGGTGTCAAGCTCGAATCCGGGAGGTTCTTTACGTTTCCCTTCATATTCGGAAATCTTTAGATCTAAAGCATCCAACCACTTATTACAAAGAGTAATCAACATATTCATGCGGTGGAGATTCCCACTAACACTTTTAAGAGGTTCAAGAAATTTTTGTAATATTTTTGTTACTTCGCAAATTTTCTCAAAAACTTGCGTCCCTTTCGGGGTTTAATTTGACCCTTTTGGGGGAGGTAGTGTTCCCACTTTTCCCTCTATAATTTCATGCGTGATACTAGGATCAACTTTGATAAAATTCCCTTTGGCAACGTTATCCAAGAGTTGTCTGTGAGACATATTCAACCCAACATAAAAATTGTGAAGCAAGATCTTAAAATTCACCTTTAAGGTGCACTTACGATAAGATTCCATCATCCTAAACCAAGCATCTTTTAAATTTTCTCCTTGCTTTTGCTTGAAGTGAAGCACTTCAAACTCGGGAGACAAAGGAGCGGATAAGGGACTAGCCATAATGACAAGCAAGCACGCAGCAAGCGAACAATAAACACACGGTGGAAGAAGGGTAAATAAAACGGCAATGGTGAAGTGGGGGAGAGGAAAACAGAGGCAAATAAATGTAACGCGAAGGATAAGGGTTTGTGATAGGTACTTGGTATATCACTTTTGCGTAAGCCTCCCCGGCAACGGCGCCAAAAATTCTTCTTGCTACTTCTCGAGCTTGCGTTGTATTCCCTCGAAGAGGAAAGGGAGATGCAGCACAGTAGCGTAAGTATTTCCCTCAGTTTTTGAGAACCAAGGTATCAATCCAGTAGGAGACCACACGCCAGTCCCTCGCACCTGCACAAACAAATAACAACTTCGCAGCCAACGCGATAAGGGGTTGTCAATCCCTTTACGATCACTTACGAAAGTGAGATCTGATAGAGATGATAGTTTATATTTTTGGTATTTTTGGTTTATAAGAACAGCAAATAAAAGCGATAAAAGTAAAGTAGATGTAGATTGATATGTTGAGAATAGACCCGGGGGCCATAGTGTTCTCTAGTGGCTTCTCTCATGATAGCTATATTCTACGGCGGGTAAACAAATTACTGTCGAGCAATTGATAGAAAAGCGAATAATTATGAGACTATCTAGGCATGATCATTGTATATAGGCATCACGTCCGAGACAAGTAGACCGACTCCTGCCTGCACCTACAACTATTCCTCCACACATCGACCGCTATCCAGCATGCATCTAGTGTATTGAGTTCATAAGAACAGAGTAACGCCTTAAGCAAGATGACATGATGTAGAGGGATAAACTCAAGCAATATGATATAAACCCCATCTTTTTATCCTCGATGGCAACAATACAATACATGCCTTGCTGCCCCTACTGTCACTGGGAAAGGACACCGCAAGATTGAACCCAAAGCAAAGCACTTCTCCCATTGCAAGAACTATAGATCTAGTAGGCCAAACCAAACCAATAATTCGAAGAGACTTGCAAGGATATTATGACCACACATACAAAGTTCGGAGAAGAACCAAATATCTTTCATAGATAACCTTGATCATAAACTCACAATTCATCTGATCTCGACAAACACACCGCAAAAAGAGATTACATCGAATAGATCTCCTCGAAGACCGAGGAGAACTTTGTATTGAGATCCAGAGAGAGAGAAGAAGCCATCTAGATACTAGCTATGGACCCGAAGGTCTATGGTAAACTACTCATAACTCATGTTGAGGGCGATGATGATGATAATTAAGACCTCTGTGATGGATCCCTCTCCGGTGGAGCGCCAGAACAGGCTCCAAGATGGGATCTCACGGCAATAGAAGGTTACGGCGGTGGAATTAGGGTTTTCTCTCTGTTCATGGAGGTTTTGGGGTACGTAGACTTATAGAGGAAGAAGGAGGACGCCGGGGGGGTGCTCGGGGGCCCCACGAGGCAGGGGGCGCGCCCTGGGAAAGGGGGTGCCCCCCACCCTCGTGGGCCACCCCTTGATCCCCTGACGTAGTTCTCAAGTCCCTCGTGCGTGATTTTCTCCAAAAATATCTCTCGCGAAGGTTTCATTCCGTTTGGACTCCGTTTGATATTCTTTTTCTGCAAAACCCTGAAACAGGCAAAAAACAGCAATCTGGACTGGGCCCTTGGGTTAGTAGATTAGTCCCAAAAATGATATAAAAGTGTATGATAAAGCCCATTAAACATCCAAGACTTCATAAATAATAGCATGGAACAATCAAAAATTATAGATACGTTGGAGACGTATCATTGTCCTCAGACCCCATAAGACAGATGGTAGTTCGGTCACCCAAGCTCCGGCGGCATGCTTGAGGTCACACATAAGCCGCGGCTTTACGCCTTGGAGGATCGAACCATTCGCTCTTTCTGCCTGTCCATTCAACTGCGGATGCGCTACGGAGGCGTAGTCGACTCGTGTTCCTTGGGAGGAACAGAAAGCTCTAAATTCATCCGAGTCAAAGTTGGAGCCATTATCCGTGATGATGCTTTGGGGGACTCCATATCTAAATATTAGTTCCCTGATGAAGCTGATGTCGGTGTTTGAACCGAGGTTCTTGATGGGCTTGGCTTCGATCCACTTGGTGAACTTGTCGACTGCTATGAGCACGTGAGTGAATCCGCTTCTGCCAGTTTTGAAGGGGCCGACCATGTCCAACCCCCAAACAACAAAGGGTCAAACCAACGGAATGGTCTTCAAGGCAGACGCCGGCTTATGAGACATGGTGGAGTAGAAATGGCAGCCTTCGCACTTGTCCACGATGTCTTTAGCCATCTCGTTAGCTCGGGGCCAATAAAATCCAGCTCGGTACTCCTTGGCCACTATAGTACGAGAGGAAGCGTGGTGACCACAAGTCCCCGAGTGAATTTCATTCAGAATCAGTCGACCCTCCTCTAGGGCGATGCAGCGCTGAGAGACTCCTGTGACACTCTTCCTGTAGAGCTAACCCTGAATGACGGTAAAAGGCTTGGACCGACAAACAATCTGGCGCGCTTCTTCTTCATCCTCCGAGAGTTCTTGCCTGAGCAGATACGCTATGTATGGCATAGTCCATTCGGGCGTGATCACCAAAATCTCCATAATCAGGTCGACCACTGCAGGTACTTCGACTTCGATCGGATCAGACGCACTGACTAGCTGTGGGGGTTCCTCCGTGAAGGGGTCTTATTTGACTGAGGGGGTGTGCAGATGCTCCAGAAATACATTCTTGGGTATAGGCTTCCGAGTCGACCCTATCTTCGCGAGATCGTCGGCAAGCTGATTCTTGGCTCTGGGCACGTGATGGAACTCTACACCTTCAAACTTCTTTTCAAGCTTTCGCACTGCACTGTGATACGTCTCAAACGTATCTACTTTTCCAAACACTTTTGATATTGTTTTGACCTCATTCTTGCATGATTTGAACTAAACTAACCCGGACTGACGCTGTTTTCAGCAGAGCTGCCCGTATGGTTTTATTGTGTGCAGGAAAACGGATTTTTAGGTATCTCAGAAAAATCCACGAAAAATCACAGAAAATCCACGCACCCGAAGGAACCAGGGGCCAGAAGAGGGGCCAGAGGGGGGCCAGGGGGTGCCCAGGCGCCCTGTGGGCGCCCCCCCTGGGCTGCGCCGGGGGGTCGCCTGGGTGGGGCCCATACCCCCTGGTGCCCTACTTTGCCTCGTATTTTTACTCACGACGCCGAAACCCCAGATCAGAAGTTCTTTTCGCAGTTTTCCGTCGCGGAGCCGCCGCCACCCTCTGTTCTTCCTCGGGAGGGCTAATCTGGAGGCTGAATTGGCCTCCGGAGAGGGGAGATCGTCACCATCGTCATCATCATCACCACTCCATCATCCCTCCATGACTTCTCCCTCCATGTGTGAGTAATTCCCCTCCTGTAGGCGAAGGGGATGGTAGGGATTGGATGAGTTAGATCATGTAATAGTTTGTCAGATTGTTGGGGGCATGTTGCCTATCATCTACTATGGTGTTTATCATCTTTGCTTCAACTTGTTATTCTTAATGCTTGACACTTAGGGCCCGAGTGCCATGATCTCAGATCTGAACCATATGTGTTTGCATGAATATATTTGTGTCCGTGATCCTATCTATGAGTTGTTTGCACCTATTACGGTTCGGAACCGGCGATCCCAAAAGTGACAGCCTGGGACACCAAAGGGGATGGTCCGTAGTTTGAGGATTACATGTATCCATTGAGTTCATTGCTTTGTTCCGGTGCTCTTTGACAGGAGCACCTTAATCTCCATAAGTTCCTTTTGGCCCCGTTCGTAGCGGTATGGTAGGACAAAAGATGTTGTGCAAGTTCTTATTGCAAGCACGTACAACTACCTACGGGATACATGCCTAATGTTTGATATTTGCCTAGATGATCATTACTTTTCCGTGTGCCGTGCCCCAAGTTAGAATCTATCTCATCCATGCAGCACCCAACCATCCATCTCCCTAGCCTACAGTGTTTTAAACCCTGCTTGTCACTAGTTGCTACTTTTGCCATTTACCTTCACTATTTACTTTTGCTGTTTACTTTTACTATCACTATTATCACTATCATATCACTGTTACCACTTATCTTTTGTTGCAAGTAAGTATATTTCAGGTGCGGTTGAATTGACAACTCAACTGTCAAAGCTTATAAATACTCTTTGGCTCCCCGTGTGTCGAATCAATAAATTGGGTTATTCTTACCCGCGAAGACTATCTCGATCCCTTACGGTTGAGGGTTATCAAGTACCGTTTTCTGGCGCCGTTGCCGGGGAGCATAGCAATATTTACAAGTCTACTTGAGGTATCCTACCTGCTGCACTTCATCCACTATGGGTAAGAAAGGAGACCCCAAGGTTCCGATCTTACTATCCACTACAAGAAGAGGTACTGCTCTGAGCACTAGTGCTACACTTGATTCACCTTCTGTTATGAGTAAGTTTGCCTCACCACCACCACATGATGCTCCTACTGAATCTGTTACTATGTCCGATACTCTTGATGATGCCTCTACTACTTTTGATGATATTAGTTCGCTTGGTTATGCTCTTGAGAAACAAATTGCTGCTGCTGCTAAAAAGTCTGGAATTGAACTTCCTGTTACTCGCTACCCTATTGGTGAAACTTATGATTATCCTGATTTGAGTAAACTCAAAGAGAGGCTCCTTGATGATGATTACTATATGCTTGATGAAGATTTATGCAGGGAACTGACAGAGTTTTCTGGCTCTGACCCTGAAGTTATTAAGAAACTATTTGAAAAACACTCTTTAAAGAGCAAAACCGTTCCTGAATTTGCTACATCTCCTATATGCATTGATGATCCTGATTATGATTTCTCTATTGATCTTTCACTTATACCTATGGTTGAAGCTGACCCCTTTTATGGCAGAGAAAATGATGATGCTATTTCTCACCTGACTAAACTCGGTGAGTTAGGTGGCCTGTTTACCACAGATGAGAAGATATGATACTTTTATATCACCAAGCTTCTTCCTTTCTCCTTGAAGGAAGGTGCTAAAGCATGGTATGATTCACTCCCATGCGGTTCCATTAAGAGTCCTCAAGACTTAGCTCACTCTTTTGTTGATAAGTACTTTCCTGCTCACATGCAACATGCTGCTTTACAAAGAATTTATAACTTTAAACAGTTGCAGGATGAGTCCCTCCCTAAAGCTTGGGGGAGGTACTGCGGTCTGATTCGGGCTAGACCAGGACATGAAATTCCTAAGAATGAATTAATCGATATATTCTATGCTGGTCTAACTGATGAATCCAGGTCCTATTTGGACAGTTGTGCTGGTTGTGTTTTCAGGAAAAGAACACCGGACGATGCGGAGGATTTGATGGGCAGGATTGCCAAAAACCATGAAGATTGGTCCGTCCCTGAACCGCCTCCACCACCAAAGAAGAGGGGCATATTTGTTCTAAGCCCCGAAGATATGCGAGAAGCAAGGAAGTCTATTAAAGAGAAAGGTATTAAAGCTGAAGACGTGAAGAATCTACCCCCTATTGAGAAGCTGTGTGAGCCTACTACTCACCCTCCTATGGTAGAGGTACACTCTCTTTTAGATTTCAACGCAAGTGACATCCCTCATGGTAAGCCTCCTGATCAATGTTTAGATGAGTTTGATAATTTTATTATGAAACAAAACCATTTTAATGAGAGGATACAAAGTCAATTGCATGATAATTCTCTTGCTATCAAAAAACTGCTTGATGTTTTAGATGGAACAGCTAATGATGTTCAATGTCTTGTGAAGCATTTTCATATGGTTCAAACTCAGCTTGACCAAATTTCTAATGTGCAAAGAGATCTGCTTGCTAACAATGCCAAACAAGATAATTTGCAGGCTTTCAGGATTAAGACCCGAGGAGGAACTAGCACTCAAGATCCTCTCTATCCAGAGGGACATCCGAAGAGAATCGAGCAGGATTCTCAAATGCAGGAAGAAGAAATTGTTGGCTCTCCAAAGAAAAAGAAGAAACATAAGGAGGCTGACAATTCTAATGATCCTATTGCAGATGAGGAGCCAACTATTGATCCAAACAGTGTATCTATCTCCGATGCTGAGACTGAAGACGGTGTTGAACCTGAAGGTCAGGATAGTGAGAAGAATGATCCGCCTGAAGTTCGAGAGGAAGAAGCACCTGACAAACGTAAGAGGTACACTAAAGAAGACTTCATCGCAAGAAAACATGGGAAAGAAAGAGAACCATGGGTACAGAAACCCATGCCCTTTCCAGGTAAGTCCATCAAATCTAAAGAAGAAGAGCATTACAATAAGTTTTGTGAGTGGATTAAACCTCTTTTTCTTCAAATTCCTTTGACCGAAGCTATTAAGTTACCTCCTTATTCAAAATATATGAAAGATATTGTCACTAATAAAAGAAAAGTTCCTAATGAAGCAATATCTACTATGCTTGCTAACTACTCTTTCAGTGGCAAGATTCCTGAGAAGCTCGGTGATCCAGGTATACCCACCATTCCTTGCTCCATAATGAATAATTATGTCAAAACTGCTTTATGTGATCTTGGAGCAGGAGTGAGTGTTATGCCTCTCTCTCTTTACGAGAGGCTTTGTTTAGAGAAACTAATTCCTACAGATATCTCCCTTCAGATGGCTGACAAGTCAACCGCTGTTCCGATAGGTATTTGTGAGGATGTTCCCATAGAGGTTGCTAATTGTTTAATTCTTACTGATTTTGTTGTGCTTGACATGCCCGAGGATGGGAGCATGTCCATTATTCTTGGTAGACCTTTCCTTAACACCGCAGGTGCTATTATTGATTGCAATAAGGGGAAGGTTACCTTCCATGTGAATGATAAAGAACACACGGTATATTTTCTGAAGAAGATCGACATGAGGCATGCCCTCAACTCTATAGAGAATATCGAGACCGTGAAAATTGGAGAATGGGACTGTCCACTACATGTGCCTCACAAATATAAAACTATCATGGTGGGGACAATGTCCATCAAATTAAAGGTTTAGTAACTACTTCGTAGGAGGTGAGACTTTTTGCTCTATATATCGCCTGTTTGTTGGTAAGACTTGATCAACCTTACTAGTAAACATGTTTTATATAGATAAAAAGTTGAGCTTGTTATGTTTTCATTTGTTTTTAGTTTTTGTCCTACTTGTTGTACCAAGTATTTATGTTTTGAAGCTTCACAATACTACTCACTACTTCAAGTTTTCAGAGAGTTCCGCAGCTTTTTGAACTTCGAAAAAAATTCAAAAAAATTCCAGAAAAATTATAATAAAAATTTCCACGCCGGGAGAGACCCAGAAAGTCCTGGGGCCAGCCAGGGGGACCCACCAGTGGCCCAGGCGGCCAGCTGGCGCGGCCCAGCCCCTGGCCGCGCCCACAGGGCGCCTGGGGCCCACAGGACCCCCCTCCAGGTATGTCTTCTTCCTCTCTCTCTCTCTCTCTCTTTCTCCAAAAACGCGAGGTCTGCACTTGTTCTTGTGTTCTTGCTGTTCTTGGAGGCGATTCTTCGATCTCTCTACAGCCCCTCATTTGAGCTGAAATTTTGAGCAAATACTCCCTGGTATGTGACTCCTCCACCCCTCCAATTAGATTTTTGATTGGTGGCCTCATTTGTGAGTATTTAGTAGTTCTTGGTGCTGTAGAGATGAGCATGCATGCATGTGTAGAAAGTTATTTTCCAAGTTTTGATGCAAGTTTATGCCTTGGGCAAGTGAGTTGAGTAGTCTGCCTTAACTCATCTTGTTTTAATCCTCATTCTTGTAAATTGCAAAAAAAAATCAGAAATGAGTTTGTTAGGAAGGGCAAAAGGGTGGCTTGAGAAGAGGAGGCCCGCACACTCCGATCGAGTTACTAGAGCCGCAGCTTCACCATCGACTGCTAGGGTGAGCTATAATGAAGATCATGTGCCCCTGGAGTTGTTGGAAGACACAAGTCCAGCACGTGCGATGACATTTCCATGTGATGAATTCCTCGAAGCTGCGGGAATCAAGGATGAGTTTTATAATCTTTGTGCTAATGCAGGTTTGACACGACTCGTCACGAGCCGTGTTACCCAGTATCAAAAACTCACCTCCAGTTTCATTAACAGTTTTAGATATAATCCTGATTCAGGTGCTATTGAGTTTAAAATTTACAATGATCTTATCACCATGACTTTGGGAAATTTTTGTGAAATAATAGGTGTGCCGAACGTTGGGAGGACGGCTAGGATGGCCACTCAGCCCTCCGAGCTGAAAACCGTCATCAACTCTCTCTGCAGCATTGGTACGAGGGATATTCATCGGTCGAAGATCTCCAGCATCTTATTCCCCCACCTCGGGTATTTTGCATATTATATTGCCAGAGGGGTGTTAGATCGTGACAACACGAGCAGCATTTCTGCTCCGGATATTGCTATCCTGGCAGCAGCCCTCTCAGGGAGGTCTGATTATAATCTGGGTGCCTTAATTGCTCGACGCCTTGCTATGAACGGTAACAAGGGGGACTTATATGGTGGCGTTTATGCCACACTTATCTTAGAACACCTTGGAGGCACCCCACACCCTGATGATAATCCTTTTACTTATTTAAGCTTTGATCTTGCTGCTATGAAAAGGCATAAGTTTGTCACCATGGGTTCTGAGCATGATAATCTTGTTTATATCTTGCGTTTCGGAACTACGCGGAACGCGAGATCCGTCTACCTGCACCTCTTTTGTTTGATTTTTCGCGCAGGAACGGATGGTCCTTTGATGTTGTCCAGTTCGATGAGTTCATGGTCCAGAATCAGTTTCATAACCCCATGGAGGGGGTTGTGCCCGACGAGGAGAAGCACGGTGAGTTACCACATTTTCAGGAAGAAACCGCCACCGAGTTTGGTGAAGGTTCTTCCTCTGTTTGGCGCTCGGAACCTTCCTCGTGGGAGACTCCGAGGAGTTCGGTGTACGCGCCAGCATCCTTCTACGACCCTTGGACTCACCACCATACCCCCGGAGCAGGAGGCTCCTGGGGGCAGTAGCTGCTACCAACTTAGGCCAAAAGCCTAAGCTTGGGGGAGTACGTGCCCCTCTCACTTTTCCATTGTATTATCCGTTTTATTCACTTTGATCTTTTCGAAGTTTTTGCCCGTTCTTCTTTATTTCTCTCTTTGCAAAAACAACAAAAAGATTTTCTCTTTCTTTTGCTTTTATTCAACCTTTAAAAAATCCAAAAAGATTTCCTTTCTCTCTTTAGTTTGCTTTGTTTTCAGAGTTCAGCTCGAGTCCGTGATGGCATTTAATTATATTTCCTACGTTCGATCGTGCAAGTGACAAGCAGTAATGACGAAGATCGACTGAAGGGAAGCAACAAGGAAGACCGGTATGAACTCTTTTTGTTTCTACTTTTGTACATATGCCTGTACTTATGATCTAGAGACCAGCTTGTAGCGACATAGTGCTATGTTTACATTGCTTTTCAGTGGTTCATGCTTTCCTTGTGGCTAGTCTCGAATAACTAGAGTATATAATGTGTTATTGAAATGATCTACATGCATTGCACTGTTCATAGTCTGGTATACTAAGGTGGTATTTCCCTTTAGAGAATTTTTGGATTGACTTGGCACATGCTTACACATGTTAAGACTAAAAAGTCTACTCTGCCTTGATGATCTTTGAGTTTCAGAATAGTTATATCACTTTCATGCTCGATTCAATGTTGCTTTGTCGCTCTGCATGATTATGACCGTTATTGCTCTCTAGTTGGTCGCTTCCCAGTCTTTTGCTAAACTTCCACCTGTACTAAGCGGACTGACTGCTTGTGCATCCAAAATCCTTAAAACCAGTTATGCCATATGAGTCCACTATACCTTCCTATACATGGTATTTACCTGCCATTCCTAACAAAGACTTTCGTGTACCATCTCGAAATTAATCAAAAGCATTTCTCTTTTTGTGCCTATGTTTTATCTCATGAGGAAGTAGTAGTTAATTCATGATCTTTTTAAGTTGGACAAGTTTCACCCCTGGATTGCATGTCTAATGTGCAAACCCTTAATATGAGAAGGAACTAGCATCGAGTGCGCCCGGCTCAAAAAGATAATATAACAAACAAACCCTCCTTGACGCTTTGTTCATGAGAAATCAGAAAACTTTGGAAGTGATAAACAAAGGGGATTAAGAGGATGTGATCGTCCTCATGCGGAAGCCGTTCCTCGAGACTTGTCCACTCAAAAAGTGATTCAGTTATCTACTAGCATTCGTTGACGAAATATGCACCTCTCAAAACCGTTTTTTTACCTCTGTTTCTAAAAACCAAGAGCTCTGGTACATGTTTAGTTTTTGTTTCCGATCACGGGTTTTCAACTTTGCCAACAAAAGCCACGGTTCGAGAGTCTTCACCTTCTTTCTTCAAAGCACTAACTAGGAGAGCATAATTTTCATTCTGAGTGTAATGTGCATTTTCCCAAAGTATTACATTGTCTTCTGCATACTTGTGATATGATTTATTCTGAAATCCTTAGTTCTAGTCTCCTTTAAAACTCTGGAGGAGTTTCTGCATTTATGTTTTGCTTCACTCATGGAGACTAGCGAGATACCACCCTAGTATGCTCAAGCTATGTGCAATGTAATCTTGTCTTGATTTTCAGTAGTATATTATTTACTTTTAAGTATTTGTGACTAGTCACTTGAAAGAAGGATTGCTCCTTGCATTGTCCTCATATTACTGTTTTAATACTTGCTAGACTCTTTTCGTAGTACATGCTTATATACATCTAATGAAGCAAAAGAGTTTGTCAAAGTTTTCTTTGTCGCGTCCAGTTCGCTGAACTGAATTGCTTAAGGACAAGCAATATGCTAAGCTTGGGGGAGTTGATACGTCTCAAACGTATCTACTTTTCCAAACACTTTTGATATTGTTTTGACCTCATTCTTGCATGATTTGAACTAAACTAACCCGGACTGACGTTGTTTTCAGCAGAGCTGCCTGTATGGTTTTATTGTGTGCAGGAAAACGGATTTTTAGGTATCTCAGAAAAATCCACGAAAAATCACAGAAAATCCACGCACCCGAAGGAACCAGGGGCCAGAAGAGGGGCCAGAGGGGGCCAGGGGGTGCCCAGGCGCCCTGTGGGCGCCCCCCCTGGGCTGCGCCGGGGGGTCGCCTGGGTGGGGCCCACACCCCCTGGTGCCCTACTTTGCCTCGTATTTTTACTCACGACGCGGAAACCCCAGATCAGAAGTTCTTTTCGCAGTTTTCTGTCACGGAGCCGCCGCCACCCTCTGTTCTTCCTCGGGAGGGCTAATCTGGAGGCTGAATTGGCCTCCGGAGAGGGGAGATCATCGCCATCGTCATCATCATCACCACTCCATCATCCCTCCATGACTTCTCCCTCCATGTGTGAGTAATTCCCCTGCTGTAGGCGAAGGGGATGGTAGGGATTGGATGAGTTAGATCATGTAATAGTTTGTCAGATCGTTGGGGGCATGTTGCCTATCATCTACTATGGTGTTTATCATCTTTGCTTCAACTTGTTATTTTTAATGCTTGACACTTAGGGCCCGAGTGCCATGATCTCAGGTCTGAACCATATGTGTTTGCATGAATATATTTGTGTTCGTGATCCTATCTATGAGTTGTTTGCACCTATTACGGTTCGGAACCGGCATCCCAAAAGTGACAGCTTGGGACACCAAAGGGGATGGTCCGTAGTTTGAGGATTACATGTATCCATTGAGTTCATTGCTTTGTTCCGGTGCTCTTTGACAGGAGCACCTTAATCTCCATAAGTTCCTTTTGGCCCCGTTCGTAGCGGGATGGTAGGACAAAAGATGTTGTGCAAGTTCTTATTGCAAGCACGTACGACTACCTATGGGATACATGCCTAATGTTTGATATTTGCCTAGATGATCATTACTTTTCCGTGTGCCGTGCCCCAAGTTAGAATCTATCTCATCCATGCAGCGCCCAACCATCCATCTCCCTAGCCTACAGTGTTTTAAACCCTGCTTGTCACTAGTTGCTACTTTTGCCATTTACCTTCACTATTTACTTTTGCTGTTTACTTTTACTATCACTATTATCACTATCATATCACTGTTACCACTTATCTTTTGTTGCAAGTAAGTATATTTCAGGTGCGGTTGAATTGACAACTCAACTGTCAAAGCTTATAAATACTCTTTGGCTCCCCGTGTGTCGAATCAATAAATTGGGTTATTCTTACCCGCGAAGACTATCTCGATCCCTTACGGTTGAGGGTTATCACACTGCAATAACTGGTCATTGTCGGGCTTCTGACGTCCCACTCCTTCATCACCTGGTTTACCACTAAGTCTGAATCGCCGTAGACCAGCAGGCGACGGACGCCGAGTGAGATGGCCATACGCAATCCGTACAAAAGTGCTTCGTATTCAGCTTCGTTGTTCGATGAGTCAAAGTGGATTTGAAGAACGTAACTGAGCTTGTCGCCCCTGGGAGATACCAGGACCACGCCTGCACCGGATCCGTTCAACATCTTGGATCCATCAAAGAACATAGTCCAGTGGTCCGACTGAACCTGAGTCGACAGCTCTTGTTCGATCCACTCGGCCACAAAATCTGCTATTGCCTGAGACTTGATAGCTTTCTTCGCTTCAAACTTGATATCTAGCGGTAGGAGTTCAATCGCCCATTTTGCTACTCGACCGGTTGCGTCTCGGTTGTTCAGGATTTCTGATAGTGGGGCGTCGCTAACGACTGAGATTGTATGATCCGAGAAGTAATGGGCAACTTTCTTTGCGGTCAAGTAGATCCCATACACAAGCTTCTGGTAATGCGGGTATCTTTGCTTGGAGGGGGGCAATACTTCGGAAATGTAATAGATTGGGCGTTGGACTTTGTAGGCCTTGCCTTCTTCTTCCCGCTCGACCGTGAGTACAGTGCTGACAACTTGTCCGGTGGCTGCAATGTACAGTAAGAGAGGCTCTTTGCTGACTGGGGCAGCAAGCACCAGCTGGGTGGACAGCAGGGCTTAGATCTCTTCAAACGCTGCTTCAGCTTCAGAATTCCACTCGAACTTTTCGGATTTCTTCATCAGTCGGTAGAGAGGTAATGCCTTCTCATCGAGATGAGAAATGAATCGACTCAATGCGACCAAGCAACCTGTTAGCTTCTGGACGACGTGTACATGCTCGGGGCGTTTCATTCGGAGGATTGCACCGACCTTTTCTGGGTTGGCGTCGATTCCCCGTTCTGAAACAAGGAAGCCGAGTAACTTGTCGCCCGGAACTCCAAATGTACACTTCGACGGATTGAGCTTGATATCATAGCTTCTCAAATTTGCGAATGTCTCAGCGAGGTCAGTCAACACGTCAGAACCTTTGCGCGACTTGACCAAGATGTCATCCATGTATGTTTCGACGTTCCGACTGATTTGCTTTAGCAGGCACTTTTGAATCATGCGCATGAAGGTAGAGCCGGCATTCTTGAGACCGAAAGGCATGGTGACATAATAGAATCACCCGAATGGGGTGATGAAAGTTGTCTTGATTTCATCGGGTCCAAACAGTCGGATCTGATGATACCCGGAATACGAATCCAGAAAGGACAAACGCTCGCACCCCACAATCGAGTCGACCATCTGATCGATGCGGGGAAGAGGAAAATGATCCTTCAGGCAGGCCCGATTGATATGCTTGAAATCGATGGACATGCGGAGAGACTTGTCCTTCTTGGGGACCATGACCACATTGGCGAGCCACTCGGAGTGGTAGATCTCGCGGATGAACTCAGCTGCCGGAAGCCGAGCCACCTCTTTGCCAATTGCCTTTCTCTTCTCCGTAGCGGACCGACGGAGATGTTCCTTTACGGGCTTCACTTTTGGGTCGACTCGCAAACGGTGCTCAGCCAGTCCCCTGGGTACACCTGGCATGTCAGATGGTTTCCATGCAAAGATGTCCCAGTTCTCACGGAGGAACTGGATGAGCGCTTCTTCCTATTTGTTGTCGAGTGTAGTTGAGATGTGGGTCGGTGCTGCATTAGGGTCGGTGGGGTGAATGTGTACGGGCTTCGTCTCCCCAACCGACTGAAAAGCTAACTCGGAAGCCGGCTTCTTGGCCCGCAGCAAATCACTCGGATCCACGTTCTTCTGGTACTCCTCCATCTCTACTACTGCCATCTGCTCGTCAGCGATCTTCGAGCCTTTCTGGAAGCATTCTTCCGCTTTCTGACGGTTCCTCGTGACGGTTATAACGCCGTTGGGTCCCGACATATTCAGCTTGAGGTATACATAACACGGCCGAGCCATGAATCTGGCGTAGGCGGGCCTACCCAGAATGGCATGATAAGTGTTGTTGAAGTCCACTACTTCAAATGTCAGCTTCTCTTTGCGGTAGTTCTTTGAATCGCCAAAGACTACGTCGAGTGAGATTTGGCCAAGTGAGTCGGCCTTCTTCCCGGGGATGACCCCGTGGAACCTCATGTTGCTTTCGCTCAGCTTGGACATCGGAATGCCCATCCCACGGAGGGTTTCAGCATACAGAATATTCAAGCCACTTCCACCATCCATCAGGACCCTGGTCAAACGCGTGCCCTCGACCACTGGGTCGACCACCAGCGCCTGCCGCCCAGGGGTAGTGTTGTGCGTAGGGTGATCGGATTGGTCGAATGTGATGGGGGTCTTGGACCACTTCAGATACGTGGTTATTGCCGGGGCAACCATGTTGACTTCTCTGTTGATTACTTTCAGTCGACTCTTGCTTTCAATGTCGGCAAAAATCATCAGGGTAGAGTTGATCTGGGGGTAACCTCCATCCCCTTCTTTGTCCTCGGTCTCCTCTGATTCCTTTTCCTTCTTAGTCGACTGTTCTTTCTGGAAGCTCTGGATCAGGAGCCGGCATTGTCGAGTGGTGTGCTTGGGATAGACCAAGTTCCCCTCTTCGTCTTTCTTCGTGTGGATAGGACACGACTGGTCGAGTACATCATTCCCAGCTTGATCTTTCACTTTTTTGGGGACCCAAGGACCCTTGGGTTTTCCTTTGCCCTTCCCTTGGTTGACAACTGCAGCTTCACCCTGAGCGGTTGGCTCGGCCTTGCGCTTGGGTTTCTGATTGGAGTTCTGATCATCTTGTTCGACTGGTTTCTTGCCACTGCGGAGTCGATCGGCTTCTTCGCCGTTAGCGTATCGACTGGCTATCTCCATCATCCAGGACAGGGACATACCTCCCGTTCGACCAAACTTCAGATTCAGCTCTCGGTAACGTACGCCCTCTTTGAAGGCGCAGACTGCTTGGTGTTCAGACACATTCTCCACCGTGTGGTGTAAGGTGGTCCATCTTTGTATGTAATCCCTTAAGGTTTCATTCGGCTTCTGTACGCAATGCTGCAACTTTGCGAGCCCCGCGGGCCGTTTGCAGGTACCTTCGAAGGTCCGAATAAACACTCGGGCCAGCTCTTCCCAACTGTATATGCTCCCAGGGGCCAACTGATTCAGCCACGCCCGAGCCGAGCCGCCCAGCATCAGGGGAAGGTGCTTCATGGCCACGTCGTCGTTGCCGCCTCCGATCTGCACAGCCACTCGGTAATCCTCGAGCCAGGTGTCCGGTTTTGACTTGCCGGTGAACTTATTAACTCCCGCCGCCAACCTGAAGTTTGGGGGAATCTCAGCGGCCCTGATGGCACTGCTAAAGCACTCTGGGTCCAGAGACGGACGCTCGGCTTCCACTCGGACGATCTCTGCCTTGCTCTTCTCTGAACGCTCTATTTCTGTCGACCAGCCCTGCACAAGAATAGACCTTGCGTCGAAGCCGGGCCTCCGGGGATCTGGGGGAATTCTCCGCTCGTCGTCGCGTAAGCGCCTGCCCTCGTGTCGCCTGGGTGAGAATGATCCGCTTCTCGGAGGAGGCGTAGGCACTCGACGACGGTCGTGATGACTGGGTCGACGGTCATACTGCTCATCATTCCGACCCAGATGCCGGTCTTGACGGGGGCCACGGTCCTCATGCCTCGGGGGTGATCTTGGACTGTGAGCTGACCAAACGGTGTCCGCAGCCACCGATCAGCTGTGAATCCTGTTGCGCGACTGAGAGACAACCACGTTCTGCTCCCCGGCTGTTCGGAGCAGCGTCCGGATCTATTGCGGGCCTCTCCCAGCCTCCGACTAAGATGGTTGAATTGACTCCGCGATGCGAGCTGCGGCTTCGAGGTTTTGGACAGGCGTACGGAACACCTGAGTCTCGCGCGGGAACGACTGCCGCGGCCGTCGACTGGACTCTAGGACCAATCGGCGGGCCCGTTCGTCGAGTGCGCGCTGGATATTCTCCTGACGTGCGTGCTCAGCCACGGTGGCCAGGCGCGTGGCTTCCAGGGCCCAAGCCTCTGGAGTATCTCCCACGATGGGGGTGAAGAGTGCGTCCTCATTGCGGCGGCATAGCTCGTCCCTCTGCTCGGCAGTGAGGGGTTGGGGAATGTACCCGTCGTGGTCGAATGAATGACCGTTGCCGCTGTCGCCGTCGGCGCCGCGAGGGAATCCTGGTGGACTGTGGCGTGAGTCGACCATGAGGACTTCCGCCGCGGGATCGCTGCTCCCGCACTCGGAAATCGAATCTGTGAGATCGATCGACGGATCGACCGGCCCGTAGAGGTACTCGTCGGGCTCGATGGCCGCGACTTGAGGGGTGGCCGCCTGGCGGGCCACTGCGTGTTTCACCCACCGCTGGAGCCGTGAGCGACCGAATCGCTTGCGACGGCGTCCGACGGGGACGACGGATGATGAAGGAACCGGCAGATACTGAGTCGACGGCTGCCGGAGATGGACGCCACAAGCACTGACACGGAAGTGCGCAGCCCCGCGGACGGGCAGCACCTCGACGTCGAGGGGAGCCTCCTGGAGCCAAGCGGAGTCGTCGGCGACGAAGACGAGCGCGCCGAGTCGGATCTCGTGGCCCAACGCCAGACCACCACCGGAAACCATGATGAAGGAGGTCGGAGAAAAGTTTGCAACCTCACCAGAAGTCGCTAAGACACCGCGCCCCATGGTGGGCGCCAACTGTCGTGGTTCTAAGTCTGACAGTACGAGTAGGGGGTACGTAAGAGGAGGCAAGGCCCTAACTATAGTGAGATTGTACGCAAGATGTATACGAGTTCAGGCCCTTCTCGGAGGAAGTAAAAACCCTACGTCTCGGTGCCCGGAGGCGGTCGACTGGAATGTATAGGGGTGTTTGAGTTACAGGGGGTGCGAACCCTTGTACTGGAGGAGGGGGTGGCTTATATAGTGCGTCAGGACCCCAACCATGCTCTACGTTACCAAGGGTTCAATGTACATAAAGGCGGGCGTTGCTGATAACGCCCGCAGTAAAGAGTGATAAAGGCATTCATTGGTGCGGAGTGAATGCTGGACCGTTGCTGTCCTAAGAGACCTTTGACCTTCCATGGTCGAGTGTCTTGGAAGAGTCGAGTGAAGTTTAGTCGTCTGAACAGGGATGCCCTGTCGAGTGGAATGTCCTCTTGGGCCGTGTCAGTCGACTGTTCTTGTTGTCTTCAAGTTGTCTTTTGAGCTTCTGGGGTAGTGACCTTGGGTGGGGTACTTGGGCCAGGCCCGTGACCCTACCCTAGGTCTGAAACCTCATCACATAGCAAAAAATATATTGATGGATGGAGGCATTATATTTCTAGCGTGGGATTAATATTATTTTTTGTGACAATACTGTTTGTACCATGATATACCCTGTTGTAACTTAATATAAGACGTTTTTTGACACCGTCATAGTGTCAAAAAACATCTTATATTATGTTACAGAGGGAGTACTAACATTTTGGTGTAATGGAACAAAATTTGTTATTTGATGGGACATTTGCTTTGCAAAAGAAATCATCTGGAAGCACAACAAAAGCAGAAACCGTTCCCTTTGACATGATAATAGTTTACAAATCTTTTAGCCACACTAAACAATTCTATTTCACTTTCACCGCCTATCCACCGTCGCATATCGTACCGAAGGGATCGATCATGGACATACTCACATATGCTGTGAGCTTATTGTTGTCAACAACGTATCAACGTCTTGGCCTTAGTGCAGCCAGCATCATTGGAACATCATGGGCAATTCTCTCAAAGAGGCAGTGTAGTGTAGTAGTTGAAGGCTTGGTCAAAGCACACATCGATAGTGGTTGAAGCAACATCCTTGTAAGATGAAAGAATCACACAATTACAACATTTGAAGCAAAAATAGATTGGGACGCATGTTTGTAATGGTGGCATACAACATTTGAAATTTAAAACTACAATTGTAGCCAGCAAGGGGATGCATGTTTATCTCAGCAACAAACATATTTTTTATCTAATTTTGCTAATGGAAACAAATTTTGCAGACTAAGAAGCATCTGTATTACAATTTAGAAGCTCAATAACTAAGAAGTATGAAAATAGTTATCTAGGAACAGAACTGGTCTTAGTTGGAAGTTTAGTTGGAAGCATGTAAATTTGAATTTATTAAAAAAACTAATATTACCATCAAGATTGGGATGCATATTAGTGTGACCCGCTTACCAAATAAACCAAATTATTTCATGATTTTGTATAGAATATATATTGACACCCAGTCACCCACAAAAATCCACTGAACCAAGATGACGTGCAGCACCATAAATGAATTCCCACAACAGAAATAATAAATGAATCAAATAGATGACTCAAACTGTATGGCGGAGTAAGATGGAGGAGGGGGCAACTCGTGCTAGCATCCACACTTGCATGCTTCTTTGAACTGAGACGACGCACCAGCACAGTGGCCATGAGGGTAGCGGGCAGGATCCTCACCGAGAACATCACATAGGTAGTGGCAGAAGAGGGACCTGACAAGCTGGGCGGCGAGAGCGCAAGCTGTGTAATGGCACTTGTAACCACCTGATGAGGGAAACCACATCAATGTTAGAGACCAGACACACGGTGTGGGGCTAGGCAGGATGGTGGTGGAGAAAACCAGGGCGGCCGGGGACCTTGCGAGCTAGGAGGTGAGCGCGTTTGGGGCCGGCGAGAAGAAACGGGGTGAGGGGATGAGCTCACTTGAAGCAGTCGAGATTAATTCGCAATTGGAAGCAGACGAGGAATTATTGGGGACGAGTTGTGAATATCGGGATGTTTAGAAACAAAGGAAAATCTGCTTGCACGTGCGAGACGTGAGATCAACATTGTATCAACAGGCCATCAGTGGTCAGGTGAACGCTTTGTTATCGGGCGTATGATACTAAGTGTTTCCGTATCTTAATTCTTGTGAAAAAGGCAGAAGCATGTGAAAGGGCAGCAATATTATATGAGTTCTAAAAATAAGACACAAATAATACAAAAAAAAGAAAAAGAAAAAGGAATACACACAAAGTGCCCTGAAATATGCAGGAAGGACCCCAGAACAACGCAAAACCAGCAAATAGACCGGTTTGGCAGGCTCAACACTGGTAGCAGATCGCGCACCCGACGCGACCCAGACCGCCCAGCCCAGACGCCGACCGACGCCGCTCGCACTCCCCGTCTCTCGGCGATCCTCCCTTCTCCGACGACCGGCTGCCACCCCGTCCGCCCTCGCCGCCAGATCCGCGCGGGCACGCCCACCCTCACCCGCTCTTCCTCTCGGGCCTCGGCAGATCTAGGCGGGCGGCGACGGTCCCTAGCCATGGTGAGTTCCTTGCCCTCCCCTTCCTGTAGATCCCCTGGGCTACGCTAGAGATCGTGGGATCTCATTTGTCGTTCGGATCCGGATCTCGGCGAATAGGAGAGAATACCCACCAGTTTGCTATGGATTTGGAATTAGCGAGCCAGGAACAGCCAATTTTACCGGAATTTCTCGAGCCAGTTGATTTGCTAAACCATGCTATGGATCCGAGAGTGTTATGATGCCCATTTCAAGGAAGAATTGCAGCCATGGCCATCAATTTCATCATGATCTTTTCTGTTTCTGTATGATATATGAATTGGGCAGCCGTTGCCCACCGATTCTGTGACTAGGCCAAACCCCCCTTTGGAACGCCACGGTTGTTCTGTTGTACTAGTTTGGAGAGGTTTGTTGTGTTTAGAGTATAGGCTGAATCTCCTTTTATATGCTATGTTATTCTGTACCACATTGATGGCTGCTGGTGATCATATTTAAGGCACATTTCCATGTCTCTAGCTTATATTATTCGAGTCTAGAACAAACATGTAGAAAATAAATTTCTTGATAAACTATTTCCTGTATTATGGTTTCAGAACACTACAGGCTTTAGGATTTCAACGGAATTGACTGATAGGACAAACTATGTAGTGATACAACCATGAACGGTCCTGTTATGTAGTTGTACCAGTCCTGTTAACGATTGTATATTGGACGAGACGAGTGGGCCATGCCCACATGTTTTGCTGAAAATCATCAAAAGTGTTTTTTTTTAAAAGATGATGCAGAATAAGTGTACTCGATAGTTTATCAAGCTGAAGTGCAACTTTAAGACTGGATTATACATTATATTTAAATACATATAGCAGTGTTTTTCTGTCGCCGTTGTTTGAAAAATCAAATATCTGTCTGTGTCTGCAACAGAGGTGGCTGCTTGTTGCCACTAGCACTGGATCTTGTCTTGAGTTCACTGATGCTTAATTTTTCTTTTCTTCTCTGCGTCTTCACAGATTAATTTCGTGCTCCTAATCAGCCGCCAGGGCAAGGTGAGGCTCACCAAGTGGTACTCGCCTTACACCCAGAAGGAGCGGACCAAGGTCAGCATCTTGTACTGCTTTCTGTCGACAGCTTTTATGCCTGTTTGTCTGTGTGCTAATTAAACACAACTTGCAAGTTGATGCAAACTATGTGTCAAAGAAGAGTTTGCTGCTATGTGTGTTTGTGCTAGTGTATACTTATTATTATGAGTAGATGGTGACAGATGCTTCTTCTAAGGATAAGTTTCAGCTATTGTACTGTCCTTAGTGTCCTATGTCCTTATGATCTGTTCCAGCCTCAGTCTTATGCTAGCATTTCTGTTGCTGCCCAGTGTTGATGACTTGTGATTCTAGCTCTTTAATGCTTTAATGCATGCTTTTGGTATTTTCCTGGCATCTTGGGTGCCCAGTCAATGTATTTGTTTTCTATGAAAGATGGCTAAGTATTGTAGGTGCTCATACACCGACAACGGTTTTACATTTAATCCTGTTAAATCACTACTGCCAACTACATGATTTTTGTTGGCTGGGTGGATTGTACTGGTTAGCTAATTTTTCCACACCCTTCTCATTTGGAAAGGTCATCCGTGAGCTTAGTGGGCTCATTCTTACTCGAGGGCCAAAACTCTGCAACTTTGTCGAGTGGAGAGGTTACAAGGTTGTGTACAGAAGGTATGTTTTAGTAATATGGAACGCTATTGAGTCTATTCTGTTTGCAAGATATGCTTGTTAGCTATTCATATATCTGCTTATAATTATGTACAGGTATGCCAGCCTCTATTTCTGCATGTGTATCGATGCTGATGACAATGAGCTTGAAGTCCTTGAAATTATCCATCATTTTGTTGAGATACTGGACCGCTATTTCGGCAGTGTAAGTGTGTCACTTTAATGTTTTTTATGGATCAGCGTTATTTCTTGAATGTACTATTGTTTTTTTTTCTGGGTGAAATGTACCACCGTTTTGACTGTCTTTTTCATAATTTCTTTAGGTATGTGAGCTGGATTTGATATTCAATTTCCACAAGGTAATCTCTTTCACATATCTTGAAATGTTGATGCTGAAGATCCAGGACTGGAGCTATATGAAAATATTTCTTGCCCGAGTTATGCCATTTTTATGAGTCATGTACTCATTTTCATGAGTACCAATGGTGAAATTTGCAGGCCTACTACGTACTGGATGAGATTCTCATTTCTGGTGAGCTTCAGGAATCTAGCAAGAAGAATGTTGCAAGGCTTATTGCTGCACAGGTATCCTCACCACCTGCTAACATAAATTGTACATTTCCATGACTAGTTAAGAGTGTATGACTTTGAGTATTAAAATCTTTCTCTTCATTCATGTCTTGACCGTACCTCACTTTTTTCCCTATGGTTCAGTAGAGTTCATTTCTTTGCTTAAATATTAGGATTAGCATCGTCTTCTAAAATCTGTTGTGTTAGCTCTTGAATGAGTTTCTGCTTCCAGTATATGAGTAGTTAGTACAGATATAAAAACAAGTGTACAATAGAAAATTGCAAAACCTGTGTTGGACTGCTCTCAAGAAGTCCATAGTTTTTTTTTTCTCTTCACAATTCTCTTTCCTACTTTCACAGGATTCGTTGGTAGAGGCTGCTAAAGAGGAAGCTGGCTCCATCAGCAACATCATTGCCCAGGCTACGAAGTAAAAGTCTGCGTCTGATGATGCCCCTCTGCTCTTTGGTTTATGTTTATGTTGGTAAATTTGATGTAATAGCTCCTTTGCTGTATCCATTTTCCCAAAGAAATACGACTTCGTGGATTCAGACCTGTTCAGAATGAGTGATATGTAACTACAATGCATGTGTTCCTTTGCAACTGAATTTGGAATCTTCCAAAGATAAAACTGTCATGGAGATTGTTCAGCAGTAGTCTATTTAGTGGACATTTTAAGGAATATTTGTAAATTCATGGTCATAATTCGGCAGCACATTATCTTGCGTTTAATCTTCACGCTAGTTGTTGCGGGCGTGCTCATTTTGTCCTTTGGAAATAAATAAAATAACCCAAATGCTCAGCGCGGCGCGCGCGCTATCAAGCGCGCTGGAGCGGCCGCACAGGAACCGTTCATCTCGGTTGAGATCGTGACACGTGGGGTGGACCGACCAAGGGGTCAGACACGAGACTGGTTTTTATCGCTTCCCTTTCGTCGCCCCAGCATTTTTTCCCAGTCCTCCCCGTTCCCCTTCCCCGCTCCATCTCCGCCCGGCGACACCGGGGAGAGAGAAACCCCCAAATTCCTCATGGCCAGAGCTTCGCGGCGAGCGTGGCCGGCGAGAGCCCGACGGCAAGTTAAGAGGCAGAGAGGTGACGGACCAGCGAAGCGAGCATGAGGCGGGGGATTCCAGCAATTTGACGGGAGGGGGGTCGCGCGCGTGAACGGAGAAGACGGAAGTGGGGGAGCTGGTGGTTTGCGTGAGGAGGCGGACGGCCGGAGACGGGAGATCCTGCTGTATCTACGGCCCGAGGTCAGTTTCTCCGATGTTTTTGGCTCGCACATCGCCTCTCGCGTGGGTAGTGGGATTTCTCGAGCGAATCAATTCAGGGGTGGATGGATTTCTGTGTTCCAGAGATTCAGAAGTGAAGGGGAATGTGGCTTATTAGTGTTTTCACGAGGGCTGCGGCTTCCTTTTTCTGCATCAGCTTCTAAACACACCGTATAGTTTTCACTTTTCAGGACGTAGGCAACAACAACTTGGTAGAGTTTTTTGGGCAATCAGAGAGATATATGTAGAAGAAACACTACATAAATGTTGCAGGCAACAATATCAGTAGATAAACACAAGCAGGGGGGGCAAAATACCACATAATTTTTGCCATGGGTCTGTGCTCTTTAGGCAATACTGTAAGATATGTGAGAACAGAGCATCACAGTTGTTTGAGGCATATTCATTGCTTTAGTTCCATACTGGGAGTAGTCCTACATGATATATGAGGTAATTAGCAGTCGATAGTAGGAGTTTATTGTGATGCGCCAATGTTGGTATGAGAAAGATCTAACTATCGCATGCAGTTTTCTTTACAAGTGAGCAAATCCCCTGCATTGACAAATAAACCAGAACAGAACATCACAAATTGCTTCAGGAAAATGTAATGGTATAGTGTGCTTATATGTACTTGCAGGAGTAGTAGTACCTGATATATGTAGGTATTTTACATCTGTATACTCAGACATTTTTATAGTAGGCATTTTTGGACATATGTAGGCAACTTAACTGTACATTTCAGAATGTATGCAGGCATGTTAATTGTGCATTCAGAAAACTTTGTAGGGATTTTTTTGTGCATTCGGATATATGTAGACATCTTTATTGTGCATTTCGGATTACATGTTAGCATCTTATTATTGTGCCTTCAGAAAATATGGAGACATTTTAAATGTACAACAACAACAAAGCCTCTTTTATATTGCACATTTTAAATGTACATTCAGAATTTTTGTTGAACATCTTCATTGCACATTTCTGAATATACGTAGGCATATTTTTATATTGCACATTTTCTGAATATGTGTAGGCATCTTTACTGCGCATTCGCAATATATGTAGGCAATCAGACCATGAAAGATAAGTGGACAATACAGAGAGAGATAAGTAGGCAAAATAATGTTTTGTAGGCAATAGTTAGCATGTACCACTAGAAGGGTCCCCAGCAGCCTACAAACTGAACTATGGATTTTTTTTGTAGTTCTTCTTTTGTTTCGCCACCTGAGGATCTATTAGAATCTGATGGTACTTTCTTCGTACAATACCATTAGAATCTGATGCCCATAGTTGCCAAGTATCCCTCTCGACGAAAAACCGCACACACTAAAGTCGCCCACATACCCCTGACCTAATGGCACATACTCGCCTACCACCCCACCAGATAGTCACAGCACCGCGGGGGTGGAGGTCCTTGACAAACCCAATATACTAAGTCGCTCAATCCAAAATCCCACACACAATGAGTCACCTAAGCAAAAACATGAAGTCGCCTCACCCGACCGAAAACAAAAGGGGAAAACCGACCCCCGAAGGTGAACTAAGTCGCCTCCCATTTCCCCCTTATAGCCGCCCGCCCATGTGCCCATAGCCGGCAGATATCCCTCTCGACCTAAAACCTCACATACTAAAGTCGCCCACATACCTCTGACT
>LR738713.1:740184617-740230688 GCA_902687465.1 Secale cereale
CAAACAAAAGGGGACAAAAGGGGGAAAACCGACCCTCGGAGGTGAACTAAGTTGCCTCCCACCTCCTTGTAGCCGCTCACCCACGTGTCCATAGTCAACAAGTATCTCTGTCGACTGAAAATCTCACACACTAAAGTCGCCCACACACCCCTAAGTTAATGGCACATAGTCGCCTACCACCCACCACATAGCCTCCGCACCACAGAGGGGTGGGGGTGGTGGGTTTCTTGACAAACCCGATATACTAAGTCGCTCAATCCAAAATCCCACACACCCGATATACTAACTCACCTTACTCGTCCCATCCAGTCGCCAAAGCTCAGTACAGTTAATCGCCCAACTCCATCCACCAAGTCGCTTACCCTACAGACGTAATCTCCAAATCCGCCCATCCCAAGTCCCCTATACTCCATTTTTACTAAGCCACCGCATTCATCCCATCTAGTAGCCTATCCTAGATATACTAAGTCACCTCGCGCCGTCCATCAAGTCGCCTAATATCAGCAGTGAATCGCCTCGCTTAAGCCATTGAAAGCCGTAGCACACTAACCCAATTGGACTGTAAATTATCGCCAAATAATGAACAATAAATCGCCTAACATTTTTTTTTGTTCAGCAACACCAGACGTCTAGTGACTAAACGCTGACTCCAATATAGACCAAATTGCCTAGCGCACTCACTATCTTTTTGGGGGGGCACAATAACTTTTCAATCTTAAGTAGTTAGGTTGGGCTTGTGTGCAATATAGCAGGCCACCATCATAATCAGCAAAGTCATCAGGGAGCCTATTGAGATCAAGGCCAGCCATCTGCACATTTAGAAGACAGAATAGGAAAGGAATTTATAAGTAAGCGAGGTAATGTAATTGAAACACCAAGTATTCTTTTTTCTCTTTCTATCATTAAAGCAAACTAAATGAGCAGGATTTGTTTTCCCAGAATCACCGGTGTGCCCCCAAACAAAACCAAACTCAGTGTAATGGCAGGCAGATTTTTATAGGATGCATGCATGTTTTTACTACTAGGGGGTCAGACATTTTCTGGCTTTTGTTTTGTAAGCAACTAGTCATTTTTCTCAATCTATAGGATGCAGGAAGATGCTTTTTTACTTCTCCCAACTGAATAAACCAGTTTTGTAAGCAACCACACTAGTTTATTGTCCAGTTTTATTATACCCTGATTATTGATAGTTTTTTATACAGCAAAATAACAATGATTCTCTTTTTGTTGTTTTTGCAGAAGGCAGGTGCAAGACAGTAGGCAAAACACAATTCAAGAGCCAGCATTTTATCTAACATCAGAGAGAGGGGGGAGGCAAGAACAGGGGGGCAGAGGTTGGGCAAGACCCAGTTTTGCAACACATGGTACAGGAGGCAATTTTTGCAACTAGTATGATTCACGGGGAGGTACAGAGGGGGTGTTCGACTAGCTCAGAACTAACAGAATCATGCCCTTAAAAAATAGGAAGGGCCTTTACCTTTGCTGTTTTTCACGGGGAGAAATTTGCCCAGTTCTGTCAAAAGATTTGCCCACCTTTCTTCAGATATTGCCTGATCTGCAACAAAGAATTGCAGATAAAATTGTGTTCTCCAGGAATCTTTGGCTTGATTTTCCACCTTTTTGCTGCGGAGGGAGCTCCTCCATGCTATGGCGTGTGGCGGTGGCTGCGAGAGGAAGAAATTGCTGCATAGGGATCTGCGCTGGGGGCATAGGGGTTTCTGGTGTTCTGTGGGTAGCAGTTTCGTTCTGGTGGTAGGTGGGCGAGATCAGATCACGCTCGTGAGGGGGTCTCTACCTTTTTTCCCTCTTATTGTTTACGTGGCAACGCGAGGGGATGATGGACTCTTTTTTCTCATTAACCCATCAAGCACTTTTTATATATAATAGATGAGGTGGGACCGCACGTGGGTACTTTCCTAAACTAACCGGCCGCGAGATCACCCTGCATAGCGCGCAGGCGCTGTGTAGCATCGTCCATAAAATAAATGGGGTGGCCCTAGTACACCACTAGCAACTCATCTGTCTCTTGGCTATATATACACTGGCCTTGCTTTCTTCCCTTCTTACGCTTTACAAAATCCACAGGCTAAAGTTCATCCAGTTCCTCGTGTTCTGAATATATCACATCAACGGGAATATCTCAAGAAAATTTAAGTGTGCTGACCGGGCCTGTAGTTTCCTATTGTTATACTGTACTTGCGTTTCTATGAGTGAGAACTATCAGCCATTTGATTTCAAACAAGATAGCTCATTTGGGGATGGAAGGTACCAGGATTCATGGGAACAGGAAGAACATTGCACCAGGTGTAGAGTTTTGCCTATCTTGTGCTGACAGTTTGCGTGCCACTTGCACATCTGGAATGACTAGTGTGCTTAGGCGAAGATAATGCACAGTTTTAGGGTTGAAGCTAGGCATCCAGTTGTGGATAAGAAGAGAGAGATAAGTCGGAAGAGTGAGGCATCTGGTTGGAATGTCTTGCAGGCCCATACACACTGAAATGGAAGTAAATCTCCACACTAAATTGACGGAATAGGACTGACAAGCTTAGTGATTCACTTTATATTGGAGATTAATTCTTATGACACAAAGACGGTTGTGACATGAAAAGGAGAGAAGGGCAATATTTGAACGTGATCATAGTCGACATAACTGTAATGGTGCTATGTTTAATCAATCATCGAATCACACTTAAATTATAAGACGAGTCCATTTAGTTGACAAAAGCAATCAACTATGGCGTGAAAATTATATGAGAAAATTAACTGGAATATGCTTCATGTTGCTGAGAGCTGATACATGGCGTGAAAATTACATAGATAACAGGAGTTGCATGCTCGATTTACTGTGTTAAAATAAGATGCCTAAGATATGGCTCATGGTCATTCACTTTAGTAGATCGTCATCCTGACCAGTATTGCACCCAGGCGTCATTATCAACTTTTATTATTTCTGGTGTTCGTTATACTACCATGACTGAAGATGAATAGATCGAAAGTTTTCCTGCAAAAAGGCTTTTGCACATGCAAGTTGCAACCAAGTCTTCCAACTATTCTTCTCTCAAATATTAGCAACTCCTTTGGGTTTATACCAGATGCATACCATTTTGCATTCTTACTCACTTCATGATTCTACATTATTCGTATCTCATAATGGTTCTAGAAGGAGGGAAAATGATTAGTAGTGCCAACAATGTATGCAGTGGAACTCGAAGTTCTGTTGGTTGACAAAAGTAGATACGACAACTAGCTGGCACCTAGCATACGAGAAGAAGATTGTTACTTGGCTTTGCTCTGGTTCCTCAAAGGTGTTCTACCGGCATTGGGACAGAGGGGTTAGTGTCCAGAGGGATTTAGGCTATTAGTCGGAATGTTCATATTTGCAATATAGGGTTCGACATGCATTTAGCGTACTAAATGTGTCTTACTTTTGTTACAAGTGTTATTTGCATTTAGGATTCTAAATGTTACTATTGTTACCTAGTTATCACTTTGTAACTGCTCTAACGAATTAGATATAGTCTACAATTATTAACTGAATATTATTATCCTTTTGATGTGTACTTTGGAAAATGGTGACATTTGAAATGTGAGGTTTCACTTTTATGGTAGGGATAACCATGACAAGACAATGTGCAGTTCTAAAATTACATACATTAATGTGCTAGCTATTATGGATTTAGAGGGCGTTGGAATATTATTACATACTCTTTCTTTGTTTAACATGATTGCTTATTCTTGCCACCCAGTCTTTGTCTAACATGACGGCTTATTTGATGTTGGTGTGGATATATGTTTTATAAAGTTAAGCACTGGGCAGCAAATTCTTGTTGCAATAGGTAGAGATGGAAATAACAATCCATTTCCAATTGCCTTTGGTTTAGTTGACAAGGAAGATACCCCATTCTGCAGCTATTTGTTGTATGAGTTGAAGCAATGCATTGGAGAGGGTAATAAATTTGGTACTTACACTTTCATTTATGACAGGTAGAAGGTTAGTCCACAACTATCAATTTGTTATCAATTTATTCCATTATTCGAACAAATAAAATCTTGTTGCAACATGTTGAAAACTATCAACTCATCAAGTTAATTGTTAGTCATATTTTCCCAGATTCCCCTCATATATACTGTCTGAGTCATATCTATGCAAATTTCTAGTTTGCTGGCTTTAGGGATGAGAGCTTAAGTAGTATATGAACCAAGCCAGTTATTATGCACTAAACATGGATTTGGCCAAACTAAAAGATGAGTGTGAAGGTGAATGGAAATGGCTAGATAAAATGCCTAATAAGAAACTTGAGCTAGACATGTAATGGACTTTATTTAACCGCAAGACTGATCTAGTTGTTAACTGCAGTAGTGAAGTATTCAACGGATACATACTAGAGCTTAGGTCAAAGCCAATTAAAAACATGACAAATGGAATGAGATCCAATTTAATGGTGAAATATCAAGGGACAAGGAACAAGATATAGGATTCTAGGTGGACTTCAAGATCTTATGCAGAGAGACTAGAGGACTTCAAGAAGTATGCAAGGTTCTGCAAAGCTGCATAGTCTGGGCCAAAATCTTGGCAAGTGAGTAGTGGGGATAGGATATATGCATTCAACCTTGAATCCTGGACTTGTGGCTGTAGGAGATGGGATATGACTGGTGTACCTTGCAACCATGTTGTGGCAGCCATCAATAAAGCAAATATGCACCCTAAGGATTTTGGCATGGACTTCTTCAAGAAACCTCTATGCAGATAAGCGTACAAACACATCATCTATCCTGTTCTTGGTCCTGCCTATGGTCAAGACACCCACACAAGGCATTGATCCTCCTCTTTTGAAAGACCAGAAATGATCCCAACATACTATCAGGAGGAAAGGCAAGGATGAGGTTGTACTACCCAAGGTTAGCTCTGGGATGTCAACTATTACATGTAGCAACTGCGAAGAGCAAGGTCATAGATACCCAAACTCTGTAGACTGTAGTGTCGCTTAATCCATCTATACATATGAGGGAAAATTAACTCAATTTCATTTACTAGGTATGTTTAATTTATTTTTTGCCTGAGTTATCATGTTAAAATTTTGTGAATGTTGTTCATGTGCAACCAAAAAGGTCCATGTACAGTGATGAGATTATATCATCATCTGCTACATCATCTGCACCAACAAGTGCAAGGACTGCTTCCAGTATTGCAAGAAAGGCGCCTTCTAATTCCAATGATGATTTCACGGCTACTCCTTTAAGGCTATAAGCAGTGATCCACCAAGGTCTAGGGATGGTGAATCTGCACCTCCATCTGCTCCTGCATCTCCTCCACAAAGCTCAAGGCCTGCAGCTGCTACACCAAGATCTCCTATTACCAGATCAAAGGCTTAATCAGCTACACCAAGGTCTCTTATTACCAGACCAATGGTTGTAACTGCTACATCAATGTCTTTTATTACCCAATCAATGGCCGCAGTTACCACACCCAGGCCTCCTATAACAAGGTCTACAAGTACTACATCTAACATGCCTCGAAAGGACCATCAAAGTCAAGGCCTTTATTTGCCCCCAGAGAAGCTACTACTGATGATGATGCCCAGGGTGTATGTTTCACTTTTAGGCAAAGATCTGGTGTAATGCTTTCTTTGAAACAAAATTGTGTGCTATCAGGCAATGATGTGTTGTAGTGTTGAGTGTTTTCTTTACAACAAAAGTGTGTTCTATCGGGCAATGATTTGTTGTAGTGTTGGGTGTTTTCTTTAAAACAAAATTGTGTGCTATTAGACAATGATGTGATGTACAGATGTAGTGTTGAGTGTTTTCCATGCCAGATAAAATTATGTGCTATGTCAGACAAATTTGTGTTATGAGACAATGATGGGCTGTATTTCAACTACATGTTGCCAAAAGTTGCCTTCCTATAGTTTTGCATCTTTCTACTGCTGCTCTTACAGATTTTTTGGCATTTGTAGTACGTGCTAAAAGTGATGGACTGAAACCAACACTTTTCACATGGACAACATTGATAGCATTCAGTACCAACATACTACACATGTACAACAACATACAGAAAACACAATAGCAACATGCTGGACATGCATGACAACATGGCAAATGGTATACTATTATTTTAGCCAAAAAATGAGTAACTAGCAAAGAAAGAAACATAACTGAAAAACATATAACTGATATATAGCATACCAAAAATAGCATAACTACATTTGTCCTAAAGAACACTAGGCATGACTGTTCCAGGAATCCAGCACCAATCACCATCTCCAACATCCATACAAATCACTGCCAGTACTAACTTAGACTGATCCAGTACATCTTCAGGCGGGCAGAGCGGCGCAGGAGCACATAAGTGGCATTCAAGTGGGCAGATTGGCGCACAACCTTCATTTTCTCCTCCTTGTTCTTCTGATTCTTCTTAACAGCCGCCTTCGCCCTCTGAAGCTTCTGTTGTGGCTCCATCTTCACCGGCACCTCCATGTCCATGAGATGCTTCTACGTCAATGGGCTTGTCCTTTGGTCTTCGCCGACAGCCACAACCACGACGTACACCTACTGCGCCTCTTGTTCGTCCTTGTCTTCAATAGCAACCAAAGGGACACTAGGTACTTGCATAGGAGGACCAATAGTCAGGGTCTACAAGCCCAGGCGAGGCGACCTGCACCTACATCACTTCGGCCGAACGAGCCTAGCTATGACACCAACCGCGTGTTGGTGTTGTACATGCACCAGCGCACACACTGACTAGCATCGGCGGAATGGGCGTCCAGCATCACCAAAACGAAGATGGCCACTGCAGGCACGCCCTTACCGTAGTAGAAGATGTGATCCTTCTCCGCCGGCGTGAAGATCTTGCGGAGGCCCCTACAGTGGTTGACCATCATCGGGATGCTAGGGAAGATGGTGGCGATCTTGCGGCAAATGGTGAGCTTCGCCGGATCCGTGTAGGCCCAGTCTTGGCGACACTCTCTCACCCTGGATTCCCCTCCATCGCCGGCGGCGAGGGCGGCGACGAGCGGTGTCGGTCGCGACGAGGGGCTGTTGGGGTTTTCTGTGGAGTTCATTGGGGAGTGAATGTCGAGGCAGTGAATGTGAGTGTGTGGGAGTCGATTGACAAGCGGCGGCGGCGATGGAGTTTTCTAAAACGTGCCAAACCAAACCGACGCCCTACCTATGTAGTGAACGGTCCTCCAAAAAGGCCGTGTAACGCCCGACCGCGTTGTCTACATTATGCCCGACCGAGACATCCAGGCCAAAATCGTCACGTGGGCAGTTTGTCACGTCAAAACGGGATCGGTGATTTTGACATTGTGAAGTGTTGGTTTCTGCTAATGACACTACCACTACCGTGGAAGTTTTATGCATTTCACTCTACTTGATGGGGGCGATCGATGGGCGTGGGAAGTGTTCTGTGATACATCATCGGGCTAACCGTGATCTTTGGATTTAGATGATTAAGGGCCACGATTTAAGCGGGATTTGTAATGGTGATACAACATTGAATTACTGTGGACCATTAGATTAGGCAATCGTATGGCGAATGTTCCATGGATCCAACACAACTTGTGCTTTTATTTAATATATTACAGGAAATGGAGGCGGAGAAGGAAATGATGCCATGTAAACTGAAGGCTCGTTAAGGATTTAGATCAGCTGGATATTCGTTAGGGGATGGAAAGTAGCCATCCGATTCATCCTCAAGAGTAGTTTGCTCCCAACTCCCAGAATTTGAGTAGCCATCAAATGACTCGAAGAAATGCGTGGGAGACAGATTCCGCTCATGAGTGGTTTGCTCCCAAGTCCCAACAAACAAGCAAGCCCCAAGAAGCCTTCGGTTGGTTATCTAGCTCGGTACCAGACATTTGCACTTTTAAAATTTCTCCCAACGCCTTCCATCCTCATTGCTCAGCGTCATCTCCTCAACCGTAGAGACAAGCCCACACAACATTCGGCAATACTCCCAGTTTCGTTCTTGTTTTCAGCACCGTGTGGGCTGTAGACTGGGTAGAGTCACGAAGATGAAACAAGCCAATGAGTCATGGTGTAGACGGTGGCACGATGCGGTCGGCTCGAATGATAGTACTGATTTATAGATGCAGTCTTGATGAAATAAACTCAATGGAGCGTACTACTTGGTAGAGAATCAATTAATCCATGACTTTCCACGCATGCTTTGCTCGTATGCATGTGAATGGCACACCTAATTACGTTATGTTGGTAGACGGGAATCGGTGTATCATGGAGTGGGAGTAGTACCGTGTACAGCGTGCAGTGGACACACATAAGGCAGGGGAGCCACCCCATCTTCTCAGAGGAGGTATCCATTTAGCTCAATCTTCCGGCCTGGAGTCTCTGCACTAGCACGAAGTTGCGACCTGCTCGATCGCGATCTCTTTGTAGGCTGCTGGCAATGGAGGTGTTCCTACTGTGAACCCACCTGGATGCTCTGCTCGTGATGTTGGCAATTGTTGGATCTTCCGAGAGTTTGTTGTAACCGTGGCTATGCCCTAGCTCTACCCCTCTCTCTCTGAACTAGATCAACAGAACCCCCGGGCCGCACGTACGGCGTTGCTTTTTATTTCTTGAACACGTACTCAGCCACTAGCTACTAGTTGCAATACACAGGGAGGATGGGACTTATACATGCATGCCCAACGGCCACGGCCGCTCCCGCAACAGCCCTGCTGTTCACTTCGCGCACGCCCCGCGCTCCCAGCTCCCACGCCTGCCGCTCCCGCAACTGCCCTGCTGTTCACTTCGCGCACGCCCCGCGCTCCCAGCTCCCACGCCTGCCGCGGCCGCACGCCAACGGATCGTGACTCGGTCCAGCGCCCGGCGCGGCCACTCCCCCTGGCTCCTCGCCAACCAGCTCACACACGCGCACGTACATGTGCGGCTACACACACACTTACGCAAACACACGTCATGGACTCGACCGTGCACTGACACTGGTCGCCACCATCACGGGGCATGGCTTGCTGCTAACATTCACGCCCCAAGCCATGACCTTGCACATGTCAGGCTCATCGTCGACGTCGCGCCATGGCCGCTCCTACGGCCTCCTCGACGCTTGACGCTGCCTCCATGTTCTTCCTCGACGATCGCACGCCGAGAATCTTCTCCACCGGCCACGTCGAGCTCCTCGGCGACGCACGCCGAGGTCCTCCACGACGCCATGCTCTGCACGCCCCGGCTCGCGCACACGGTCACGCACTGACATGATCGACACGGCCGCCCTGCGTTCCGTGGACGTGTTCTCCTCCGGTGATCCGCACGCCAGTACGTGCGCCCGCGATCCCGACGCGCCGGACGCGTCCAATGCGCACCCATAACACGCGCCGGTCGCGCCCGGCTCACCGCCGCGGCTTATTGCCCTGCACTGCTGCGGCCTCAGCCGCAGCGCAGCACCTCCATGGTAGCCACGCCGCGCCACCGCAGCCTCTGCGCCACCACGCAGGTCCGCCGGGGCTCCGTGCCACGCGTCTCCACAGTTGTCGCGTCGAGCCGTCGCGACCTCTGCGCCACCACGCAGGTCCTTCGCGACCTCCTCGTCTCCACGACCGCCGTGCCCATTGCGCGCACGACATCACACCGCACAGTCGTGGACTCGCCGCGCGTTGCCGTCGCCAAGCGCTCGCCGCGCGCCGCAGCCGATGTCTCCATGTCGGCCGTGCACGCTGCACTCGCCGCGGACGCCACCGCGCGCCACAGCCGCCCCTCGAACCTTGTAGCTCTGAATACCAATTGTTGTAACCGTGGCTATGCCCTAGCTCTACCTCTCTGTCTCTGAACTAGATCAACAGAAGAAGAAGAAGAAGGAGGACACAGGTAGATTTCCCGGGCGCTCCAACACCCCCCCCCCCCGCCGCACGTACGGCGTTGCTTTTTATTTCCTGAGAACGTACTCAGCCACTAGCTACTAGTTGCAATACACAGTGAGGATGGGGGCCGCTCCCGCAAATGCCCTGCTGCCCACTTCGCGCACACCCCGCGCTCCCAGCTCCAACGCCCGCCGCGGTTGCACGCCAACGGATCGTGACTCGGTCCAGCGCCCGACGCGACCACTCCCCCTAGCTCCTCGCCAACCAGCTCACACACGCGCACGTACACGTGCGTCTACACACACACTCACACAAACACACGTCATGGACTCGACCGTGCACTGACACTAGTCGCCACCATCACGGGGCATGGCTTGCTGCTAACAGAGTTTAGCTCAGTTTGTTCAGTATTGTTGTACCCTACACATGGAATGTGTTAGAAGGGAGAGGGAGGTTTGGTAGAATCGTTGTTGTATTGCTTGAGCCTCATGGACATATATATAGGAGTACATGGTCATCTTGGAGTACAAGGCAGGTAGAATAATATCCTACGCTATCCTAGCTTTCCTTATAATCATGATACTCAACATCCCCCGCAGTCACAACGGTAGCGGCGCGGATGGTGAGACTGGAGAAGAACCCGAAAGCAAGCCGACGGACACCCCCCACAGTCGTAATGGTCGAACGCATCACGGAAGTCGTGGCTGGAATGGAAACCGACGAGGTTGCTCAAGCAAGGCGGTAGCAGTTTGTGCCGTTTGTCGTGGTAGCCGAGAGCGTAGGTGGTGGAGCCGGTCGAGGTAGCCGTGCGAAGAATGCCATGGTCGATGTCGAGTCGGGGTGGCCGGTGTCGAGGAAGTCGCCGTGGTGCTGCGGGCACAAGGAGGCGCCAAGTTAGCCATGGGCGCAGTAGTGTCGAAGTAGTGGTGCACAGGGAAGAAGATGATGTTGACGAGGCGTCGCGTCGGGTTTGCCAAACCCAGGGACATGTCGTAGATGAAGGCACACGTCGGTGTTGCCAGCACCAGGCATGTGTAGACGGACGAAGGCGAAGTTGACGAAGTGCCGCACCAGGCTTGCCAGGCCTGGGGACACGTCGTGGACGAAGGCACGCGGCGGTGTTGCCAACACTGAGCATGCGTAGACTGGGACTTGGACGAGCTGTACGCCATGTCGAAGGAGTTGGAGAGGCCAGCATAGAAGGACTCGACGACAGTTGCGGCGCCAATCGGCGCGGGGCCAATGTCGTCCGCGGTTGTCGGAGTAGATGAAGCGGACAGGGTAGATGACGGTGACGCTGGCGGCCGGCTGGTGCTGGACTAAGACGAAGGGGGTGGACGGGCGACTGCGGCGGCTACGGGGGTAGCGGCGGCGGCGATGCTTGAAGTAGGCGAAGAACCCTAATAGCGCGACGAAGACCGGCGCGGACGGTGGCGTTCCCGTGCCGAGGAAGATGGCGCGTCGCATACCACGAGAGGTCGACGCGCGGTAACGATGGAGTGGACCGCGGGCCGCGGCGCTACGGCCTGAAGGGGCAACGCAGCGGCGGTGGGCAGGTTGGGGCGACCGCGGAAGACCTCGGGGCGATGACGGGGACCGCGGGCTAGCGGGCTGGCGGCAGGAGAGGCGAAGCGGGCTAGCGAGCGATCTGGTGGTGGGTTCGGGTGATGAGTGGATCAGGCGACGCGGGGTGGCGGCTTTGGGGAAGCGAGCGCGCGGCAGGAAAAGCGAGACGCGGCTGGGGGAGAGAGCACGCGCCACGCGAGGCGCGCGGGCGCGATCGAGGCTAGCGGGGCGGGTGGGCGATCGGGACTGGCGGGGCGAACACGGCTGGAGTAGCAGGCGAACGCGGCTAGCGGGAGGAAGGACCGGCGGCCGGTGCGGGAGGCGCGCGAGCGGCGACGGCTGAAGGGTGGCGGCGGCGTGGAGGAAGCCCGCCGCCACGGCAACGACGGTTGCGGAAGGCTAGGGTTAGAACCGGAAACTGATACCATGTTAGAAGGGAGAGAGAGGTTTGATGGAATCATTGTTGTATTGCTTGAGCCTTATTAGTATATATATAGGAGTACTTGGTCATCTTGAAATACAAGGTAAGGTAGAATTATATCCTACGCTATCCTAACTTTTCTAATAATCACGATACTCAATAGAAGGGAAAGGAAACTGTTCACCTCACAGTGTAGCATTTCCGAAACGTACCTGAGCGTATTCATTCTTTGTGAGATGGGTTTGGAAGCAAAAGTCGTGCTATGTATCGTGCTTTCTATATGCTTATTTAACTTTTCACGACAACGTGTTTCAAAAACGTAAACTGAAATAGAGCAACAATCAACAAGAATTATGAAAATTAAAGCTCCCGCATTATAGACCACTGTTCAAAATATCTTCCGAATATGCAGATAAATCAGTCGATTTATCGCTTACCGCTGTCCGACCGATAAGATAAATCAGGCGATAAATCAGCCGATATGGCGATAAATCGGCCGATATGCTGATAAACTGGCCGATTTATCATGGGTCGACTGATAAGGTCCCGATAAGCGATATCCCCAACATTGTTATAGACACACCATTTCTAATTCTGCAAGCACAAACCCTGCCACCCATGACAAGATGAAGGTTTCGACGATTCGAAGCAGGAACTCAAATAATGCTCGTGCTTGCTTTGGCCAACCATTGAGTGTCACACTTAGATTTTTCTTTTTGAATTTTTTTGCCTCATTGATTTAGAAGAGATCTATAAACAAATTAATGGTAGTCCAAAACTCCGAGGAAAAAGCCTACTTTCCTGCAAAATGAACCCTAATTTCATAACCTTGCTAGACTCCAATTCGTCAAATTTAATTACAATGACAACGGTGTTTGTTTAAGCTTTAGGGACACGATTCAGCTTGGAAAAGTTGACTCTGAAACAAACAGCTATTTCAAATCAGCATTGAATAATCAGCCAAAATATGATTCTACCTATGTCCTTTGTATTAGGCTATTGGGCTGAAGCACGTCTCGGTGTACTTTTGTGCCAAACCTGATTCTGTCAAATCAACTTTGCCAGTGCAATGAATCTACAGCTGATCTTGTCGAAGCTGAAGCCCAAACAAACAAGAGCAGAAAAATCCAATGTAATGCTCTGAAACAAGACAAATTCTAAAGACAGTCAAAAAATAGCACAAATCACAAAAGCAACCTGGACAGTAGATCCATGCATGGAATATCCAGTGCAAGGTAGATTTGCTTTTCTTGCATGAGTCATTATTCATAACAGAGTCTAGACAACAGACCAGACCCAGAAACAAGGATGACATGTATCCTATAACAACTTTGCAGGCAAGAAAACAAGTTGGTTGCGAACGTCATGTCCAATGCCACTTCTCTACAAGATTCAAACTACCATCACAGAGAGTTCGAGCACCTCAATCCATCGCTTTGTGCGACAACCAAGTGTTCAGAAACGTCTCCCCTTTATCAGCTATCCTTGGCCGTTCGATAGTGTATCTTAATTTCATTGCGTATCTTCGTGTATTAGCAAACTTGGTAAAAAAACAGGTGCATTTTTTTTGGCACACAATGAAACGTGACGATACATGTTGAAATAACAAGAAAACAGAACGAAGCATTTTTTTTTTTGGATGTTCGAACCATTTCTCTTCACCCTTTTCTGGTTTGAGACTCTAGCTGATACTTTCGAAGTCCACAGTCCTCACCGGTGCACAACGGCAGTTGCAAAACAATAAACTAATGAGACTACTCTTCCTGGCAGAAATTTGGGGTCATATAGTGTATATTTTTTCTCAACAGATAATTATCCTTAAGTTCCTGTGGCCATGTAGTACGTTTTCTGAAAGGCCCTTCATACATGCAAGATCAACCATACGAATTAACCGTTACAAAGATGGTTTTCACATTGACAACAATTGTTCTACGAGAAAAGTATGTTTTTGGAACCTCAAATTCCTCAAAAAAATAGACTTAGTCCCTCAAGATTTTTTGGTAAACATTTGGTTCTTCAAGTCTCAAAACCGGACAAGTTCAGACCAAAACCAGATTTAGACGTTGACCTGGGTTGACTGGGTTTGACTGATGAACACGAAATTCCAAAAATAACATTAAAATTCAGAAAAAAAAACTTAAAAAATGGCAACAAACGATGCTTCGGTGCGCTAGGAGCGTGAAATTTTGTGTGTTGTTTCGATATCTGGGGAGCTCAAGACAAAAAATAAATAAATTTTGGCTCATAAGAGAAAACAATTTATCTTTTGCTAGAGCTCCTCGGATGTTATTTCACCATAAAAATTTACGCACACCTAGCGCACCCAAGCATCTTGGTTGTCACAAAATTTCAGTATTTTCTTTTTCAAGATTATGGTTCATCCGTCAAAACTGGTCACAAAATCTGATTTTGGGTGGAACTTATCCGGTTTTGAGACTTAAAGAACCAAATGTTCTTAAAAAATCTTGAAGGACCAAATCAATACTTTTGAGAACCTTGAGGGGCCAAAAATATACTTTTCTCTTGTTCTAATTAACCCTTTGTCCTTACGTGCACTAATATTCTACCGACACAAAACCACCCGCGGCCTTGATTACATGTGTGCAAGTCTGGCTGATCCCAAGCAAAGATGGAATTGATAATGTTGCTCGTAGCCGACATGACACTGTCACCAAATTACAAAAGAAATCATGTAGTATGGGCACACCTGTATTGGACAAACCAATTAGCTGCCAATTTGATCGTTTTTTGACACACAAGCTAGAAAATCTTAGGAAGCACAAAGCGTTCCCTCCCCACGTACAGTTGTATGCCCGTGAGCAGCCAGGACGAATGTAACAGTGTGCCCATAATGAACAAACTTACATTACCCCATGTTAGCGCTTGGATTTTTCTTCCTGACACCTTCCGTTCTCAAAGCTCTACATCACTGAATGTGTTGTTTTCAATCCCTATCAATGTCGGCAAAAACTGGACATGAGCTAAGAAGTACGTATTGGAAACTGAGTGTTCAACTACTAAGTATATATATAGACGAGCATGCGCGCTTGGTGGCCTCACAAAAGAAGTATGTATGTAGTACAGTACTAGCTAGCACCAACCATCATGTTGTCCAGTGAAGTCATTGCAAATAAAAGGTGTTCGTGTCCTTTTGTGCGGGGTGAGAAAACCAACCAAAACTCTCTGGTTTGAGGCGTGATAAACATTTACACTGGATATTTCTTAACTAGTGATTTTGAGAAAATGGACAATTTTCCTCGAGGAAATGCAATGTATCGCTCGTTAGCGAGCAATACCACATATCGTCGCTTGTTTTACCACTTGTGGACATGAACTAATGACGGACCATTTAGTCCTGACTGAGACTCGCTACCTTCACTTGCTGAGCCAGTGCACACTGTTTTTTAAACCGTGTTTCACTTTGTTTCTCCAAACTATCACGGATTTAAAAATGTGTTTACAATTTTGAAAACTAATTCATGAATTTTATAAACAAACTCATGTATTTCAGATAATATTCATGATTAAAAAATGTTCATAAGTTTCAAAAAATTCAAGAAATGTTCACGAGTTTGGAAAATGTATGTCCATCAAAAATTGTTCACAAATTCTGACAACAATTTAAAAGTAACTGGAAATGTTGGAAATGGTCACGAATAAAAAAAAATCAAATTTCTAAAAAAAATTGTGAATACAAAACTTAATCATGAATTTGAAAATTTTAACAAATTCCTAAAATATTCATGAATTTAAAAATGTTCATGAATTCATAAAGATTCTCACAAATTTGAAAAGTATTTGCAAATTCAACAAAAGATCATGAATTGTATAAAATCACAAATTTGGAAAAATATTCATGAACGAATTTGAATAAATTTTAATGAATTTAGAAAATATTTGTGAATCTAAAAACTGTTCACAGATGGAAAATTTGGATTTATAAATCTTTCATGGATTTTAATATATATATTAGCGAACATTTTTAATAAATGTTCACGAATTTCAAAAATATTCTTGTGTTCAAAAAATTATCCTTAGTTATGATAAATGTCCTCAAATTCATAAAATGTTCATGAATTCATAAAAATTTCATGAATTCAAAAACATTTTTAACTTGGAAAAATTACAAGTTAGTAAAGAAAAAATAATATAATTAGAGAAAAGCAATGGAAAAAAGGAACCATCCCAAAACCGGGCAGAATGTTCGAGAACCTTCCTAAAGTTGGTCGAAGCAACCAGTTATCATGAGGCTCGGTAGCCACGAATGGGATGACCCACTTATGAACACTAGTTGGCGATCGTTCTAATATGTATTGCAAGCCATACATATCATTTGTGGTTCCCCGCATTCTTATCTCGTATGCCTCACTATCATGCAGGTTCTCTCTTGACCTCCTCCTCTTTCCCCTTGCCATATTCGTATGGTGAAGCTAAGCACTAAACCTGATGCAGAATGACGTGGAGCTCGCCGGATGTCATGGAATGATGGCGGCGTGGCCATGTGAGGAAAGAGTAAGAATGGTTGATGCAGGGAGGAGTGAGGAGGTGATGGGATCGGCATGGGCGCCAGTCATGCAAGCCACCACGAGGCATGGTGTAACTGAATCTCACCTCTCATGGCCATCGTCTACGTTCATCGTAAATTGCAAGAAGATCCTCTCCTCTCGTCTCACTCTTCATGACTACCCCTTTGCAGATGCAACGGGCTAAGTCATTAGGATATAAGCAACATGGTTGATGAACTCGGTGGAGGTGGAGTGGAACTTGTGCATGAGGGCAACCAACTTGGATGCCATCTCTTCGATGTGGGGTGCAACAATGTTCACGTCATGCTAGGTGTTGCAAGTTTGACGTGTTGCTGCATACTAGTAGGTAATTCCACTCCAATGTTCTTTTTTTATTTTTTTAAACAAAATGTCAATTTTATTAACTAGAAATAGAGCATTAAGGGGATACGAACACAAAGAGAACACTCTCGATCTCTGCATAGCTATGATGCACACAACCAACATCAATGCGTGCGCACGCACGCACAATCACACTGACAACAAGTAAAGTCATACAAGACCGAAGCTATGCCATGGTGGAGTGAAAAGAAAATAACACCCAAGCAATCAAATGAAGATTAAACAAAATATAGAAGCGTCCTTTTGACATAACAAGTATAATGAGTAGGGTTGTTCAACAACAATGCCTTTAGGAAGGTAACAACGCTCAAGCGTCATTGTCACCACATCCAACCACCGCCAGATCATGGGTTTTCACCCATAAGAACAAGTCCGAGAAATCTGAGCAACGCCTCCCGTTGTCATTGTCGCTTCAAGCAGGATTTTCTTGGCATCGTCAATAACGGCAAAGGTAATGATAAGTAGGCTACCTTGGCGACTCATGAGCATGGACACACTCCGTCATATCCTATTGATCCGACATGGTACATGGATACGGGCGCGACTCATCACCTGATGACCCACAAGTGTAGGGGATCTATCGTAGTCCTTTCGATAAGTAAGACTGTCGAACCCAACGAGGAGCAGAAGGAGATGATAGGCAGTTTTTAGTAAGGTATTTTCTGCAAGCACTGATATTATAGGTAACAGATAGTTTTGTGATAAGATAATTGATAGCAAGTGACAAAAGGTAAAAGTAAATAAGGTGCAGCAAGGTGGCCCAATCCTTTTTGTAGCAAAGGACAAGCCTGGACAAACTCTTATATAAAGGAAAGCGCTCCCGAGGACACATGCGAATTATCATCAAGCTAGTTTTCATCACGATCATCTGATTCGCGTTCGGTACTTTGATAATTTGGTATGTGGGTGGACCGGTGCTTGGGTGCTGTCCTTACTTGGACAAACCTCCCACTTATGATTAACCTCTAATGCAAGCATCCGCAACTACAAAAGAAGTATTAAGGTAAACCTTACCATAGCCTGAAACATATGGATCCAAATCAGCCCCTTACGAAGCAACGCATAAACTAGGGTTTAAGCTTCTGTCACTCTAGCAACCCATCATCTACTTATTACTTCCCAATGCCTTCCTCTAGGCCCAAATAATGGTGAAGTGTCATGTAGTCGACGTTCACATGACACCACTAGAGGAGAGACAACATACATCTCATCAAAATATCGAACGAAGACCAAATTCACATGACTACTAATAGCAAGACTTCTCCCATGTCCTCAAGAACAAAAGTAACTACTCAGAAGACATAATATGGTTCATGATCAGAGGGGTATTAATATGCATAATGGATCTGAACATATGATCTTCCACCAAATAAACCAACTAGCATCAACTACAAGGAGTAATCAACACTACTAGCAACCCACAAGTACCAATCTGAGGTTTGGGTACAAAGATTGGATACAAGAGATGAACTAGGGTTTGAGAGGAGATGGTGCTGGTGAAGATGTTGATGAAGATAGCCCTTCCCAAGATGGGAGAGTTGTTGGTGATGACGGCGGTGACGATTTCCCCCTCCCGGAGGGAAGTATCCCCGGCAGAACAACTCTGCCGGAGCCCTAGATTGGTTTCCAACTCGGTTTCGCCTCGAGACGGCGGCGTCTGGTCCCGAAAGCCTCCTCCTTGTTTTTTCCAGGTCAAAACACCTCATATAAGAGAAGACGAGCATCGGGGGGCCTTTGGGGGGGGGGCACGAGACAGGGATGCGCGCCCTGGGAAGGGGGGCGCGCCCCCACCCTCGTGGACAGCCGGTGGCCCCCCTCGTGAACTTCTTTCGCCAGATATTTTTTATATTTTCTGAAACGGAGTTTTGTTGAGTTTCGGGGCTTTTGGAGTTGTGCAGAATAGGTTTCCAGAGTTTGCTCCTTCTCCAGCCCAGAATTCCAGCTGTCGACATTCTCCCTCTTCATGTAAACCTTGTAAAATAAGAGAGAAAAGGCACAAGTATTGTGACAAAAGATGTAATAACAGCCCATAATGCAATAAATATCAACATATAATCATGATGCAGAATGGACGTATCAACTCCCCCAAGCTTAGACCTCGCTTGTCCTCAAGCGAAAGCCGATATCAAAAAATATGTCCACGTGTTTAGAGATAGAGGTGTCGATAAAAACAAAATACGAACATGAGGGCATCATGATCATTCTCATAACAGAAAATTATATAAATATGGTCATATGATTCTTATGTTAAAGTAAAAATTCATCCACAATATCAAGCATGAATCATAAACTTCATTGGAAACTAACAAACTTTGATCTCGGTCATTGAAGCAATTGCAATTTATCGTAACATCGGAAAGAGTCAATATAAGAGCTTTTCAGCAAGCCTACATACTCAACTATCATATAGTCTTTCACAATTGCTCACACTCACGCAATACTTATGTTTATGGAGTTTTAGTCGGAAACAGAGAAAGATAGGGGCTTATGGTGTTGCCTCCCAACCTCTTACCTCAAGGGTAATGTCAATAGTAATAGTTCATGGAAACTTACATCCAAGTGGGTATATATGTCAGGATCTTTCCAACACAATGTGCTTGCCAAAGGATAAAATGTAAAAAGGAAAGGTGGAATTCACCTTGACTCTTATAAGGCAAGAATAATAGATAGACCCTTCACAGAGGGAAGCAGAGGTTGTCATGTGTTTCTATGGTTGGATGCACAAAGTCTTAGCATAGAAGAACTTCACTTTATATTGCCACTTGTGATAAGGACCTTTATTATGCAGTCCGTCTCTTTTATTACTTCCATATCACAAGATCGTATAAAGCTAATTTCTCCCACACTAATAAATCATACATATTTTAGCGAGTTTGAAACATGACAACTTACTTGGAAGGATCTTTCTCAATCCATAGGTAGGTATGGTGGACTCTCATGGCAAAACTGGGTTTAAGGATGTATGGAAGCACAAGTAGTATCTCTACTTGGTGCGAGGAGTTTTGGCTAGCATGAGGGGGAAAGGCAAGCTCAACATGTTGGATGATCCATGACAATATACTTTATTTCAGATGTAAGAAGACATAACCCATTATGTTGTCTTCCTTGTCCAACATCAACTCTTTAGCATGTCATATTTTAATGAGTGCTCACAATCATAAAAGATGTCCAAGATAGTATATTTGTATGTGAAGCCTCTCTTCTTTTATTACTTCCTATTAATTGCAAAGATGACCAAAACTATGTTTGTCAACTCCCAACAACTTTTATTTATCATACTCTTATATGTGAAGTCATTACTTCCCACAAGATCAATATGATCTCTTTGGTACTTTTCATATTTTCTTTCTTTTTATCATGACCCAAGTGAGGAAATCAAGCCCTTGACTCAACACTAATCTTTATTATATAGCTCACGGACTCTATTACAAAGGGTAAAGATCATAAGGCAAAAGCTCACAACTAGATCATGCTAACTTATATTCTACTAGATCAAGATACTACCAAAAGGATCGAACTAAATAAAACGGTAAAGATAGGAGTGATGTACGATACCGGGGTCACTCCCCCAAGCTTAGCAGTTGCCAAGGGGAGTGCCCATACCCATACGATTATGTCTCCCTCTTCGGGGGTGGCGATGATGGAGTTGAAAGTAGTGATGTAGGCTTGTTGTCCACCTTCCAAGGCATGGGTTGACCATCGTAGAAGGATGATCGATTCTCCGGGATAGTCAAATCTGCAGCCAAACTCATCTTCTTGAATCTATATTCATACTCACAGTTTTGGTTTTGCAGGTCATAGATCTGGGCTTGGAGGTGTTCGATCTTCTCTTGAAGATTGGAGATAGCTTCCCCAAAGATCATTGAGTCCAGCTTGAGGTTGTTGGCAAGCTTCGAGATCATCATGTGGTTGGCGTTGAGTCCTCGTTCCACCATACCTTGGCACTTGAAAACTTGCTGCTCCATTGCTTCGAGTCTTGTCTCCACGCTTCCGGTCCTCCTCGGCCCCTCAACATCACGGATGTGCAGCACCCCCTCATGCAACTCCATGGTTTTAGGGTGGTGCAGGACCTCCGCAAGGTAGGGGTTGATGACCTTCTCGAAGAACTTGTCCTTGGGGTGTTGGAGGACGCCATGATGATCCAGATCTGTCAAAAACAGCAGCTCGAAACGAAAACAGAGGATTTTTGCGTGATACAGAGGTCAAAACCTTCGGGAGTATATATAATGAATTTTTACCGACCAAAGGGAGTAACCCACAAGAAAACGGAGTCCGTGAGGCACACGAGCTGCCCACGAGGCAGGGGCACGCCCTGGGCATGGGGGCGCGCGCCCTCCACCCTCGTGGACGGCTCGTGTCTCTTCCGGACCGCGGCTTATTTTTCTATTTTTCTAAATATTCCAAAACGGATTTTTTTGCCTTTAGAGCTGTTTTGGAGTCGGTTTACTTACCGCAACACATACCTCTTCCTTTTCAGAGGCTGAATTGTTCTGGAAAGTGTCCCTTATGTATTCCTCCGAGGTCACGGTTTCAATAACATTGGTTTCAACATTTATAGGATTACCTGATATATAATGTTTGATTCTTTGACCGTTCACCACCTTTGGATTTGTGCCTTCGAAGTTGTTGATTTTTATGGCACCGGAACGACAGACCTCCTCGATAACGTAAGGTCCTTCCCACTTGGAGAGAAGTTTTCCTGCAAAAAATCTTAAACGAGAGTTGAATAGCAAGACATAATCACCTACATTAAACTCACACTTTTGTATCCTTTTGTCATGCCATCTTTTAACTTTTTCTTTAAACAGCTTGGCATTCTCGTAGGCCTGGGTTCTCCATTCATCAAGGCAGCTAATGTCAAATAGCCTCTTTTCACCTTCAAGTTTGAAGCCATAATTGAGCTCTTTGATAGCCCAATATGCCTTATGTTCTAGCTGAAGAGGTAAGTGACAAGCTTTTCCGTAAACCGTCTTATATGGAGACATACCCATAGGATTTTTGTATGCAGTTGTATAGGCCCATAATGCATCATCAAGTTTCTTAGACCAATTCTTCCTAGACCTATTAACTGTCTTTTGCAAAATTAATTTCAACTCTCTATTACTTAGTTCTACTTGACCACTAGTCTGTGGGTGATAGGGGATGCAATTCTATGGTTGACATCATATTTAGCAAGCATCTTACGGAAAGCAACATGAATAAAGTGCGAACCACCATCAGTCAATAGATATCTAGGGACTCCAAACCTCGGAAAAATAACTTCTTTAAGCATCTTAATAGAGGTGTTATGATCAGCACTACTAGTTGGAATAGCTTCTACCCACTTAGTAACGTAATCAACAACAACTAAAATATGTGTGTATCCATTAGAGGCAGGAAACGGTCCCATATAATAAAAGCCCCAAACATCAAATGGTTCAATAACAAGTGAATAATTCATAGGCATTTCTTGACGTCTACTGATATTACCAATTCTTTGACATTCATCACAAGATAAGACAAACTTACGGGCATCCTTGAATAGAGTAGGCCAATAAAAACCGGATTGCAATACCTTGTGTGCAGTTCTCTCTCCCGCATGGTGTCCACCATAAGCTTCGGAGTGGCACTTGCGTAGGATCTATTCCTGTTCATGCTCAGGTACACAACATCTAATCATGCCATCTACTCCTTCTTTATAAAGATGTGGGTCATCCCAGAAGTAATGTCTCAAATCATAGAAGAATTTTTTCTTTTGCTGGTATGTGAAGCTAGGAGGTATAAACTTAGCAACAATGTACTTAGCATAATCAGCATACCATGGAGCAGTACGGGAAGTATTTATGACAGCTAGTTGTTCATCAGGAAAGCTATCATCAATAGGTTGTGGGTCATCAATTATATTCTCTAACCTAGACAAGTTATCCGCAACGGGGTTCTCAGCTCCCTTTCTATCAATAATATGAAGTCAAATTCTTGCAGCAAGAGAACCCATCTAATATGTCTAGGTTTAGCATCTTTCTTTTCCATAAGGTATTTGATAGCAGCATCAGTGTGAATAGTTACTTAGAATCAACGATATAGGGTCAAACTTATCACAAGCAAATACAACTGCTAAAAATTCTTTCTCGATAGTAGCATAATTTCTTTGGGCACTATCTAGAGTTTTACTAGCATACTGGATAACATTCAATTTCTTATCAACTCTTTGCCCTAGAACAGCTCCTACAGCATAATCACTAGCACCACACATAATCTCAAAGGGTATATTCCAGTCAGGAGGCTGAACAATGGGTGCAGAGATCAATGCTTTCTTAAGTATTTCAAATGCTTCTAGACAATCATCATCAAAGACAAAAGGAATATCTTTTTGTAAGAGATTAGTCAGAGGCCTGGAGATTTTGGAGAAGTCCTTTATGAACCTCCTATAAAACCCGGCATGACTAAGGAAACTTTGTATACCTTTGATGTTCTTGGGGCATGGCATCTTTTAAATAGTATCAACTTTAGCTTTGTCAACTTCAATACCTCTTTCAGAAATTTTATGTCCCAAGACAATGCCTTCATTAACCATAAAGTGCCACTTCTCCCAATTCAAGACAAGATTAGTGTCTTCACATCTCTGCAAAACTCGATCAAGGTTGCTCAAGCAATCATCAAAAGAAGTTCCGTAAACGGAGAAATCATCCATGAAAACCTCAACAATCTTTTCACAAAAATCAGATAATATAGCCATCATGCATATTTGAAAGGTAGCAGGTGCATTACATAAACCAAAAGGCATATGTCTATAAGCAAAGGTACCGAAAGGACAAGTAAAAGTGGTCTTTTCTTGATCCCCTTTTGACACATGTATTTGAGAGAAGCCAGAATAACCATCTAGAAAGCAAAAATGAGTATGTTTGGATAACCTTTCTAGCATTTGATCAATAAATGGCAAGGGGTAATGATCTTTCTTAGTTGCTTTATTTAACTTACGGAAATCAATTACCATCCTATAACCTGTTGAAAGACCGTGGATGTCGCCTAGAGGGGGGGGGGTGAATAGGCGCTTTAAAATAATTACGGTTTAAGCTTGAACAAATGCGGAATAAACCTAGCGGTTAATTTGTCAAGCACAAAACCTACAACAACTAGGCTCACCTATGTGCACCAACAACTTATGCTAAGCAAGATAAACAACTAGGTGATAGCAAGATATATGACAAGATACAATACGGCTATCACAAAGTAAAGTGCATAAGTAAAGGGCTCGGGTAAGAGATAACAGAGGCACGCGGAGACGACGATGTATCCCGAAGTTCACACCCTTGCGGATGCTAATCTCCGTTTGGAGCGGTGTGGAGGCACAATGCTCCCCAAGAAGCCACTAGGGCCACCGTAATCTCCTCACGCCCTCGCACAATGCAAGATGCCGTGATTCTACTAAGGGACCCTTGAGGGCGGTCACCGAACCCGTACAAATGGAAACCCTTGGGGGCGGTCACCGAACCCGTACACTTTGGCAACCTTTGGGGGCAGTCACCGGTACCCGTCAAATTGCTCGGGGCAATCTCCACAACCTAATTGGAGACCCCGACGCTTGCCCGAAGCTTTACACCACAATGGTTGAGCTCCGAACAACACCAACCGTCTAGGGCGCCAAGGCACCCAAGAGGAACAAGCTCTAGGGTGCCCAAACACCCAAGAGTAATAAGCTTCTCAAACTTCACTTCCACGTATCACCGTGGAGAACTCAAACCGATGCACCAAATGCAATGGCAAGGGCACACGGAGTGCCCAAGTCCTTCTCTCCCAAATCCCACCAAAGCAACTAATGCTAGGGAGGGAAATGAGAGGAAGAACGAAGAAGAGAACACGAAGAACTCCAAGAACTAGATCCAAAGGGTTCCCCTCACAAAGAGGAGAAAGTGATTGGTGGAAATGTGGATCTAGATCTCCTCTCTCTTTTCCCCCCAAAAACTAGCAAGAATCCATGGAGGGATTGAGAGATAGCAAGCTCGAAGAAGGTCGACAATGGGGGAAGAATACGAGCTCAAAGGATAAGCTTCATTGGGGAAGAAGACCCCCTTTTATAGGTAGGAAAAAATCCAACTGTTATGCTCACAGCCCGCACAGAGCGGTACTACCGCTAGGGCGGCAGTACCCTTTTGAAAAACACGAGCGAGGAGGCAAAAAGGCCAGAAGAACCGTCGGAGCGGTATTACCACTTGACCTCACGGTACTATCGCTAGGGGTAGCGGTACTACTGCTAAGGGTAGCGGTACTACTACTTGCGAGCGGTACTAATTTTTTTTACATTCGTGCCTACCACCGCTGGACTTGTGACGAGTTTTTGGTCCCGAGCGGAAGTAGCCACGGAAGTAGCCACGGTAGTACTGCTCCAAGCGGTAGTACCGCTCCCGAAAGCGGTAGTAAAAAATTACTTCCGCTCCTACCCGTGGTAGTACCGCTGCAGCCTTTTCAGAACACCAAAACGACCACAACTTCTGCAAACGGACTCCGAATTCGATGAAACCAAGTTTGTTGGAAAGCTAGCGACAAGGGCTAACACAATCTTGATAGAAATACCAATAATAAGCAAATTAGAAAAGTACCATAAGAAAATGTTGAGAACCCTTCCTCGGATAAGACCGGTAAAACCTCCAACACCAAAAACATTATAGAAGACACATGTGAACTCCATTTCCGATGAACTCAAGCTTGTCATCAAGATGACCATAAGCTCTAAGACTCACAAAGAGAACCAAACAAGAACCAAGAAACATGATGCAAGGATGCAATGGTTTGAGCTCTCTACTAACGATACGATCAAGCTACCAACTTGAGAGCCCCCCTTGATAGTACGGCAAACGATCCTATAACCCGGTCTCCCAACTACCACCACGAGACCGGTAAAATAGAAAACCTATCAAGGGCAAACCTTTGCTTTGCACAAAGTCCACTTGAGCTAGATGTAGACGATCTTGACTTCCTCAAGTTGGACCACCTTTCTTGATTGCGTTGTCTCGGTGAAGACTAGTAGATTGCTCCCCCATACTCCACTATGGGTGAGCCACTCTTCGGCATATCTTCACAAGTCCATTGTCACCACAATGGACGGCAAGCTTCAAGCACTTGATCTCTTCGTGATGCTCCACTTGAACTTGCACACCGCAACCTAACCCCACAAAGAACTCTCACGAAGACCATGGGTTAGTACACAAAGCGTGATTGACAATGCTTACCATACCATAGGATTGCTTGAACCCTCTCGGTACATCTTCTACACTTTATGTGTTGATCAACTTGATTCATTCTTTGACTTGGTTTTGATCAACCTTGAATCTTTCCAACTCTCTTCGTTTGGATGATGTCTTGAAGGTAAACATGAATGATCACAAACTCTTCTTCTTCAAGACATGCTTGCAATAAGCTCAACACCCACAAGACCAATATTTGGATAATTCCTTAATAGCACCTTGGTCATCACAAACTCTCCTTGAAACCAACAAATGAACTCCAAGAAAAGCCTATGGACAAACCCTTCAAATATAACTCAAGGCAACCATTAGTCCATAGAGATTGTCATCAATTACCAAAACTAAACATGGGGGCACCGCATGTTCTTTCAATCTCCCCCATTTTGGTTATTGATGACAATCACTTTCAAGAGAGTTTATATAAGGAATTATGCATCACCATACCATGCAACAATAATGTATGTGCATGAGATGCAAAAGCTTAGGAACAAAACCAAAGCAAGAAGAGAGAAGAGACAACTCTCTAAACTTCCTCACACAACTAAACTCTCTGAAACTTCTCCCCCATTGGCATCGATTGTCGAAATGGGCGAATAGCTTAGAAGGCCAATATAAATTGTGTTCCTCCATAAATTGCGTATTCCTCAAAATAGAGAGTAGAATGCAATACATATATCCAACTGTAAATACTTGGAGGAAGGCAAACTATATTGAGGCCCAAAGATTGCAAAAGAATGATATGCCACAAATGCATAACAAAGGGAGAAAAACACGCAATCAAGCAATCAAAGGATACCAATTGAATCAAGCTATCAAAAGATACCAATTGACCCAACTATACCAATGATCCTACATGCCAAATGAATAAAAGATATTATGATAAGAGCAAAGGAGTGTTCTAGAGAAACTAGAGAAGCTCCCCATGATTTGTGCACAATTTAGTTTTGTATTTGGATACAACGAGCACAAAATAGGATCGTCGCTCCCCTAAGATCAATAGAACCTCACGACATAGCAACGGAGTGTTCTACAGACACTAGTGAAGCTCCCCATAATTTATGCACTCCTTTGGATATTTTCATTAGGATACCAAGTGCACAAAATAGGATCATCACTCCCCCAAGATCAATAGACACTCACACCAAGTGCAAGCGAACATGAAGGAAACAAAGCCTAGCACTTGCAACAAACAACTGGTTGAGCAATATATAAAAGAGTCAACTTAAGAGTAGGATCAACCAAAATGATGTGTGTGAGTCATGGCAAAGCACTTGAGAAGATTAATGTATGGGTGAACATTAAGCATCAATATACTCTTGAATGAATGAGATACATAGTGCAAGGCCTATCATTCCCACACACAACAGCAAATGGGTTCACAAGCTCACTACTAATCATATAAATAACCTATGCTTGTGACAACCTGTGGTGAGGATATAAAAAGGATAGCTTTGTCATGAGGAGGGATACCAATAGAAATGGCAAAAGCCTCGTCAAGACAAGCAAGAGAAAAAAATGATATTCACTACAAAAGAGTGCATCAAGATGCAACGATATAAGATCCGCACTCGAGACACACACCTTCGCGGAGCCACCAAAGAAATAAAACAAGAACGAAAAGGTGGACGTGAAAGAAGGGGATATCAAATAGATATGCAACTTTTCTCAAGTGTATAAGATGCTAGGTAGATGAAGATCATGATGATATCAATCCACAAAGAAGGATGTACACACGAAATTGTTGCAAAAAGGAATGAATAAGATATCCCCAAGGAAGTCATAAATATACCAATAAGATATTTGCTTGAAGGCATAGCACATGGCTAGATATGTTCTTATTGTATATAAATGAGTTCCAACCACACGAGCATCAAAGACATCACAACTAGCAAGAAGAGATCATTGTTGGGATGCTTTGAGAAACGAAACAAGTATCATAAGAAGGAATGACTAACATGCCATGATACAACCTACACAAGGTTGGTGCAAGAAATGTGTGCATGAAGTAGATGGTGATACTTGTTACCGAGATACCATTGGAAGGATGTAGTAGATACCAATTGAAGGTAGATAGTAGTTCATTGATCATCCTAGCTTGACTCCAATAAGCACATGGTGACACCACCTTCCTTTTGAATGAGCCAAGCATCCAATGCATCTCCAATTGTTCCTAGAACACCAACACAAACAAAATGGTACCCAAACTCATTGGGACCAAAGAGTTAGAAACACCAATACATAGGAAAAACTCCACAAACATATGTGCATTTATATATGAAAATGAATTTCATGCACATCTCATCCAAATTGAGACTAGGTGGAGTTTCCCTTATATATTGGGTTAAAGAAAGAAAGCATGCCAAAGAAAATACATGAAGTAAATATGCATGCTCAAGACTTTCAAGAAACGAAACAAAATGAAAAAGAAATACCAAGTGAAAATAGGATACCAAATGGAGAAATCATCACTTGGAAGATATCTATTGGAAGATACATCAAGGAATGAGATATCCATTGATACACGCAAAAGGAAAGATATCGGACTCCCAAAAGAGAGGATGGTTCCAAACAAACCAACCCATCTACAAAGTTTCATGATGGCATAAGTACCAAAAAGAAACGGCTTGCCTTCCATCAACACACACTTGATATGGATCACAAGATGAGTGTTCTATCGAAACTAGGATAGCTCCCCCACGAATTGTGCATTTAGAGAGAATTTGCATTCGAGTACAAAATGCACAAGGTGGGATCACCACTTTCACTATATCTAGAAAACACTCGACAAAAACAATAAAACACGAGATCCACAAGTGGCATGGAAGGAAATGGGAGTTGACACAAACTTGGCAAGAGATAAGACAAATAAAACCAAAAGACAATGTAAAGATGATCAATAATTTCCACCACATAAATGATTACCAATTGTCAAAGACAAGAGGTATTTGGAAATAATTCCCGGTGATATATAGCAATGATATCCAACATCATCTTCACACCAAACACAAGCAAAATGCAACTTGTAGAGCTAACATGCCACCTAGGAACAACATAATTTATACTATCAACTCTAGGTGACAATATCTCAAATTTACACATTTTCTAGGCTTGTAATATGCACATAGAATATTACTCCCCCATAATGTGATAACAATGAAAAACTTACCAAGATGCAAAAGAGAACCAACAAGAGATAATTAATGGAACATTTAGAATTTGACTTTCTCATGAGAAGACATGCCACATAGAGACTAGATAATCTTGTAATATCAATACTAGATGTTATTCCTCATGTACACACATTTATAGGATTGTGAGGTGCACAAAGCACATCACTCCCCCAAAATGGGATGTTCCATTAATCTCTCACAAGAGCCAACTAAGATAAAAGCAAGAAGCACAAAGGCTCAACACACGACACACACATACATGATGTGCAAACCAATATACACATACTTGATTTCTCAAGATATACAAATTGGACGCACAACATATACAAACACATGCAAGGAACAAAACCAAAACATGCAAAGGGGCAAGTAACTTTCAATGTAAACAATTTAAGCATGAGTTACCGCAAGGAGGAACATTGGATATAAGATAGAAACTTGATAATCCGAATGACTTGGCTTGAGACAATATGAATGATGAAGACCCCTTAATTCTTCATAATGTAGCCAAGTCTCCAATGCCCTCCAAAACACCTATTTATCAAGTTTGAGCTAGTTGGTCCCCAACCAAGTTGGGTCCTAAGAGGTTAGTCACAATAGGCTTGGCTACCCAAATGGTTCTTTTCTTGACACCACTTTGAGTACCAAAAAACTTGGCAAACACATTGCCAACATTATCCTTCCCAAGAAAATAGACATCATCAATAATAATTGGGTTGGATAAGTTATCACTAGTGCATGAAGAAGCAAGGTGACCCTTCTCATGGCATAGGTAGCAACATCTACTCTTCACTTTCTTCTCATTTGATTTCTCAAAATGAGAAGCATTAGCATGAGTCTTCTTGGGAAGCGGCCTTTCTCCAACTTGCGGTTGAGCACGAGATTGAACTTGTGGCCTCTTCCCTTGTTGCTTGTCACTAATGGCCTTCTTCTTCAATGGGCAAGATCTAACATGATGCCCTTCAATTTTGCACTTGAAGCAAATAATCTTGGCCGAATTCTTGAGTTGATCTTGGCCCTTCTTCTTGTTGCTCTTGGATTTCTTCTTATTGGAGTTGAATCCAAGTCCACCTTTGTCATTGGGGGATTTTTGCACACTCAAGATATTGTTGAGTGTGGACTTCCCTTCATGACACTTTTCCAAGTCTTTCTTAAAGGAAGAGACTTGGGCCTTGAGCTCTTTGATTTCCTCTACATGGTTAGTATCAACACAAGTACTAGAGGAAGTATAGGCTTTGTTGTTAGAGAAACAAGGCAAGGAAAGCAATTCATCACAAGATGTACCAATGTTATGCATAGATGAATTACGAGGACTAGCACATGGCAATATAGAATTTTGACTAGAAGTAGTGCTAGCGACCACATGAGACTCACTAAATGTTACCTTGATAATCATAGCCTCATGATCTATCTTTTGCACATTGTGGGATACTAGAAGATCATCATGAGAGCTTGTGAGCTTTACATGACTTTCTTCCAATTTCCCATAATTGCTAGATAACAACTCAAGTTGAGCCCTTAGCTCAACATTCTCCTTCAAAATGGATGCTTCACTAGAAATAGAGTTAGTAGCACAAGCATCATCAATAATAGCAAGAGGAGAAGGCAACTTAGCAAGCTCTTTAGAATATGAAGCTTTAAGTTGAGCATGAGACTCGGTGAGTTTGATGAGCTCACTCTTAATGACCCTTGAGCCATTTTCGAGGTGCTCAAAATCCTCAAGGAGTTTAGCATGTGCAACTTCAAGCTTCTCATTTTTAGTTTCAAAATCATTAGCCACCTCGAGAGCTCTATCACGGGATTCCTTTATTCTAGATAGTTCTAGAGCAAAAGTCTCCTCAAGAGATTCCTTGGTGGTTTGTTCAAGTTCAAGAGCTTGCGAAAGGTCGGCGATCTCATTAGCGTAATCACGCTCATGACCTTCCATTTTCTCAATGGTGACCTCATGCTCCTCTAGATGAGATTCCAACTCCTCTATATATTTCTTTCCCTCAATGGCAATAGACATGATTTCCATAAAGTTGGAATGAGCTAATTTATTCTTAAGAAGAGCTTTAAAAATCATTTCCCCCTTAATTTTTAAGGAGGCAACATTATCATTCTCTTCATCATTTTCTACTTCATCATCATTGTCATCCTCACTATCATCACAAGATATATTGGTATTCAAAGTGGGAGATACCTTTGAAGCCTTAGCCATAAGGCAAAATGCAATAGATGATGATGTAGGATCCCTTGAAGCACCATTCAAGACTACATCTTGTTCCATGGGGTGTTGGGTTTCCTCTACATTGTTAGCACAACAATTCGAGGAAATAGATGCATTTTTATCATGGCAACAAGACATAGCAAGCATATCATCATGTGTTTTAGTCAAGCAATTTCTACAAGATATGCAAGGACTATCAACACAAGCATGTGAAACATGTAGGGTGCTCGAAGTGTTAAAGTCCAAAGAAGATGCATTGCAATAAGATAGTGATGAAGGATCATCCACAATAAGCATACTATCATCATTGAAATGACCAACACTACTCACCATATCATTACCTTATGGCAAACCACATGTAGGTGAAGTAGAAAAAGTTGAGAAGATAACACAGCCGGAGATGGAGGGAGAACAATCATACCTACAATTCTTGGACACACCATATTTATCTTGAAGCTTTGTCCACAACTCATGAGCATCCCGGAACGGCATGAGTTGAAATATAACTACATTGCTCAAAGCATCAAAAAGCACATTAGAAGCTTGAGCATTGAGATAAGAGTTTTTATCATCCTCTAAAGATAATCTTTGTGGATCCTTTGGAGGAGAAAAACCCATATCTACAATTCGCTCTAAATTTGGGTCAATGACTCTGTTCGCACACGAACACGTCACCGTGTACCTCCAACACCGAGGGTGATGCATCGCAGTTCACGTCGAAGGAGACCCGTCCAGAAGTGCGGTACGCAAGCAATCCGGCGGGCGCTTTTGAAGACCCGAAACCCCACGCGTCCGGGAGGGACCCCGTCTGGATGCGCGGCGGCTATGGGCTGCCCTAGGTCGACCTGATCGCCCCTAGGGCCTCGAGGTTCGCCGCCCTGCAACAAGAAGAACGAACGAAGAACGAGGAAGAAGAAGAACTAGGGTTAAGGAGAAAAGATAAAAGATAAAAAGTGGTAGATGAATTGATCGATTGTGTGTTGTTCAATCGGCCGTCACCCCTTAGGTATATAAGAGGCGGCTGGACTTCCCGTGCAAGGAAAAGGCTTGGATTCACGTCCAAAACCCTAGCCAAATTCGGATTGGTTTTGTCCAACTTTCCAAAACTGTTCGGTTTAAACTGGCTGTACCTTGCGGGTAATTTTTTAGGTGGTAAACCACCTCGGATGGAAAAGAGCCCAAAAGCATTCTTGACTGTTTCGACCAGACGAACAACTTTCGTGTTGAACGTTTTTCGATTTGAAGCCATCTTCTAGGCCAAAACGGTCACGCAATACAGGCTGTTATTCGCGCTACCCATCAGACACATGGCTGGTGGGGTGCGCCCCTTATGGCTCTGTGACAGGGCTGTGTTCGGATGGCTGTAACTGTTGCATACGAATTCGGATTGGGACGATTTTTATATCAAAATCGAATGTCTCGACGATACGAAGACAATTCGTGTAGAAAGTTTTTCCATATGAGGCAGTCTTGATGGTCTAATCTGCCGAATACTGATCTAGATATAAAATCTCAGTGCTTTGAGCATAGTTTTGGCACTCGAGATGAGATCGGATGACGATGGCCCAAACTACAAAAATGTTCACCTCGACAATACAAAACTTTTTCACTTTGAGCACTTTCCATTTGAAGCTATCTTATTTGCTTTTTATGCCGTGCCAAAATCTGGTGTCAACACATGCCCCCCTGTTTTCCGGCAGAGCTTGCGTGCCAGAAAATACTTCATCCAAGCACGATGTCAACACTACATCGACTGTGCATGCTAAGAACGATAATTGTTATCGGTCATATGCTTAAGCGTGTTGCTTCTTGGGTAGAGCCTCTTGGATAATAGTCGTCTGAGAACAACAATTGGACGTCAAAAAGGCCTCCACATAAGTTTCTTATGTCAATCCGGACCTTGCTTTGTCCAGGCACTCCCTGGGAATATTAGAACCCTTCGACGGTAAGCCGGTTGCTGAACGATTATGACCATGCACCACAAAGGAATACTGTCAACTGTTTGGTGACTCAACTCATTATTGATCAAAGTAAACCATCAAGCCTCCGCCGAACAATGTCTCTCTCCTGACTTGGGTCCTGCAAATAACTAACACTAGGAGTCAGAGCTTTTTATGTACTAGACCCTTGATCAGTGGCCGACTCAATTATTAAATCGGCCTTGCCAGTATTGGCAAACACTGAGCATCGGCTATAGGAGTAGGAGATCAACCATGGTGAACACCGTTAGCCAGATGCCGGCTTTGCCAACACAATGAATTCTGAGGGCGATATGCAAATATCGGCCATGCGTTCTCATCTCAAAGGTGCTCGGGAATCCGTCCACCAAAGTGTGAATAACCGAAATAAGTAAGATGTTTCGGCCGAGGATAAATTCCATAGCGTTGATTTTGATGATACGATTGAAGAATGTGCATGACACGCCTCCTGGAGATTCCTATAGTGAGATGAAAATTGTCGTCCTCGCCTACGAGATTTACACTTGTGCTCCCTTATTTCTGCTGGTTTCGCAATAGAAGATGTGATGCCGCACTTGTCTCGAGGATTTTCCTTAGGAACCCATGCCATGTTCCTCTTCTCCAGCTCTTTGGCCCTAAGCTATTTCAGCTTCTTCTGTTGCGAATATGGTAAGCCGAGAGGGCATCCCGGCTGGGATTTTGGTTTATGCACTGGCAAGTTCTTCCTGGCTTTGGGCATCTCCGGCTTGGCATGTCCAAAATCGGTGATCGGATCCCTGATATTTACTTGCTTCACTTTCTTGTCCTTAGCAGCCAACATAGACTCGACTGGCTTTTTGTCATTTGGAGTCGGATCTGAAATAGCACTCTTGCGGCCATCCTTTTCTTTCTTCACCTTTTTAACACTTGTTGCAATAGAAGGTCGGACATCATTTCTATTTTGACTGCTCCTCTTGGGAACCCATGCCATGTTCTTCTTTCTCAACTCATGTGCACTAAGTTTTTGTAATTCCTTCTCTTGCCAATGCGCTAAGCCGAGTGGGCACCTCGGCTGTGATTCTGTTTCAACCAATGCCAACTCTTTTTTGGCCTTGTGCACTCTCAACTTATTCCCTTCAGATTTGGCACTTGATTGACTTGCCTCGTTGTCTTTTGTAGCCAATGTCAATACTTTAACTGGCTCTTTGTTATTTGAGAACAAATCTGAAGTAGCACACTTCCGACCATCTTTCTTGACCTGGTACACTTGCTTGACCACCTCTTTCTTGTTCCTTGAGCTCCGGACCGATTCCTTATGATTGAAACGGTCTTTGACGTGTGATCGTTCATCAAATGTTGTTCTTTTTGGAGCTGCATAATGTTGGCGAGATGATCTAAAATAAGATGGATAATGTGCCCTTGTATCATACCTGCCCCATGATAGATATGGATTTACATGAGCGTAGGGAGGCATCCACGACATTGGCATTGGCGGCCCAAAAGGAGGATATGAAGTCTGCTTGCTCAACGTCTTCCTTTGCCAATTTCAGTCTTCAGATTTATGCCTTGGGGGTGACCTCGATGCTTTTGCTTCACTCGGCCAATAAGCACTCTTTCCCTCAGTTATCTTTTGATACTTTTCTAATAACTGCGCGAAAGAGACTTTCGACATTTTGCTTTTGTGCTTACCATGGCCTTTGCTTCCTTTGGTTGTGCGTGCAATGGTCTTTGAATTCTCTTGTTGCCCCCCAGTGCTAGATGTTACCATTTTAGCTTTGATGGAATTTCCGTCTTCAAGATTGTTCTTGATGCACTTTTTAACAATATCCTTGCTCGAAGACTTGACCCCATCATCATTTACGTGTACATATCCACCTTTAGATAAATCGGCTGGAGATAGCCGAGTCAACATTTGATGGCCATCAAAATGATCCGACTGTCCAAATGATCGTGCCTCAACAAACTCCAATCGTCCTATCTTGTCCGATTGCTTGACTTGATGGATCGTGTTGCAATCTTTGACATTTTGCTTGAACGAACATTGCGTTGGCTCTTGTCTTGACAGCTCGACATCGTGATCAATTATAATAATAGGATTAGTTAGCGATGTACCGATGATGTGATCAACTATGCCTGCACTGGACGTACACTCCTGGTCCATTAACCGATATTGTGATACCGGCTTTGATACAAAATAACCGAGCGGTGTGAGTTTAACATCATCCGACTCGGCTATGCATTGATTTTCGTCCTCCTTTCCCGATGCTCTTGAATCGGCTATCCTGGAGAACTTTGAACCTGGCTTTATATTCCTGCAACCAAAATAATTACAGAATATACGTCTCATCTGAAACCAAATGTTAGCCAGGCATGAAACAAACAAAGTTGTCCATATGAATATAAAGTTCAGTCGGCATGACGGGAAAAACTTTGGTTGCGATAAGTTGTCACTATTAGCCTCTATGGATGGTGCCATGTGTTGATCAACATGATTAGTAACAAGATAATTCGAAACAAACAGTAATCGATCGGTCTTTCAAAATTAATTAGAATCTTACTAACGAGTGCAAACAATATGATTTTGACCGAATCGAAAACTGAGTAAACTCTCGGCTAGGTGTACCTTTGTGAAGCCGTTGGAACGAGAAGATGGTTGCACCACTGGAGCAATACCTTGCCCCACTTCTGAATAATTCTCGAATGCATCTTCTTCTTTTTCTGGATCTCGTGCCTCATCACTCGGATTGCCTGAGTAGATTTCACTTGGATGCTCTTCGTGAGTTGAACTTTGCTCGACTGTATTTTCTTGTTCTTGATGTTCATTGTTAACCAAACTTTGTTTGGCCATATTACTTTGTCCTTGATGCATATCAATACCTTTAGCACAAAACTCATAGGGTAGCATGTAAGCTTCCTCACATCCAGAAAAATCAAGCACGGCCAATTTGTTGCGTTTACCGTTCTTTTGCTCGGTGAAGCTTGCATCTTCTATTTTGGTACACACAACAATAACTGGCTTGATGCACTCAGCTTTAGCGGCTTTAGCCGGTGATGCACTCGTCTGACAAGATATACTCGGTTGGCACGATGCACTCGGCTGGCTCGATGCAATCCACTCGGCCTTAAACGTCTCAGTGGTCAATTTGGTTTCAATTGAATCCACCATTGTCTTGTTACTAAAGGAACTGTTCAACTCAGCTGTAGACGACTTAGTCATATTTGACTCGGTTTCAACCGAATCAACCGTATTAGCCGAGTGAACCCCTTCTTGATGATTTTCTTGCAAAGCTTCTTTTTCATCTTGCTTCAAAAGTGCAGAAGAGCCAACATGGTTGCTACATGGAGGAAGGCACTTGACATATTCTTGCAAATATCCCACTTCACGCTTCTTCTTGAGTGCTTCATAAGCATGTCGATATTCTGCTGGTAATTCCTCAAGAGTTGGCGTAGTAAATTCGTTGACGCTATTCCCTGTGAGCTTTGACTTGATCTTGTCCATTTGGGCCACATATTTTTCTTTAAACTCAGCCCTGCTTGGATCGGCTTGCCCCCCAATACTTTTACGAACTTTCGGCAATGAATTGATGTTGCCGAAACTTTGCGATTGTATAGGGGGTGTATAACATGATGCAATGATAGGTGAAGATGTGTGCACTGTTGTTGAATATTTTCTCACGCTAATTTGATCAATTGGCAACACTTCGTCTTCTTTTAAAACCCTAGCTCTTATTGCCTCATAATCAGGAACCAATCCCTTTTCGTGTTGCTCAAGGCAAATAGAACTAATCTTCTTATTTTGGGCTAAACTTTTTAATGCAGCCAGAGCCACCTCATCTCCTGCAATATTAGGCATATTTGCTCCTATAGAATCTCCATTCACTCGGCCATAACCGCGAAGGCGAGCCGAGTCATGAATATTTTTAGTTTCATATGCCCCTGAACAATGAATCTCATGAGGTCTAGTGTCTGATGACTGAGGATAACCAGCCAAATAACTACATGAAGCATGGCTGATTCCCCCGTCCATCGGCATGTTTGGGGATGAACCCGCAAATCGTGAGTCGGCTACCGATGGACAAAACTGTGAGATGCCCTCATGTACACGAGGTGTCATATATTGATCACTCGAACAAATCATGTTCTTCATCAGCATATTGAAAGGTGTTGCCGATGCACGAAAGTTCAGATTCACAAGTTGCATGTCGTAATTCTGTAAATTCCAAGTTTCTCCAACGGAATAACTAGTCGGCCTTTACTCGTTAGGGCTAGCCGACATGACATGTCCATTGAAAGATCTAGCAACATCAACATAATGGCTATTTGCATCTACATAAGGAGATTGATGATACATGTTACCGTTGTAGATTGCAGCCGCTTGATGACGCTCTCCTCATAGCAAGAACAGGCTGGAGACTGTTCAAAGCTTCGTCCCCAGCGGAGTCGCCAAAAAGTGTGTTCGCACACAAACACGTCACCGTGTACCTCCAACGCCGAGGGTGATGCACCGCAGCTCACGTCGAAGGAGACCCGTCCGGAAGCGCGGTATGCAAGCAATCCGGCGGGCGCCTTTGAAGACCCGAAACCCCACGCGTCCGGGAGGGACCCCGTCTGGACGCGCGGCGGCTATGGGCTGCCCTAGGTCGACCTGATCGCCCCTAGGGCCTCGAGGTTCGCCGCCCTGCAACAAGAAGAACGAACGAAGAACGAGGAAGAAGAAGAACTAGGGTTAAGGAGAAAAGATAAAAGATAAAAAGTGATAGATGAATTGATCGATTGTGTGTTGTTCAATCGGCCGTCACCCCTTAGGTATATAAGAGGCGGCTGGACTTCCCGTGCAAGGAAAAGTCTTGGATTCACGTCCAAAACCCTAGCCAAATTCGGATTGGTTTTGTCCGAGCTTTCCAAAACTGTTCGGTTTAAACTGGCTGTACCTTGCGGGTAATTTTTGAGGTGGTAAACGATCTCGGATGGAAAAGAGCACAAAAGTAATCTTGACCGTTTCGACGAGACGAACAACTTTCGTGTTGAACGTTTTTCGATTTGAAGCCATCTTCTAGGTCAAAACGGTCACGCAATACAGGCTGTTATTCGCGCTACCCATCAGACACGTGGCTGGTGGGGCACGCCACTTGTGGCTCTGTGACGGGGCTGTGTTCGGATGGCTGTAACTTTTGCATACGAACTCGGATTGGGACGATTTTTATATCAAAATCGACAGTTTCGACGAGGCGAAGACAATTCGTGTAGAAAGTCTTTCCATATGAGGCAGTCTTGATGGTCTAATCTGCCGAATACTGATCTAGATATAAAATCTCAATGCTTTGAGCATAGTTTTGGCACTCGAGATGAGATCGGATGACGATGGCCCAAACTACAAAAATGTTCACCTCGACAATACGAAACTTTTTCAATTTGAGAACTTTTCCATTTGAAGCCATCTCATTTGCTTTTTATGCCGTGCCAAAATCTGGTGTCAACAGACTCTAAAGAGATTAAGCATGCGAAGTACCCAAACATCAAAATTTGTGCCATCGAAACTAAGAGTGTAAGAGAAACCTAAACCCCTAGTCGACATCCTTACTCTCTAGGCGGTTAAGCCCTATAAAGAGAGACGAGGCTCTGATACCAATTGAAAGACCGTGGATGTCGCCTAGAGGGGGGGGGGGGGTGAATAGACGCTTTAAAATAATTACGGTTTAGGCTTGAACAAATGCGGAATAAACCTAGCGGTTAATTTGTCAAGCACAAAACCTACAACAACTAGGCTTACCTATGTGCACCAACAACTTATGCTAAGCAAGATAAACAACTAGGTGATAGCAAGATATATGACAAGATACAATATGGCTATCACAAAGTAAAGTGCATAAGTAAAGGGCTCGGGTAAGAGATAACCGTGGCACGCGGAAACGACGATGTATCCCGAAGTTCACACCCTTGCGGATGCTAATCTCCATTTGAAGCGGTGTGGAGGCACAATGCTCCCCAAGAAGCCACTAGGGCCACCGTAATCTCCTCACGCCCTCGCACAATGCAAGATGCCGTGATTCCGCTAAGGGACCCTTGAGGGCAGTCACCAAACCCGTACAAATGGCAACCCTTGGGGGCGCTCACCGAACCCGTACACTTTGGCAACCTTTGGGGGCGGTCACCGGTACCCGTCAAATTGCTCGGGGCAATCTCCACAACCTAATTGGAGACCCCGACGCTTGCCCGGAGCTTTACACCACAATGATTGAGCTCCGAACAACACCAACCATCTAGGGCGCCAAGGCACCCAAGAGGAACAAGCTCTAGGGTGCCCAAACACCCAAGAGTAATAAGCTTCTCAAACTTCACTTCCACGTATCACCGTGGAGAACTCAAACCGATGCACCAAATGCAATGGCAAGGGCACACGGAGTGCCCAAGTCCTTCTCTCCCAAATCCCACCAAAGCAACTAATGCTAGGGAGGGAAATGAGAGGAAGAACGGAGAAGAGAACACGAAGAACTCCAAGAACTAGATCCAAAGGGTTCCCCTCACATAGAGAAGAAAGTGATTGGTGGAAATGTGGATCTAGATCTCCTCTCTCTTTCCCCCCCAAAACTAGCAAGAATCCAAGGAGGGATTGAGAGATAGCAAGATCGAAGAAGGTCAACAATGGGGGAAGAATACGAGCTCAAAGGATAAGCTTCATTGGGGAAGAAGACCCCCATTTATAGATGGGAAAAAATCCAACCGTTATGCCCACAGCCCGCACAGAGCGGTACTACCGCTAGGGCGGTAGTACCCCTTCGAAAAACAACAGAGAGGAGGCAAAAAGGCCAGAAGAACCGTCGGAGTGGTAGTACCGCTTGACCTCACGGTACTACCTCTAGGGGTAGCGGTACTACTGATAAGGGTAGCGGTACTACTACTTGCGAGCGGTACTAAAAAATTACATCCGTGCCTACCACCGCTGGACTTGTGACAAGTTTTTGGTCCCGAGCGGAAGTAGCCACGGAAGTAGCCGCGGTAGTACTGCTCCAAGCGGTAGTACCACTCCCGAAAGCGGTAGTAAAAAATTACTTCCGCTCCTACCCGCGGTAGTACCGCTGCAGCCTTTTCAGAACACCAAAACGACCACAACTTCTGCAAACGGACTCCGAATTCGACGAAACCAAGTTTGTTGGAAAGCTAGCGACAAGGGCTAACACAACCTTGATAGAATACCAATAATAAGCAAATTATAAAAGGCCCATAAGAAAATGTTGAGAACCCTTCCTCGGATAAGACCGGTAAAACCTCCAACACCGAAAACATTATGGAAGACGCATGTGAACTCCGTTTTCGATGAACTCAAGCTTGTCATCAAGATGACCATAAGCTCTAAGACTCACAAAGAGAACCAAACAAGAACCAAGAAACATGATGCAAGGATGCAATGGTTTGAGCTCTCTACTAACGATACGATCAAGCTACCAACTTCAGAGCCCCCTTTGATAGTACGACAAACGATCCTATAACCCGGTCTCCCAACTACCACCACGAGACCGGTAAAATAGAAAACCTATCAAGGGAAAACCTTTGCTTTGCACATAGTCCACTTGAGCTAGATGTAGACGATCTTGACTTCCTCAAGTTGGACCACCTTTCTTGATTGCGTTGTCTCGGTGAAGACTAGTATATTGCTCCCCCATACTCCACTATGGGTGAGCCACTCTTCGGCATATCTTCACAAGTCAATTGTCACCACAATGGACGGCAAGCTTCAAGCACTTGATCTCTTCGTGATGCTCCACTTGAACTTGCACACTGCAACCTAACCCCACAAAGAACTCTCACGAAGACCATGGGTTAGTACACAAAGTGTGATTGACAATGCTTACCATACCATAGGATTGCTTGAACCCTCTCGGTACATCTTCTACACTTTGTGTGTTGATCAACTTGATTCATTCTTTGACTTGGTTTTGATCAACCTTGAATCTTTCCAACTCTGTTCATTTGGATGATGTCTTGAAGGTAAACATGAATGATCACAAACTCTTCTTCTTCAAGACATGCTTGCAATAAGCTCAACACCCACAAGACCAATCTTTGGATAATTCCTTAATTGCACTTTGGTCATCACAAACTCTCCTTGAAACCAACAAATGAACTCTAAGAAAAGCCTATGGACAAACCCTTCAAATATAACTCAAGGCAACCATTAGTCCATAGAGATTGTCATCAATTACCAAAACCAAACATGGGGGCACCGCATGTTCTTTCACCTGTAACTATTCTTTGCGGGATCAATTCATCTTTATCATTAGGAACGACAGTCATACCTCCTTTCTTAGGGACACAATGGACATGACTTACCCACTGGCTATCAGCAACGGGATAGATAATACCTGCCTCTAGAAGCTTTAGTATTTCCTTCCTTACCACTTCTTGCATCTTAGGATTTAACTGTCGCTGATGATCAATAACCGGTTTAGCATTTTCTTCCAGATTTATCTTGTGTTGGCATATAGTGGGACTAATGCCCTTAAGATCATCCAGAGTATATCCAATAGCAGCACGATGCTTCTTTAGAGTTTTCAATAATTTTTCTTCTTCCTTCTCTAAAAGGTTAGCACTAATAATAACAGGATATATCTTCTTTTCATCAAGATAAACATACTTAAGATTATGAGGTAAAGGTGTAAGTTCAAACACGGGATCACCCTTGGGTGGAGGAGGATCCCCTAGGATTTCGACATGCAAGTTGTTTTTTAATACGGGTCCTTGTTTAAAGAATATTTCATCTATTTCCCTTCTCTCATTCATATGCATATCATTTTCATGGTCTAGCAAGTATTTTTCTAAAGGATCATTAGGAGGCACGTCAATAGAAGCAAGACCAATAATTTCATCCTTACTGGGTGGTTCCTTTTCAAGGGGTTGTCTACGGAATTTAGTAAAGTTAAAATCATGAGACATATCCCCTAACCCCACAGTAACATCATCTTTCACGCAGTCTATCTTGGCATTAACAGTATTCAAGAAGGGTCTACCAAATATAATGGGACATAATTCATCTTGTGGGGAACTAAGAACAAGTAAATCATCAGGGTATTTAACCTTCCCACACAAGACTTCAATATCTCTAACAATCCCAACTAGTGAAATAGTGTCTCTATTAGCAAGCTTAATAGTAACATCAATCCCTTCTAACTCAATAGGTGCAATATCGTGCATAATTTCACGATATAAATCAAGAGGGATAATACTCACACTAGCACCTACATCACATAAACCATGATACCAATGATCTCCTATCTTAACCGAGATAACAGGCAAGCCTACAATAGGTCTATGTTTATTCCTAGCATTGGGTTTGGCTATTCTAGCAGACTTTCTTGGAGGTAAATAACATGTCCATCTAAATCTTCTACCAAGAGATCTTTAACCATAGCAACACTAGGTTCAACTTTAATTTGCTCAGAGGGTGTAGGTGTTTTAGTATTACTCTTACGAACTACAGTTGAAGCTTGAGCATGATCCTTTATCCTAACAGGGAAAGGTGGTTTCTCAATATAAGCAGTAGGGATGACAGGATCAACATTATAAGTGATAGTCTTTTCTTCAACTTTAATAGGTTCAACTACTTTTACTTCAATAGGGTGATGGTATTTAAACCACTTCTCCTTGGGGAGATCAACATGAGTAGCAAAAGATTCACAGAAAGAAGCTACTATCTCAGAGTCAAGTCCATATTTAGTGCTAAACTCACGGAGAACATCGGTATCCATGAAAGCTTTAACACAATCAAACTTAGGGGTCATACCTGACTCCTTACCTTCATTGAGATCCCAATCTTTAGAGTTGCGTTTAATTCTTTCCAATAAATCCCATCTGAATTCAATAGTCTTCATCATAAAAGAACCAGAACAAGAAGTATCGAGCATGGAGCGATTATTAAGAGAAAGCCGAGCATAAAAAATTTGAATGATCATTTCTCTTGAGAGCTCATGATTGGGGCATGAATATAACATTGACTTAAGCCTCCGCCGAGCTTGAGTGATGCTTTCTCCTTTGCGAGGCCAGAAATTATAAATATAATTATGATCACGATGAACCTGGTGCATAGGGTAGTACTTCTGATGAAATTCCAGCTTCAGACGATTATAGTTCCACGATCCCATATCATCACATAGCCTAAACCACGTCAATGCATCTCCCTTCAAATATAAAGGGAAGACCTTATTTTTAATAACAGCCTCGGGCATACCTGCAAGCTTAAACAATCCACAAACTGTGGATGAAGTGTTCCGTCTCCTGTAAAAGGATTTTCAAGCAGTTTCTCTATCATACCCAAAGGAATCTCAAAGCATTTTCAGTAGGTGCGGTAGGTTGAGGAGCAACTCTTTGCTCTTTTGTTCGGAGTGAAGATACCCCAAACAAGCCCCTCAAAGGATTTTGAGCCATAGTAACCAGTGACAATAAATTTCAGCACACTATATAAATTTTTCCTTACCAAAGGCGCTTCACTCCCCGGCAACGACGCCGGAAAAGAGTCTTGATGACCCACAAGTGTAGGGGATCTATTGTAGTCCTTTTGATAAGTAAGAGTGTCGAACCCAACGAGGAGCAAAAGGAGATGATAGGCAATTTTCAGTAAGGTATTTTCTGCAAGCACTGAAATTATAGGTAACAGATAGTTTTGTGATAAGGTAATTGGTAGCAAGTGACAAAAGGTAAAAGTAAATAAGGTGCCGCAAGGTGGCCCAATCCTTTTTGTAGCAAAGGACAAGGCTGGACAAACTCTTATATATAGGAAAGCGCTCCCGAGGACACATGGGAATTATCGTCAAGCTAGTTTTCATCACGATCATCTGATTCGCGTTCGGAACTTTGATAATTTGGTATGTGGGTGGACCGGTGCTTGGGTGTTGTCCTTACTTGGGCAAGCCTCCCACTTATGATTAACCTCTAATGCAAGCATCCACAACTACAAAAGAAGTATTAAGGTAAACCTAACCATAGCCTGAAACATATGGATCCAAATCAGCCCCTTACGAAGCAACGCATAAACTAGGGTTTAGGCTTCTGTCACTCTAGCAACCCATCATCTACTTATTACTTCCCAATGCCTTCCTCTAGGCCCAAATAATGGTGAAGTGTCATGTAGTCGACGTTCACATGACACCACTAGAGGAGAGACAACATACATCTCATCAAAATATCGAACGAAGACCAAATTCACATGACTACTAATAGCAAGACTTCTCCCATGTCCTCAGGAACAAAAGTAACTACTCAGAAGACATAATATGGTTCATGATCAGAGGGGTATTAATATGCATAATGGATCTGAACATATGATCTTCCACCAAATAAACCAACTAGCATCAACTACAAGGACTAATCAACACTACTAGCAACCCACAGGTACCAATCTGAGGTTTGGGTACAAAGATTGGATACAAGAGATGAACTAGGGTTTGAGAGGAGATGGTGCTGGTGAAGATGTTGATGAAGATAGCCCTCCCCAAGATGGGAGAGTTGTTGGTGATGACGGCGGTGATGATTTCCCCCTCCCGGAGGGAAGTATCCCCGGCAGAACAGCTCTGCCGGAGCCCTAGATTGGTTTCCAACTCGGTTCCACCTCGAGACGGCGGCGTCTGGTCCCGAAAGCCTCCTCCTTGTTTTTTCCAGGTCGAAACACCTCATATAGGAGAAGATGGGCATCGGGGGGCCTTCGGGGGGTGGCACGAGACAGGGGGGCGCGCCCCCCAGCCTCGTGGACAGCCGGTGGCCCCCCTCGTGAACTTCTTTCGCCAGATATTTTTTATATTTTAGGAAACGGAGTTCTGTTGAGTTTCGGGGCTTTTGGAGTTGTGCAGAATAGGTTTCCAGAGTTTGCTCCTTTTCCAGCCCAGAATTCCAGCTGCCGGCATTCTCCCTCTTCATGTAAACCTTGTACAATAAGAGAGAAAAGTCATAAGTGTTGTGACAAAACATGTAATAACAGCCCATAATGCAATAAATATCAACATATAAGCATGATGCAGAATGGACGTATCATCACCTGACGAGTGATATGGGAAAGCTCTCCACCCAGGAGCCATATCGTGGTCATGATTAGTTTCGCACCGCCCACGGAGCTGGTATGCAGATCTCACATGTTGTTCAGGCTTTACTTCTTACTCATAAACCCAAACAATTGCATCTCCTCAATGTCGTTCGAGTTCCCTCTGCTACACATAGTCTGTTGTTTGTTCCTAATCGATGGGGCATGACGAGAGGTGCATGCGTTCCCACATGCCGGTGCTGGGCTCAAGAGTAACATCCTTGGAGGCCACTATGGTGCAGCATTGACAGAGGGAGGGACAGGGTTTGTGGGCAGTAGGCACTCGACTCAGCTGCTCTTCTACTGCAGGAAAATGGCTCACCGACATTCACCTGAACATAACCTTTGATTTAGGATTCATCTTCAGGATAAATTATACGACAAATTTGTCATGACCAGTAGTTATGGTAGTCTTGTGAGTGAATGTGCAAGATAAACTCTAGCAGAGACATTATATTGGTTTGGTTCGCATAATAGTTGTCAACATGACGATTTTAGCACCTAAGAGCACAATAATAGAATCGCCTCCATATTTGAAGGCTGGAGATGTAGGTTTGGAGCACGCTCCATCCACCAATCGCTCGCGTGCGAGAGAAGTTTTACCTCCCTCCTTAGCAATGGTGGAGCGTTTGCTTGAACATCCCAGGCCCTGCCCCGTCCCCTCTTTTCTTGGAGAAATTTTGCATCCTCCCATTGCTAAACTCTCCTCAAATCACCCGACTTCTCTAATATATGTACATGTATCTAGTCTGGCATCTAGC
>LR738713.1:740230781-740310997 GCA_902687465.1 Secale cereale
ACCCCCCCCCCCCCCCTTGATTATGGTTCATGCTCTGACATTGCTCCTCGATCTTCTGCGCGGACCATCTCCTCACCATGCCAATGGCGCAAACAACAAATGATCTTAGCATCAGATATCATGCCAATTAATTGTAGCCGCCGCATGTCAACTGCATGTGGTCTCCCCGGTCACATTTTCATGGCACCCACCATGTTTTCCCGTCCTCCTGTTAGCCGCCACCCGCAGCTATAAAAGGTCATCATCATGGATGATTATATCACAACCTCCACTTCCAACATAGATGCATGTAGCCACTTTCTTTCCTCTCTGTCTTCATGCCAATTCCCTTGCAGCTGAATGGTTGCCACTCTCGGAGGAGGCACGAATGTTGGACGAGGTGCAAGCGAAGGAGGAGGCCTCTCTATTCACATAGGAGGGGGCATGATCATCTATATGCATTGGAGGCCGCACAAGAGGATCCTCCCCTCGATGAGTGCTCGGACTAGAATCCTAGACTACATTATTTGGGATTTCCAGCAATGGTACATGCAGATCTCACAAGAGCATGCGAGGCCTTGCCCACACAACACATATCGGGGACCACGTACTCCCCGACACCTCTCTGTTAAGGAGGCATGTAATGAACACTACACCTCCTATGCCTCGGCCGTTTGCCCTGGGGACATCTTCAAGCATACTAATGCACGACATTGCAGGCGGAGAGTGAGCACACAGACGGTCTTGGTGGCAAAAAGGGAGCGCATAATATGGTGCACACTCGACATGAACATGGCGACATTCGCCGAGGCGAATCGTGCCAGACTATGGAGAATATTCAAGGCACTCTTTGTGTTGGTGGTGGAGCCTAACATCTTAGTGACTGGGCGTTAGGTCAAGCTTTTTGAACACTACCTTCATGAGTAGTCAGTCCCCATCCTAAGTCATTAGCTGGGATGCACTACAAAATAAGCCTTTCCGTGGAGCAAGACGAGGTCTCAGTCTGGTCATTTCACGGTGAAGTCTCTGTACAACGAAATCCTTGTGGGGCAAGGGGTTGCCCACGCTAGGTTGCTTTGGAGTTTGGAGTGTGGCGCTGCCCTTGATATAACTGGAAGATACCCCACATGTAGTGAGAACGCTCTACAATATATTTCAGTAAGAGTTGGTTGTATGAAACATTAACATTTAGAGTAATAGTATAAAAACTAAAACTGAAAATAAATATTATTTATAGTGTTTTTACCATTGTACAATATAAATATCAAGATAATAAAAATTCTAATGCATGTTTGCATGTTGATGTGCCCTTTTCATATGCATGGTTATCGTGTCGTGGTAGATCTTTTTTCATGCATGTTGATGATGTGGTGGTATGCTTACATGATAAAAAAATGATAGTGTGGGCTAGCTAATTAAATATAGAAGATTTCTTTTCCATGCATTTTAGTATGCCTTGTCTGAAGCCTCGGAGAATGTGAACTTGTTTGTGCACTCGCTTCGAGCTTATGCTCTGTATGTGGAACCTTGTATAGTTATGTTGTTCGGTTGACCGTATGTCTGCAAGACTCTGTTACATTTAGTCCTGGTTTGGGCTTTATCCATTCTACAAAATTAAGGATGCAGTTCTTGCTTTGTTTTATTAATAAAAATTTACAGTAGAACCCTTTACGACTACTTTTCTTGCAAAAAATATATAATACTTATTTCACTTGAAACTAGGAGAAAAGGAAAGAGACATTTGAGATGACAATGCAAAAGTGTCAATTGAACTAGCTAGTACATTGGTCGCTGTCACATGCTACACGACTACCATTCATAATAGCACCCAACTTTTACAAATATCAGCAACATTACTAGCGGAGACAGACACGATTTGGGCCTTCTTTTAATATGGTAACAAGCACATCTTATAACTATATATACACAGTCCACACATCCACGTTCTTGTTGAAGCGTGTGAAAAATGACACGAGAGATGAGTACAAGAGTTATCGGCATGGAGGGCTTCATGACGTACGGTTTATCCCCAGTAACATTGTTATTGGGAACTCCTACTTTGTTTAATCACACTAGTTGTTGGGCGTACTCAAGTTGTCGGCGCCACCTATTTCATAAATAAATAAAAGTTTGCCCTACTACAACTCGAGCATCATAGCTGTCTTTTGGCTAAATATACACTCGCCTACCTTTCTTTCCTTCTTACTTGCTAGGCTTGATAAATATCCACGGGCTAGAACTCAAATAATCAAAATCTAGTCCCGCCAATGCCTGTTCCGAGATTTAGCTCTGCACTCTATGAGTGATCTCGACAGTTCTTTTCACCTTGAAAGCTCATATCTATCTGGGTATGTATGATGGCCCTTTTTTTAACCTTTTCCAACAGATTGCTTGCTAGGTAATACTTTTGCCGGCAGTTAGTCTATTCCTGGAGGAATTTTGGGGTCATGTCTTGTATATTTTTTTCTCAACAGATAATTGTCCTTGAGTTCCTGTGGCCATGTAGTATGTTTTCTGAAAGGTCCTTCATACATGCAAGATCAACCATATGAATCAACCCTTACAAAGATGGTTTTCACATTGATAACAATTGTTCTAAGAGAAAAGTATGTTTTTGGTCCCTCAGATTCATCAAGAGTATAGACTTGGTCCTTCAAGATTTTTTGGTAAACATTTGGTTCTTCAAGTCTCAAAACCAGATAAGTTCAGTCCAAAACCAGATTTTGACCGTTGACCCGGGTTGACTGGGTTTGACCGATGCACATGAAATTCAAAAAATAGCAAAAAAATTTTTAGAAAAAACTAAAAAAAATTGGTAACCAAGATACTTGGATGCGTTAGGAGAATGAAAATCTGTGTGTTGTTTCGATATCTAAGGAGCTTGAGACAATAAATAAATAAAATTTGGCTCATAAGAGAAAACATTTTTTGCTAGAGCTACTCGGATGTTATTTGACCATAAAATTTTGCGCACACTTAGCGCACCCAAGCATCTTGGTTGTCACAAAATTTCAGTTTTTCTGCTATTTTTCTAAGATTACTGTTCATCGGTCAAACCTGGTCAACATGGTCAAAACTGGTCAACGTTGTCAAAATCTGGTTTTGGTCGAAACATATATATCCGGTTTTGAAATTTGAAGGACCAAATGTCTAAAAAAAACTTGAGGGACCAAGTCTATACTTTTGAGAAACTTAAGGGACAAAAACATACTTTTCTCTTGTTCTAATTAACCCTTTGTCCTTACGTGCACTAATTTTCTTTTTTTCTTTGAGGAAACACAGTGGGGAAGACCCCCCTATAACTCATTTTCTATTAATAGGTGGGACAATTACAGGTGGCTATACACATGTATGCCTGAAAGTATACAATGAGATAAATTACAATGTGTCTAGCCAAGCTTGCATTCCCTCTTTTAGACTAGGTTTTGTCTTTTTGATGATGGTGCCGAAGTGTTCCTTGAAGCATGATATGTAATATGCAGTGTCTTTGGTTTTGTTGTAAAAAATGACATCATTCTTTGTTTCCAGATGCTCCAATATCCTGCCATTATGCATTCCTTGAATCCTACCATTTTGGTTCTGTTTTTGGCCTCCATCATCATCTCAGTGATATTCAGATCAGTGTTCCATTCCACGCCCAAATTCATCCAAAAAAATTGACTGAAATCACAGCTAAAGAAGAGGTATTGTAGGTACTCATTGGGCTCCTCCTCACATAGAACACATTTGTTATCTTCAATGTAGAAGTTTTTCCTCGCCAACAGATCTCTGGTATTTAGTCTATCCAGTAGCAATAACCAGAAAAAGAACTTTTGTTTTGGCAGACAGTTGGATTTCCTAATCCACTGGAAAGGTTTTGGAGCCTCGGGTGGGTTACCAATGAGATGTTGATATATTCTTTTATTGGAGTAGTGCTTACACTGCCACTTGAAATGCCATGTATCTCTGTTGTTGTTGTTGCTTCCATCAGTTAACATGTTATGCAGTTCTTGACTCTGTTGCACAACAATCGAGGACATTGGAAGACGGAACATATTGAAAAACTCGCTCTCAATAATATTGAGTGTTGAGGCAATGGTGATGTTGTCATTTTTGGCATATGAGTGCAGCTGTGGAAATATGTTTTGCAAAGTGTTTGCTTGCCATACCTCTTTCCATAAAAGAACAATATTGCGAGTTGCAGGTTTATAGATTGTCATTTCTTTGAAATCTTGTAGTATGGCACAACAGTCCCTCCACCAAAAGGACCCAACTCTGGTTGGATAAGTAGGCACAGATCCATCAGCATAATATGTATCCCATATCATTTCTACACATGGTATATCATGTTTAGTAAAGAATTTATACATGAATTGAACTAACAGAGTTCTGTTTTGCTTTCTAAGATCTAGGACTCCTAGTCCACCAGATTTCTTTGGAGGCATACAATCTCCCAATTAACCAGACATTTACCCTATTTATTTATTTCATTACCATACCATAGAAAGCTTCTTCCAGATTTTTCAAAATGATCTGAAATGGTGAATGGAACTCTAATAGAACACATGGAAAAATAGACAGAGCTGCAATAATTGCTTTCAGATGGACCAATCTCCCAGAGTATGACATCATAGCAGCTATTCCAGACAATCTTTTGTCAAGTCTTGATACCATATGCATGAGATCATCTACTTTTGGTCTGGTGGATCCCATTGGTAAACCCAGATATGTAAAAGGCATATTTTCTTTTTTGCATCCTATGATATTTGCCAAATCATTTGCCTGAGTGTCACTGATATTGATGGGGACAATTGATGATTTACTATAGTTTACCTTGAGGCTAGTGAAAGATGAAAATATGTCAAGAATATCTCTCAGTTTCATCAATTGAATTGGTCAGCTAGCATAATTATTAGTGTATCATCAGCATATTGGATAATGGGGGTATGTTTTGGCTCCTGGATATTCAACTGGAAGTTTTAGCTCTCCCTACTGCCATGCTGAGTTCACTAGGATCTGAAGGAGTTCTGCCACAATAACATATAGTAGTGGGGAGTATGGGTCACCTTGTGTAACTCCTCTTCTACACTTAATCATTTTACCTGGTACCCCATTCAGTATAACAGATGATGTGGCAGTGGTCAGTAGCATTTTGGTCCATCTAATCCATTTATCACAAAACCCAAGGTGCTTCATCATGTAGTGTATGGCATTATGATCCACTTTATCAAAAGCCTTTTCAAAATCTATTTTGAAATGATGGCTTGGTTTTTAGATTTATGACACATGAGAATGTATTCAAAACTCCATGCCAAGCAGTCATGGATACTCCTTCCTTTAATAAATCCATACTGGTTCTTGCTGATGACACATAAAATGATCTGTTGAGCTCTGTTAGCAAGTAGTTTATTGAGAATTTTAGGAGGCATGCTTACCAATGATATAGGTCTGAAATCATTGGGTGTCTCTGGGTTATCATTTTTTTGGAATAAGAGTGATGAAAGCAGAGTTTATGGGCCCAAGATTTATTTATTTTTCCCATGGAAATCACTGGTCAGATTATAGAAATAGTCCTTGATGATGTTCCAACATTTTTTCATGAAAAACCCATTAAAACCATCAGGTCATATTGATTTATGATTGGGCATACACTTAATGACATTGTCAATATCCTCCATGGAGAATGGATTTATTATGCTATCATCAATCTTCTGTAGAGCCAAACTGTCAATGTCAAAAAGTTTGGTAGTATTCTCAGTCATACCAATTCTTTCTTTGAAATATTGCCATAAAATTGCAGCTTTATGTTCATGTTCATGAACCTCTATGTTGTCAGATGTTTTGATAAAAGAGATGTAGTTGTTTCTGAAAACTTGTGTGGCAATAGCATGAAAGAATTTGGTCTTTTCATCTTCAAGTTTAGCCCAACTGATGTTGGCTCTGATTCTCCAGTATTTTCTCTTGGCTTCAAGGAGTTTATTTGTGTGTGAGATCAAAGCCTTTCTGAAAGTTTTCTCAATCTTTGTAATATTTCTCTAATCTTCCACTCCATCTAGGAGTTTCACAAAGAAATAATAGTTCTCTATTGTTTTATTTAGCTATGAAAAGTTTTTGCTCCATACCTTCAGTCCTTTCCTGATAGATTTAAATTTAGCTACAATATTCTTTGCTGAGTCTGAGAAGAAAGTTGTATTCTAACAATGCTTTTCTATAGTGTCAATAAATCCCTCAAATTCTGTCCAGAATTCCTCAAACCTGAACAGTTGGCTTTTTGGGATTTTGCTTTATGTCTGAACTTTGATAGGAACATGATCAGATGAGATTTTAGCCAGAGGAAAAGCCATTGTGTTTGGATGAACCGTGGTCTAGTCAGAGCTGGTGAAAATCCAGTCCAGTTTTTCTAACAGATGGGAGTCCTGCATGTTACTCCATGTGAATCATCTACCTTTTAGTGGGATTTCCACAAGATCATGGTTGATAATGATGTTGTTGTGGTCACCACCTGTCTTGTTTCTGTTCTCAGGTCCTCTAATAAAATTGAAATCTTCAAGGAACATCCAATATTTGGAGGTGCTTAAATGCAGATCAGTAAGCCACTGGGTAAATTCATTCTTGCCTTCAACAGAATTAGGGCCATAGATGTTGGTTAGCTACCACTTTGAGTTATCCATAGTAGATGTGAACTCCATAGTGATCTGAAAAATAGTTTTGAGATATAAGATTTCCTGTGAAATGTCCACCATTCCAAATTGTGATAATTCCACCTGAGCTACCAATAGATGGCACATATAGGAATTTACTGAATCTTCTAGGGTAGAATTTTTTTATGTAGGAAATAACAAAATCTTCTCTTTTTGTTTCCTGAAAAGCAATGATGCTACAAGCACTCTCCTCTATTTTCATTCTTATATCATCCCATCTGCCAGGAGAGTTGATTCCTCTCACATTCCAACACGGTATGTTCGAGCTTCTACTCATTATGAGAGAGTTTGATATTTGCTGGACTCATATATGTAATAGCATATTATGAGTGTTATGTAAATCTACCATGAGATATGTAGCCATGAGGTATTGCAGCAAAGGATATACTTCGTGCTCTGAGAGTAAACTAAAACAACTACATTGTGGGAATAAACATAGTAGCATAGACTAGGGAACCAGGAGTTGCATCTAAAATCCCAAAAGGACCAATTATTACAGACCAGAAAGATCCATGGTGCACGCAGGCACACATACCATAGTATGGAAAGCATAACATAACTGGAAAGCAAGATAACTAGATGACATATAAGGTGGTCATCCCACACCAGCTACAAATTAATGACTTTATTCATCTGAACTATCATAATTGAGGGCACTAGCAGACATCTCCTTGTGTGGCATCTTGCAGGGCCCAGTTCCAATGGCCTGTAGGGTATTCATTGGGATTGGTGGTGGAGGAGGAGCCAGTTTGTCAATTGATGTCTACTACACAACCTTCTTCTTGTAGACGTTGTTGGGCCTCCAAGTGCAGAGGTTTGTAGGATAGTAGCAAATTTCCCTCAAGTGGATGACCTAAGGTTTATCAATCCGTGGGAGGCGTAGGATGAAGATGGTCTCTCTCAAACAACCCTCCAACCAAATAACAAAGAGTCTCTTGTGTCCCCAACACACCCAATACAATGGTAAATTGTATAGGTGCACTAGTTCGGCGAAGAGATTGTGATACAAGTGCAATATGGATGGTAGATATAGGTTTTTGTAATCTGAAAATATAAAAACAGCAATGTAACTAATGATAAAAGTGATCATAAATGGTATTGCAATGCGTTGAAACAAGGCCTAGGGTTCATACTTTCACTAGTTCAAGTTCTCTCAACAAGGATAACATAATTAGATCATATAACAATCCCTCAACATGCAACAAAGAGTCACTCCAAAGTCACTAATAGCGGAGAACAAATGAAGAGATTATTGTAGGGTACGAAACCACCTCAAAGTTATTCTTTCTAATCGATCTATTCAAGAGTCTGTAGTAAAATAACATGAATCTATTCTTTCCATTCGATCTATCCTAGAGTCCGTACTAGAATAACACCTTAAGACACAAATCAACCAAAACCCTAATGTCACCTCAAGTATACGCGGTATGATTATACGATATGCATCACACAATCTCAGATTCATCTATTCAACCAACACAAAGAACTTCAAAGAGTGCCCCAAAGTTTCTATCGAAGAGTCAAGACAAAAATGTGTGCCAACCCCTATGCATTGATTCCCAAGGTCACGGAACCCGCAAGTTGATCACCAAAACATACATCAAGTGGATCATGTGATATCGCATTGTCACCACAGATAAGCACATGCAAGACATACATCAAGTGTTCTCAAATCCTTAAAGACTCAATCCGATAAGATAACCTCAAAGGGAAAACTCAATCCATTACAAGAGAGTAGAGGGGGAGAAACATCGTAAGATCCAACTATAATAGCAAAGCTCGCGATACATCAAGATCGTGCCATCTCAAGAACACGCGAGAGAGAGAGAGAGAGAGAGAGAGAGATCAAACACATAGCTACTGGTACATACCCTCAGCCCCGAGGGTGAACTACTCCCCCCCTCGTCATAGAGAGCGCCGGGATGATGAAGATGTCCACCGAAGAGGAATTCCCCCTCTGGCAGGGTGCCGAAATAGGGTCTAGATTGGTTTTCAGTGGCTAGAGGCTTGTGGCGGCGGAACTCATGATCTAGGTTATTTTCTGGAGGTTTCTGTATATATAAGGGGTGTTGGAGTCGGGGACAAGTAAGGGGGGTCTCCGGGCTGTCCACGAGGTAGGGGGGCGCGCCCAGGGGGGTGGGCACGCCCCCCACCCTCGTGGGCAGACCGGGACTCGTCTGGTCCATCTCCGGTACTCCTTGGGCTTCTTCTGGTCCAAAAATAACCTCCGTTGAGTTTCAGGTCAATTGGGCTCCGTTTGATATTCCTTTTTTGCGATACTCAAATACAAGGGAAAAACAGAAACTGGCACTGGGCTCTGGGTTAATAGGTTAGTCCCAAAAATAATATAAAATAGCATATAAATGCATATAAAATATCCTAGATGGATAATATAATAGCATGGAACAATAAAAAATTATAGATACGTTGGAGACGTATCAAGCATCCCCAAGCTTAATTCATGGTCGTCCTCGAGTCGGTAAATGATAAAAACAGAAGTTTTGATGTGGAATGCTACCTAACATAATTCTCGTAATTTTCTTTATTGTGGCATGAATGTTCAGATCCATAAGATTCAAGACAAAATTTTAATATTGACATAAGAATAATAATACTTCAATCATACTAACAAAGCAAGCATGTCTTCTCAAAATAACATGGCCAAATAAAGTTCATCCCTACAAAATCATATAGTTTGGCTATGTTCCATCTTCGTCACACAAAGGTTACCATACGTGCATGCTACGGGACTTGCAAACGTCAACACAAGTATTTCTCAAATTCACAACTACTCTACTAGCATGACTCTAATATCACCATCCTCATATCTCAAAACAATCATCAAGCATCAAACTTCTCATAGTATTCAATGCACTTTATATGAAAGTTTTTATTATATCCCTCTTGGATGCCTATCATATTAGGACTAAATTCATAACCCAAGCCAATTACCCTGCTGTTCTAAAAGACTCTCAAAATAATATAAGTGAAGCATGAGAGTTCATCTATTTCTATAAAATAAAACCACCGCCGTGCTCTAAAAAGATAAGTGAAGCACTAGAGCAAATGACAAACTACTCTGAAAGATATAAGTGAAGATCAAAGAGTAGTTGAATAATTCTGTAACTATGTGAAGACTCTCTAACATTTAAGAATTTTAGATCTTGGGATATTATTCAATCAGTAAGCAAAACAAAATAAAATAAAATGATGCTCCAAGCAAAACACATATCATGTGGTGAATAAAAATATAGCCTCAAGTAAAGTTACCGATGAACGAAGACGAACGAGGGGATGCCTTCCCGGGGCATCCCCAAGCTTAGGCTTTTGGTTGTCCTTGAATTTTACCTTGGGGTGCCTTGGGCATCCCCAAGCTTAGGCTCTTGACACTCCTTATTCCATAGTCCATCAAATCTTTACCCAAAACTTGAAAACTTCACAACACAAAACTCAACAGAAAACTCGTAAGCTCCATTAGTATAAGAAAATAAAACCACCACTTAGGTACTGTTGTGAAATCATTCTAAATTCAAATTGGTGTAATATCTACTATATTCCAACTTCTCTATGGTTCATACCCTCCGATACTACTCATAGATTCATCAAAATAAGCAAACAACACACGAAAAACATAATATGTCAAAAACAGAACAGTCTGTAGCAATCTGTAACTCTAAAAATTCTAAAATAAATTGGTGGACATGAGGAATTTTTCTATTAATCTTCTGCAAAAAGAATTAACTTAAAATCACTCTTCTGTAAAAAAAATGGCAGCTAATCTCGTGAGCGCAAAGTTTCTGTTTTTTACAGCAAGATCACATTAACTTTCACCCAAGTCTTCCCAAAGGTTCTACTCGGTACTTTATTGAAACAAAATCTATAAAACATGATTACTACGGTAGCTTAATCATGCGAACACAAAAACAGTAGGGGGTAAATATTGGGTTGTCTCCCAACAAGCGCTTTTCTTTAATGCCTTTTAGCTAGGCATGATGATTTCAATGATGCTCGCATAAAAGATAAGAATTGAAACATAAAGTGAGCATCATGAAGAATATGACTAACATATTTAAGCCTAACCCACTTCCTATGTGATACATCCATTTTGCATCATGCTTTTATGTTGATATTTATTGCATTATGGGCTGTTATTACACGTTATGTCACAGTACTTATGCCTTTTCTCTCTTATTTTACAAGGTTTACGTGAAGAGGGAGAATGCCGGCAGCTAGAATTCTGGGCTGGAAAAGGAGCAATCATTGGAGACCTATTCTGCACAACTCAAAAAGCTCCGAAACTCCATGAAACACCGTTTCAGAAAATATAAAAAAATTCTGGCGAAAGAGATCTGCCAGGGGGGCCACCACCTGTCAGGGTGGGGGCGCGCCCCCTCCCCCTGGGCGCGCCCCCTGCCTCGTGGGCCAACTGGTGATTCCCTGATGCCCATCTTCTCCTATATGAGGCGTTTTGACCTGGAAAAAATCAGAAGGAGGCTTTCGGGACCAGACGCCGCCGTCTCGAGGTGGAACCTTAGCGGAACTAATCTAGGGCTCCGGCGAAGCTATTCTGTCAGGGATACTTCCCTCCAGGAGGGGGAAATCGTCACCGCCGTCATCACCAACAACTCTCCCATCTCGGGGAGGGTTATCTTCATCAACATCTTCACCAGCACCATCTCCTCTCAAACCCTAGTTCATCTCTTGTATCCAATCTTTGTATCAAAACCTCAGATTGGTACCTGTAGGTTGCTAGTAGTGTTGATTACTCCTTGTAGTTGATGCTACTTGGTTTACTGGGTGGAAGATCATATGTTCAGATCCATTATGCATATTAATACCCATCTGATCATGAACAATAATATGTCTTGTGATTAGTTATTTTTGTTCATGAGGACATGGGAGAAATCTTGCTATAAGTAGTCATGTGAATTTGGTATTCGTTCGATATTTTGATGAGATGTATGTTGTCTCTCCTCTAGTGGTGTCATGTGAACATCGACTACATGACACTTCACCATTGTTTGGGCCTAGAGGAAGGCATTGGGAAGTAATAAGTAGATGATGGGTTGCTAGAGTGACAGAAGCTTAAACCCTAGTTTATGCATTGCTTCATAAGGGGCTGATTTGGTTCCACTTTTTGCATGCTATGGTTAGGTTTACCTTAATACTTCTTTTGTAGTTGTGGATGCTTGCAATAGAGGTTAATCATAAGTGGGATGCTTGTCCAAGTAAGGGCGGCACCCAAGCACCGGTCCACCCACATACCAAATTATCAAAGTAATGAACGCGAATCATATGAACGTGATGAAAACTAGCTTGACGATAATTCCCATGTGTCCTCGGGAGCACTTTCCTTCATATAAGAGTTTGTTCAGGCTTGTCCTTTGCTAAAAAAAGGATTGGGCCATCTTTCTGCACCTTATTTACTTTTACTATTTATCACTTGCTACCAATTACCTTATTACAAAACTATCTTTTACCGATAATTTCAGTGCTTGCAGAAAATACCTTACTAAAAACTGCCTATCATTTCATTCTGCTCCTCATTGGGTTCGACACTCTTACTTATCGAAAGGACTATGATAGATCCCCTACACTTGTGGGTCATCAAGACTCTTTTCTGGCGCCGTTGCCGGGGAGTGAAGCGCCTTTGGTAAGTGGAATTTGGTAAGGAAAAATTTATATGGTGTGCTGAAATTTACTGTTACTTGTTACTATGGCTCATAATCCTTTGAGGGGCTTGTTTGGGGTATCTTCACCCCGACTAGAAGAGCAAAGAGTTGCTCCTCGACCTACTGAACCTACTGAAAATGTTTGCTTTCAAATTCCTTCGGGTATGATAGAGAAACTGCTAGATAATCCCTTTACAGGAGATGAAACACTGCATCCTGATTTGCACCTAATCTATGTGGATAAAGTTTGTGGATTATTTAAGCTTGCAGGTATGCCGGAGGATGTTATCAAGAAGAAGGTCTTCCCTTTATCTTTGAAGGGAGATGCATTGACATGGTTTAGGCTATGCGATGATATAGGATCATGGAACTATAATCGATTGAAGTATCCTATGCATCAGGTTCATCGTGATCGTAATTATATATATAATTTTTGACCCCGCGAAGGAGAAAGTACCGCTCAAGATTGGGGGAGTCTTAAGTCAATGTTATATTCATGCCCCAATCATGAGCTCTTAAGAGAAATGATCATTCAAAAATTTTATGCTAGGCTTTCTCTCAATAATCGCTCCATGCTTGATAATTCTTGTACTGGTTCTTTTATGATGAAGACTATTGAATTCAAATGGGATTTATTGGAAAGAATTAAATGCAACTCTGAAGATTGGGATCTCGACGAAGGTAAGGAGTCGGGTATGACCCCTAAATTTGATTGTGTTAAAGCTTTTATGGATACCGATGTTTTCCGTGAATTTAGCACTAAATATGGACTTGACTATGAGAAAGTAGCTTCTTTCTGTGAATCATTTGCTACTCATGTTGACCTCCCTAAGGAGAAGTGGTTTAAATACCATCCTCCCATTGAAGTAAAAGTAGTTGAACCTATTAAAGTTGAAGAAAATACTATCACTTATAATGTTGATCCTATTGTTCCTACTGCTTATATTGAGTAACCGCCTTTCCCCGTTAGGATAAAGGATCATGCTAAAGCTTCAACTATGGTTCGTAAGAGTAATACTAAAACACCTACACCTTCTAAGAAAATTAAAGTTGAACCTAGTGTTGCTATGGTTAAGGATCTCTTGGGTGAAAATTTAGATGGACATGTTATTTACCTCCAAGAGGAAGCTGCTAGAATAGCCAAACCCGATACTAGGAAAAAACATAGACCTGTTGTAGGCATGCATGTTATTTCTGTTAAAATAGGAGATCATTGCTATCATGGTTTATGTGACGTAGGTGCTAGTGCGAGTGTAATACCTCATTCCTTATATAAAGAGATTATGCACGATATTGCACCCACTGAGTTAGAAGGGATTGATGTTACTATTAAGCTTGCTAATAGAGACAGTATTAGCCCAGTTGGGATTGTTAGAGATGTTGAAGTCTTGTGTGGGAAGGTTAAATACCCTGCCGATTTTCTTGTTCTCAGTTCCCCACAAGATGATTTTTGTCCCATTATATTTGGTAGACCCTTCTTGAATACTGTTAATGCTAAGATGGATTGCGTAAAAGATATTGTTACTGTTGGTTTAGGGGATATGTCTCATGATTTTAACTTTGCTCAATTTCGTAGACAAACCCATGATAAAGAATTACCTAGTAAGGATGAAATTATTTGTCTTGCTTCTATTGTTGTGCCTCCTAACGATTCCTTAGAACAATATCTGCTAGACGATGAAAATGATATGTATACGAATGAGAGAAGGGAAATAGATGAAATATTCATTAAGCAAGGACCCTTATTGAAAAACAACTTGCCTGTTGAAATTCTAGGGGATCCTCCTCCACCCAAGGGTGATCCCATGTTTGAACTCAAACCATTACCTGATAATCTTAAGTATGTTTATCTCGATGAAAAGAAGATATATCATGTTATTATTAGTGCTAACCTTTTAGAGCAAGAAGAAGAAAAACTATTGGAAACTCTGAAAAAGCACTGTGCTGCTATTGGATATACTCTGGATGATCTTAAGGGCATTAGTCCCACTCTATGCCAACACAAGATAAAGTTGGAAGAGGACGCGAAACCGGTTATCAGTCATCAACGATGGTTAAATCCTAAGATGAAAGAAGTGGTAAGGAAGGAAATACTAAAGCTTCTAGAGGCAGGTATAATCTATTGAGTTGCTGATAGCCAGTGGGTAAGTCCTGTCCATTGTGTCCCTAAGAAGGAAGGTATGACTGTTGTTCCTAATGATAAAGATGAATTGATCCCGCAAAGAATTGTTACAGGTTATAGGATGGTAATTTATTTGCGCAAATTAAATAAAGCTACTAAGAAAGATCATTACCCTTTGCCTTTTATTGATCAAATGCTAGAAAGGTTATCCAAACACACACATTTTTGCTTTCTAGATGGTTATTCTGGTTTCTCTCAAATACCTGTGTCAAAAGGGGATCCAGAAAAGACCACTTTTACTTGTCCTTTCGGTACCTTTGCTTATAGACGTATGCCTTTTGGTTTATGTAATGCACCTGCTACCTTTCAAAGATGCATGATGGCTATATTCTCTAATTTTTGTGAAAAGATTGTTGAGGTTTTCGTGGATGATTTTTCCGTTACGGAACTTCCTTTGATGATTTCTTGAGCAACCTTGATCGAGTTTTGCAGATATGTGAAGACACTAATCATGTCTTGAATTGGGAGAAGTTCCACTTTATGGTTAATGAAGGCATTGTCTTGGGACATAAAATTTCTGAAAGAGGTATTGAAGTTGACAAGGCTAAGGTTGATGCTATTGAAAAGATGTCGTGTCCCAAGGACATCAAAGGTATACGAAGTTTCCTTGGTCACGCCGGGTTTTATAGGAGGTTCATTAAGGTCTTCTCCAAAATCTCCAGGCCTCCGACTAATCTCTTACAAAAAGATGTTCCTTTCATCTTTGATGATGATTGTTTAGAAGCATTTGAAACACTTAAGAAAGCATTGATATATGCACCTATTGTCCAGCCTCCTGACTGGAATTTACCCTTTGAGATTATGTGCGATGCTAGTGATTATACTGTAGGTGCTGTTCTAGGACAAAGAGTTGATAATAAATTGAATGTTATCCAATATGCTAGTAAAACTCTAGACAGTGCCCAGAGAAACTATGCAACTACCGAGAAAGAGTTTTTAGAAGTCGTATTTGCATGTGATAAGTTTAGGCCTTATATTGTCGATTCTAAAGTAACTATTCACACTGATCATGCTGCTATCAAGTACCTTATGGACAAGAAAGATGCTAAACCTAGACTTATTAGATGGGTTCTCCTGCTACAAGAATTTGATTTGCATATTATTGATAGAAAGGGAGCTGAGAACCCCATTGCAGACAACTTGTCTAGGCTAGAGAATATTCTTGATGACCCACAACCTATTGATGATAGCTTTCCCGATGAACAATTAGCTATCATAAATACTTCTCGTACTGCTCCATGGTATGCTGATTATGCTAATTACATTGTTGCTAAATTTATACCGCCTAGTTTCACATACCAGCAAAAGAAAAAGTTCTTCTATGATTTGAGACATTACTTCTGGGATGACCCACACCTTTATAAAGAAGGAGTAGATGGTATTATTAGACGTTGTGTACATGAGCATGAACAGGAACAGATCCTACGCAAGTGCCACTCCAAAGCTTATGGAGGACACCATGCTGGAGATAGAACTGCACATTAGGTATTGCAATCTCGTTTTTATTGGCCTACTCTCTTCAAGGATGCTCATAAGTTTGTCTTATCCTATGATGAATGTCAAAGAATTGGTAATATCAGTAGACGTCAAGAAATGCCTATGAATTATTCACTTGTTATTGAACCATTTGATGTCTGGGGTTTTGATTATATGGGTCCGTTTCCTTCCTCTAATGGGTATACACATATTTTAGTTGTTGTTGATTGCGTTACTAAGTGGGTAGAAGCTATTACAACTAGTAGTGCTGATCACAACACCTCTATTAAGATGATTAAAGAAGTTATTTTTCCGAGGTTTGGAGTCCCTAGATACTTAATGACTGATGGTGGTTCACACTTTATTCATGGTGCTTTCTGTAAAATGCTTGCAAAGTATGATGTTAACCATAGAATTGCATCCCCTTATCACCCACAGTCTAGTGGTCAAGTAGAACTAAGTAATAGAGAGCTGAAATTAATTTTGCAAAAGACAGTTAATAGGTCCAGAAAGAATTGGTCCAAGAAATTCGATGATGCATTATGGGCCTATAGAACTGCATACAAAAATCCTATGGGTATGTCTCCATATAAAATGGTTTATGGAAAAGCTTGTCATTTACCTCTTGAGCTAGAACATAAGGCATATTGGGCTATTAAAGTACTCAATTATGATTTCAAACTTGCCGGTGAGAATAGATTATTTGACATTAGCTCGCTTGATGAATGGAGAACCCAAGCCTATGAGAATGCCAAGATGTTTAAAGAAAAGGTTAAAAGATGGCATGACAAAAGGATACAAAAACGTGAGTTTAACGTAGGTGATTATGTCTTGCTATACAACTCTCGTTTAAGATTTTTTGCAGGAAAACTTCTCTCTAAATGGGAAGGTCCTTACGTTATTGAGGAGGTCTATCGTTCCAGTGACATAAAAATCAACAACTTCTAAGGCACAAATCCGAAGGTGGTGAACGGTCAAAGAATCAAACATTATATCTCAGGTAATCCTATAAATGTTGAAACCAATGTTATTGAAACCATAACCCCGGGGGAATACATAAGGGACACTTTCCAGAACGAACTAGACTCCGAAAAGGAAGAGGTATGTGGTAAGGTAAGTAAACCGACTTCAAAACAGTTCTAATGGCAATTTTTCACCATTTTGGAATATTTAGAAAAATAGAAAAATAAGGGGCCGTTCGGAAAGGACACGAGGCATCCACGAGGGAGGAGGGCGCGCCCTGCCCCCCTGGGCACGCCCCTGCCTCGTGGGCACCTCGTGTGCCCCCCGGACTCCGATTTCTTGCACGTTACTTCTTTTGGTCGGTACAAATTCACTATATATTCTCCCGAAGGTTTTGACCACCGTATCACGCAAAAATCCTCTGTTTTTGTTTCGAGCTGTTTCTATCGCAGAGAAGAGCAATATGTCGTCGCAGGATTCGGGGGGAGAAACCTATGTGGTTGATCTCCTTGCTGACCCTAAGGTCTATGGGGACTAGGGGCATTATGGTTGGATCACGGAGGAAGAAGAAGACCATGATCCCAAGGGAAAGGATTGGACCAGCACAGATGAAGATGAAGTCCCATTACCTCAACCTGGGGACATGCATGTGGAGTTCAAAAAGTCAAGCCTCCCTGACAGAGCAAAGAAACCTAAGATCGAGTTTATCCATTTTCACCTCTTGTAGGAAAACAAGCAGGTACTATGCAAGAAGATATTAAACCTGGAGCAGGAGACCAATGACCTAAGGGAGCAAAATTCTATCCTTAAGCGCAAGTTAAGGAATAAGCCTACTCCATCACCACCTCCGAAGGAAGAGACATAATCATATGGGTATGGGCACTCCCCTTGGCAACTGCCAAGCTTGGGGGAGTTGCCCCGGTATCGTATCACCATCACACTCCTATATTTACCATTTTTCTTAGTTCGATCCCTTTTGGTAATATCTTGGTCTAGTAGAATAAAGTTAGCATGATCTAGTTGTGAGCTTTTGCTTTATGATCTTTACCTTTGTAATCGAGTCCGTGAGCTATATAATAAAGATTAGTGTTGAGTCAAGGGCTTGATTTCCTCGCTATGGTCATGAGAGAATAAAAGAAAATATAAAAAGTATCAAAGAGATCATATTGATCTTATGGAAGGTAATGACTTCACATATAAAGAGTATGATGAATAAAAGTAGTTGAGAGTCGACAAACATAGTTTTGGTCATCGTTGCAATTAATAGGAAGTAATAAAGAAAGAGAGGTTTCACATACAAATATACTATCTTGGACATCTTTTATGATTCTGAGCACTGATTAAAATATGACATGCTAAAGAGTTGATGTTGGACAAGGAAGACAACATAATGGGCTATGTTTTCTTACATCCAAAATAAAGTATATTGTCATGGATCATCCAACATGTTGAGCTTGCATTTCCCCCTCATGCTAGCCAAAACTCCTTGCACCACGTAGAGATACTACTTGTGCTTCCATACATCCTTAAACCCAGTTTTGCCATGAGAGTCCACCATACCTACCTATGGATTGAGTACGATCCTTCAAGTAAGTTATCATTGTTGCAAACTCTCTAAAATATGTATGATTTATTAGTGTGGAGGAAATAAGCTTTATACGATCTTGTGATATGGAAGTAATAAAAGCGACGAACTGCATAATAAAGGTCCTTATCACAAGTGGCAATATAAAGTTACGTTCTTTTGCGCTAAGATTTTGTGCATCCAACCATAAAAGCACATGACGACCTCTGCTTCCCTTTGCGAAGGGCCTATCTATTATTCTTACCTTATAAGAGTCAAGGTGTGTCGGGGGAAACTGTCCTCCCACGAGCACCTATGGTACCGGAGCCCCTTCTACGTTGCGGTAAGGGAGCGGAGGAAGCACGGAGAGCAGATCGAGGAGCACACGCGGGCAGTTTACCCAGGTTCGGGCCGCGCGGACGCGTAAAACCCTACTCATGCTTTTGTTGTATTGGGTTTTTGAGCTCGAGAGCTTGAAGATCTACAGTACCAGCTGCACCGAGCGAGGGAGTGTGTGAGTTTCTAGGATCCAACCCCCTCTACGTTGTGCATGGGCCTCCTTTTATAGCTCAAAGGGGTCACCGACAGGTGTCAACGTAGAGAAGGGTAAAAATGTAACTTCGGTGGTAGTTGTAACAGTGCGTGAACAGTGCATGAACAGTGATCTTCACCTAACTCTGACGGTGGGGGACAAGAGCATTGAATGCCCGCCGCCGTCGACCCCAAAAGCGTCTGTCCATGCGTCTCCGTTCGCCACGGCGATGGCCTCGTCACCGCGGCCTGCCACCGTGTACCCCAGGCTACACAACAGTCTGCCACGCGCCCCTGGAAGGGCCCCAGGGCGACGCGTGGACATACGAGCTGGAGCGCAGGCACACAGTGTAAGTCTCCCCGGCAAGCACCTTGCCGGGGCCATTACCTTGCCGGGCCCGGAAGCTTGCCGCTTTCTGGGTCCTGCCGGGGCGCACGGTGCGCCGCGATATATCTTCTGAAGCGTTATTCTTTGGTCTTCCTGGCAAGCACCTCCGGCCGGGGTCTTGTGCTGAAAAGATGTCTTTGAGCCTGGTACGGCCTTCCCGGCAAGCTCCTCTTGCCGGGGTCTTGTCTCTTAACTTGTATACTTTGTTCTTGAATGGCTTCAAAGGGACCAGAGTGGACCTTGGCGAGCGCGTGGTAAGCCCTGCCACGGGAAGCTGCTACTGCCCGTGCACAAGTTGGGGTACTAAGGTACCCCTATGTTAGTACACCGACAGGAGCCCCCGGGCCTGGGCCACACACGGTGCCGAGCGCTGTTGGGCCAGGCCCAAGACAGTGCACGGGCACACGCGGCCCACGGCAAGCCGTATCCATCCCCGCATCCGCCGCATCCCTCCCCAACGGCATGCGTCGATTGTGGCGTCGTGGGAGAGATCGTGGCCTGTTCTTTAATGGGAAATGCTGAACGTCCCCCACTCCCCCCTTAAAAGCAGAGGAAGCAGGGGCAGTTTCCCTCCATTGCCTTCATTGTGTCTTCAATCTCCAGAAACCCCCGTCGCCCTCTGCTTCCGCAAAGGTCGACGGAGAGCCGAGCTCCACTCCCTCCGCCGCATCCAACACCCGCAGCGCCGGCGACCTCCTAGCCTCCCTCCTTGCCGCCCCTGCCATGGCTCCGAAGAGTGACAAAGCGAAGGGCGACAAGGCGAAGAAGGAGAAGTCCGAGCAGGCGGCGAAGTTAGCAGCCATGCGGAGGAAGAGGGTGGTCTTCTCGTCGAGGCTCGGCGCGAGGGAGCTCCGGGACAAGTATTACTTGTTCTGGGCGAGGGAGACGAAGGCTCATCCCCGCACCAGAGTCCTCCCCGCCGTCGTCATCGACATGTTCCCCGGCGGGTACTTTTACTTTGCCGCATTCTTCCACTGTGGTCTGTGCCCTCCGTTCTCGGAGTTCTTTTGTGATGTGATGATTACGTACGGCCTCCACCTCCTCAATTTCACCCCCAACGTCGTCCTCACCTTGGCCGTTTTCGCACATCTGTGCGAAAGCTACGTAGGAGTCCACCCAAATGTAGCTCTCTTCCGCCACTTCTTCACGCCTAGAGTAGAGTCCGGATCCCCACTCTCCGGCGGCATCTCATGGATCTTTAGGTTGAACAAGAAAGAGGCGTACTTGAAAGGGGAGCCTCACGGCAAGTGGGAGGAGTGGAGGGCGGATTGGTGCTGGGTTCTGGAAGAGAAGCCTGAGCCGTTTACCTTGCCGCGCAAGACTCCAATAGTGCGCGGCAAGGATTGGAGCGAATTGGCCCCGGAGGACGACAAGTTGGAGATTGCCCTCATTAGGATTCTTCGTCTCCGGCTGCCAATCTGACTGTGGGCGAAGTTGGGGCTGATTTCCTCCGCCGCCGCATTGCCCCCCTGCAGGAAAGAAAGAGACCTGCTTGGGAGTTCGGCAACGCGGCAGACCGCATGAGGCTGCGCCCCGGGCTGAACTACAATTTCACCGTCCTGGAGCTGAAGGGGATGGTCCGGGAACTGTTTAAGCATGACCCCAAGCATCCAGAGTGGTTCAAGCCGTCGGTGGGAGTGGTGCCATTATGCAACAACACCTCCCTCAGTGCCATACGCGCGGTGATGCCCGAGTGCGACTCCCACGGGGTCGTCCCCACTTGGCTGGTGCCTTCAGCGGAGACCGTGCAAGCCTTCTTCGACAACTTGGTCGAGAAGCCCCGCAACGCCGAGGAGAAGAAGGGCCTCACCCGGGAGACCACCGACCGGGATGTAGCATTCATTGCCTCCAGAATGGAGGAGGCCGCCGCAGCTGCGGCTGCGGGCGAATTTGGATATACCATGGAGGAAGCAGAGGCGGCGGACGCAGTGTGCCAGGCTGAAGAGGAGGAAATCCTCAAGCTGCTGAAGATCGCGCCCGAAGAGTTTGCCGGGGAGCCTTCTGGGAAGCTTGCCGGGGCGAGCGGGTCCGCCGGGCAGGGTACCGAGTCCAGCGGGCCCGCCGAGGAGGAGGAGGACGCCGAGTCCGGAGATTCTGACGAAGACTCCGGTGGTTCTCTGAATCTTGACGACGACGCCTCCTCATCCTCGGAGAATTCGCCGCCATGACCAAGCCCTCCGCAGCAACAGAAGAAGCGCCTCCGCAAGGCCGCTGAGCCGGCGAGGCCACAGGCGCCTCGACAGCAGCCGAAGCGCCACGCGACGCGCGCCACCACGACAAGCGAGGTCGTCAAGGAGGCGCCCCGAGCCCGAGCGACAAGCGGAGGGGGATCTTCCCGGAGCGGCTCTGGAGCACCTTCTGCCCCTCGGTCCTCGGCGACGACCGGGGCTGGGTCTTCACAGCCCACAGCCCCGGAGCCTGCTAAGCGCCCGAGGGAGCCTTCTCCTCCAGCTCCTCGCGCTGGAGCGCACGAGGCGGGGTTTGACTTCTCCGCCCTCAGCTCTGATGAAGAGGAGGAAGAGTAAGTACTTGTTATTTCCTTGATTTTGTCTTGGTTCTTCTTGATTGGTTCTAATTCCGATCTTGCTTGGTTTCCAGGACCTTGACCCAGCGGATGGCGAAGAGGGCCAAGATCCCTGTGGTCAACATCGATGACGACGAGCCCGTCGCGGCGACAGATGATGTGCCAGCGACAAACTTGCCGGACTAGCCTGCTGCTCCTGAGAGTAGCCCCCAGCGCAGCCCCCAGCGTAAGTCTGGTATTCACTTTTCTGTTTAACGGGCGCGCTTGAGGTTATTATCCTTTCTGATATTTTGTTGTCTTGTGCAGAAGTGGAGCCGCAGCCGCAGGAGCACCGGGAGGTAGCCCCCGACGAGCCGCTTGCTCCACCCTCCCCGCCAAGGATGAGCTCCCAGGCGAGGGACAGTGCTCCGACAAGGGTGGGTACTCCGCCAAGGGCGAGTATCCCGCCAAGGGCGAGCAGCCCGACGAGGGTGAGCACCCCGCCAAGGGAGGGCGCAAGCGGCCCTCCGCCAGCAAGGGCTACTACTCCACCGCCAAGGGATAATTCCCCGGCGAGGGACCCCGTCGTCGAAGAAGCTCGCGAAGGTAAACCTTGTAATTTCTTCTTCTTGGATTCGCCTTTTTGGATATTTGCTTGACGATCCTCCTTTTCTTTTTCTTCTACTAGATCCTCCCGACCCGGAGCTGATGGAGACGGAGGCCACCGCTGAGGAGGAGGTGCATGGCGGAGGCAACGCCACTACCGCTGAGGGAATGGCTGGAGCCGACGAGCCAATCGTCGAAGAGACCGCCCCGACTGCAGACGCCGCGGCTGGGGAAGGGACCGGCGACCGCACTGCTGGCCCGGAGGCCGCAGGAGCGCCGGACGCTGCACCGGCCGCCGACCCTTCCACCACTGCGGCTGGGCAGGGGGTCTACCTGGAGGCCGCCAACGGGGTCTTTATACAAGTCTCGTGGGCGTCCTCATCAAGAGCACCCGCGGAGGGGGAAACGTTTGATGGAGAAGTCCTTGCCTCCGCCGGGCTGAAGGTCGTTGATGCGCCCGGCAGCAGCGACGAGCCCGAAGAGGAGCGACTCCTTCGCCGGCTCCTGGCCTTGTACCGGGCTAGGCAGGCGAAGTTGGAGTCTCAGGAGGCCCTAGCTGCCAAGGCTGGTGCTGACCTGGAGAAGCGCACCGCGGAGCTCCGTGCCGCCAACCAGGCGGCCCTCCGGAACTTGGCGGAGGAGCGCGAAGAGCTTGCCGGGGCGCAGCAAGCATTCGTCCTCGAGAAGGCCGAGGTCGAGGAGCAGCAGCGACTGGCCGCCGAGGAGCTGTCTCAGCGGGAAGGAGAACTCAACCAGCGGAAGGTCGACCTCGACAATCACGAGGACGACCTCACCGCCCGGGAGCAAGCCATCGGCGGGGCCCTGAAGGAGGCGAGAAACGCCGCTGCTGCCGTGGAGACTGCAAAGAAGGATCTGGAGGCCAAGGTGGCGCATATGGAGCTGTTCTTGAAGGCGAGTGAAGAAAGGGTTACTGCGCTCAACGTGGCACGGGAGAAGGACGCTCATACCAACTCTGAGCTGCAAGTCCGCCTCTCCGAGAAGGGCAAAGAGCTCACTGACGCCAGGAACTCCATTGATGATTTAGAGCTGAAGGTCTCCACCCTGACTGACTCGCTCGACGCCGCCCGGGACCGCGAGACAAAGCTGAAGGACGAACTCCGTAAAGAAAGGGCCTTGGTGGAAAGCGCTGCCGTCTCGCAGAACAACTTCAACCGGGCAGTGGAGCAATGGACTGATGAACTCGTCACCTCCGCCGCCAACACTGATATGGAGATGATGGCGCTGAGGGCGGAGCACCTCGTGTACTCCCCGGACGAGAACCTCCCTCACAGCGCCAAACTGAGTTTGTTCTTCAGGGGAGTGGCGCCGGCGCTTGCACGGCTGCGGGAGAAGATCCCCGTGCAGCTGGCTGATGAAGCACGCCGGCTTTGCATGGGTACCATGGAGCGGGTCTTGTCGAAGATTGTCTACCGCAACCCAGGGATCAACCTCGTCAACGTCCTCCGCACCTTGCCGCCCGAAGCTGACCAAGAGGCGTTGAAGGCCCAAGTTGCCCACATCGTCGCCAAGGTGGGCAAGATCCAGAGGATCGACGGAGACCGAAGAGACTAGGCACCTTGCTTCCTTCGCTGCTGTCAATTAAGTCATAGGTAGTAGTTGGTTAGAAACAGTGGCAAGCCATCTCTGTAATATATACTTTTATTTTGGATGATCAGTGCAATGTTATCTCCCTTGCTTAGTCCCTTCACTTTGTACGTTTTCCACCTTACGTTTTTAGGGAACTTGCCGGCAAAGGAACCCTTGCCGCGAGCGGTGAGTGCGGGACTCTTAGCAGCCTGCTGGCAATGTCCTTGCCGGCAAGAAACCTTGCCGCAGCTAGTCGCAGTACACTTAGGTTGTTGAGCGAACTCGAGAACGGAGTAAGGGCGCGACACTTGTCGCAGCTCACTTAAGCCGTTGAGCGTGCTCGAAACAAAATAAGGGCGCGGCTAGCCACGGGTAGGTTCCTCCGCGCACAGGTTTTCCATACAAAGTGTGGTTGTTCAAGGAAGACAACTAAAAATTAAAAATTTGAGTTGCTCAAATTCTGGGAACTTAGCTTTCATGAATTGTTTGCTTCCCGGTAAGGCTTTCCTTTCTTGAACAACACTTGGTCCACACTTCTATCTCCTTCTCCCCCCGGCAAACTTGTGCGCGAGGAACATTCTTTCTGTTTCATAGAGAAAGGCAGAAAAAGAGGAAATACCAGTACAGGGCCTTGTGGCTCGTTACTGCTTACCGGGGTTGTGTGCTGCACAAGGTGTCAGATGATGCATGCAATTAAAAAGGAAGGCATGAAATGACAATTATTGCGAAGCACAAAAGTTTTACTGATGCACGGGGTCTGCGCCCGGCTTTATACAAAGGTTTACATGCAACAGCGGCAAGACTTGTACAAAAAGTGGTTGCCGGAGCGGATCACGGCAACCGCGCCTTATGGGTGAAACTTGTGAAGATGCTCTATGTTCCAGGAGTTGCTCACCGGTAAGCCTTCTTCGGTCTCAAGGCGGACAGCGCCGGGCCTTGTGGCTTGTCTCACCCGATAAGGGCCTTCCCACTTCGGCGTCAACTTGTTGGAATTCTTGGCGGACTGAACACGCCGAAGAACAAGGTCGCCTTCCTCGAGACTCCTGGCCTTGACCTTGCGGCTATGATAGCGACGCAAGGCTTGCTGGTATCGAGCAGCTCGTACAGCAGCCTGGAGACGTTCCTCCTCGAGGAGCAATGCATCATCTTGGCGCAGTTGCTCTTGCTCGAGCTCATCGTAAGCGAGCACTCGAGGAGACCCGTATACGAGTTCCGTGGGGAGAATTGCCTCTGCTCCATAGACAAGAGCAAAGGGTGTCTGTCCGGTGGCTCAATTTGGTGTCGTCCTGATTGACCAAAGAGCCGCCGGCAATTCCTCTATCCAGTTTCTTCCGCACTTGTGCAGCGTGTCGAAAGTTCTTGTCTTGAGTCCGCGCAGCACTTCAGCATTTGCCCTTTCTGCTTGACCATTGCTCCTTGGGTGAGCAACAGAAGCAAAACAGACCTTGGCGCCAAGGTCTTGGACGTACTGCATGAAGGTGCGGCTTGTGAACTGTGTGCCGTTATCGGTGATGATCCTGTTAGGGATTCTGAAATGGCAAACTATTGACCTGAAGAACCTGACTGCTGACTGTGCTGTCACCTTCCTCACTGGTTCCACTTCTGACCACTTTGTGAACTTGTCGATTGCTACGTACAAGTACTCAAAGCCCCCGACAGCACGGGGAAAAGGGCCGAGGATGTCGAGCCCTCAGACCGAGAAGGGCCAGGACAAAGGGATCGTCTGGAGAGCTTGAGCTGGCTGGTGAATTTGCTTGGCATGGAACTGGCACGCTTCACACTTGGTTACTTGTGCAGTTGCATCTTGGAGGGCTTCTGGCCAAAAGAACCCTTGCCGGAACGCCTTCCCGGCAAGTGCCCTGGCGCCAATGTGGTGGCCACATATTCCTTCGTGTATCTCTGCCAACAGCTTCTGTCCATCTTCCCGGGAAATACACTTCAACCTGACACCGTTGAGTCTTCTTCTGTACAGTTCGTTGCCAACGAACTGGTACATACTTGACTGTCTGGTTATCTTTTCTATCTCTTCTGGTTCTTCGGGAAGTTCTCCAGTTTGAAGAAAACGGACGATTTGCTGTGCCCATGTTGGAGCCCGAGGCTCAACAACAAGGATTAAAGGTATTAGTGCTGTTGCAGGAACCTCAGCTTCTACGGGAAGAACCTGCGGTCCTGCCGGAGCTGAAGGTTCCCCGGCAAACCTGCCGGAGCAAGGCTTGTCGGGAACGCCTGCTTCAACTATACAGACCCTTGGGTCCGCAGGAGCAGACTGTTCCTCGGCATTTTGGTCGCTGACCTTGGGGACCTTGGCGGCGGCTTCGGGAAGATCCGCCGGCAAGTAGTCGCCGGAGATCAACTTCCTCTTCTTGCTTTGCCCAACCGATGGCGTAACGGATGGCTGAGTTAGCTTGAGCATGAAGGTCCCTGGTTCCACAGGTAACTTCATGGCGGCACACTTTGACAAGCCATCTGCAACATCATTCTGAGCTCGTGGGACGTGCTCCATTTGTAAGCCTTCAAAGTGCTCTTCAAGCTTCCTCACTTCATCGACATAAGCTTCCATCAGAGGGCTCTGGTAACTCTTGTTTACTTGTCGGACCACCAATTGTGAGTCTCCCCGCACAATTAGCTTCTTGATCCCAAGTTCGGCCGTGATTCTGAGGCCGGCAAGCAGACCTTCATACTCGGCAGTATTGTTCGTCGCTTGCTCCTTGGGAAAGTGCATTTGAACAACATACCTGAGGTGCTCTCCGGTGGGCGCTATGAGTAACACACCTGCACCGGCGCCTTGCAGCGAGAAAGCACCATCGAAGTACATTATCCACTCTTTGCTTGTTTCTTGGACGGGGGTGCTTGTCTCTGGAACTTCTTCATCCGGTGTTGGGGTCCATTCTGCTATAAACTCTGCCAAAGCTCTGCTCTGTATAGTTGAAGTACTCTCAAACTTGAGACCAAAGCTCGACAGCTCCAGTGCCCACTCGACGATCCTGCCCGTTGCTTCTGGATTCTGCAATATCCTCCTCAACGGAAAGCGAGTGACCACCGTTATCTCGTGTGCTTGGAAGTAGTGGCGCAGCTTTCTCGAGGCCATGAGGAGGCCGAAAAGCAACTTTTGCACCCCAGAGTATCTTGATCTAGCCCCCTGCAAGAGGGAACTCAGAAAATAAACTGGGCGCTGCACCATCTTCTTTCGCACTTCTCCTTGTTCCTGCGCAGACTTGTCCTTGTCGGGGCCAGAGCTTGTCGGGGAAGCCCCCTGCTTGTCGCTGGATTCGCTTGCCGGGGATGTGGGTTCCTCATCCGCTTCCCTCTCCGCTACCAACGCACCACTAACCACTTGATTGGTTGCTGCTAAGTACAGCAGCAACTTCTCTTGTGGCCTAGGCGCGACAAGTATCGGAGTGGAGGACAGGTATCCCTTCAAGTCTTGCAGTGCTGCCTCCGCTTCCGGAGTCCATTTCATAGGACCTGCCTTTTTCAAGATTTTGAAGAAAGGCAGGGCGCGTTCTGCAGACTTTGAAATGAACCTGCTGAGGGCAGCCACACAACCAGCAAGTCTTCTTACATCCTTGACGCGCTTCGGGGCTTCAATCTGCTCGATGGCTTTTATCTTGTCGGGGTTGGCTTCAATCCCCCTCTGGGACACAAAGAATCCGAGAAGCTTGCCGGAGGGGACTCCGAAGACGCACTTCTCGGGGTTCAGTTTGAGTTGTATCTTGCGTAGATTCTCAAAGGTTTCTTGTAAGTCTTGAATCAGGCTATCCTTGCTCTGGCTCTTGACCACTATATCATCCATGTAGGCTTCTACATTTCTGTGTATCTGTGGCTCAAAAGCAGTATGTACCACCCTTGCAAATGTTGAGCCTGCATTCTTCAATCCAAAGGGCATGCGTATAAAGCAGTATGTGCCACATGGAGTAATGAATGCAGTCTTCTCTTCATCTTCTTCAGCCATGAATATCTGGTGGTAACCTGAGTATGCATCAAGGAATGAAAGCAACTCACATCTGGCGGTGGAGTCAACAATCTGGTCGATACGCGGCAAGGGAAATGGATCCTTGGGACATGCTTTATTCACATCAGTGAAGTCTATACAGAGTCTCCACTTCCCATTGGCCTTGCGCACAACAACTGGATTGGCTAACCACGTAGGATGGATTACGCCTCTAACTAGGCCCGCTGCTTCCAACTTCTTTATCTCCTCGGCAATGAACTCTTGGCGCTCCACGGCTTGCTTCCTGACCTTCTGCTTGATGGGCCGCGCATGAGGACAAACAACAAGCTTGTGCTCAATTACCTTCCTGGGAACGCCGGGGATGTCAGACGGTTGCCATGCAAACACGTCGACATTCGCCCGCAGGAAGGCAACGAGCGTGCTTTCCTATTTGGGGTCGAGTGTAGCACTGATGGTGAAGGTTCCACCAGTGCCGTCCTCCTTGGCGGACACCTTCTTGGTTGCCGGTGGAGCTGCCATTCCTTTCTTACTCTTGCCGGTGGAGCTCGATGGTGCGTCCTCGACGGCAGCGCAGCACTCCAAAGAGGTGCGTTTGCCGGAGTGGGCCCCAGAGCTCTTGCCGGACTTGGTCTTGGTCTTCCCCCGGGAGCTTCAGCGGCAAGTGTGTTGCTGTCTGCCGCGGCTGCTGCATCCCGGTAGATCTTGTCGGCGCAGATAAGCGCATCCTTCTTGTCGCCGGGGACAGAGATGATGCTTATCGGCCCTGGCATCTTGAGTATGTTGTAGGCATAGTGGGAAGCTGCCATGAACTTGGCGAGCGCAGGACGGCCAAGTATCCCATTATATGGCAATGGATATCGGCGACGTCGAACGTGATCCTCTCCGTCCTGAAGTTGAGCTCTCCGCCAAAGGTCACTGGCAGCGTGATCTTCCCCTTCGGCTTGCTCCTTCCCGGGTTGATTCCTTGGAACGTCCCGGTCTCCTCGAGCTCACCGTCGGGGATCTGTAGCTTCTTGATCACAGCAGAGGAGATCAAGTTGAGGCCGGCCCCGCCGTCAACCAACATCTTGGTGACCTTGAGGTTACGGATAGTTGGTGAAACCAACATCGGCAAACACCCGACCGCAGTTGTGCGGTCAGGGTGGTCCTCTAGGTCGAAGATGATGGGCGTGCCGGACCATTTCAGCAGCCTGCGTGATTCGACGGGTGGCTCTGCTGCATTCACTTCCCGCACCCACTGCTTGAGTTGGCGATGGGAAGTGTGCAGAGAAGCCCCTCCATCGACGCACAGAACTTCTGTGGCCTTCTGGAACTCCTGCTCGCTGTTGTCTCCATCTTCCATGTCCTCATCGTCGTCTTCGTCCTCATCCTTGTCGCGGCCCCGGGGAGGTCTGTCACCTTGCCGCTGCTTGGCCTTGCCGCGGCGTCCTCCCCGGCCATTGAACGGCCGCTTCTTGCTGGGCTCTCCTCCGCCTCCTTGGGCCTTCTCCTTGTCGCGACGCTCGTATTCAGCCTTCTGTTGTTCTACGAGGTACTCTACCCTCTTGCAGTTCTGGAGGTCATGGCCCTTGGTGCGGTGGATCTTACAGTACTGCTTGTCGGAGCTGTCCTGCTTGTCGGCTGCCGCTACAGGGGCGGGCTCCTTGCCGGAGCCACCAGCCTGTGTCTTCTTGGTGGGAGCCTCCTTGCCGGACTTCTCGACAACCAGTACCTCCTTGTTCTTCTTCTTCTTGTTCCGCCGCCGGTTTTTCCTTGCCGGGGCGGCATCCTCGCTGTCGCTTCCTCCTGCGCCGGCATCCTCTCCGGGGAGTCTCCTCCCCTCTTCAGCGCGTGCACATTTGTCAGCCAGAGCGTAAAGCTCGCTGACGTCCCGGATCTTGGTCATGGCCATCTCCTCCCTCATCCGACGGTTACGCACGTTCTGGTGGAACACGCTGATAACCGCGGCAGGATGGACATCGGGTATGTTGTGTTTCACGCGGCTGAACCTTTGGATGTATTTGCGCAGGGATTCTCCCTCCTTTTGGGCAAGGATGTGGAGATCGCTCTCTTGGCCGTGGGGTTTGTGGCCGCCCGTGAAGGCGCCAACAAACTGGTGGCACAAATCCGCCCATGAAGAGATGGAGTTCTCCGGCAAGTGCATAAGCCAAGATCTGACGTTTGGCTTAAGCACGAGCGGGAAGTAGTTGGCTAGGATCTTCTCGTCGCGTCCCCCAGCAGCCTGCACCGCAATGGTGTAGATGCTGAGGAACTCCGAGGGGTGTGTCTTGCCGTCGTACTTCTCGGGTACGTCGGGCTTAAAATTCTTCATGCTGGGCCACTGGACTTGCCGCAGCTCTCGGGTGAACGCAGGGCAACCTGCCGCGTACGGCAAGTCGCCTGGCTCACCGGGCGCGTGCATGTCAACAGCAGTCCCAGCGCGTTGGTCGGACTATCTTCGGGCTTCTCTTCGACGCTCGATGCGGGTTCGAGCGTCCTCTTGTCGCCTGTCTTCAAGGACTTGGCGCTGATCGCGGCGGGCCCGTGGATCCGACGACGCTGTGGAGTCGTCGTCGACGTTGATCCGGCGGGGTGGCGATTTCTGCTTCCGCGGCGGGGAGTGCACGGTTGTTGCACCCCCGGCGGTCTTGTCTCCGTCGGCCTTCGCTTGATCGACTTGCCGCGGGCGTGATGTCGCCGGCTGCTGCGGCGTGTCGTTGTTGGCGAAGGCGATGAGGCTCTAGATTGTAGCCCTCCAGTCTTCGGCCTTGTCTGCCGCTGGAGGGAAGTCTAGGAGTAGTTGGGCTCTAGCAAGAGCTTTTGCTGGAGAGGTGGGAAGCGGTGGCGAGCGGTGCGAGGAGCGGGATATGCTCGGACTTCTAACAGGGTTAGAAGGAGCAGGATCTCGCCCCGGCGACCGCGCCCTGCTCGTACCGACGCGCTGGCCTTGAGCATCCCGTGACCCACCGGCTTGTCCCCGTCCCAGCAGGCGTATGGTACCTCCGGTACCACGTCGCTGCTGGTCCGGCATCTCCGGAGAGGGACGTGGGGCGTGTACGGACGCCGAGGCCTTGGAGTTCGCCCGGTCGTCCGTCTTGTCCTTAGACTTGGCGGCGCCGCGAGTGTCCTCGCCGGCGTCCACCCCTCCGCCAGCGTCTACCCCACCAATCGTCGGTTCTGGTGGTGGTGGGATCGACGCGGACGGGCCTGCGACCTCCGAAACCTTCTTCTTCGGAGGCATGCTGATGTTGTCGATGAGGTTGATGAAGCTGGAGAAGTTGATGAAGAATGCGCCTGCATGAGCGCCGGATCAGGTTCGCACAACCTCAACGCCCCTACCTGGCGCGCCAAAGATGTCGGGGGAAACTGTCCTCCCACGAGCACCTATGGGACCGGAGCCCCTTCTACGTTGCGGTAAGGGAGCGGAGGAAGCACGGAGAGCAGATCGAGGAGCACACGCGGGCAGTTTACCCAGGTTCGGGCCGCGCGGACGCGTAAAACCCTACTCATGATTTTGTTGTATTGGGTTTTTGATCTCGAGAGCTTGAAGATCTACAGTACCAGCTGCACCGAGCGAGGGAGTGTGTGAGTTTCTAGGATCCAACCCCCTCTACGTTGTGCATGGGCCTCCTTTTATAGCTCAAAGGGGTCACCGACAGGTGTCAACGTAGAGAAGGGTAAAAATGTAACTTTGGTGGTAGTTGTAACAGTGCGTGAACAGTGCATGAACAGTGATCTTCACCTAACTCTGACGGTGGGGGACAAGGGCATTGAATGCCCGTCGCCGTCGACCCCAAAAGCGTCTGTCCATGCGTCTCCGTTCGCCACGGCGATGGCCTCGTCACCGCGGCCTGCCACCGTGTACCCCAGGCTGCACAGCAGTCTGCCACGCGCCCCTGGAAGGGCCCCAGGGCAACGCGTGGACAGACGAGCTGGAGCGCAGGCACACAGTGTAAGTCTCCCCCGGCAAGCACCTTGTCGGGGCCATTACCTTGCCGGGCCCGGAAGCTTGCCGCTTTCCGGGTCCTGCCGGGGCGCACGGTGTGCCGCGATATATCTTCTGAAGCGTTATTCTTTGGTCTTCCTGGCAAGCACCTCCTGCCGGGGTCTTGTGCTGAAAAGATGTCTTTGAGCCTGGTACGGCCTTCCCGGCAAGCTCCTCTTGCCGGGGTTTGTCTCTTAACTTGTATACTTTGTTCTTGAATGGCTTCAAAGGGACCAGAGTGGACCTTGGCGAGCGTGTGGTAAGCCCTGCCACGGGAAGCTGCTACTGCCCGTGCACAAGTTGGGGTACTAAGGTACCCCTATCTTAGTACACCGACAAGGTGAAAATCACCTTTCCTTTTTACATTTTATCCTTTGGCAAGCACATTGTGTTGGAAAGATCCTGACATATATACCCAATTGGATGTGAGTTATCATGGTCTATTACCATTGACATTACCCTTGAGGTAAAAGGTTGGGAGGCAATACCATAAGCCCCTATCTCTCTCTGTGTCCGATTAAGACTCCATACCCATAAGTATTGCGTGAGTGTTAGCAATTGTGAAAGACTAGATGATAGTTGAGTATGTGGACTTGCTGAGAAGCTCTTATATTGACTCTTTCCGATGTTACGATAAATTGCAATTGCTTCAATGACTAAGATCATAGTTTGTTGGTTTTCAATGAAGTTTCTGATTCATACCTGACATTGTGAACGAATTTTTACTATAGCATAAGAGTCATATGACAATATATATGTGTGTTGTTGTTATAAGAATGATCATGATGTCCTCATGTCCGTATTTTATTTTTATCGACACCTTTATCTCTAAACATGTGAACATATTTTTCAATATCGGCTTTCGCTTGAGGACAAGCGAGGTCTAATCTTGGGGGAGTTGATACGTCCATTTTGCATCATGCTTTTATGTTGATATTTATTGCATTATGGGCTGTTATTACACGTTATGTCACAGTAGTTATGCCTTTTCTCTCTTATTTTACAAGGTTTACATGAAGAGGGAGAATGCCGGCAGCTGGAATTCTGGGCTGGAAAAGGAGCAATCATTGGAGACCTATTCTGCACAACTCAAAAAGCTTCGAAACTCCACGAAACACCATTTCAGAAAATATAAAAAATATCTTGTGAAAGAGATCTGCCAGGGGGGCCACCACCTGTCCACGAGGGTGGGGGCGTGCCCCCTCCCCCTGGGCACGCCCCCTGCCTCGTGGGCTAGCCGGTGACCCCCCGATGCCCATATTCTTCTATATGAGGTATTTTGACCTGGAAAAAATCAGAAGGAGGCTTTCGGGACCATACGCCGCCTCTCGAGGCAGAACCAATCTAGGGCTCCAGCGGAGCTGTTCTGCCAGGGATACTTCCCTCCGGGTGGGGGAAATCGTCACCGCCGTCATCACCTAAAACTCTCCCATCTTGGGGAGGGTTATCTTCATCAACATCTTCACCAGCACCATGTCCTCTCAAACCCTAGTTCATCTCTTGTATCCAATCTTTTGTATCAAAACTTCAGATTGGTACCTGTAGGTTGCTAGTAGTGTTGATTACTCCTTGTAGTTGATGCTAGTTGGTTTACTTGGTGGAAGATCATATGTTCAGATCCATTATGCATATTAATACCCCTCTGATCATGAACAATAATATGTCTTGTGAGTAGTTACTTTTGTTCCTGAGGACATGGGAGAAGTCTTGCTATAAGTAGTCATGTGAATTTGGTATTCGTTCGATATTTTGATGAGATGTATGTTGTCTCTCCTCTAGTGGTGTCATGTGAACGTCGACTACATGAAACTTCACCATTGTTTGGGCCTAGAGGAAGGCATTGGGAAGTAATAAGTAGATGATGGGTTGCTAGAGTGACAGAAGCTTAAACCCTAGTTTATGCATTGCTTCGTAAGGGGCTGATTTGGATCCACTTGTTTCATGCTATGGTTAGGTTTACCTTAATACTTCTTTTGTAGTTGCGGATGCTTGCAATAGAGGTTAATCATAAGTGGGATGCTTGTCCAAGTAAGGGCAGCACCCAAGCACCGGTACACCAACATACCAAATTATCAAAGTAACGAACGTGAATCATATGAACGTGATGAAAACTAGCTTGACGATAATTCCCATGTGTCCTCGGGAGCGCTTTCCTTCATATAAGAGTTTGTTCAGGCTTGTCCTTTGCTACAAAAAGGATTGGGCCATCTTTCTGCACCTTATTTACTTTTACAATTTGTCACTTGCTACCAATTACCTTATTACAAAACTATCTGTTACCGATAATTTCAGTGCTTGCAGAAAATACCTTACTGAAAACTGCCTATCATCTCCTTCTGCTCCTGATGGCTTCTCGCCCCTCGTTGGTTACCCCAAGTGGAAGGTTTGAGATGCAGTGTAGCGGAAGTTTTCCCTTGGCAAAGATACCAAGGATCGATTTCCCTGAGACTCCCAGTTTCAACAAGAAGGTGTCAACTGCTAACGGCGCCAGATATTAGCAATCAATGTGGACCTGCACACAGATACAAATAACTTTGCTCCCAACGAGTACAGAGAGGTTGTCAATCCCTCCGGCCTTGTCGTTTACAAAGGATAAAACGCAAGTGATAATAGTGATAGGTAATGCTGCAATAGTAAGTAAAAGCGGAAAGTAAACAGCGGATGTGATCAGTGATGGTAATATGGACCGGGGTCCCATGATGTTCACTAGTGATGTCTCTCTCCCAAAAGATGATAAAACAGCTATGTGAGGTAAACGGATTACAGCTGGGCAATTGACAGAATTATGTGCGCAAACCAATGCTAACTATGTTGCAAGAAAGGTAGAGGTTCAAAGCATGGGCGATACGCCAAGGCAAGTAGACCGAAATCCATCTGCATCTACTACTAATCATCCACCTTGAGATATCTATCCAGAACATCTCGCTGGTATTAAGTTGCGAGTCCCACCCATAGTGTAAACTCAAAGCAACAGACAACTGCATTAAAAGAACTTTGCGTAAAGTAAACAATCCTTGCACCCGCGGGCACAAGCACCGTTGTTTTCCCCCTTGTGGCAACAGCACATCCCCTAGACTCATGTTTCTGTGACTCAAGCTAGTCATCGAGGGGCATGAACCCACAATCAAACATAACGTTCCCTCTTGGAGTCACTACCTACTACTTGGCCAAAGCAATAAATAACAACGGAGAACATGCAAGAATTACTTACGAACATAAATTTAAAAGAGGTAGATCAAATATAATACTCAAACACAATCTGAACATAATCTCACAATCCATCGGATCCCAGCAAACTCATCATAGCAACAGCATAAGGATTACATATGTGCCTCGATCATGTAGGGCAGCTCACGAGGACTAATTAGTGAAGCACAAGAACGGGAGGAGAACATCACATAGCTACTGGTCATGGACCCATGGTCCAAGGGAGACTACTCACAACTCATACGGGAGGCGTCCATGGTGGTGGAGAAGCTCCCGGTGGTGATCCTCCCCTCCGGCAGGGTGCCGGGAAGAGTTCTCCTGGTGCTCCCGATCTTGGAAGCGCGGCGGCGGCGGAACATAGATGAGATCGTGAAAAAGGGTTCCCCCCTCGAGGGTTTCGGGACACGATATAAATATATGCCAAAGGGGGGCATCAGCGGAGGCCTGGGGGGCCCAGGCGCCCCCCCCCCCCCCGCGCGGCCAGGAGGGGGGCCGCGCCACCAGGGCGCCTGGAGCCCTGGTGGCCCCCCTCCGGCTGTACTTTGGGTGCCGGGAAGCTTCTGGAACGCTGATTTTTTATATAATTTTTCCGGGATTTTTCTGGCAGTTCTCGTAATGGGAAAACCTGAAATACAAATCAGCAGAAAACAGAAACTGGCACGGGGTGCACTGAGTTAATAGGTTAGTCCAAATATGATCAAAAGTGTATGGAAGTGTATAAATATCATAGCAATATCACCCAAAAGAGGCATGGAGCAAGCATAAATTATAGATACGTTTTGGACGTATCAACATCCCCAAGCTTAATTCCTGCTCGTCCTCGAGTAGGTAAATGATAACAAGAATAGTTTCTGTGGTGACATGCTATTAACCATATAGGACTTTTTCATAGTCACATGACAAAAGCTTACTGAGACAATGAATCTGTAGTAATTAAGTTGCCTCATGAGAAAATCACAAAGAACTGAAAGTTTTACAACATGATACTGAAACATCAAATAGATTTGCAATGAGCATGGTGTGCAAATATGATAAAGTGATATCTCGCTTGCCCCCTTTAGTGAAGCAAAACATAAATGCAGGGGCACCTACAAGGTTTAAGTGATGACTAGATACAATGATTTCAGAATAAACAATATCACAATCATGCAAAAGACAATGCTACTTTGGGACAATGCACATTACACTCAGAATGACAATCATGCTCTCAGTAGTTGGTGCTTTAAAAGAAGGTGGAGACTCTCGAACCGTGGCTTTTGTTGGCAAGGTTGAAAACCCGTAGTCGGAAACAAAGACAAAACATGTACCAGAGCTCTTGGTTTTAAAAAAATAAGTAATAGATTTTTTTAGATTATGCATGTTTCGTCAACGAATGCTAGCAGACAACTCAATCACTTCTTGAGATAGACAAGTTTCGAGGAACGGCTCCCGAATGAGGACGATCACATCCTCATAATCTCCTTTGTTTATCACTGCCAAAGTTTTCTGATTTCTCATGAACAAAGCGTGAAGGAGGGTTTGTTTGTTATATTATTTTTGAGCCGGGCGCACTCAATGCCAGTTCCTTCTCGTATTACGAGTTTGCACATTATACATGCAATCCCGGGGTGAAGCTTGTCCAACTTAAAAAGATCATGAATTAACTACTACTTCCTCATGAACTTAAAACAGAGGCACAAAACAGAAATGCTTTTTTTTGAATAATTTCGAGATGGTACATGCAAGTCTCCGTTAGGAATGGCAGGTAAATACCATGTAGGAAGGTATGGTGGACTCATATGGCATAACTGGTTTAAAAGAATTTGGATGCACAAGCAGTCAGTCCGCTTAGTACAGGTGGAGGTTAGCAAAAGACTAGGAGCGACCAACTAAAAGAGCAATGACGGTCATAATCATGCAGAGCAACAAAGCAACATTGAATCAGGCATGGTAGTTATATCGCTACTCAGAAACAAAAGATCATCAAGGCTTGACAGACTTTCTTTACAGTCTTAAATATGCGTGAGAATACGCCAAGTCAATCAAAATAAATTCTAGAAGGAAGATATTACTAAACCATACCACATCATAGGCAAACAAATCATGTTGGTACTCCAATAACACATTGGGAACCCCCCAGCTATTTGAGACTAACCATAAGAAAACATGAACTACTAAGCACCATTATGCACGTAGCATCTTTATCATAGACATATCAACCAATGCAACAGAAGCAAACTCTCTTAATAAGATAAGCATGATAACTAAAGAGAGTTCAAGCAACCAACTAAACAAAAGATCTTTAGAAAGATAAGCATGAAAACTAAAAGCTAAGCATGATAGTAGCTATTGAAAGACAAAGAACACACACAGTAAAGATAGACATGAAAATTCTATGTTATGTTCTAGGTAGAAGTGGAACGTGTTTCTCTCCCACATAAAGAAAGCTGAGTTCCGACTCGTTATGAAAAGCTAAAGAAAACTAAAAAGGAAAACTAAAAGCAAGACGCTCCAAGCATAGCACATAACACATGAAGTGATAAAAATATAGTGGAACGAAGGACGAACTGATAATGTTGATGGAGAAGGGGTTGCACGGGGGCATCCCCAAGCTTAGACGCTTGAGTCTCCTTGAATATTTCTTGGGGGTGCATGGGGGCATCCCCAAGCTTGAGCGTTTGACACTCCTGAATCTTTTTATCATCTTCGCTCGCACACTTGAAAACTCCCTTCATACATAACTCATCATAATCTGATTAGCGAGGTTAGTACCCATAATAAAATAATTGTTCCTTGCTGGAAATAAGGATATTCTTGAAGGTATACTGTTTCTCAAGATTGCCAAAAGGTTTTTGCAAAGAAAAAGCAAGCTCTAGGTTTGCAAAATGAAGGAAAGGCAAAACAGGACAGAATCTGTGAAAAACAGAACAGCAGGTAGTAAATGATTTTTTCGGGGCACTTCTGCAACTCTAATAAAAAAACTCAGAACAGATGCACGAAAGACAATTGTATAGAGCACGCTGTCGAAAAAATTCAGACCAAAAAGATGATGTGGTTATTTTATACGAATTTTTCTATCCAAGGACAAAATCTGTTTCCTGGACAGCACGTCACAACTTTTGAACTTTCTTGCAATCAGAGGCTACACTTGGCACAAAGTTGAAAAGTAAAGATACAATGATGATGCTACTGTAGTAACAACATCAAGACACAACAAAAGCAAAATAAAATTTATTCATGTGGGCTGCCTCCAAAAAGCGCTTTCTTTTATGCCTTTAAGCTAGGCATAATGCAAAGAGATCAAGTTTTATCAAGAGTAAAAGAATAGCTAGCCCGTATGACGGACTCAAAAGGTAACTTAATCTTCTTTCGAGGGAAGTGTTCCATCCCTTTCTTGAGAGGAAATTAGAATTTTATATTCCCCTCTTTCATGTCAATGATAGCACCAACGGTGCGAAGAAAAGGATGTCCCAAAATAATTGGACACGAAGGTTCACATTCAATATCCATGATAGTAAAATCAACGGGAACATAATTGTCATTGACAATGATAAGAACATCGTCGATCCTCCCCAAAGGTTTTTTTGTGGAAGAATCAACGAGACGAACACCAAAAGAACAAGAATCAAAAGGTTTCAATTTAAGCATATCATATATTCTTTTTGGCATAACAGAGGTACTAGCTACAACATCACATAAAGCATAGCAAGAGAAGTTATTCAACTTAATTTTAATCATAGGATCCCAACCATATTCTAGCTTTCTAGGTATGGAGGCTTCTACTCTAGGTTTCTCCTCCCTAGCTTTGATGAGAGCATTAGTGGTATGCTCTGTGAAGGCAAGGTTAATCGTGCTAGTGCGGGGATCTCTAGACATCTTGTGAAGGAAATCAATAACTTCGGTAAGAGTGCAATTATCAAAATCAAGGTCACTACTATCAAGTAAGGTGGTAGTGGTGTCCTTTAGGTTCACTTGTTTGGTAGTTTCTATAGTCATAGCATCACCATTAATAGGTCCAATGGGACCAGGAGTGCATTGGGTGCTAAGAGTTTGGATATCCTCAACAACTTGGATAGTAGCAACAGTGTGGTGGGTAGGAAGGTTCTTAATTCTATCATCTTCCTCCCTTTCTCTAGCCCATCTCTCTTTAAGTTTAGCCAACATCCTAATGTTTTCATTAATTTGCACTTGGATAGCATTCATAGGAGTGACCTTCCTCTCCTCAAGAGGAGAAGTTCGAATTTTAAGCAATTCTACTTCATTGGCTAAATTGTCTACCTTCAAAGAGAGATTATCTAGTTTGTTTAGTTTTTCTTCTACACTATTATTAAAAGCTTTTTGGGTAGTGATGAAATCTTTAAGCATAATCTCTAGTTCAGTAGTGGAGTTCTTGGTGCTAGGATAAGCATTGTTGTTCCCATAGGAATTAGAGGGGAACGGTCTAGGATTGCTACCAAAATTACTCCTATAAGTATTGTTATTAAAATTGTTTCTAGAGATAAAGTTCACATCTACTTGTTCTTGAGCAATCAAAGAATTTAAAGGAACATCACGAGGATAAATAGAAGATTGCTTCGAAAGTAGAGACATGATCAAGTCAACTTTTTCATTTAGGGAGGAAATCTCCTCGACAGAGTTTACCTTCCTACCTGTTGGAGCGCGTTCGGTGTGCCATTGGGAATAGTTGGTCATCATCTCATCGAGAAGCTTTGTGGCAGCACCAAGTGTAGTTGACATAAAGGTTCCTCCCGCGGCCGAATCTAACAAGTTCCGCGAGGTAAAGTTCAAGCCTGCATAAAAAGTTTGGATAACCATCCAAGTAGTCAAACCATGAGTAGGGCAGTTCTTGACAAGAGATTTCATACGTTCCCAAGCTTGGGCAACGTGTTCATTATCCAATTGTTTAAAATTCATTATGTTACTCCTTAGTTGGATAATTTTAGCAGGTGGATAGTACTTTCCAATAAAAGCATCTTTGCACTTGTCCCATGAATCTATGCTATTTCTAGGCAAAGACTGAAACCAAATTTTAGCTCCTCCTCTCAAGGAGAAAGGAAAAAGCTTAAGCTTAACAATATTACCATCTATTTCTTGGTACTTTTGCATATCACAAAGTTCAACAAAATTGTTCAAGTGTAAAGCAGCAGCATCTCCAGCACCGGAGAATTGATCTTTCATAACTAGGTTCAGTAAAGCAGGTTTAATTTCATACGAAGGTGCTGAAGTGGCAGGTGTAGTGATAGGTGTGCAGATAAAGTCATCGTTGTTGTGACTAGTGAAGTCACACAACTTGGTGTTCTCGGTGGAACCCATAGCAGCAAGCAAGCAAGATAACTATTTTTGTGATTTTCGATAAAAGACACTAAAGCAAAACTGAAAGGTAAACTAACAAGACTAAAAGCAAAGGTAAAAGATAGCATGCAACTCCCCTATCCTGAAGAGTGGAGTCCCCGGCAACGGCGCCAGAAAACTTTGCTTGATGGCTTCTCGCCCCTCGTTGGTTACCCCAAGTGGAAGGTTTGAGATGCAGTGTAGCGGAAGTTTTCCCTTGCCAAAGATACCAAGGATCGATTTCCCTGAGACTCCCAGTTTCAACAAGAAGGTGTCAACTGCTAACGGCGCCAGATATTAGCAATCAATGTGGACCTGCACACAGATACAAATAACTTTGCTCCCAACGAGTACAGAGAGGTTGTCAATCCCTCCGGCCTTGTCGTTTACAAAGGATCAAACGCAAGTGATAATAGTGATAGGTAATGCTGCAATAGTAAGTAAAAGCGGAAAGTAAATAGCGGATGTGATCAGTGATGGTAATATGCACCGGGGTCCCATGATGTTCACTAGTGATGTCTCTCTCCCAAAAGACGATAAAACAGCTATGTGAGGTAAACAAATTACAGCTAGGTAATTGACAGAATTATGTGCGCAAACCAATGCTAACTATGTTGCAAGAAAGGTAGAGGTTCAAAGCATGGGCGGTACGCCAAGGCAAGTAGACCGAAATCCATCTGCATCTACTACTAATCATTCACCTTGAGATATCTATCCAGAACATCTCGCTGGTATTAAGTTGCGAGTCCCACCCATAGTGTAAACTCAAAGCAACAGACAACTACATTAAAAGAACTTTGCGTAAAGTAAACAATCCATGCACCCGCGGGCACAAGCACCGTTGTTTTCCCCCTTGTGGCAACAGCACATCCCCTAGACTCATGTTTCTGTCACTCAAGCTAGTCATCGAGGGGCATGAACCCACAATCAAGCATAACGTTCCCTCTTGGAGTCACTACCTACTACTTGGCCAAAGCAATAAATAACAACGGAGAACATGCAAGAATTACTTATGAACATAAATATAAAAGAGGTAGATCAAATATATTACTCAAACACAATCTGAACATAATCTCATAATCCATCGGATCCTAGCAAACTCATCATAGCAACAGCATAAGGATTACATATGTGCCTCGATCATGTAGGGCAGCTCACGAGGACTAATTAGTGAAGCACAAGAACGGGAGGAGAACATCACATAGCTACTGGTCATGGACCCATGGTCCAAGGGAGACTACTCACAACTCATCCGGGAGGCGTCCATGGTGGTGGAGAAGCTCCCGGTGGTGATCCTTCCCTCCGGCAGGGTGCCGGGAAGAGTTCTCCTGGTGCTCCCGATCTTGGAAGCGCGGCGGCGGTGGAACAGAGATGAGATCGCGAAAAAGGGTTCCCCCCTCGAGGGTTTCGGGACATGATATAAATATATGCCAAAGGGGGGCATCAGCGGAGGCCTGGGGGGCCCAGGCGCCCCCCCTCCCCCCGGTGCGGCCAAGAGGGGGGTGATACGTCCAAAACGTATCTATAATTTCTGCTTGCTCCATGCCTCTTTTGGGTGATATTGCTATGCTATTTATACACTTCCATACACTTTTGATCATATTTGGACTAACCTATTAACTCAGTGCACCCCAGTGCCAGTTTCTGTTTTCGGCTGTTTTTGTATTTCAGGTTTTCACATTACGAGACCTGCCAGGAAAAATCCAGAAAAATTATATAAAAAATCAGCGTTCCAGAAGCTACCGTGCGCCCGAAGTACAGCCGGGGGGGGGCACCAGGGCTCCAGGCGCCCTGGCGACGCGCCCCCCCTGGGCCGCGCCGGGGGGGGCGTCTGGGCCCCCCGAGGCTCCGCTGATGCCCCCCTTTGCATATATTTAAAGCGTCTCCCGAAACCCTCGAAACGGGAACTCTTTTTCGCGATCTCATCTCTGTTCCGCCGCCGCCGCCGCTTCCAAGATCGGGAGCACCAGGAGAACTCTTCCCGGCACCCTGCCGGAGGGGAGGATCACCACCGGGAGCTTCTCCACCACCATGGACGCCTCCCGGATGAGTTGTGAGTAGTCTCCCTTGGACCATGAGTCCATGACCAGTAGCTATGTGATGTTCTCCTCCCGTTCTTGTGCTTCACTAATTAGTCCTCGTGAGCTGCCCTACATGATCGAGGCACATATGTAATCCTTATGTTGTTGCTATGATGAGTTTGCTGGGGTCCGATGGATTATGAGATTATGTTCAGATTGTGTTTGAGTAATATATTTGATTCACCTCTTTTATATTTATGTTCGTAAGTAATTCTTGCATGTTCTCCGTTGTTATTTATTGCTTTGGCCAAGTAGTAGGTAGTGACTCCAAGAGGGAACGTTATGCTTGATTGTGGGTTCATGCCCCTCGATGACTAGTTTGAGTGACAGAAACATGAGTCTAGGGGATGTGTTGTTGCCACAAGGGGGAAAACAGCGGTGCTTGTGCCCGCGGGTGCAAGGATTGTTTACTTTACGCAAAGTTCTTTTAATGAAGTTGTCTGTTGCTTTGAGTTTACACTATGGGTGGGACTCGCAACTTAATACCAGCGAGATGTTCTGGATAGATATCTCAAGGTGGATGATTAGTAGTAGATGCAGATGGATTTCGGTCTACTTACCTCGGCGTACCGCCCATGCTTTGAACCTCTACCTTTCTTGCAACTTAGTCAACATTGGTCCTGTCAATTGCCCAGCTGTAATTCGTTTACCTCACATAGCTGTTTTATCGTCTTTTGGGAGAGAGACATCACTAGTGAACATCATGAGACTCCGGTCCATATTACCATCATTGATCACATCCGCTATTTACTTTCCGCTTTTTACTTACTATTGCAGCATTACCTATCACTACTATCACTTGCGTTTGATCATTTGTAAACTACAAGGCCGGAGGGATTGACAACCTCTCTGTACTCATTGGGAGCAAAGTTATTTGTATCTGTGTGCAGGTCCACGTTGATTGCTAATATCTGGCGCTGATAACCGTCAACCGTAAGGGATCGAGATAGTCTTCGCGGGTAAGAATAACCCAATTTATTAATTCGACACACGGGGAGCCAAAGAGTATTTATAAGCTTTGACAGTTGAGTTGTCAATTCAACCGCACCTGAAATATACTTACTTGCAACAAAAGATAAGTGGTAACAGTGATATGATAGTGATGGTAGTGATAGTAAAAGTAACAACAAAAAGTAAATAGCAGTAGTAAATGGCAAAAGTAGCAACTAGTGACAAGCAAGGTTTAAAACACTGTAGGCTAGGGAGATGGATGGTTGGGCGCTGCATGGATGAGATAGATTCTAACTTGGGGCACGACACACGGAAAAGTAATGATCATCTAGGCAAATATCAAACATTAGGCATGTATCCCGTAGGTAGTTGAGCGTGCTTACAATAAGAACTTGCACAACATCTTTTGTCCTACGATCCCGCTACGAACGGGGCCAAAAGGAACTTATGGATATTAAGGTGCTCCTGTCAAAGAGCACCGGAACAAAGCAATGAACTCAATGGATACATGTAATCCTTAAACTACGGACCATCCCCTTTGGTGTCCCAAGCTGTCACTTTTGGGATCGCCGGCTCCGGACCGTAACAGGTGCAAACAACTCATAGATAGGATCACGAACACAAATATATTCATACAAACACATATGGTTCAGATCTGAAATCATGGCACTCGGGCCCTAAGTGTCAAGCATTAAGAATAACAAGTTGTAGCAAAGATGATAAACACCATATTAGATGATAGGCAACATGCCCCCAACGATCTGATAAACTATTACATGATCTAACTCATCCAATCCCTACCATCCCCTTCGCCTACAACAGGGGAATTACTCACACATGGAGGGAGAAGTCATGGAGGGATGATGGAGTGGTGATGATGATGACGATGGCGACGATCTCCCCTCTCCGGAGGCCAATTCAGCCTCCAGATTAGCCCTCCCGAGGAAGAACAGAGGGTGGCGGCGGCTCCGTGACGGAAAACTGCGAAAGAACTTCTGATCTGGGGTTTCTGCGTCGGGAGTAAAAATACGAGGCAAAGTAGGGCACCGGGGGTGTGGGAACCACCCAGGCGGCCCCCCGGCGCGGCCCAGGGGGGCGCGCCCACAGGGCGCCTGGGCACCCCTTGGCCCCTCGCTGGCCCCACTTCTGGCTCCTGGTTCCTTCGGGTGCGTGGATTTTCTGTGATTTTTTGTGGATTTTTCTGAGATACCTAAAAATCCGTTTTCCTGCACACAAATAAACCATACAGGCAGCTCTGCTGAAAACAGCGTCAGTCCGGGTTAGTTTAGTCCAAATCATGCAAGAATGAGGCCAAAACAATATCAAAAGTGTTTGGAAAAGTAGATACGTTTGAGACGTATCAACTCCCCCAAGCTTAGCATATTGCTTGTCCTCAAGCAATTCAGTTCAACGAACTGGACGCGACAAAGAAAACTTTGACAAACTCTTTTGCTTCATTAGATGTATATAAGCATGTACTACGAAAAGAGTTTAGCGAGTATTGAAACAGTACTTATGAGGACAATGCAAGGAGCAATCCTTCTTTCAAGTGACCAGTCACAAATACTTAAAAGTAAATAATATATTATTGAAAATCAAGACAAGATTACATTGCACATAGCTTGAGCATATTAGGGTGGTATCTCGCTAGCCTCCATGAGTGAAGCAAAACATAAATGCAGAGACTCCTCCAGAGTTTTAAAGGAGACTAGAACTAAGAATTTTAGAATAAATCATATCACAAGTATGCAGAAGACAATGTAATACTTTGGGACAATGCACATTACACTCAGAATGACAATTATGCTCTCCTAGTCGGTGCTTTGAAGAAAGAAGGTGAGACTCTCGAACCGTGGCTTTTATTGGCAAGGTTGAAAACCCGTGGTCGGAAACAAAAACTAAAATGTACCAGAGCTCTTGGTTTTAAAAATAGAGGTAAAAACGTTTTTGAGAGGTGCATATTTCGTCAACGAATGCTAGCAGATAACTCAATCACTTTTTGAGTGGACAAGTCTCGAGGAACGGCTCCCGCATGAGGACGATCACATCCTCTTAATCTCCTTTGTTTATCACTGCCAAAGTTTTCTGATTTCTCATGAACAAAGCGTGAAGGAGGGTTTGTTTGTTATATTATCTTTTTGAGCCGGGCGCACTCAATGCCAGTTCCTTTTCGTATTAGGGGTTTGCACATTAGACATGCAATCCAGGGGTGAAACTTGTCCAACTTAAAAAGATCATGAATTAACTACTACTTCCTCATGAGCTAAAACATAGGCACAAAAGAGAAATGCTTTTGATTAGTTTCGAGATGGTACATGAAAGTCTTCGTTAGGAATGGCAGGTAAATACCATATATAGGAAGGTATAGTGGACTCATATGGCATAACTAGTTTTAAGGATTTTGGATGCACAAGCAGTCAGTCCGCTTAGTACAGGTGGAGGTTTAGCAAAAGACTGGGAAGCGACCAACTAGAGAGCAATAACGGTCATAATCATGCAGAGCGACAAAGCAACATTGAATCGGGCATGAAAGTGATATAACTATTCTAAAACTCAAAGATCATCAAGGCAAAGTAGACTTTTTAGTCTTAAACATGTGTAAGCATGTGCCAAGCCAATCCAAAAATTCTCTAAAGGGAAATACCACCTTAATATACCAGACTATGAATAGTGCAATGCATGTAGATCATTTCAATAACACATTATATACTCTAGTTATTCGGGACTAGCCACAAGGAAAGCATGAACCACTGGAAGAGCATTGTAAACATAGCACTATGTCGCTACAAGCTGGTCTCTAGATCATAAGTACAGGCATATGTACAAAAGTAGAAACAAAAAGAGTTCATACCGGTCTTCCTTGTTGCTTCCCTCCAGTCGATCTTCGTCATCACTGCTTGTCACTTGCATGATCGAACGTAGGAAATATAATCAAATGACATCACGGACTCGAGCTGATCTCTGAAAACAAAGCAAACTAAAGAGAGAAAGGAAATCTTTTTGGGTTTTTTCAAAGGTTGAATAAAAGAAAAAGAAAGAGAAAAAATCTTTTTGTTGTTTTTGCAAAGAGAGAAACAAAGAAGAACGGGCAAAAACTTCGAAAAGATCAAAGCGAACAAAATGGATAATACAATGGAAAAGTGAGAAGGGCACGTACTCCCCCAAGCTTTGGCTTTTGGCCTAAGTTGGTAGCAGCTACTGCCCCCAGGAGCCTCCTGCTCCAGGGGTATGGTGGTGAGTCCAAGGGTCGTAGAAGGATGCTGGCGCGTACACCAAACTCCTCGGAGTCTCCCACGAGGAAGGTTCCGAACGCCAAACAGAGGAAGACCCTTCACCAAACTCGGTGGCGGTCTCTTCCTGAAAATGTGGTATCTCACCGTGCCTCTCCTCGTCGGGCACAACCCCCTCCATGGGGTTATGAAACTGATGCTGGACCATGAACTCATCGAACTGAACAACATCAAAGGACCATCCGTTCCTGCGAGAAAATCAAACAAAAGAGGTGCAGGTAGACGGATCTCGCGTTCCGCGGCAGTTCCGAAACGCAAGATATAAATAAGATTATCAAGCTCAGAACCCATGGTAACAAACTTATGCCTTTTCATAGCAACAAGATCAAAGCTTAAATAAGTAAAAGGAGTATCATCAGGGTGTGGGGTGCCTCCAAGATGCTCTAAGATAAGTGTGGCGTAAACGCCACCATATAAGTCCCCCTTGTTACCGTTCATAGCAAGGCGTCGAGCAATTAAGGTACCCAGATTATAATCAGACCTCCCTGAGAGGGCTGCTGCCAGGATAGCAATATCCGGAGCAGAAATGTTGCTCGTGTTGTCACGAGCTAGCACCCCTCTAGCAATATAATAGGAAAAATACCTGAGGTGAGGAAACAAGATGCTGGAGATCTTCGACCGATGAATATCCCTCGTACCCATGCTGCAGAGGGAGTTGATGACGGTTTTCAGCTCGGAGGGCTGAGTGGCCATCCTTGCCGTCCTCCCAACGTTCGGCACACCTATTATTTCACAAAAATTTCCCAAAGTCATGGTGATAAGATCATTATAAATTTTAAACTCAATAGCACCTGAATCAGGATTATATCTAAAACTGTTAATGAAACTGGAGGTGAGTTTTTGATACTGAGTAACACGGCTCGTGACCAGCCGTGTCAAACCTGCATTAGCACAAAGATTATAAAACCCATCCTTGATTCCCGCAGCTTCCATGAATTCATCACATGGAAATGTCATCGCACGTGCTGGACTTGTGTCTTCCAACAACTCCAGGGGCACATGATCTTCATTATAGCTCACCCTAGCAGTCGATGGTGAAGCTGCGGCTCTAGTAACTGGATCGGAGTGTGCGGGCCTCCTCTTCTCAAGCCACCCTTTTGCCCTTCCTAACAAACTCATTTCTGATTTTTTTTTACAATTTACAAACACGAGGATTAAAATAAAGTGAGCTAAGGCAAACTACTCAACTCACTTGCCCAAGGCATAAACTTGCGTCAAAACTTGAAAAATAACTTTCTACATATGCATGCAAGCTCATCTATACAGCACCAAGAACTACTAAATACTCACAAATGGAGCCACCAATCAAAAATCTAATTGGAGGGGTGGAGGAGTCACATACCAGGGAGTATTTGCTCAAAATTTCAGCTCAAATGATGGGCTATGGAGAGAGATCGAAGAATCGCCTCCAAGAACAGGAAGAACACAAGAACAAGTGCAGAACTCGGGTTTTTGGAGAAAAAGAGAGAGGGAGGAAGAAGACATACCTGGAGGGGGGTCCCGTGGGCCCCAGGTGCCCTGTGGGCGCGGCCAGGGGCTGGGCTGCGCCAGCTGGCCGCCTGGGCCACTGGTGGGTCCCCCTGGCTGGCCCCAGGACTTTCTTGGTCTCTCCCGACGTGGAAATTTTTATTATAATTTTTCTGGAATTTTTCTGAAAACTTCACTGTTGAAATTTTTTCGAAGTTCAAAAAGCTGCGAAACTCTCTGAAAACTTGAAGCAGTTAGTAGTATTGTGAAGCTTCAAAAACATAAATACTTGGTACAGCTAGTAGGACAAAACTAAAAACAAGTGAAAACATAACAAGCTCAACTTTTTATCCATATAAAACATGTTTACTAGTAAGGTTGATCAAGTCTTACCAACAAACAAGTGATATATAGAGCAAAAAGTCTCACCTCTTATGAAGTAATCACTGAACCTTTACTTTGATGGACATTGTCCCCACCATGATATTTTTGTATTTGTGAGGCACATGTAGTGGACAGTCCCATTCTCCAATTTTCACGGTCTCGATATTCTCTATAGAGTTGAGGCCATGCCTCCTGTCGGTCTTCTTTGGAAAATATACCATGTGTTCTTTATCATTCACGTGGAAGGTAACCTTCCCTTTATTGCAATCAATAATAGCACCTGCGGTGTTAAGAAAAGGTCTACCAAGAATAATGGACATGCTCCCATCCTCGGGCATGTCAAGCACAACAAAATCAGTAAGAATTAAACAATTAGCAACTTCTACGGGAACATCCTCACAAATACCTATCGGAACAGCGGTTGACTTGTCATCCATCTGAAGGGAGATATCTGTAGGAATTAGTTTCTCTAAACAAAGCCTCTCGTAAAGAGAGAGAGGCATAACACTCACTCCTGCTCCAAGATCACATAAAGCAGTTTTGACATAATTATTCTTTATGGAGCAAGGAATGGTGGGTATACCTGGATCACCGAGCTTCTCAGGAATCTTTCCACTAAAAGAATAGTTAGCAAGCATAGTAGATATTGCATCATTAGGAACTTTTCTTTTGTTAGTGACAATATCGTTCATATATTTTGAATAAGGAAGTAACTTAATAGCATCAGTCAAAGGGATTTGAAGAAAAAGAGGTTTAATCCACTCACAAAACTTATTATAATGCTCTTCTTCTTTAGATTTGATGGACTTACCTGGAAAGGGCATGGGTTTCTGTACCCATGGTTCTCTTTCCTTCCCATGTTTTCTTGCGATGAAGTCTTCTTTAGTGTACCTCTTACGTTTGTCAGGTGCTTCTTCTTCTCGTACTTCAGGCGGATCATTCTTCTCATTATCATTACCTTCAGGTTCAGCACCATCTTCAGTCTCAGCATCGGAGATAGATACACTGTTGGGATCAATAGCTGGTTCTTCATCTGCAATAGGGTCATTAGAATTGTCAGTCTCCTTATGTTTCTTCTTCTTCTTTGGAGAGCCAACAATTTCTTCTTCCTGCATTTGAGAATCTTGCTCGATTCTCTTCGGATGACCCTCTGGGTAGAGAGGATCTTGAGTGCTAGTTCCTCCTCGGGTCTTAATCCCAAAAGCCTGCAAATTATCTTGTTTGGCATTGTTAGCAAGCAAATCTCTTTGCACATTAGAAATTTGATCAAGCTGAGTTTGAACCATATGAAAATGCTTCACAAGACATTGAACATCATTAACTGTTCTATCTAAAACATCAAGCAGTCTTTTGATAGCAAGGGAATTATCATGCAACTGACTTTCTATCCTCTCATTAAAATGATTCTGTTTCATAATAAAATTATCAAACTCATCTAAACATTGATCAGGAGGCTTACCATGAGGGATGTAACTTGCGTTGAAATCTAAAAGAGAGTGTACCTCTACCATAGGAGGGTGAGTGGTAGGCTCACACAGCTTCTCAATAGGGGTTAGATTCTTCACGTCTTCAGCTTTAATACCTTTCTCTTTAATAGACTTCTTTGTTTATCGCATATCCTCGGGGCTCAGAACAAACATGCCCCTCTTCTTTGTTGGTGGAGGTGGTTCAGGGACGGACCAATCTTCATGGTTTTTGGCAATCCTGCCCATTAAATCTTCCGCATCGTCCGGTGTTATTTTCCTGAAAACACAACCAGCACAACTTTCCAAATAGGACCTGGATTCATCAGTTAGACCAGCATAGAATATATCGATTAATTCATTCGTAGGGATTTCATGTCCAGGTCTAGCCCGAATCAGACCGCAGTACCTCCCCCAAGCTTTAGGGAGGGACTCATCCTGCAACTGTTTAAAGTTATAAATTCTTTGTAAAGCAGCCTGTTGCATGTGAGCAGGAAAGTACTTATCAACAAAAGAGTGAGCTAAGTCCTGAGGACTCTTAATGGAACCGCATGGGAGTGAATCATACCATGCTTTAGCACCCTCCTTCAAGGAGAAAGGAAGAAGCTTGGTCACATAAAAGTATCGTATCTTCTCATCTGTGGTAAACAGGCTACCCAACTCACCGAGTTTAGTCAGGTGTGCAATAGCATCATCATTTTCTCTGCCATAAAAGGGGTCAGCTTCAACCATAGGTATAAGTGAAAGATCAACAGAGAAATCATAATCAGGATCATCAATGCATATAGGGGATGTAGCAAATTCAGGATTAGGAACGGTTTTGTTCTTCAGAGAGTGTTTTTCAAACAGTTTCTTAATAGCTTCAGGGTCAGAGCCAGAAAACTCTGTCAGTTCCCTACATAAATCTTCATCTAGTATATAGTAATCATCATCAAGGAGACTCTCCTTGAGTTTACTCAAATCAGAATAATCATAAGTTTCACCAATAGGGTAGCGAGTAACAGGGAGTTCAATTCCAGATTTTTTTTGCAGCAGCAGCAATTTGTTTCTCAAGAGCATAACCAAGCGAACCAATATCATCAAAAGTAGTAGAAGCATCATCAAGAGTATCAGACATAGTAACAAATTCAGTAGGAGCATCATGTGTTGGTGGTGAGGCAAACTTACTCATAACGGAAGGTGAATCAAGCGTAGCACTAGTGCTCAGAGCAGTACCTCTTCTTGTAGTGGATAGTAAGATTGGAACCTTGGGGTCTCCTTTCTTACCCATAGTGGATAAAGTGCAGCAGGTAGGATACCTCAAGTAGACTTATAAATATTGCTATGCTCCCCGGCAACGGCGCCAGAAAACGGTACTTGATAACCCTCAACCATAAGGGATCGAGATAGTCTTTGCGGGTAAGAATAACCCAATTTATTGATTCGACACACGGGGATCCAAAGAGTATTTATAAGCTTTGACAGTTGAGTTGTCAATTCAACCGCACCTGAAATATATTTACTTGCAACAAAAGATAAGTGGTAACAGTGATATGATAGTGATGGTAGTGATAGTAAAAGTAACAACAAAAAGTAAATAGCAGTAGTAAATGGCAAAAGTAGCAACTAGTGACAAGCAAGGTTTAAAACACTGTAGGCTAGGGAGATGGATGGTTGGGCGCTGCATGGATGAGATAGATTCTAACTTGGGGCACGGCACACGGAAAAGTAGTGATCATCTAGGCAAATATCAAACATTAGGCATGTATCCCGTAGGTAGTTGTGCGTGCTTGCAATAAGAACTTGAACAACATCTTTTGTCCTACCATCCCGCTACGAACGGGGCCAAAAGGAACTTATGGATATTAAGGTGCTCCTGTCAAAGAGCACCGGAACAAAGCAATGAACTCAATGGATACATGTAATTCTCAAACTACGGACCATCCCCTTTGGTGTCCCAAGCTGTCACTTTTGGGATCGCCGGCTCCGGACCGTAACAGGTGCAAACAACTCATAGATAGGATCACGAACACAAATATATTCATGCAAACACATATGGTTCAGATCTGAAATCATGGCACTCGGGCCCTAAGTGTCAAGCATTAAGAATAACAAGTTGTAGCAAAGATGATAAACACCATAGTAGATGATAGGCAACATGCCCCCAATGATCTGATAAACTATTACATGATCTAACTCATCCAATCCCTACCATCCCCTTCGCCTACAGCAGGGGAATTACTCACACATGGAGGGAGAAGTCATGGAGGGATGATGGAGTGGTGATGATGATGACTATGGCGACGATCTCCCCTCTCCGGAGGCCAATTCACCATCCAGATTAGCCCTCCCGAGGAAGAACAGAGGGTGGCGGCGGCTCCGCGACGGAAAACTGCGAAAGAACTTCTGATCTGGGGTTTCTGCGTCGGGAGTAAAAATACGAGGCAAAGTAGGGCACCAGGGGGTGTGGGACCCACCCAGGCGGCCCCCTGGCGCGGCCCAGGGGGGGCGCGCCCACAGGGCGCCTGGGCACCCCCTGGCCGCCCTCTGGCCCCACTTCTGGCTCCTGGTTCCTTCGGGTGCGTGGATTTTCTGTGATTTTTCGTGGATTTTTCTGAGATACCTAAAAATCCATTTTCCTGCACAAAAATAAACCATACAGGCAGCTCTGCTGAAAACAGCGTCAGTCCGGGTTAGTTTAGTCCAAATCATGCAAGAATGAGGCCAAACCAATATCAAAAGTGTTTGGATAAGTAGATACGTTTGAGACGTATCAGGCGCCGTTAGGAGTTGACACCTTCTTGTTGAAACTGGGAGTCTCAGGGGAAAACGATCCTTGGTATCTTTGCCAAGGGAAAACTTCTGCTACACTGCATCTCAAACCTTCCACTTGGGGTAACCAACGAGGGAAGAGAAGCCTAGCAAAGCAATTTCTGGCGTCGTCGCCGGGGACTCCACTCTTCAGGATAGGGGAGTTGCACGCTATCTTTTACCTTTGCTTTTAGTCTTGTTAGTTTACCTTTCAGTTTTTGCTTTAGTATCTTTTATCAAAAATCACAAAAATAGTTATCTTGCTTGCTTGCTACTATGGGTTCCACCGAGAACACCAAGTTGTGTGACTTCACTAGTCACAACAACGATGACTTTATCAGCACACCTATCACTACACTTGCCACTTCAGCACCTTCATATGAAATTAAACCTGCTTTACTGAACTTAGTCATGAAAGATCAATTCTCCGGTGCTGGAGATGATGCTGCTTTACACTTAAACAACTTTGTTGAACTTTGTGATATGCAAAAGTACCAAGAAATAGACGGTGATATTGTTAAGCTTAAGCTTTTTCCTTTCTCCTTGAGAGGAGGAGCTAAAATTTGGTTTCAATCTTTGCCTAGAAATAGCGTAGATTCATGGGACAAGTGCAAAGATGCTTTTATTGGAAAATACTATCCACCTACTAAAATTATCCAACTAAGAAGTAACATAATGAATTTTAAATTGGATAATGAACACGTTGCCCAAGCTTGGGAACGTATGAAATCTCTTATCAAGAACTGCCCTACTCATGGTTTGACTACTTGGATGGTTATCCAAACTTTTTATGCAGGCTTGAACTTTACCTCGCGGAACTTGTTAGATTCGGCCGTGGGAGGAACCTTTATGTCAACTACACTTGGTGCTGCCACAAAACTTCTCGATGAGATGATGACCAACTATTCCCAATGGCACACCGAACGCGCTCCAACAGGTAGGAAGGTAAACTCTCTCGAGGAGATTTCCTCCCTAAATGAAAAAGCTGACTTGATCATGTCCCTACTTTCCAAGCAATCTTCTATTGATCCTAGTTATGATCCTTTAGATTCTGTGATTGCTCATGCTTATAGGAGTAACTTTGGTAGAAATCCTAGACCGTTCCCCTCTAATTCCTTTGGGAACAACAATGCTTATCCTATCACCAAGAACTCCACCCAAAAATATAGAGACTTGCCTGGCTATGAGAAACTTCTAGAAATAGAGAAGGCCGCTAAGAATTACATGCACACCCAATATGAACAAAACAAAACCTTCTCGAGGCAATTAAATGAGCATACTGCTATCTTGCAAAATATTAGTAGACAATTAGAGAGCATAAATATTGAGATTTCTAACCTCCAGACTAGGCTCACTATCACTGAGACCCAAGTTTCCAACATGTCCCACACACAAGCCACTTTGATAAACCAAATGGCAGCTAAACCCGAAGTGGTTGCACCCCTAAGGGAGGAAGAAGATAGAATTAAGAGCCTTCCTACCCACCACACTGTTGCTACTATCCAAGTTGTTGAGGATATCCAAACTCTTAGCACCCAATGCACTCCTGGTCCCGATGGACCTATTAATGGTGATGCTATGACTATAGAAACTACCAAACAAGTGAACCTAAAGGACACCACTGCCACTTTACTTGATGCTAGTGACCTTGATTTTGATAATTGCACTCTTACCGAAGTTATTGATTTCCTTCACAAGATGTCTAGAGATCCCCGCGCTAGCACGATTAACCTTGCCTTCACAGAGCATATCACTAATGCTCTTATCAAAGCTAGGGAGGAGAAACTTAGAGTAGAAGCCTCCATACCTAGAAAGCTAGAAGATGGTTGGGATCCTATGATAAAAATTAAGTCGAATGACTTCTCTTGCTATGCTTTATGTGATGTTGGTGCTAGTACCTCTGTTATGCCCAAAAGAATATATGATATGCTTAAATTGAAACCTTTTGATTCTTGTTCTTTTGGTGTTCGTCTCGTTGATTCTTCCATAAAGAAACCTCTGGGGAGGATCGACAATGTTCTTATCGTTGTCAATGATAATTATGTTCCCATTGATTTCACTATTATGGATATTGAGTGTGATCCTTCTTGTCCAATTATTTTGGGACGTCCCTTTTTGCGCACCGTTGGTGCTATCATTGACATGAAAGAGGGTAGTGTAAAATTTCAGTTTCCTCTCAAGAAAGGGATGGAACACTTCCCTCGAAAGAAGATCAAGTTACCTTTTGAGTCCGTTATACGGGCTAGCTATTCTTTTACTCTTGATAAAACTTGATCTCTATGCATTATGCCTAGCTTAAAGGCATAAAAGAAAGCGCTTTTGGGAGGCAGCCCAATGAATAAAAATTTATTTTGTTTTTGTTGTGTCTTGATGTTGTTACTACTGTAGCATCATCATTGTATCTTTGCTTTTCAAATTTTGTGCCAAGTATAGCCTCTGATTGCAAGAAAGTTCAAAAGTTGTGACGTGCTGTCCAGGAAACAGATTCTGTCCTTGAATAGAAAAATTCGTATAAAATCACCAGATCATCTTTTTTGTCTGAATTTTTTCTACAGCGTGCTCTATATAATTGTCTTTCGTGCCTCTGTTTTGAGTTTTTTTATTAGAGTTGCAGAAGTGCCCAGGAAAAATCATTTACTACCTGTTGTTCTGTTTTTCACAGATGCTGTCCTGTTTTGCCTTTCCTTCATTTTGCAAACCTAGAGCTTGTTTTTTCTTTGCAAAAACCTTTTGGCAATCTTGAGAAACAGTAGACCTTCAAGAATATCTTTATTTCCAGCAAGGAACAATTATTTTATTAAGGTTACTAACCTCGCTAATCAGATTATGATGAGTTATGTATGAAGCCAGTTATCAAGTGTGCGAGGGAAGATGATAAAAAGATTCAGGAGTGTCAAGCGCTCAAGCTTGGGGATGTCCCCGTGCACCCCCAAGAAATATTCAAGGAGACTCAAGAGTCTAAGCTTGGGGATGCCCCCGTGCATCCCCTTCTCCATCAACATTATCAGTTCGTCTTTCGTTCCACTATATTTTTATCACTTCATGTGTTATGTGCTATGCTTGGAGCGTCTTGTTTTTAGTTTTCCTTTTCTTTAGCTTTTCATAACGAGTTGGAACTCAGCTTTCTTTATGTGGGAGAGAAACACGCTCCACTTCTACCTAGAACATAACATAGAATTTTCATGTCTATCCTTGCTGTGTGTGTTCTTTGTCTTTTAATAGCTACTATCATGCTTAGCTCTTAACTTTCATGCTTATCTTTTTAAAGAGCTTTCGTTTAGTTGGTTGCTTGAACTCTCTTTAGTTATCATGATTATCTTATTAAGAGAGTTTGCTTCTGTTGCATTGGTTGATATGTCTATGATAAAGATGCTACGTGCATAATGGTGCTTAGTAGTTCATGTTTTCTTATGGGTAGTCTCAAATAGCTGGGGCTTTTCCAATGTGTTATTGGAGTACCAACATGATTTGTTTGCCTATGATGTGGTATGGTTTAGTAATATCTTCCTTCAAGAATTTATTTTGATTGACTTGGCGTATGCTCATGCATATTTAAGACTGTAAAGAAAGTCTGTCAAGCCTTGATGATCTTTTGTTTCTGAGTAGCGATATAACTTCCATGCCTGATTCAATGTTGCTTTGTCGCTCTGCATAATTATGACCGTCATTGCTCTCTTAGTTGGTCGCTCCCAGTCTTTTGCTAACCTCCACCTGTACTAAGCGGACTGACTGCTTGTGCATCCACATCCTTTTAATCCAGTTATGCCATATGAGTCCACCATATCTTCCTACATGGTATTTACCTGCCATTCCTAACGGAGACTTGCATGTACCATCTCGAAATTATTCAAAGAAAAAAAAGCATTCCTATTTTGTGCCTCTGTTGTAAGTTCATGAGGAAGTAGTAGTTAATTCATGATCTTTTTAAGTTGGACAAGCTTCACCCCGGGATTGCATGTATAATGTGCAAACCCATAATACGAGAAGGAACTGGCATTGAGTGCGCCCGGCTCAAAAAGATAATATAACAAACAAACCCTCCTTCACGCTTTGTTCATGAGAAATCAGAAAACTTTGGCAGTGATAAACAAAGGAGATTAAGAGGATGTGATCGTCCTCATTCGGGAGCCATTCCTCGAAACTTGTCCATCTCAAGAAGTGATTGAGTTGTCTGCTAGCATTCGTTGACGAAACATGCATGATCTAAAAAAAATTATTACCTCTGTTTTTAAAACCAAGAGCTCTGGTACATGTTTTGTCTTTGTTTCAGACTACGGGTTTTCAACCTTGCCAACAAAAGCCACGGTTCGAGAGTCTCCACCTTCTTTTAAAAGCACCAACTACTGAGAGCATGATTGTCATTCTGAGTGTAATGTGCATTGTCCCAAAGTAGCATTGTCTTTTGCATGATTGTGATATCGTTTATTTTGAAATCATTGTATCTAGTCATCACTTAAACCTTGGAGGTGCCCCTGCATTTATGTTTTGCTTGACTAAAGGGGGCAAGCTAGATATCACTTTATCATATTTGCACATCATGTTCATTACAAATCTATTTGTTGTTTCAGTATCATATTGTAAAACTTTCAGTCCTTTGTGATTTTCTCATGAGGCAACTTAATTACTATAGATTCATTGTCTCAGTAAGCTTTTGTCATATGACTATGAAAAAGTCCTATATGGTTAATAGCATGTCACCACAGAAATTATTCTTGTTATCATTTACCTACTCGAGGACGAGCAGGAATTAAGCTTGGGGATGTTGATACGTCCAAAACGTTTCTATAATTTCTGCTTGCTCCATGCCTCTTTTGGGTGATATTGCTATGTTATTTATACAATTCCATACACTTTTGATCATATTTGGACTAACCTATTAACTCAGTGCACCCCAGTGCCAGTTTCTGTTTTCGGCTGTTTTTGTATTTCAGGTTTTCACATTACGAGAACTGCCAGGAAAAATCCAGAAAAAATATATAAAAAATCAGCGTTCCAGAAGCTACCGTGCGCCCGAAGTACAGCCGGGGGGGGGGGGGCACCAGGGCTCCAGGCGCCCTGGCGCCCTGGCGGCGCCCCCCCTGGGCCGCGCCGGGGGGGCGCCTGGCCCCCCCGAGGCTACGCTGATGCCCCCATTTGGCATATATTTAAAGCGTCTCCCGAAACCCTCGAGACGGGAACTCTTTTCGCGATCTCATCTCTGTTCTGCCGCCGCCGCCGCTTCCAAGATCGGGAGCACCAGGAGAACTCTTCCCGGCACCCTGCCAGAGGGGAGGATCACCACCGGGAGCTTCTCCACCACCATGGACGCCTCCCGGATGAGTTGTGAGTAGTCTCGCTTGGACCATGATTCCATGACCAGTAGCTATGTGATGTTCTCCTCCCGTTCTTGTGCTTCACTAATTAGTCCTCGTGAGCTGCCCTATATGATCGAGGCACATATGTAATCCTTATGCTGTTGCTATGATGAGTTTGCTGGGATCCGATGGATTATGAGATTATGTTCAGATTGTGTTTGAGTAATATATTTGATTCACCTCTTTTATATTTATGTCCGTAAGTAATTCTTGCATGTTCTCCATTGTTATTTATTGCTTTGGCCAAGTAGTAGGTAGTGACTCCAAGAGGGAACGTTATGCTTGATTGTGGGTTCATGCCCCTCGATGACTAGTTTGAGTGACAGAAACATGAGTCTAGGGGATGTGCTGTTGCCACAAGGGGGAAAACAACGGTGCTTGTGCCCGCGGGTGCAAGGATTGTTTACTTTACGCATAGTTCTTTTAATGTTGTTGTCTATTGCTTTGAGTTTACACTATGGGTGGGACTCGCAACTTAATACCAGCGAGATGTTCTGGATAGATATCTCAAGGTGGATGATTAGTAGTAGATGCAGATGGATATCGGTCTACTTACCTCGGCGTACCGCCCATGCTTTGAACCTCTACCTTTCTTGCAACTTAGTCAACATTGGTCCTCTCAATTGCCCAGCTGTAATTCGTTTACCTCACATAGCTGTTTTATCGTCTTTTGGGAGAGAGACATCACTAGTGAACATCATGAGACTTCGGTCCATATTACCATCATTGATCACATCCGCTATTTACTTTCCGCTTTTTACTTACTATTGCAGCATTACCTATCACTACTATCACTTGCGTTTGATCCTTTGTAAACTACAAGGCCGGAGGGATTGACAACCTCTCTGTACTCGTTGGGAGCAAAGTTATTTGTATCTGTGTGCAGGTCCACGTTGATTGCTAATATCTGGCGCCGTTAGCAGTTGACACCTTCTTGTTGAAACTGGGAGTCTCAGGGGAAAACGATCCTTGGTATCTTTGCCAAGGGAAAACTTCTGCTACACTGCATCTCAAACCTTCCACTTGGGGTAACCAACGAGGGGCGAGAAGCCATCAAGCAAAGTTTTCTGGAGCCCTGGTGGCCCCCCTCCGGCTGTACTTCGGGTGCAGGGAAGCTTCTGGAACGCTGATTTTTTATATAATTTTTCCGGGATTTTTCTGGCAGTTCTCGTAATGGGAAAACCTGAAATACAAAAACAGCAGAAAACAGAAACTGGCACTGGGGTGCACTGAGTTAATAGGTTAGTCCAAATATGATCAAAAGTGTATGGAAGTGTATAAATATCATAGCAATATCACCCAAAAGAGGCATGGAGCAAGCAGAAATTATAGATACGTTTTGGACGTATCAGCTCCTCATTGGGTTCGACTCTCTTACTTATCGAAAGGACTACGATAGATCCCCTACACTTGTGGGTCATCACTATGCATAGGGATTTTGTGAGCAAACAACTTATGTGAACAATAATCAACTAGCATAGGAAAGCAAAACAAGCATAACTTCAAGATTTTAAGCACATAGATAGGAAACCTGATATTATTGCAACTCCTACAAGCATATATCCTCCCTCATAATAATTTTCAGTAGCATCATGAATGAATTAAACAATATAACTATCACATAAAGCATTCTTGTCATGATTCCCAAGCATATAAATTGTATTACTCTCCACATAAGCAAAATTCTTCTCATTCGGAATAGTGAGAGTATCATAAGAGACTTGAATACTATAGATTGTTTCCACATTAAAAGAGTAATGTTCAGAAAAAGGGTAATCATAATCATGACAAGTTTTGTTAATATAATCATCACTACTTTTTATAACATAAGTTTCATCACAATAATCATCATAAATAGGAGGCATGCTATTATCATAATAAATTTGCATATCAAAACTTGGGAGGCTAAAAATATCATCTTCATCAAACATAGCGTCACCAAGCTTGGGACAAACATTAATTGCATCAAATAAATTTTCAAACATGTCATTCTCATCAAACATAGCATCCCCAAGCTTGGGCCTTTTCATATCATAAGCATAATCACTCTCATCATTAATAGTAAGGATAGCACCGATAGTATAGCAATTATCATCATCACAATGAGTAATAGGAGCAACATCATTTGGAAGGGATACCTTTTTACCTTTGCTTCTCCGTCTTTTCTTTTTCTTCTTCTCATTATGTGTGAGTTTAGTCCTCTTTTTGGAGCTCCTTATTAATGAGATTGGTTGAATAGAAGGCTCCTCCTCGTTACCTGATTCATCATAAGAAATAATAGGAAGATATTGGGAAGTCTCTTCCCTTTCATTAGTATTCTCTTCATCTTCTATTTGTTTTCTTGTCTTTGTGTAATTGGCAATATAAGGAGTTTCAATGCAATTCGCCGCACAATACATATAAATTTCCTCTAGATCAAACTCAAGAACTTTCTCAAGGGCAAATCCTGGAATATTCTTAGTTATACGTTTCATTTCTTCATAACCCAAAAGCAAACTAAGTTCATTATGATGTGCAAGGGAAATCAAGTCATCGCAATTTTTGGACATGATTCGATCATGAAACAATTTGTATTGGATATTTAAATGACCACGTTCGTTGCAAAGTTTACAAGGATGGCTAAGAAAAAATAAAATTTCAGCACAAACTTTCAGCCTTTCTTGCAACCATTTAGTTTCTAAATACTTACGCCTCTTGCAAAATCTATCTTCCCTATTTGGTGTGTACTTGCAAACTCTATGCACTCCACAAAAATTGACATGCTTATATTAGGTAGTTTCATCATGACTAGTGCAATCATCATTAGTATCATGGATATTCAAGGAGCTTGCACTAACAACATTTCAATCATGCTCATTATTCAAAGATTTAGTACCCAACATTTTAATGCATTCTTCTTCTAACACTTGAGCACAATTTTCCTATCCATCATTTTCACGAAAGATATTAAAAAGATGAAGCATATGAGGTACCCTCAATTCCATTTTTTTGTAGTCTTCTTTTATAAACTAAACTAGTGATAAAACAAGAAACTAAAAGATTCGGTTGCAAGATCTATAGATATACCTTCAAGCAATCACCTCCCCGGCAACGGCGCCAGAAAAGAGCTTGATGTCTACTACACAACCTTCTTCTGGTAGACGTTGTTGGGCCTCCAAGTGCAGAGGTTTGTAGGACAGTAGCAAATTTCCCTCAAGTGGATGACCTAAGGTTTATCAATCCGTGGGAGGCGTAGGATGAAGATGGTCTCTCTCAAACAACCCTGCAACCAAATAACAAAGAGTCTCTTGTGTCCCCAACACACACACAATACAGTGGTAAATTGTATAGGTGCACTAGTTCGGCGAAGAGATGGTGATACAAGTGCAATATGGATGGTAGATATAGGTTTTTGTAATCTGAAAATATAAAAACAGCAAGGTAACTAATGATAAAATTGAGCATAAATGGTATTGCAATGCGTTGAAACAAGGCCTAGGGTTCATACTTTCACTAGTGCAAGTTCTCTCAACAAGGATAACATAATTAGATCATATAACAATCCCTCAACATGCAACAAAGAGTCAGTCCAAAGTCACTAATAGTGGAGAACAAACGAAGAGATTATTGTAGGGTACGAAACCACCTCAAAGTTATTCTTTCTGATCGATCTATTCAAGAGTCCGTAGTAAAATAACACGAAGCTATTCTTTCTGTTCAATCTATCCTAGAGTCTGTACTAGAATATCACCTTAAGACACAAATCAACCAAAACCCTAATGTCACCTAGATACTCCAATGTCACCTCAAGTATCTGCAGGTATGATTATACGATAAGCATCACACAATCTCAGATTCATCTATTCAACCAACACAAAGAACTTCAAAGAATGCCCCAAAGTTTCTATCGAAGAGTCAAGACGAAAACGTATTCCAACCCCTATGCATAGATTCCCAAGGTCACGGAACCCGCAAGTTGATCACCAAAACATACATCAAGTGGATCACGTGATATTCCTTTTGTCACCACAGATAAGCACATGCAAGACATACATCAAGTGTTCTCAAATCCTTAAAGACTCAATCCGATAAGATAACTCAAAGGGAAAACTCAATCCATTACAAGAGAGTAGAGGGGGAGAAACATCATAAGATCCAACTATAATAGCAAAGCTCGCGATACATCAAGATCGTGCCATCTCAAGAACACGAGAGAGAGAGAGAGAGAGAGAGAGAGAGAGAGAGAGAGAGAGAGAGAGAGAGATCAAACACATAGCTACTGGTACATACCCTCAGCCCTGAGGGTGAACTACTCCCCCATCGTCATGGAGAGCGTCGGGATGATGAAGATGGCCACCGGAGAGGGATTCCCCCTCCGACAGGGTGCCGGAACAGGGTCTAGATTGGTTTTTGGTGGTTCCAGAGGCTTGCGGCGGCGGAACTCCCGATCTAGGTTATTTTCTGGAGGTTTCTGTATGTATAAGGGGTGTTGGAGTCGGGAACAAGTAAGGAGGGTCTCCGGGCTGTCCACGAGGTAGGGGGTCGTGCCCCCACCCTCGTGGGAAGCCCGGGACTCTTCTGGTCCATCTCCGGTACTCCTTGGGCTTCTTCTGGTCCAAAAACAACCTCCGTTGAGTTTCAGGTCAATTGGGCTCTGTTTGATATTTCTTTTCTGCGATACTCAAAAACAAGGGGAAAACAGAAACTGGCACTGGGCTGTGGGTTAATAGGTTAGTCCCAAAAATAATACTCCCTCCGTCCCAAAATAAGTGACTCAAAAGTGATCCAACTTTGTACTAAAGTTAGTACAAAGTTTAGTCATTTTTTACTCACTTACTTTGGGACGGTGGGGGTACAAAATAGCATATAAATGCATATAAAACATCCTAGATGGATAATATAATAGCATGGAACAATCAAAAATTATACTCCCTCCGTCCCAAAAATCTTGTCTTCAATTTGTCCAAACACAGATGTATCTAGTCACGTCTTAGTGTTAGGTACTTTCCTATCTAGACAAATTTAAGACAAGAATTTTGGGACGGAGGGAGTAGATATGTTGGAGACGTATCATCAATCACAATTGAATCAAACTTAGGTCCCAAGTTGATGTTAACTCTATCTTTCTTCTGCTGGGATCATGAGGTCTCACCTTCAGTGTTGATTTTGTTGGTTTGCAGTTTGAGTATAGCAACAAAAGCAGAGTTCTTACCTTTAAAACCCATATTGATTTCGGCCAATCTATCACTTCTCCTATAGAGGGCTTCATCCACAGTAGTGGTTTTCTTTCTCCTGTTGGCCATATTGTTTTTCTTGCTGGTTACAGCAAACTCCTCCTCTGAGATTTCCACATTGCTGGCAGAGCTGGTGTTTTATGGTGCCTCTTGAACTATTTGGATCTGCAGATAGCATCTCTTGCTGGTGCCATTTGTATCTTCAACATCAACAATGTTACATTTAGCATTGATGATTTTAGCTCCTCCCAATTTTGGAATGATATCCTGAGCATGTGCCACCAAACTGCCAATCAGGCCCTGTAAAGCAGTTATGTCCTCATAAACCTCATCAGATGATCCCTCATGCGCTAGATTATTGGGAGCCTGTTGTGCTGCACTTGGATCATTGTAATTCATGTTGATATTATTGGGAGAGAAAACATGGCTTTCCACAGGGATGAAACTGTCAGTCATTTGGTGCTCGACATTGATACGTCTCCAACGTATTTATAATTCTTAATTGTTCCATGCTATTATATATGATGTTTTGGATGTTTAATGGGCTTTATTATACACTTTTATATTATTTCTGGGACTAACCTATTAACCCAAAGGCTCAATCCAGATTGCTGTTTTTTGCCTATTTCAGGGTTTCGCAGAAAAGGAATATCAAACGGAGTCCAAACGGAATGAAACCTTCGGGAGAGATATTTTTGGAATGATATCTTCACGGGAGACTTGAGAACCACGGCAGAGGGCACATGTGGCGTCCACGAGGGTGGGGGGTGCGCCCCCTGCCTTGTGGGCCCCACGTTGCTCCCCCGATGCCCTCCTTCCTCCTATATATACCCATGTACCCTGAAAACATCGAAGCAACAGAGAAAACCCTAATTCCACCGCCGCAACCTTTTTTTCCCATGAGATCCCAGCTTGGGGCCTGTTCCGGAGCTCCACCGGAGGGGGGATCTTCCACGGAGTGCTTCTACATCAACACCATCGCCTCACCATGAGTTGTGAATAGTTTACCACAGACCTTCGGGTCCATAGTTAGTACCAAGATGGCTTCTTCTCTCTTTTTGGATCTCAATACCAAGTTCTCCTCGGTCTTTGAGGAGATCTATTCGATGTAATCTTTTTGCGGTGTGTTTGTCGAGATCCGATGAATTGTGGGTTTATGATCAAGATTATCTATGGGAAATATTTGGTTCTTTTCTGAATTCTTTTATGTATGATTATAATATCCTTGCAAGTCTCTTCGAATTATCGGTTTGGTTTGGCCTACTAGATCTATAGTTCTTGCAATGGGAGAAGTGCTTGGCTTTGGGTTCAATCTTGCGGTGTCCTTTCCCAGTGACAGCAGGGGCAGCAAGGCACGTATTTTATTGTTGCCATCGAGGATACAAAGATGGGGTTTATATCATATTGCTTGAGTTTATCCCTCTACATCATGTCATCTTGCTTAAAGCATTACTCTGTTCTTATGAACTTAATACTCTAGATGCATGCTGGATAGTGGTCGATGTGTGGAGTAATAGTAGTAGATGCAGAATCGTTTCGGTCTACTTGTCACAGACGTGATGCCTATATATAATGATCATGCCTAGATATTCTCATAATTATTCGCTTTTCTATTAATTGCTCGACAGTAATTCGTTCACCCACCGTAGAAATCTGCTATCACGAGAGAAGCCAGTAGTGAAACCTATGGCCCCCGAGTCTATTCTCAACATATCAATCTACAATCTACTTTACTTTACTATTTTTACTTGTTGTTCTTATATCAAAAAATACCAAAAATATCAAACTATCATATCTATCAAATCTCACTTTCATAAGTGACCGTAAAGGGATTGACAACCCCTTATCGCGTTGGCTGCGAAGTTCTTATTTGTTTGTTCAGGTGTGATGGACTCGCGCGTGGTCTCCTACTGGATTGATACCTTGGTTCTCAAAAACTGAGGGAAATACTTACGCTACTGTGCTGCATCACCTTTTTCTCTTCGAGGGAATACAACGCAAGCTCGAGAAGTAGCAAGAAGAATTTCTGGCGCCGTTGCCGGGGAGGCTTATGCAAAATTCATACACCAAGTACCTATCACAAACCCTTATTCTTCGCATTACATTTATTTGCCTCTCGTTTTTCTCTCCCCCACTTCACCCTTGTCATTTTATTTTCCCTTCTTTTTGCCGTGTGTTTAACGTTCACTTGCTTCTTGTTTGCTTGTGTGTTGGATTGCTTGCTTGTCACCATTTCTAGCACACCTATCATTATCAATACTCCCGAGAGTGTGGTTCTTAATTTTAAACAAAGGGAGGAGGAAAACCTAAAAGATGCCTGGTATTAGAATTTGCAATGCTCAAAATAGATCTACTAGGAAGCTTTCCACTTCCGTGCTTCTTCGCAATTTTTATGTTGGCATAACTCGGTGGAATAGATATATTTTAGATACCATTACCGGAGGGAATTTCTTGGGTAGCCATACTTTTGATTCTTATAATGCTATGACTGAATTATTTGGGCCACCACCTCTTATGGTTAATGGGACTGTTTTAACTATGGAACATGTTATGCAAAGGCTTGAAATCAATGAAAACATAGTTGATACTGTAGAGTTGGTTGAGAATTTGGATAGAAAGATCCACAATGAAATTACCCAATATGGATCCAAGGTAGGAGTTATTCTGATTTTTTAAATAAAAGGAACCCATAGTTAAAGAAAAAAATAGATCAAGATTCTACTAGAATCGATAAACTTGAGGATATTATTACTAATGTAGGGTCTGCTCTTTCTGCTATGAAAACTACTTAAAATCCTTCTACCACTAAATTGTCTAAGTTCATGTATGTTCCTAAAAACAAGGGTGAACCATCTAGTAAAGGAATCGTGGATCTTAAATCTATAAGTGTTCGTCCTAATTTTCTCACTTTTGCAAGAGAACTTTTTCATACGAATGAATTTCTTAATTTCTTGCCCACAACTTTGATTATCAATAGGAATAAAGAAGTTCCTAAGAATTACAAGTGCTTAATTAAAGAATTGCCTTCCAAAGATGGCAATACCTAGATCTATACTTGTATTGTGCCTAGCTAGGGGCGTTAAGCGATAGCGCTTGTTGGGAGGCAACCCAATTTTATTTTCTTTGTTTTTCTTTTCTGTTTAGGAATAAATATTGCATTTAACTTCTGTTTAGATGTGGTTTTGTGTTTTAATTAGTGTTTGTGCCAAGTAGAACCTTTGGGAAGACTTGTGTGAAGTTTATAAGATCTTGCTGTAAAAAATAGAAATGTTAGCGCTCACTACAATAGTCACCAGATTTTACTGGAGAGTGCTATTTAGTTGATTCTTTTTGCAGATGATTAACAGACAAATTCCTTACGTTTACCAATTTATTTCATTTTTTTGGAGTTACAGAAGTATGCGAAAGTTACAGATTACAACAGACTGTTCTGTTTTTGACAGATTCTGTTTTTCGTGTGTTGTTTGCTTATTTTGATGAATCTATGAATAGTATTGGAGGATATGAATCATAGAGAAGTTGGAATACAGTAGGTTTAACACCAATATAAACAAAGAATGAGTTCATTGCAGTACCTTTGAGTGGTGGTTTGTTTTCTTATACTAACGGAGCTCACGAGATTTTTGGCTAAGTTTCGTGTTGTGAAGTTTTCAAGTTTTGAGTATGGCTTTGATGGACTATGGAACAAGGAGTGGCAAGAGCCTAAGCTTGGGGATGACCAAGGCACCCCAAGGTAATATTCAAGGACAACCAAAAGCCTAAGCTTGGGGATGCCCCGGGAAGGCATCCCCTCTTTCGTCTTCATCTATCGGTAACTATACTCGTGACTATATTTTTATTCACCACATGATATGTGTTTTACTTGGAGCGTCATGTATGATTTGAGTCGTTGACTGTTAGTTTGCCACAATCATCCTTGTTGGACACACTTTTTGAGAGAGATAAATATGACCTAGAATTTGTTAGAACACTCTATATGCTTCACTTATGTCTTTTGAGCTAAATAGTTTTGCTCTAGTGCTTCACTTATATCTTTTAGAGCACGGTGGTGATTTTATTTTGTAGAAATTGTTGATCTATCATGCTTCACTTATATCCTTTTGAGAGTCTTTTAGAACAACATGGTAATGTGCTTTGGTTATAAAACTAGTCTTAATATGATAGGCATCCAAGAAATGTAGTAAAAACTTTCATACAAAGTGCATTGAATATGATGAGAAGTTTGATACTTGATGATTGTTTTGAGATATGAGGATAGTGATATTAGAGTCATGCTAGTGGAGTTATTATGAAATTGAGAAATACTTGTGTTAAAGTTTGTGATTCCCGTAGCATGCACGTATGGTGCACCACTATGTGACGAAGTTAGAGCATGAGGTATTTGTAGAGTGTCATCCTTTGTGTGGAGGTCGGGGGCGCGCGATGGTTAAGTCCTACCAACCTCCCCCCTAGGAGCATGCGTTGATTGCTTTGTTTTGATGACTCGTAAATTTTTGCAATAAGTATATGAGTTCTTTATGACTAATGTTGAGTCCATGGATTATACGCACTCTCACCCTTCCACCATTGCTAGCCTCTCTTGTACCGCGCAAATTTCGTCGGTACCATACACCCACCATATACCTTCCTCAAAACAGCCACCATACCTACCTACCATGGCATTTCCATAGCCATTTCGAGATATATTGCCATGCAACTTTCCACCGTTCCGTTCATATGACACGCTTCATATTGTCATATTGCCATGCATGATCATGTAATTGACATCGTATTTGTGGCAAAGCCACCATACATAATTTTTCATACATGTCACTCTTGGTTCATTGCACAACCCGGTACACCGTCAGAGGCATTCATATAGAGTCATACTTTGTTCTAGTATCGAGTTGTAATATCGAGTTGTAAATCAATAAAAGTGTGATGATCATCATTATTAGAGCATTGTCCCATGTGAGGAAAGGCCAAATAAAAAAAGAGATGGCCCAAAAAAATATAGAGAGGGGCTGAAAAAAAGAGAAAGCCCCTCCAAAAAAATGAGAGAAAAGAGAGAAGGGACAATGCTAGTATCGTTTTCCACACTTGTGGTTCAAAGTAGCACCATGTTCTTCATGATAGAGAGTCTCTTGTTTAATCACTTTCATATACTAGTGGGAATTTATCATTATAGAACTTGGCTTGTATATTCCAACGATGGGCTTCCTCAAATGCCCTAGGTCTTCATGAGCAAGCAAGTTGGATGCACACCCACTTAGTTTCTTTTGTTGAGCTTTCATACATTTTTAGCTCTAGTGCATCTGTTGCATGGCAATCCCTACTCACTCACATTGATATCTATTGATGGGCATCTCCATAGCCCGTTGATATGCCTAGTCGATGTGAGACTATCTTCCTCCTTTTTGTCTTCTTCACAACCACCATTCTATTCCACCCATAGTGCTATATCCATGGCTCACGCTCATGTATTGGGTGAGTGTTGAAAGGTTTGAAAAAATTGAGTATGAAAACAAGTGCTTGGCTGAAATGAGGTTGTGCATGATATGAATATTTTGTGTGATGAAGAGGGAGCATAGCCACACTATATGATTTTGTAGGGATAACTTTCTTTAGCCATGTTATTTTGAGAAGACATGATTGCTTTGTTAGTATGCTTGAAGTATTATTATTTCTTATGTCAATATAGACTTTTGTCTTGAATCTTTCAGATCTGAACATTCATGCCACAATAAAGAGAATTACATTGAAAATTATGTTGGTTAGCATTCCACATCAAAAATTATGTTTTTATCATTTACCTACTCGAGGACGAGCAGGAATTAAGCTTGGGGATGCTTGATACGTCTTCAATGCATCTATAATTTTTTATTGTTCCATGCTATTATATGTGATGTTTTGGATGTTTAATGGTCTTTATTATACACTTTTATATTATTTTTGGGACTAACCTATTAACCCAAAGGCCCCGTCCAGATTGCTGTTTTTTGCCTATTTCAGGGTTTTGCAGAAAAGGAATATCAAACGGAGTCCAAACGGAATGAAACCTTCGGGAGAGATATTTTTGGAACGATATCTTCACGGGAGACTTGACAAGCACGACAGAGGGCACACGTGACGTCCACGAGGGTGGGGGCGCGCCCCATCCCCCTGGACGCGCCCCCTGCCTCGTGGGCCCCACGTTGCTCCCCCGATGCCCTCCTTCCTCCTATATACACCCATGTACCCTGAAAACATCGAAGCAACAGAGAAAACCCTAATTCCACCGCCGCAAGCTTCTGTTCCCGTGAGATCCCATCTTGGGGCTTATTCCGGAGCTCCGCCGGATGGGGATCTTCCACGGAGTGCTTCTACATCAACACCATCGCCTCACCATGAGTTGTGAGTAGTTTACCACAGACCTTCGGGTCCATAGTTAGCACCTAGATGGCTTCTTCTCTCTTTTTGGATCTCAATACCAAGTTCTCCTTGGTCTTTGAGGAGATCTATTCGATGTAATCTTTTTGCGGTGTGTTTGTCGAGATGCGATGAATTGTGGGTTTATGATCAAGATTATCTATGAGAAATATTTGGTTATTTTCTGAATTCTTTTATGTATGATTATACTATCCTTGCAAGTCTCTTCGAATCATCGGTTTGGTTGTCCTACTAGATCTATAGTTCTTGCAATGGGAGAAGTGCTTGGCTTTGGGTTCAATCTTGCGGTGTCCTTTCCCAGTAACAGCAGGGGCAGCAAGGCACATATTGTATTGTTGCCATCGAGGATAAAAAGATGGGGTTTATATCAATATTGCTTGAGTTTATCCCTCTACATCATGTCATCTTGCTTAAAGCATTACTCTGTTCTTATGAACTTAATACTCTAGATGCATGCTGGATAGCGGTCGATGTGTGGAGTAATAGTAGTAGATGCAGAATCATTTCGGTCTACTTGTCACGGAAGTGATGCCTATATATAATGATCATGCCTAGATATTCTTATAATTATTCGCTCTTCTATCAATTGCTCGACAGTAATTCGTTCACCCACCGTAAAAATCTGCTATCACGAGAGAAGCCGCTAGTGAAACCTGTGGGCATCGGGTCTATTCTCAACATATCAATCTACACTTTACTTTACTTTACTGTTTTTACTTTCTGTTCTTATATCCAAAAATACCAAAAATATCAACATATCCTATCTATCAGATCTCACTTTCGTAAGCGACCGTAAAGGGATTGATAACCCCTTATCGCGTTGGCTGCGAAGTTCTTATTTGTTTGTGCAGGTGCGAGGGACTCGCGCGTGGTCTCCAACTGGATTGATACCTTGGTTCTCAAAAACTGAGGAAAATACTTACACTACTATGGTACATCATCCTTTCCTCTTCGAGGGAATACAACGCAAGCTCAAGAAGTAGCAGATATCATTACTGTTTGACAACACATGGGTGCACAAATATTCTACCGAGACAAAACCACCCGCGGCCTTGATTACATGTGTGCAAGTCTGGCTGATCGCAAGCGAAGATAGAAGTGACAATGTTGCTCGTAGCCGACATGACACTGTCACCAAATTACAAAAAAAATATCATGTAGTAGGGGCACACCTCTATTGGAAAACCAATTAGCTGCCAATTTGATCATTTTTTGACACACAAACTAGAAAATCTTAAGAAGCGCAACCTGTTTCTTTCTCACGTACAGCTGTATGCCCATGCGCAGCCAGGAGCAATGTAACAGTGTGCCCATAATGAACAGACTTACAGTACCCCATGCTAGCGCTTCTATTTTTCTTTCTGACACCTTCCGTTCTCAAGGCTCTACATCACTGGATGTGTTGTTTTCAATCCCTATCAATGTCGACTACGAAATGTTCAACTACTAAGTATGTATATAGACGATCATGCGCGCTTGGTGGCCTCACAAAAGAAGTACGTACTTAATACTAGCTAGCACCAACCATCATGTTGTCCACTGAAGTCATTGCAAATAAAAGGCGTTCGTGTCCTTTTGTGCGGGGTGACAAAACCAACCCAAACTCTCTGATTCGAGGTGTGATCAACATTTACACGGGATATTTCTTAACTAGTGATTTCGAGAAAATAGACAATTTTCCTCGAGGAAATGCAATGTATCGCTCATTAGCGAGCAATACCACATCTCATCGCTTGTTTTTCCACTTGTGGACATGAACTAATGACGGACCATCTAGTCCTGACTGAGACTCGCTACCTTCACTCGCCGAGCCAGTGCACACTGTTTTTTTAAACCATTTTTCACTTTGTTTCTCAAAACTATCACGGATTAAAAAATGTGTTCACAATTTTGAAAAATAATTCACGAATTTTAAAAATGTTCATGTATTTCAGATAATATTCATGATTAAAATTTTTTCATAAGTTTCAAAAATTTCAAGAAATGTTCACACATTTGGAAAATGTATGTCGATCAAAAATTGTTCACAAGTTCTGACAATAATATAAAATCAACTGCAAATATTATAAATGATCACAAGTAAAAGAATTAAATTTCTAAAAAAATGCGTGAATACAAAAGTTACTCATGAATTTGAAAACGATATCAAATCCCTGAAATATTCATGAATTCACAAATATTCATAAATTTAAAAATGTTCATCAATTCATAAAAAATTCTCACAAATTTGAAAAGTATTTGCAATTTCAACAAAAGGTCATGAATTGTATAAAATCAGCATTTTGAAAAAATATTCATGAACCAATTTGAATAAATATTAATGAATTTAGAAAAAATTTGTGAATCTAAAAACTGTTCAAGGATGAAAAAAAATTGGATTTAGAAAACGTTCATGGATTTTAAGATATATTAGCGAACAATGTTTAGTAAATGTTCACGAATTTCAAAAAATGTTCTTGTATTCAAAAAATGATCCTTAGTTTTTATAAATGTCCTTGAATTCATAAAATGTTCATGAATTCATATAAACTTCATGGATTCAAAAATATTTTTAACTTGGAAAAAATTACAAGTTAGAAAATAAAGTTTTAAGTGCTTGCAAAAATTCGTCATGAAATAACAATCCTAGAAGGTGTGGCAAAATGAAAACAAAATCGGTACTCTGAAAATGCTACTTTCAAAAGCATTTTGGAGCATTGAATTTGTTTTTTTTTCTGCCACGCCTTATGGAATGTGATTCCATGACGAATTTTTGCACACCCTTAGAACTTTTGTCAATGTTTCACCCAAAAAAAATTGGAAATTTTTCATTTTTTTAATTATTTTGTATTTTACTGTTCACCGAGCTCATTTGAGCCCGGGAATAGAAAGGCACTTTCGCTCTTAGCTACTTATATGTTGTGCTGCTAAACATTCGGATATAAATCATTGGCCACTCTTACATGATTCACGAGAATAAAATTTGGAAACGAGAACGAGTCAGCACGACATCCCAAATGGATGCATAAACCCATAGGCAGAGGACTCGCTAGGGCAAGGCTGGGCGACCGTCCTACCTTGATTTTTGGCACAAACAGTTATACGTATGTGCTGCGTGCCTACATATGAATAGTAGCTCTTTTATTTTTGAGCAGAGCGTATGAATACTAGCTGCGTTCGTTAGAATCCTGTCTGGCTGAGAAGAGCAGAAGAACAATGTTGCATCGTGAACATGGGCCACGTTATTTATCGTATTGCATCATACTTTTAGCACACTACTGAGTTCGCCCCACCTCAAAATTTATCCGTCCTCCGCCACTGCATGAACCCATGCATGTTCATTGTTAAGAGTGTACAACATGGGTATTAGGATCAGCATGTCCATTTGTTTCTTCGCTCTATCCTCATTCTTGTCCTATGGTTCCGTAGAGGTCATTTCCGTGATTAAATAGGAAACTTCATTATGAAAAAACTTATTTGTTATGTCCTGAATTAATTAAATGTATTTCTAATCAAAGTTGTATAAAACCATCACAATAGAAATTGCAAAACCTGTGATTCAATGCAATTGAGAAGTCGATAGTTTTCTCTTAACATTTTGCTTCCCAAATTGCATAGTGTTCATTGGTAGAGTTTGTTGAAGAGCAAGCTGGCTCCATCAGTCTATTCCTTTGGAACTCAATTTGGGATCTTCCAAAGATAAAGTTGTCATGGAGATTGTTCATCACTACTGTTTTTTCTTGGATATTTAAGAAGGGCCTGTCTATCTCACATCTAGATATGAGATATTATCTCACATCTAACTCAAGGGTGAGTGTGTTAGATGTGAGATAATATCTCACATCTAGATGTGAAATAGCAAACCCGATTTAAGAAATATTGTAAGTTCATAATTCAGCGGTGCATTCCCATGTGTTTAATCACACTGGTTGTTGGGCGTACTGAAGTTGTCGGCACCACCTATTTCAGAAATAAATAAAAGTTTGCCCGTAGTACAACTCGAGCATCATAGCTGTCTTTTGGCTAAATATACACTCGTCTGGCTTTCTTTCCTTCTTACTTGCTAGGATTGATAAATATCCACGGGCTAGAACTCAAATATCCAAAATCGAGTCCTGCCACTGCATGTTCCAAGATTTAGCTCTGCTCTCTACGAGTGATCTTGGCAGTTCATTTCACCTTGGAAGCTCATATCTATCCGGGTAGATACGACGGCCCTTTTTTTTAAACCTTTTCCCATAGATTGCTTGCCATGTAATACTTTTGCCGGCAGTTAGTCTATTCCTGGCACAATTTTGGGGTCATATCTTGTACTCCCTCCGTCCGGAAATACTTGTCGTAGAAATGACTAAAAATGGATGTATCTAACACTAAAATACATCTAGATACGTCCATTCCTCCGACAAGTATTTCCGGACGGAGGGAGTATTTTTTTTCTTTCTCAACAGATAATTGTCCTTGAGTTCCTGTGGCCATGTAGTACGTTTTCTGAAAGGTCCTTCATACATGCAAGATCAACCATACGAATTAACCCTTACAAAGATGGTTTTCACATTGACAACAATTGTTCTAAGAGAAAAGCATGTTTTTGATCCCTCAAATTTCTCAAGAGTATGGACTTAGCCCCTCAAGATTTTTTGGTAAACTTTTGGTTCTTCCAGTCTCAAAACCGGATAAGTTCAGTCCAAAACCAGATTTTGACCGTTGACCGGGTTTGCCCCATGCACACGAAATTCAAAAAATAGCAAATAAAATTCAGAAGAACTAAATAAAATTGGCAACCAAGATGCTTGGGTGTGTTAGGAGCATGAAAATGTGTGTGCATTTTCGATATCTGAGGAGCTCGAGGCAAAAAATAAATAAAAGTTGAGCCATACGAGAAAACATTTTTGTTGCTAGAGCTCCTCGGATATTATTTGACCATAAAAATTTACGCACACCTAGCGCACTCAAGCGTCTTGGTTGTCACAAAATTTCGGTTTTTCTTCTGTTTTTTCAAGATTATTGTTCATCGGTCAAACCTGGTCAACATGGTCAAAACTGGTCAACGTGGTCAAAATATGGTTTTGGGCGGAACTTATCCGGTTTTGAGACTTGAAGGACCAAATGTCTAAAAAATATCTTGAGAGACCAAGTCTATACTTTGAGAAACTTGACGGGACCAAAAACATATTTTTCTCATGTTCTAATTAACCCTTTGTCCTTACGTGCAGTAATATTCTAGCGGCACAAAACCACCCGCGGCCTTGATTACATGTGAGCAAGTCTGGATGATCGCAGTTATCAAAGAAAGTATCGCAAGCAAAGATGGAATTAATAATGTTGCTCATAGCCGACATGACACTGTCACCAAATTACAAAAAAAAAACATGTAGTAGGAGCACACCTGTATTGGACAAACCAATTAGCTGCCAATTTGATCGTTTTGTGACACACAAGCTTGAAAATCGCAAGAAGCGCAATTCGTGCCCTTCCCACGTGCAGCTGTATGCCCGTGAGCAGCCATGACCAATGTAACAGTGTGCCCATGATGAACAGACTTACATTACTCCATGTTAGCGCTTGGATTTTTCTTCTTGACACCTTCCGTTCTCAAGGCTCTACATCACTGGATGTGTTGTTTTTAATCCCTATCAACCATCATGTTGTTCACTGAAGTGAATGCAAATAAAAGGTGTTCGTTTCCTCTTCTGCGGTGTGAGAAAACCAACCAAAACTCTCTGGTTTGAGGTGTGATCGACTTTTACACGGGATATTTCTTAACTAGAGATGTGGAGAAAATAGACAATTTTCCTCGAGGAAATGCAATGTACTTCTCATTAGCGAGCAATACCACAACTCATCGCTTGTTTTTCCACTTGTGGACATGAACTAATGACGGACCATCTAGTCCTGACTGAGACTCGCTACCTTCACTCGCCGAGCCAGTGCACACTGTTTTTTTAAACCATTTTTCACTTTGTTTCTCAAAACTATCACGGATTAAAAAATGTGTTTACAATTTTGAAAAATAATTCATGAATTTGAAAAATTCATGTATTACAGATAATATTCATGATTAAAAAATGTTCACAAGTTTCGAAATTTTCAAGAAATGTGCTCGAATTTGGAAAATGTATGTCGATCAAAAATTTGTTCGCAAATTCTGACAACGATTTAAAATTAACTAGAAATACTAGAAATGATAACGAATAAAAAAATCAAATTTCTAAAAAAATCGTGAATACAAAAATTAATCATGAATTTGAAAATTTTAACAAATTCCTTAAATATTCATGAATTTAAAAATGTTCGTGAATTCAGGATCAATTCTCACAAATTTGAAAAGTATTTGCAAATTCAACAAAAGGTCATGAATTGTATAAAATCACAAATTTGGAAAAATATTCATGAAGGAATGTGAATAAATATTAATGAATTTAGAAAATGTTTGTGAATCTAAAAACTGTTCACTGATTTAAAAATAGATTTAGAACATTTTCATGGATTTTAAGATATATTAGCGAACAATTTTTAATGAATGTTCACGAATTTCAAAAATGTTCCTGTATTCAAAAAATGATCCTTAGTTTTGATAAATATGCTCGAATTCATAAAAATTTCATGAATTCAAAAACATTTATAGCTTGAAAAAATACAAGTTAGAAAAGGAAAAAATAATTAGAAAAAAGCAATGGAAAAAAGGAACGTTCCCAAAACCGGGCGGAAGGTTCGAGAACCTTCCTAAAGTTGGTCGAAGCAACCCGTTATCATGAGGCTCGGTAGCCTCGAATGGGATGACCCACTTATGAACACTAGTTGGCGATCGTTCTAATATGTATTGCAAGCCATACATATCATTTGTGGTTCCCCTCATTCTTATCTCGTATGCCTCTCTATCATGCATGTTCTCTCTTGACCTCCTCCTCCTTTCCCTTGCCATATTCGTATGGTGAAGATAAGCACTGAACTTGATGCAGAATGACGTGGAGCTCGCCGGATGTCATGGAATGATGGCAGTGTGGCCACGTGAGGAAAGAGGAAGAATTGTTGATGCTGGGAGCAGTGAGGAGGTGATGGGATCGGCATGGGCGCCAGTTATGCAAGCCACCACGAGGCATGGCGTGGCCTCATCTCACCTCTCATGGCCATCGTCTAGGTTCATCGTAAATTGCAAGAAGATCCTCTCCTCTCATCCCACTCTTCATGACTACCCCTTTGCAGATGCAACGGGCTAAGTCTTTAGGATATAAGCAACATGGTTGATGAACTCGGTGGAGGTGGAGTGAAACTTGCGCATGAGGGCGAACAACTTGGATGCCATCTCTTCGATGTGGGGTGCAACAATGTTCATGTCATCCTAGGTGTTGCGAGTTTGACGTGTTGCTGCATACTGGTAGGTAATTCCACTCTAATGTTATTTTTTATTTTTAAAACAAAATGTCAATTTATTAACTATAAATAGAACATTAAGGGGATACAAATGCAAAGAGCACACACTCAACCTCTGCATAGCTATGATGCACTCAACCAACATCAATGCACGTGCACACACACACACAATCACACTGACAACAAGTAAAGTCATACAAGACCAAAGCTATGCCATGGTGGAGTGCAAAGAAAAGAACACCCATGAAAACATTGTTCCGATAGAACACCATAAGGGAAGGAACACCATCGAGTCCATGTAAACTTTCGCTTACATGTAAGTCTATACTGTAAAATTATGTGGCCCTTCCCTTATGGTGTTCTATCGGAACAATGTTTTCATGGACTCGATGGTCACAAAAATCAATTGGGAGGTCCCAATGTATGCTCTTTTTTCTAATTTATCACATGCTTCCTTTTTAATTTGTATTTAGCTTATAAATAACAGACATTTACTCTACATGAATTCATGATACATATTTACATTCTGAAAGATGAAAAGGTTGTTGGTTTTTTTTCTAGAGCCGATAGATCATGAATTCAGATTAGGTATATCATGAAAGAATGTAATAAAAGAAAGGTACACGGTGACAAAGTTGCTAAGGTAGCAAAATTATTTTGTAACTGACAACATGTTCTGGAACTCCTTATGCATGCGAGATGAGGTTATTATAACAATCTTTTTGTTATCATGTAGGTTAGTCCATAGAAAGTACTCCCTCCGTTCCAAAATAGATGACCCAACTTTGTATTAAAGTTAGTACAAAGTGGAGTCATTTATTTTGGAACGAAGGAAGTGATACGTCCAAAACGTATCTATAATTTCTGCTTGCTCCATGCCTTTTTTGTGTGATATTGCTATGATATTTATGCACTTCCATACACTTTTGATCATATTTGGACTAACCTACTAATGGTTGCAAAAGTGCACAATATTCTTGTTTTACACTTTATTGTGTAGGAATTACTTGGAAATTCACAAAAACGCAAAAGGAGTCGTATTGGAGTAGGACTCTGACTTTCCTGAAATCTGTCTGAGAACGTTTTTTAAAGATGGTCACGTTCCGGCCCGAAGACAACGTCAAACGGAAACAGTCTAGTGCGAAAGTTGTGGGGAATTTCGAGGCGATGCTTCTGGATATAAAATTCGTCCAAATCGGAGTCCGGACGGCCGAGTAAAGCCCGTTTTACTGAGGCCCAAAATCTGATGACGGGAATCCGAGAGTCTATATAAAGAGAGGAAACCTAGGTCACCAAGGGCCACGAATTTTCCTCCTCCCAAGCCGCCGTCTTGGAGGGGAGGACCAGCACCATTGCAGCACCATCCACAAGGAAGAAGGGGGGCCAAGGAGACGCCGCCCCCTAGGACCGCCGCCGTCTCCTCCCAGCCGCCGCCGCCTCCGTGGCCGCCGCCGGCCGCCGCCTCCTCGCGGGGCTGCACCTCTCCATCAACACCACCATCAAGATCCTCCTCACCATGTCCATGTGTGAGTAGTCTTCTTCGGGGCCGAGGGCTCGTACGTGTAGCTATGTGGTTATCTCTCTCTCCCATGATGTGATCTTCGTTGTGATCATAGGCTATGTTAATCTAGGGTGATCCCATGATATTTCCCCTTCCTCTATGTATTGGATTGATGTACTCACTTGTCTTTATCTAGTATAATCCCCGAGACCAAGGTGACAGCGGTCTATTGGACATGGATTAGAAAAATATTTTCATGAGTAATTTCCTCTCTTGTGTGTTGATTGAAGATTGAGAGTCTCTTGGTGCTTGTCTTTGACTATCCTTAAGATATGTTGTGGTGATTGTGGGACTCTCTTTGGATGGTCGCGGTGACATTGGGAAATCCTTAGATTGAGAACTACGAACTTTGATGTGTGCTTTTGTAGCCCTACATAATTCTCGTCCTCTCTTGACCACGGAGGAATGACCTCCGGGTGCGTCTCCATTGCATGTTTTATGGGAAATATCATGTGATTCGATTATGTTAATGTTGTTGGGAGTTGCCACTAGTGAAAGTATGATCCCTAGGCCTTGTTTCCACCATTGCAATACCATTTGTGCTCACGTTTACCACTTGTTTGCTTGCTGCACTTTTTATTACAGATTTATATTACTTTGTTTTTCCATCCATATCACTTGCCATTTAACATCTCTTCGCCGAACCAGTGCACCTATACATCTAACAAGTGTATTAAGTCTGTTGGGGACACAAGAGACTTCTTGTATCTTAGTTGCAGGGTTGCTTGAGAGAGACCATCTTCAACCTCTACTTCCCTGAGTTCGATAAACCTTAGGTCATCCACTTGAGGGAAATTGCTGCTGTCCTACAAACCTCTGCGCTTGGAGGCCCAACATAGTCTACAAGAGTAGAAGCGTGTGTAGACATCAAGCTATTTCTGCCGCCGTTGCCGGGGAAGTGAGTGCTTGAAGGTATATCTTTAGATCTTGCAATTAAATCTTTTTGTTTCTTGTTTTTATTTCACTAGTTATGCTTATGGACAACCTTGCTATTGGGTCGTTGCTTGCGGGAAGACGCCCCACACCTGTGGTGGTTGCTCCTCCCCTACTGAAGTTGTGCCTGATACGTCCAAAACGTATCTATAATTTCTGCTTGCTCCATGCCTCTTTTGGGTGATATTGCTATGATATTTATACACTTCCATACACTTTTGATCATATTTGGACTAACCTATTAACTCAGTGCACCCCAGTGCCAGTTTCTGTTTTGGCTGTTTTTGTATTTCAGGTTTTCACGTTACGAGAACTGCCAGGAAAAATCCAGAAAAATTATATAAAAAATCAGCGTTCCAGAAACTACCGTGCGCCCGAAGGACAGCCGGGGGGGGGGGCACTGATAC
>LR738713.1:740311107-740483047 GCA_902687465.1 Secale cereale
TCATATTTGGACTAACCTACTAATCCAGTGCACCCCGGTGCCAGTTTCTGTTTCCGGCTGATTTCGTATTTCAGGTTTTCACGTTACGAGAACTGCCAGGAAAAATCCAGAAAAAATATATAAAAAATCAGCGTTCCGGAACCGACTTTGCGCCCGAAGTACAGCCGGGGGGGGGGCGCCGGGGCTCGGGGCGCCCTGTGGGCGCCCCCCCCCCGGGCCGCGCCAGGGGGGGGGGCCTGGGCCCCCCGGAGCCCGTCCGGTGCTCCCCTTTGGCATATATTTAGGGGGTCCCCCGAAACCGTCAGAACAGAGACTCTTTTCGCGATCCCATCTCTGTTCCGCCGCCGCCGCCGCTTTCAAGATCGGGAGCATCAGGAGAACTCTTCCCGGCACCCTGCCGGAGGGGAGGATCACCACCGGGAGCTTCTCCACCACCATGGACGCCTCCCGGATGACTCGTGAGTAGTCTCCCTTGCACCATGAGTCCATGACCAGTAGCTATGTGATGTTCTCCTCCCGTTCTTGTGCTTCACTAATTAGTCCTCGTGAGCTGCCCTACATGATCGAGGCACATATGTAATCCTTATGCTGTTGCTATGATGAGTTTGCTGGGATCCGATGGATTATGAGATTATGTTCAGATTGATCTTGAGTAATATATTTGATCTACCTCTTTTATATTTATGTTCATAAGTAATTCTTGCATGTTCTCCGTTGTTATTTATTGCTTTGGCCGAGTAATACTTAGTGACTCCAAGAGGGAACGTTATGCTCGATTGTGGGTTCATGCCTCTCGATGACTAGCTTGAGTGACAGAAACATGAGTCTAGGGGATGTGCTGTTGCCACAAGGGGGAAAACAACGGTGCTTGTGCCCGCGGGTGCAAGGATTGTTTACTTTACGCAAAGTTCTTTTAATGCAGTTGTCTGTTGCTTTGAGTTTACACTATGGGTGGGGCTCGCAACTTAATACCAGCGAGATGTTCTGGATAGATATCTCAAGGTGGATGATTAGTAGTAGATATTGATGGATTTAGGTCTACTTACTTTGGCGTACCGCCCATGCTTTGAACCTCAACATTTCTTGCAATGTAGTCAGCATTGGTTTGCGTTCGTGGTCCTGTCTATTGCCCAGCTGTAATTCGTTTACCTCACATAGTTGTTTTATCGTCTTTTGGGAGAGAGACATCACTAGTGAACATCATGTGACTCCGGTCCATATTACCATCATTGATCACATCCGCTATTTACTTTTCGTTATTATTTACTATTGCAAAACATTATCTATCACTACTATCATTGCTTTTAATCCTTTGTGAACTACAAGGCCGGAGGGATTGACAACCTCTCTGTACTCGTTGGGAGCAAAGTTATTTGTATCTGTGTGCAGGTCCACGTTGATTGGTAATTGCACCGTTAGCAGTTGACACCTACTTGTTGAACCTAGGAGTCTCTGGGGATTCGATCCTTGGCATCTTTGCTAAGGGAAAACACTTCCACAACACTGCATCTTTCACCTTCCACTTGGGGTAACCAACGACGGGTTAGAGGCCCATCAAGGAGTATTTTCTTGCGCCGTTGCCGGGGACTCCACTCTTCAGGATAGGGGAGTTGCATGCTATCTTTTACCTTTGCTTTTTAGTCTTGTTAGTTTACCTTTCAAATTTTGCTTTAGTACCCTTTTACCGAAAATCACAAAAATAGTTATCTCGTTCTTTAGTTATCATTATGTCGGGTCCTTTTGTCTTTGATGAGGCAGAAGTTCTCACCTTTAAACAAAGAGGTGGGGAAAGTTTGAAAGATGCTTGGTATAGAATTAGTGATTCACAAAAGAGCCACCAAGAAGCAACCTACTACTATCTTGCTTAGAAATTTTTATGCTGGAATCACTTCTTGGAATAGGTTTATTCTAGATACTGCTATCAATGGGAATTTCCTAGAGGCCCCAGTTTGGGAGTCTCTTAGTATTATTGAAAATCTTGTTGGGAATCTCCCTGTTGTTAGCATTCGAGAGGACATCACCCTAGCTCACATTATGAAAAAACTTGAAAAAATAGAGTTAGAGATGCCAAGCATTAATAAAATAAATGAGTTGGATCGTAAGATCCAAGGGAATTTGAATAGACTTGATAGCTCCATGCATAATTTTTTTAAAATTTTGGAGACCGTCAAATTCCATGACTTGGACTCTTCTAGGATAGATAAGATTGAGGAAATATTTGATACCCTAGGAATTACCTTCTCCTCGATCAAAACCAAAAAGTTAGAAACTCCGGCAAAGAGGGAGCCTAAGTTCGTTCACGTTCCAAAGGCTCCTCATTCTAAAAGTAATCCATCTATTGCCAAAGGGGTTGAAACTGTAAAGGCCTCGGAAGAAACACCTGTCTTTGATGAATTTATAAATGAATCTTCCCTTGACTTTTATCCTTTTGGTCTTCTACCTAGAAGTATCTCTATGAGGCCTTTATTTGAGAGTCCTCTTAAGACTAGTTGTATTATTGAAGAGCTTTTTGATGATCTTGATGATGGTTCAATTGATACAACTTGATATATATGCATTATGCCTAGCTTAAAGGCATAAAAGAAAGCGCTTTTGGGAGGCAGCCCACATGAATAAATTTTTTGCTTTTGTTGTGTCTTGATGTTGTTTACTGCTGTAGCATCATCATTGTATCTTTACTTTTCATATTTGTGCCAAGTATAGCCTCTGATTGCTAGAAAGTTCAAAAGTTGTGAGGTGCTGTCCAGGAAACAGATTCTGTCCTTGGATAGAAAAATTCGTATAAAATCACCAGATCATATTTTTGGTCTGAATTTTTTCGACAGCGTTCTCTATATAATTGTCTTTCGTGCGTATGTTCTGAGTTTTTTGATTTGAGTTGCAGAAGTAACCCGAACAGATCAATTACTACCTGCTGTTCTGTTTTTCACAGATTCTGTCCTGTTTTGCCTTTCCTTCAGTTTGCAAACCAAGAGCTTGCTTTTTCTTTGCAAAAACCTTTTGGCAATCTTGAGAAACAGTAGAACTTCAAGAATATCTTTATTTCCAGCAAGGTATAATTATTTTATTAAGGGTACTAACCTCGCTAATCAGATTATGATGAGTTGTGTATGAAGGGAGTTTTCAAGTGTGCGAGGGAAGATGATAAAAAGATACAGGAGTGTCAAGCGCTCAAGCTTGGGGATGCCCCCGTGCACACCCAAGAAATATTCAAGGAGACTCAAGCGTCTAAGCTTGGGGATGCCCCCGTGCATCCCCTTCTCCATCAACATTATCAGTTCGTCTTTCGTTCCGCTATATTTTTATCACTTCATGTGTTATGTGCTATGCTTGGAGCGTCTTGCTTTTAGTTTTCTTTTTAGTTTTTCATAACGAGTCGGAACTCAGCATTCCTTTATGTGGGAGAGAAACACGCTCCACTTCTACCTGGAACATAACATAGAATTTTCATATCTATCTTTGCTGTGTGTGTTCTTTGTCTTTTAATAGCTACTATCATGCTCTGCTCTTAGTATTCATGTTTATCCTTTCCAAGAGCTTTTGTTTAGTTGGTTGCTTGAACTCTCTTTAATTACCATGCTCACCTTATTAAGAGAGTTTGCTTCCGTTGCATTGGTTAATATGTCTATGATAAGGATGCTACGTGTATAATGGTGCTTAGTAGTTCAGGTTTCTTATGGTTAGTCTCAAATAGCTGGGGGATTCCCAATGTGTTATTGGAATACCAACATGATTTGTTTGCCGATGATGTGGTATGGTTTAGTAATATCTTCCTTCTAGAATTTATTTTGATTGACTTGGCGTATGCTCACGCATATTTAAGACTATAAAGAAAGTCTGTCAAGCCTTGATGATCTTTAATTTCTGAGTAGCGATATAACTACCATGCCTGATTCAATGTTGTTTTGTCGCTCTGCATGATTATGACCGTCATTGCTCTCTTAGTTGGTCACCCCCAGTCTTTTGCTAACCTCCACCTGTACTAAGCGGAATGACTGCTTGTGCATCCACATCCTTTTAAACCAGTTATGCCATACGAGTCCACCATACCTACCTATATGTGGTATTTCACCGCCACTCCAATTAATTTACATGTGCTACCTTTAAAACCTTCAATCTTTGCAATATATAGCTCATGGGAAAGTAGCTTAAAAACTATTGTGGTAAAGAATATGTTGCTTATGTATCTTATTTCTTATAAGTTGCTCGCTGAGCGGTAACCATGTTTTTGGGGACGCCATCAACTGTCACACTTTTGTTGAATATCATGTGAGTTGCTATGCATGTTCGTCTTGTCTGAAGTAAGGGTGATTTGCCGTGGGTTGAATAAGTTTGCATATTGTTAGAGAAGAACATTGGGCCGCCAACCAAAGCCATGTATCATGGTGGAAGTTTTAGCTTGGACCTTAATCCTCAATCTCTTATGAGAATATGCTTATGCATTAAAGAGGAGTCCATCATCTATTTTCTATGTTGTCCTGGTATGGATGTCCTCAAGTTGAGATCTATCAAAAACGAGAAATCAAATGCGATTTATCTCCTTGGACCTTTGTACAGGTGGCATAGAGGTACCCCATTGTGACACTTGGTTGAAACATATGTAATGCAATGATAACCCATGGAAATCCAAGCTAATTAGGACAAGGTGCGAGCACTATTGGTATTCGATGCATGAGGCTTGCAACTTATAGGATGTCTTATGCATGACACATATGAAGTACTACTACCGTTGACAAAATTGCTTCTATAAAAAGCTCTAGCACATAACCATTCTTTTACTTTTATGTTGAGTTGCCATCTTCTTTTAAAGCACCAACTACTGAGAGCATGATTGTCATTCTGAGTGTAATATGCATTGTCCCAAAGTAGCATTGTCTTTTGCATGATTGTGATATCGTTTATTTTGAAATCATTGTATCTAGTCATCACTTAAACCTTGAAGGTGCTCCTGCATTTATGTTTTGCATCACTAAAGGGGGCAAGCTAGATATCACTTTATCATATTGTAAAACTTTCAGTCATTTGTGACTTTCTCATGAGGCAACTTAATTACTATAGAATCATTGTCTCAGTAAGCTTTTGTCATATGACTATGAAAAGTCCTATATGGTTAATAGCATGTCACCACAGAAATTATTCTTGTTATCATTTACCTACTCGAGGACGAGCAGGAATTAAGCTTGGGGATGTTGATACGTCCAAAACGTATCTATAATTTATGCTTTCTCCATGCCACTTTTGGGTGATATTGCTATGATATTCATACACTTCCATACACTTTTGATCATATTTGGACTAACCTACTAATCCAGTGCACCCCGGTGCCAGTTTCGGTTTTCGGCTGATTTTGTATTTCAGGTTTTCATGTTACGAGAACTGCCAGGAAAAATCCAGAAAAATTATATAAAAAATCAGCGTTCCGGAACCGACCTTGCGCCCGAAGTACAGCCGGGGGGCCACCGGGGCTCGGGGCGCCCTGTGGGCGCCCCCCCTGGGCCGCACCGGGGGGCGCCTGGGCCCCCCGGAGCCCGTCCGGTGCTCCCCTTTGGCATATATTTAGGGGGTCCCCCGAAACCCTCAGAACAGAGACTCTTTTCGCGATCCCATCTCTGTTCCGCCGCCGCCGCCGCTTCCAAGATCGGGAGCATCAGGAGAACTCTTCCCGGCACCCTATCGGAGGGGAGGATCACCACCGGGAGCTTCTCCACCACCATGGACGCCTCCCGGATGACTCGTGAGTAGTCTCCCTTGGACCATGAGTCCATGACCAGTAGCTATGTGATGTTCTCCTCCCGTTCTTGTGCTTCACTAATTAGTCCTCGTGAGCTGCCCTACATGATCGAGGCACATATGTAATCCTTATGCTGTTGCTATGATGAGTTTGCCGGGATCCGATGGATTATGAGATTATGTTCAGATTGATCTTGAGTAATATATTTGATCTACCTCTTTTATATTTATGTTCATAAGTAATTCTTGCATGTTCTCCGTTGTTATTTATTGCTTTGGCCGAGTAATACTTAGTGACTCCAAGAGGGAACGTTATGCTCGATTGTGGGTTCATGCCTCTCGATGACTAGCTTGAGTGACAGAAACATGAGTCTAGGGGATGTGCTCTTGCCACAAGGGGGAAAACAACGGTGCTTGTGCCCGCGGGTGCAAGGATTGTTTACTTTACGCAAAGTTCTTTTAATGCAGTTGTCTGTTGCTTTGAGTTTACACTATGGGTGGGGCTCGCAACTTAATACCAGCGAGATGTTCTGGATAGATATCTCAAGGTGGATGATTAGTAGTAGATATTGATGGATTTCGGTCTACTTACTTTGGCGTACCGCCCATGCTTTGAACCTCAACCTTTCTTGCAATGTAGTCAGCATTGGTTTGCGTTCGTGGTCCTGTCTATTGCCCAGCTGTAATTCGTTTACCTCACATAGCTGTTTTATCGTCTTTTGGGAGAGAGACATCACTAGTGAACATCATGTGACTCCGGTCCATATTACCATCATTGATCACATCCGCTATTTACTTTTCGTTATTATTTACTATTGCAAAACATTATCTATCACTACTATCATTGCTTTTAATCCTTTGTGAACTACAAGGCCGGAGGGATTGACAACCTCTCTGTACTCGTTGGGAGCAAAGTTATTTGTATCTATGTGCAGGTCCACGTTGATTGATAATTGCGCCGTTAGCAGTTGACACCTACTTGTTGAACCTAGGAGTCTCTGGGGATTCGATCCTTGGCATCTTTGCTAAGGGAAAACACTTCCACAACACAGCATCTTTCACCTTCCACTTGGGGTAACCAACGGGGGGTTAGAGGCCCATCAGCCACCAGGGCTCCAGGCGCCCTCGCGGCGCCCCCCCCCCCCGGGCCGCGCCGGGGGGGCGCCTGGGCCCCCCGAGGCTCCTCCGATGCCCCCCTTTGGCATATATTTAAAGCTTCTCCCGAAACCCTCGAGGGTGGAATTCTTTTTCGCGATCTCATCTCTGTTCTTCCGCCGCCGCCGCTTCCAAGATCGGGAGCACCAGGAGAACTCTTCCCGGCACCCTGCCGGAGGGGAGGATCACCACCGGGAGCCTCTCCACCACCATGGACGCCTCCCGGATGAGTTGTGAGTAGTCTCCCTTGGACCATGAGTCCATGACCAGTAGCTATGTGATGGTCTCCTCCCGTTCTTGTGCTTCACTAATTAGCCCTCGTGAGCTGCCCTACATGATCGAGGCACATATGTAATCCTTATGCTGTTGCTATGATGAGTTTGCTGGGATCCGATGGATTATGAGATTATGTTCAGATTGTGCTTGAGTAATATATTTGATCTACCTCTTTTATATTTATGTTCGTAAGTAATTCTTGCATGTTCTCCGTTGTTATTTATTGCTTTGGCCAAGTAATAGGTAGTGACTCCAAGAGGGAACGTTATGCTTGATTGTGGGTTCATGCCCCTCGATGACTAGTTTGAGTGACAGAAACATGAGTCTAGGGGATGTGTTGTTGCCACAAGGGGGAAAACAACGGTGCTTGTGCCCGCGGGTGCAAGGATTGTTTACTTTACGCAAAGTTCTTTTAATGCAGTTGTCTGTTGCATTGAGTTTACACTATGGGTGGGACTCGCAACTTAATACCAGCGAGATGTTCTGGATAGATATCTCAAGGTGGATGATTAGTAGTAGATATTGATGGATTTCGGTCTACTTACTTTGGCGTACCGCCCATGCTTTGAACCTCAACCTTCCTTGCAATGTAGTCAGCATTGGTTTGCGCACATGGTCCTGTCAATTGCCCAGCTGTAATTCGTTTACCTCACATAGCTGTTTTATCGTCTTTTGGGAGAGAGACATCACTAGTGAACATCATGAGACTCCGGTCCATATTACCATCATTGATCACATCCGCTATTTACTTTTCGCTTTTATTTACTATTGCAATTATATCTATCACTACTATCACTTGCGTTTAATCCTTTGTGAACTACAAGGCCGGAGGGATTGACAACCTCTCTGTACTCGTTGGGAGCAAAGTTATTTGTATCTGTGTGCAGGTCCACGTTGATTGCTAATATCTGGCGCCGTAGCAGTTGACACCTTCTTGTTGAACCTAGGAGTCTCTGGGGATTCGATCCTTGGTATCTTTGCCAAGGGAAAAACTTCCGCAACACTACATCTCACACCTTCCACTTGGGGTAACCAACGAAGGGCGAGAAGCCTAGCAAGAGTTTTTCTGGCGCCGTTGCCGGGGACTCCACTCTTCAAGATAGGGGAGTTGCATGCTATCTTTTACCTTTGTTTTTTAGTCTTGTTAGTTTACCTTTCAGTTTTCTTTATGTCTTTTCACTAGTTATGCTTATGGACAACCTTGCTATTGGATCGTTGCTTGTGGGAAGACGCCCCACACCTGTGGTGGTTGCTCCTCCCCCTACTGAAATTGTGCCCTATAAAATACCAGCTGGTATTATCGATTATGTTTTGGTTAATCGTTATACAGGAGACAGACATCCCGGTGAACACTTGCTATATCTGTCACAATTATGTTCATTATTTAAGCTTGCAGGTGTATCAAGGGAGTTTGTCATGAGGACATTGTTCGCCATATCACTTATAGATAAAGCTTCAGATTGGTATAAGCTTCTCGATAACTCGCACTTGCTTGATTGGCAAGAGCTTATGTCTCTCTTTTATACTAAGTTTTATCCTCTTCATGATGCTTATGTGGAGAGTAAGAGTACCTTTTTGCATGTGGATCATGGTAACAATGCTTTATGTGATGCTTAGTTTATTCGTGATCCCACTGAAAATTATTATGAGAAGGGAACATATGCTTATAGATATTTCAATAATATCAAGTTCCCTCTCTTTATGTTGAAGGTTTTGAAGCTGCACTTGTTCTGTCTTCCTATGCTTATTGCTTTATGCTTGAATAATTTATTTCTTTACAAGATTCCAATGCATAGGAAGAGGGGTAGACTTAAATATGATTTATATGTGCTTCTCGATGCTCTCTTTTGTTCTTCAACTCTTATTCCTACGAGAGCATCATTAAAGTCTTAAGCCTATCTTTATGGCTATAAAGAAAGAGCTCTAGGGAGACAACCCTTGTTATCTTTGCTTTTAGTTTGTTCTTTCAGTTTTAGTGGTCTTGATGTTTGTTACTACTGTAGCAACATCATTGTATCTTTGCTTTTCAATTTTGTGCCAAGTGTAGCCTCTTATTGCTAGAAAGTTCAAAAGTTGTGAGGTGCTGTCCAGGAAACAGATTCTGTCCTTGGATAGAAAAATTCGTATAAAATCACCAGATCATCTTTTTGGTCTGAATTTTTTCGACAGCGTGCTCTATATAATTGTCTTTCGTGCGTCTGTTCTGAGTTTTTGATTAGAGTCGCAGAAGTGCCCCGAACAAATCAATTACTACCTGATGTTCTGTTTTTCACAGATTCTGCCCTGATTTGCTTTTCCTTCATTTTGCAAACCAAGAGCTTGCTTTTTCTTTGCAAAAACCTTTTGGCAATCTTGAGAAACAGTAGACCTTCAAGAATATCTTTATTTCCAGCAAGGTATAATTATTTTATTATGGGTACTAACCTCGTTAATCAGATTATGATGAGTTATGTATGAAGGGAGTTTTCAAGTGTGCGAGGGAAGATGATAAAAAGATTCAGGAGTGTCAAGCGCTCAAGCTTGGGGATGCCCCCATGCACCCCCAAGAAATATTCAAGGAGACTCAAGCGTCTAAGCTTGGGGATGCCCCCGTGCATCCCCTTCTCCATCAACATTATCGGTTCGTCTTTCGTTCCACTATATTTTAATCACTTCATGTGTTATGTGCTATGCTTGGAGCGTCTTGCTTTTAGTTTTCTTTAGTTTTTCATAACGAGTCGGAACTCAGCTTTCTTTATGTGGGAGAGAAACACGCTCCACTTCTACCTAGAACATAACATAGATTTTACATGTCTATCCTTGCTGTGTGTGTTCTTTGTCTTTTAAATAGCTACTATCATGTTCAACTCTTAGCTTTCATGCTTATCTTTTCAAAGAGCTTTTGTTTAGTTGGCTGCTTGAACTCTCTTTAATTACCATGCTCACCTTATTAAGAGAGTTTGCTTCCGTTGCACTGGTTGATATGTCTATGATAAAGATGCTACGTGCATGATGGCGCTTAGTAGTTCATGTTTTCTTATGGTTAGTCTTAAATAGCTGGAGGGTTCCCAATGTGTTATTGGAGTACCAACATGATTTGTTTGCCTATGATGTGGTATGGTTTAGTAATATCTTCCTTCGAGAATTTATTTTGATTGACTTGGCGTATTCTCACGCATATTTAAGACTGTAAAGAAAGTCTGTCAAGCCTTGATGATCTTTTGTTTCTGAGTAGCGATATAACTACCATGCCTGATTCAATGTTGCTTTGTCGCTCTGCATGATTATGACCGTCATTGCTCTCTTAGTTGGTCGCTCCCAGTCTTTTGCTAACCTTCGCCTGTACTAAGCGGACTGACTGCTTGTGCATTCACATCCTTTAATCCAGTTATGCCATATGAGTCCACCATACCTTCCTACATGGTATTTACCTGCCATTCCTAACGGAGACTTGCATGTCACATCTCGAAATTATTCAAAGAAAAAGCATTCTTATTTTGTGCCTCTGTTGTAAGTTCATGAGGAAGTAGTGGTTAATTCATGACCTTTTTAAGTTGGACAAGCTTCACCCCGGGATTGCATATATAATGCGCAAACCCATAATACGAGAAGGAACTGGCATTGAGTACGCCCGGCTCAAAAAGATAATATAACAAACAAACCCTCCTTCACGCTTTGTTCATGAGAAATCAGAAAACTTTGGCAGTGATAAACAAAGGAGATTAAGAGGATGTGATCGTCCTCATTCGGGAGCCATTCCTCGAAACTTGTCCATCTCGAAAAGTGATTGAGTTGTCTGCTAGCATTCGTTGACGAAACATGCATGATCTAAAATAAATTATTACCTCTGTTTTAAAGCCAAGAGCTCTGGTACATGTTTTGTCTTTGTTTCCGACTACGGGTTTTCAACCTTGCCAACAAAAGCCACGGTTCGAGAGTCTCCACCTTCTTTTAAAAGCACCAACTACTGAGAGAATGATTGTCATTCTGAGTGTAATGTGCATTGTCCCAAAGTAGCATTGTCTTTTGCACGATTGTGATATCGTTTATTCTAAAATCATTGTATCTAGTCATCACTTAAACCTTGGAGGTGCCCCTGCATTTATGTTTTGCTTCACTAAAGGGGGCAAGCTAGATATCACTTTATCATATTTGCACATCATGTTCATTGCAAATCTATTTGATGTTTCAGTATCATATTGTAAAACTTTCAGTCCTTTGTGATTTTCTCATGAGGCAACTTAATTACTATAGATTCATTGTCTCAGTAAGCTTTTGTCATATGACTATGAAAAAGTCCTATATGGTTAATAGCATGTCACCACATAAATTATTCTTGTTATCATTTACCTACTCGAGGACGAGCAGGAATTACGCTTGGGGATGTTGATACGTCCAAAACGTATCTATAATTTCTGCTTGCTCCATGCCTCTTTTGGGTGATATTGCTATGATATTTATACACTTCCATACACTTTTGATCATATTTGGACTAACCTATTAACTCAGTGCACCCCAGTGCCAGTTTCTGTTTTCGGTTGTTTTTGTATTTCAGGTTTTCACGTTACGAGAACTGCCAGGAAAAATCCAAAAAAATTATATAAAAAATCAGCGTTCCAGAAACTACCGTGCGCCCGAAGGACAGCCGGGGGGGGGGGGCACCAGGGCTCCAGGCGCCCTGGCGGCGCGCCCCCCCTGGGCCGCGCCGGGGGGGCGCCTGGGCCCCCCGAGGCTCCTCCGATGCCCCCCTTTGGCATATATTTAAAGCGTCTCCTGAAACCCTCGAGGGAGGAACTCTTTTTCGCGATATCATCTCTGTTCTGCCGCCGCCGCCGCTTCCAAGATTGGGAGCACCAGGGGAACTCTTCCCGGCACCCTGCCGGAGGGGAGGATCACCACCGGGAGCCTCTCCACCACCATGGACGCCTCCCGGATGAGTTGTGAGTAGTCTCCCTTGGACCATGAGTCCATGACCAGTAGCTATGTGATGTTCTCCTCCCGTTCTTGTGCTTCACTAATTAGCCCTCGTGAGCTGCCCTACATGATCGAGGCACATATGTAATCCTTATGCTGTTGCTATGATGAGTTTGCTGGGATCCGATGGATTATGAGATTATGTTCAGATTGTGCTTGAGTAATATATTTGATCTACCTCTTTTATATTTATGTTCGTAAGTAATTCTTGCATGTTCTCCGTTGTTATTTATTGCTTTGGCCAAGTAATAGGTAGTGACTCCAAGAGGGAACGTTATGCTTGATTGTGGGTTCATGCCCCTCGATGACTAGTTTGAGTGACAGAAACATGAGTCTAGGGGATGTGCTGTTGCCACAAGGGGGAAAACAACGGTGCTTGTGCCCGCGGGTGCAAGGATTGTTTACTTTACGCAAAGTTCTTTTAATGCAGTTGTCTGTTGCATTGAGTTTACACTATGGGTGGGACTCGCAACTTAATACCGGCGAGATGTTCTGGATAGATATCTCAAGGTGGATGATTAGTAGTAGATATTGATGGATTTTGGTCTACTTACTTTGGCGTACCGCCCATGCTTTGAACCTCAACCTTTCTTGCAATGTAGTCAGCATTGGTTTGCACATGGTCCTGTCAATTGCCCAGCTGTAATTTGTTTACCTCACATAGCTGTTTTATCGTATTTTGGGAGAGAGACATCACTAGTGAACATCATGAGACTCCGGTCCATATTACCATCATTGATCACATCCGCTATTTACTTTTCGCTTTTATTTACTATTGCAATTATATCTATCACTACTATCACTTGCGTTTAATCCTTTGTGAACTACAAGGCCGGAGGGATTGACAACCTCTCTGTGCTCGTTGGGAGCAAAGTTATTTGTATCTGTGTGCAGGTCCACGTTGATTGCTAATATCTGGCGCCGTAGCAGTTGACACCTTCTTGTTGAATCTAGGAGTCTCTGGGGATTCGATCCTTGGTATCTTTGCCAAGGGAAAAACTTCCGCAACACTACATCTCACACCTTCCACTTGGGGTAACCAACGAGGGGCGAGAAGCCTAGCAGTGCCCTATAAAATACCAGCAGGTATTATCAATTATGTTTTGGCTAATTGTTATGCAGGAGACAGACATCCTAGTGAACACTTGCTATATCTGTTACAATTATGTTCATTATTTAAGCTTGCAGGTGTATCAAGGGAGTTTGTCATGAGGAAATTGTTCGCCGTATCACTTATAGATAAAGCTTCAGATTGGTATAAGCTTCTCGATAACGCGCACTTGCTTGATTGGCAAGAGCTTATGTCTCTCTTTGATACTAAGTTTTATCCTCTTTATGAAATTCATCGAGATAGGAACTATATCTATAACTTTAGGTCTCGTGACGGAGAGAGTGTAGCTCAAGCTTGGGGGAGACTGAAAACGTTAATGCTAAAAAGTCCTAACCATGGGCTCCCCAAAGATGCTTATGTGGAGAGTAAGAGTACCTTTTTGCATGTGGATCATGGTAACAATGCTTTATGTGATGCTTATATTGTTGAGTTTATTCGTGATCCCACTGAAAATTATTATGAGAAGGGAACATATGCTTATTGATATTTCAATAATATCAAGTTCCCTCTCTTTATGTTGAAGGTTTTGAAGCTGCACTTGTTTTGTCTTCCTATGCTTATTGCTTTGTGCTTCAAAAAATTATTTTATTGCAATATTCCTATGCATAGGAAGCATGTTAGGCTTAAATGTGTTTGGTATTTGCTTCTTGATGCTCTCTTTTGTTCTTCAACTCTTATTCCTACGAGAGCATCACTAAAGTCTTATGCCTAGCTTAAATGCATAAAAGAAAGCGCTTTTGGGAGGCAGCCCACAATGAATAAAATTTTATTTTGCTTTTGTTGTGTCTTGATGTTGTTACTACAGTAGCATCATCATTGTATCTTTACTTTTCAGCTTTGTGCCAAGTGTGGCCTCTGATTGCAAGAAAGTTCAAAAGTTGTGACGTGTTGTCCAGGAAACAGATTCTGTCCTTGGACAGAAAAATTCGTATAAAATCACCATATCATATTTTTGGTCTAAATTTTTTCGACAGCGTGCTCTATACAATTGGCTTTTGGGCGTCTGTTCTGAGTTTTTTGATTTGAGTTGCAGAAGTGCCCCGAAAAAATCATTTACTACCTGCTGGTCTGTTTTTCACAGATTCTGTCCTGTTTTGCCTTTCCTTCATTTTGCAAACCTTGAGCTTGCTTTTTCTTTGCAAAAACCTTTTGGCAATCTTGAGAAACAGTAGACCTTTAAGAATATCCTTATTTCCAGCAAGGAACAATTATTTTATTAAGGGTACTAACCTCGCTAATCAGATTATGATGAGTTATGTATGAAGGGAGTTTTCAAGTGTGCGAGGGAAGCTGATAAAAAGATTCAGGAGTGTCAAACGCTCAAGCTTGGGGATGCCCCCATGCACCCCAAGAAATATTCAAGAAGACTCAAGCGTCTAAGCTTGGGGATGCCCCCGTGCATCCCCTTCTCCATCAACAATTATCAGTTCGTCTTTCGTTCCACTATATTTTTATCACTTCATGTGTTATGTGCTACGCTTGGAGCGTCTTGCTTTTAGTTTCCTTTTTAGTTTTCTTTAGCTTTGCTTGCTTTTCATAACGAGTTAGAACTCAGCTTTCTTTGTGTTGGAGAGAAACACGCTCCACTTCAACCTAGAACATAACATAGAATTTTCATGTCTATCATTGCTGTGTGTGTTCTTTGTCTTTCGATAGCTACTATCATGTTCAGCTCTTAGTTTTCATGCTTATCTTTTTAAAGAGCTTTTGTTTAGTTGGTCGCTGGAACTCTCTTTATTTATCATGCTTATCTTGTTAAGAGAGTTGGCTTCTGTTGCACTGGTTGATGTGTCTATGATAAAAATGCTATGTGCATAATGGTGTTTAGTAGTTCATGTTTTCTTATGGTTAGTCTCAAATAGCTGGGGGGTTCTCAATGTGTTATTGGAGTACCAACATGATTTGTTTGCTTATGATGTGGTATGGTTTAGTAATATCTTTCTTCAAAAATTTATTTTGATTGACTTGGCGTATGCTCATGCATATTTAAGACTGTAAAGTAAGTCTATCAAGTCTGGATGATCTTTAGTTTCCGAGTAGCGATATAACTTCCATGACTGATTCAATGTTGCTTTGTCGCTCTGCATGATTATGACTGTCATTGCTCTTTTAGTTGGTCGCTCCCAGTCTTTTGCTAACCTTCGCCTGTACTAAGCGGACTGACTGCTTGTGCATCCAAAATCCTTTAAACCAGTTATGCCATATGAGTCCACCATACCTTCCTATACATGGTATTTACCTGCCATTCCTAACGAAGACTTTCATGTACCATCTCGAAATTATTCTAAAAAAGCATTTCTCTTTTGTGCCTCTGTTTTAGCTCATGAGGAAGTAGTAGTTAATTCATGATCTTTTTAAGTTGGATAAGCTTCACCCCGGGATTGCATGTCTAATGTGCAAACCCATAATACGAGAAGGAACTGGCATAGAGTGCGCCCGGCTCATTAAAAAATTATACAACAAACAAACCCTCCTTCACGCTTTGTTCATGAGAAATCAGAAAACTTTGGCAGTGATAAACAAAGGAGATTAAGAGGATGTGATTGTTCTCATTCGGGAGCCGTTCCTCGAAACTTGTCCAGCTCGAAAAGTAATAGAGTTATCTGCTAGCATTCGTTAACGAAATATGCATAATCTAAAAAAATAATTATTACCTCTGTTTTTAAAACCAAGAGCTCTGGTACATGTTTAGTTTTTGTTTCCGACCACGGGTTTTCAACCTTGCCAACAAAAGCCACGGTTCGAGAGCCTCCACCTTCTTTAAAGTACCAACTATTGAGAGCATGATTGTCATTCTGAGTGTAATGTGCATTGTCCCAAAGTACCATTGTCTTTTGCACGATTATGATATCGTTTATTCTGAAATCATTGTATCTAGTCGTCACTTAAACCTTGGAGGTGCCCCTGCATTTATGTTTTGCTTCACTAAAGGGGGCAAGCGAGGTACCACTTTATCATATTTGCACACCATGCTCATTACAAACCTATTTGAGTGTTTCAATATCATATTGTAAAACTTTTAGTTCTTTGCGATTTTCTCATGAGGCAACTTAATTACTACAGACTCATTGTCTCAGTAAGCATTTGTCATGTGACTGTGAAAAGTTCTTATATGGTTAATAGCATGTCATCACAGAAATTATGCTTGTTATCATTTACCTACTCGAGGACGAGCAGGAATTAAGCTTGGGGATGTTGATACGTCCAAAACGTATCTATAATTTCTGCTTGCTCCATGCCTTTTTTTGTGTGATATTGCTATGATATTTATGCACTTCCATACACTTTTGATCATATTTGGACTAACCTACTAATGGTTGCAAAAGTGCACAATGTTCTTGTTTTACACTTTATTGTGTAGGAATTACTTGGAAATTGACAAAAACGCAAAAGGAGTCGTATTGGAGTAGGACTCTGACTTTCCTGAAATCTGTCTGAGAACGTTTTTTAAAGATGGTCACGTTCCGGCCCGAAGACAACGTCAAACGGAAACAGTCTAGTTGCGAAAGTTGTGGGGAATTTCGAGGCGATGCTTCTGGATATAAAATTCGTCCAAATCGGAGTCCGGACGGCCGAGTAAAGCCCGTTTTACTGAGGCCCAAAATCTGATGACGGGAATCCGAGAGTCTATATAAAGAGAGGAAACCTAGGTCACCAAGGGCCACGAATTTTCCTCCTCCCAAGCCGCCGCCTTGGAGGGGAGGACCAGCACCATTGCAGCACCATCCACAAGGAAGAAGGGGGGCCAAGGAGCCGCTGCCCCCTAGGGCCGCCGCCGCCCCCTAGGGCCGCCGCCGTCTCCTCCCAGCCGCCGCCGCCTCCGTGGCCGCCGCTGGCCGTCGCCTCCTCGCGGGGCTGCACCTCTCCATCAACACCACCATCAAGATCCTTCTCACCATGTCCATGTGTGAGTAGTCTTCTCCGGGGCCGAGGGCTCGTACGTGTAGCTATGTGGTTATCTCTCTCTTCCATGATGTGATCTTCGTTGTGATCATAGGCTATGTTAATCTAGGGTGATCCCATGATATTTCCCCTTCCTCTATGTATTGGATTGAGGTACTCACTTGTCTTTATCTAGTATAATCCCCGAGACCAAGGTGACAGCGGTCTATTGGACATGGATTAGAAAAATATTTTCATGAGTGATTTCCTCTCTTGTGTGTTGATTGAAGATTGAGAGTCTCTTGGTGCTTGTCTTTGACTATCCTTTAGATATGTTGTGGTGATTGTGGGACTCTCTTTGGATGGCCGCGGTGACATTGGGAAATCCTTAGATTGAGAACTACGAACTTTGAGGTGTGCTTTTGTAGCCCTACATAATTCTCGTCCTCTCTTGACCACGGAGGAATGACCTCCGGGTGCGTCTCCATTGCATGTTTTATGGGAAATATCATGTGATTCGATTATGTTAATGTTGTTGGGAGTTGCCACTAGTGAAAGTATGATCCCTAGGCCTTGTTTCCACCATTGCAATACCATTTGTGCTCACGTTTACCACTTGTTTGTTTGCTGCACTTTTTATTACAGATTTATATTACTTTGCTTTGCCATCCATATCACTTGCCATTTAACATCTCTTCGCCGAACTAGTGCACCTATACATCTAACAAGTGTATTAGGTGTGTTGGGGACACAAGAGACTTCTTGTATCTTAGTTGCAGGGTTGCTTGAGAGAGACCATCTTCAACCTCTACTTCCCTGAGTTCGATAAACCTTAGGTCATCCACTTGAGGGAAATTGCTGCTGTCCTACAAACCTCTGCGCTTGGAGGTCCAACATAGTCTACAAGAGTAGAAGCGTGTGTAGACATCAGGGAGTAGTTGGGAAGGATGTGATTTTCTATTAAGAATTTGAGGTGCGTTTTTCCACACTAAGCTATTTTGATTTTGTAGTCAGAGGATTCAAGGAGTGTTGATGTATTGATTCCCCTCAAGTAAATGTACTTTCGTCAATGCTATGCAGTATGTTTACTGTTGTTAGTGTGCACCAGCCATCTTTAACATAATATCTCATGTATGCCATTAGGCCTTTTGAATAGAACAAATCCAATTATAGGATGTCACTAGAATATTGTAGGCTTTGCTTCGAGGTGTTGTGTATAGTTGTTTAATTTGAACGAACTGTAATTAATAAAATTTAATGTTCATATGCTCTGGATTTTGATAGTCTTCCATTCATAGAAGTATTACCAGTTTATGACCAAATAAAGCTCTATTTGTTCACCACATTTAGTTCTACTTGAGTTGAACGTCTTACCCTATTTATTTATTTTGAGAGAAATAGCGAAAGTGTCCTTCTTAGCTCGAGCTCATATGAGGTCAATTGAACAGTAAAGTCCGAAAAATAAAAGAAATCAAAACATTCTGATTTTTTTGGTGTCAAGCTTTGACAAATGTTTCCAATGCTTGCAAAGTTTCATCATGAAATGACATTGGTGGAAATCATGGCGAACAAAAATTAAATGCTCCAAAAAAGTTATTTTTTGGAGTGCTGATTTGGTTTTTTGCCATGACTTTCCACGAATGTCATTCTATGATGAAACTTTACAAGCGTTTAAAACAATTGTCAAATTTTATCACAACTCATTTTCAGAATATTTTGAATATTCTTCAAATTTTTAGTATTTTTCTCTTCACCCGAGCTAATATGAGCTCAAACTCAGTTAACCTGCGTCCACGAAATAGCCATTTCTCTTACAATGCACATTCCTATCCTCCTGCATAGATTGTCACCACAATTTCTGTATTTGACATTGTGGCACTAGATAGCATGTTAAAACCTTTTAGTGTTATGATTCACTTATAGGCATGCCAAAAATTGCACTTTTCATGTTTGAGAAGCAATGTAAAAGTTTCTAGAGATACATCATGCAAAATTTGTGTGGACAATCACAACTTGCAACCACTATCCAATACATCAACATAATGATTATTCAGCATGGCAAAGCACTCGCTTCTAGTTAAAGTTGAGCAACAAACTGCAGTAGAAAATCCACGCTGCACGTATCCAATCCAAACCAACACCACATAGAGAGCAACCCTGGGTCTGCCTGTTTTGCCTAAAGGTACTAAGGAAAGAGATTCCCAGTCACTCTTGTTAGTCAAAGTGAGTGGCTCCTTGCCTTTATTGTGCCCGAGCCTTAGAGGCTAGTGAGGCGCGAAAGAAAAAGCCTATGAGATTCGCCCCCAGTGTGAAGGAGAAGACGAAGAAGAGCTCCAAGAGATGAACCGAGGTATCCATTGTTATAGCAAGAATTAGGTTTTAATCTACAATGATAGCTACACGGGTTGCGGATTTGAGCCCCTTCCTTTGGATCCTGACTCGACCTGTTGAATAAACAAGTGGTCGTTTTCTCCCCTTTTCTTGGGTCGATTTCGTTCAACTCTTGATCTCATGATTGGTGGCCGTTTTGTCCCAACTTAGACCTCTTACTTTATCCATGTTGTTGATTTTTCACTATGGTCTTCGTATGCAATAGGTCGCTCCACATAAGGATTTAGACGACAGTTTTGAGAAACATTGTCTTCTTATTTGTCTCCAAAAAGATTCAAAATTACCTCCTATATATTCCATGACCTAGGTTTTCTAGAAAAAAAATATGCTGTTTTTTTTAGAATAAGAAGTTTATGCATTTTTTTAGCGGAACAAGTTTATGTTTTTGTTTTTGAGAAATAGAACAAATTTATGCAGCTGTTATCTATTCGAAAGTTGGGCCCTGGCGGAGCAACGTGAGGGCTGACCTGGGCCCTGGTCCGCCCACAGCTGGAGCAAAAAGCAAATTCACCTAGGCCCAGCCCACACCATCTGACCAGCAGAGATCACACACAGCAGGCCAGCACCCAGGAAAAGAAGAAGCACCTAGCCGCCGCCGCCGCCGCCCGCCGCCGCCGTCGGATCGCCCCCCTCGGCGCCGCCACCGACCAGCGGCACAAATCGGCCGCCGCCCACGGCCGACCAGCACACCAGCACACAGCAGCACGACGACGGCGAGTCAGCCGTCCCACGACCCCACGCCAGGCAGCCACGCAGCTAGCCGCGGCAAGCCGGCGACGCAGCTCCTTCTCTCAATCTGATACTCTCCAACTTTTCTTGAATCCCTGTAAGCTGCACAGGTAATTTTCTGTGATTCATTCCCAATTTCTTCCATCTAGGTTATTGCCTATTCGTATGTGACTGTGGTAGCATAAATAAATCACTGAAGATCTTGTTTTAGTGTTAGATACATCCATATCTATCTAGAAAAATCTAAGACAAGTAATTTGAGATGGAGGTAACACATTTTATGCAAATCCATTGTTGTTTACAGTTTGTGTGGTCTTATATCTCCAATCTTTTGTAATGACTAACTAAAGCAGTCTAATGGGGAAGCTATATTTTGGTATAGCTTCTTTTGTTTACACCTACTCACTTGATGTTGTAACAAAATGGGAACAGAGGGTACTTATCAATGATAACGATACATAATTTGAAAATTTCCGTGTTCTTTTTTAGCTTGGGCTGCCCAACAATTTGTTTGTACCTATCTTATTTTGTTGGCTTCATCGGATGGATCGACTGCTATCTTAATTAAGCAAAGCAAATTGCAAAGAACCTTAGGTTCAGTTTACGGTTGCTGAACTGTGCCACCCTAAACTTATGTTATGATCTTTTGTAGAAAGATAACCATTAAATGGAGAATGTTTTTGTTAGCCAGTCGGTAAAATGTGCAAAATCTGGTTGGGCCAAATGAGAATTACCATAATCAACTCTAGTGCAAAAGATAGCTTGTACTTTGGCAGTTCATTTGCTAAATGCTGCGATTCCAACAAATGTTGGTGGGCTGCTACACTGAGAATTTATTGCACATAGTCATGTTTCCTCAAAAACAGAAAATACCAGGGCAAAGAGAATAATCCCTTAACTGAGGAGCAGTGTCTAGGCTACGACCAGACTTAATTAGTATCCTGCCCAAATTTGCTTGATAAATTATTATAGTTCGTGTGGAAACTTACTGATGCATTAATTGTAATGTGTATATTCTATTGAAAATCTGAAGTGCAACTTGCTGGATTCATTTAGTTTAAGCTAATGATAATTCTTTTAGGCTGTTGTGGTATGGCTCGGAGTTTAACTGAGAACAAGACCAGAACCGCTTTATTTGTACTTGTGGTATTTGGACTCTGTTCCTTCTTCTACCTCCTTGGTGTATGGCAAAGAAGTGGCTTTGGGAGAGGGGACAGCATAGCGGCTGTGGTGAATGAGCAGACCAAATGTCTGAGACTGCCAAATCTGAATTTCGAGACCCACCATAGTGCATCGGATCTTCCGAACGACACTTTCAGTTCTCAAGTTAAACCTTTTGAGCCATGTGATGCGGAGTACACCGATTACACTCCTTGCGAGGAGCAAAAGCGAGCAATGACCTTCCCTAGGGATCACATGATATATCGGGAGAGGCATTGCCCACCTGAAAAGGAGAAGCTGTACTGTCTGATTCCAGCACCAAAGGGTTATGTTGCTCCTTTTCCATGGCCGAAGAGCCGTGATTATGTTTCTTATGCCAATGTGCCACACAAGAGTCTTACGGTTGAAAAGGCCATCCAAAACTGGGTGCACTACGAGGGCAACGTTTTCAGGTTTCCTGGTGGCGGAACACAGTTCCCTCAGGGTGCAGACAAGTATATAGAGCAGCTTGCTTCTGTTATCCCAATTAACGAGGGGAAAGTGAGAACTGCACTCGACACTGGTTGCGGGGTATGTGAATGTCTCGCGTTGAATACACAGACATATGCTCAATGATAACCACATTGTTGTGCTATGCACTTTAATTTTTCTTTGCTATTTTCATAATTTTGTTTAGGTTGCCAGTTTGGGTGCTTACCTGTTGAAGAAAAATGTTTTGACCATGTCATTCGCTCCAAAAGATAATCATGAGGCACAAGTACAGTTTGCACTGGAGAGAGGCGTACCTGCATATATCGGTGTCCTTGGATCAATGAAGCTCTCATTTCCATCCCGAGTCTTTGACATGGCACATTGCTCGAGATGTTTAATTCCCTGGAGTGGAAGTAGTAAGAATGCTTTTAGAACATTTCATGGTTGACTCATATGGTCTCCATAGAAATTCTGAACCTCTTCACTCTTGTTCTACAGACGGTATGTACATGATGGAAGTTGATAGGGTACTTAGGCCCGGTGGGTATTGGGTACTATCAGGCCCACCCATTGGTTGGAAAATTCACTACAAGGGATGGCAACGGACCAAAGACGATCTCCGGAGTGAGCAGAGAAAAATAGAACAATTCGCAGAACTTCTTTGCTGGAAGAAGATATCTGAGAAGGATGGTATTGCCATATGGAGAAAGAGATTAAATGACAAATCTTGCCCGAGGAAGCAAGATAATTCAAAAGTTGCCAAGTGTGAGTTGACAAGCGAGAGTGATGTATGGTGAGTGTCATTCCCTCTGCCACCCTCACAAAAAAGGAGTGAATCTTATCTGTACTGTTCTAGCTTTGTCTTCAATTTGATTTCTTTTATTACATATCTTCCTACAGGTATAAGAAAATGGAAGCCTGTATAACTCCCCTTCCTGAGGTTAAAAGCGTGTCGGAGGTTGCTGGTGGTGAACTAGAGCCATTTCCCCAGAGGCTCAATGCAGTACCACCTCGGATAGCCCGTGGTTTTGTACCTGGGTTCTCAGTTCAAACATATCAGGAGGACAATAAACTTTGGCAGAAACATGTTAATGTTTACAAGAAAACCAATGACTTGCTTGATACCGGAAGGTACCGCAACATAATGGACATGAATGCGGGTCTTGGTAGCTTTGCCGCTGTACTAGAGTCCCCAAAGCTGTGGGTCATGAATGTCGTTCCGTACATTGCAGATACTTCTACTTTAGGTGTAATCTATGAGCGAGGATTAATAGGAATGTATCACGACTGGTATGTAAACTGCCGCATTGCTCTCCTAGTTTCACACTTTGGTTATCGCATTTTGTTTCTCACTTATGTTCATTGTACAGTTGTTTCTGCCTTTTGGTAGTTCTGCTTTTCGCAACAGACCTTTTTTTACTTTTGCCGGCTCACGATGTGGGGAACTTCTCTTTTCTGTTAGGAAGTGCATTTACTTCAAGAACACTGTAAAAAGGGTACTCATGTATTGTCGTGTGTGAAGATAGAAGAATGTCAATATATCAATAAAATATCCCATGTGCCAATACCAGTTAAACTCTATATAATGGCATCTCTTATTAGCAAACTTACTTGGGAAACTATTCAATTTGTGCTTTTGTTAAATGATGATGATGCACACGTGCCATGTATTTGTTATTCTGCTTTTGGAAATACGAGTTTGCAGATATGCAACAGTTGTACTTCTTGTGTTAGTTTTTGATATAGTTCCTGAGAAGCTTCCTTTTTATTTGTGTGAATCATATTTTATTTCTTCTTGTTACAGGTGTGAAGGGTTTTCTACTTACCCAAGGACATATGACCTCATACATGCTAATGGTGTCTTCAGTTTGTACCAGAACAAGTAAGCATTGAAAGACGAAGATGTAATCCTAAATCGGTAGATCTTGTTGGCTGATATTATCTGATCTTTATTTAAAAACAGGTGTAAATTTGAAGATATACTACTGGAAATGGACCGGATCTTACGCCCAGAGGGCGCAGTTATAATCCGTGACACGGTTGACGCCCTTGTAAAGGTGGAGAAAATAGCCAATGCCATGAGGTGGGAGACAAGACTGGCTGACCATGAGGGCGGCCCTCGTGTCCCTGAGAAGATCCTCTTTGCAGTTAAGCAATACTGGACTGCCGACAGCAAGAGCCGCCGCTAACATGTCTGGGTTATTGTTCTTGCTTCTCTTCAGGATAACTTTGTCCCTGGCGGCATTCGTTGCAAGTGCACATTAGACCGCGTGTAGAGAACTGACGAACCAAGCCAGTGACTTTCTTCTATTTATGATTTGTGTTGTATCTTAGAAATTCATAAACTGGTGAGATATTTCTGTTTAGTACAGTACTGAAGCTGAATAACAAAACAGTTTTGAGTCTTGCTCGGCAATTCTCTTTGTAAAAGAAATGTGCATTGTTGGTACTCTTTTGGAGAAGCAGCTGCCATACGAGCTGCGGCTGCCCTCCACCTGTCCGGCCGGCCGGCCAGCGGTCAGGTAGTAATAGAGTATAGCAGACATCGCCCATGGAGCTGCCGGCCCCGGACAAGGTGAGCGGAGGCTCCGAGGCGATGACACCCAAAGTTAAATTTTCTGATACGCCCCAGGCACAGGCAGCCACCATATAAGTGAGGTGACGCCCAAGGTTAACATCGTCTGCAAGGTGACTGACTTGTAGCTTTGTGCTGTGATGGCCGACCAACGTAGAGGCCATCGTCTGCAGCCACAAGGACTCGGTGATGTTGAAGATGGCCGTGGGACTGCCGAGCTCCGGCAAGACATAGGTACTGCTCCAACTTTGCAGCACTCTTTTTTCTTTCTTGCAGCACTCACAATTTGTGCATAAACTTGTAAATTCCCTGGAACGAACAATTTATGACTGACACCTCGACTGTGGTTTGTAAGTAGAGTATATATTTTTTGACCATGAATCCAGCACGCTGAACGTAGGCCGCTTTTGAGAAACTTGAGCCTAATTATTGTTGATATTCTTTGTCCTTGTGTTTGAACTAATTAGGTCGATTATTCAAGCTAATTATCATTCTCTCAATTAGGATGGTGTGGCGCGGCACGGAGCTCAGCGGTCGAAAACAAGACTAGAACCATCGTACTTGCGGTTATGGTAATTGGCCTATGTTCCTTCTTCTACCTCTTGGGCGCGTGGCAAGCAAAACGGGTTGGGGGAGGGGACTGCATAGCAAGAAGGTTGATTGAGGAGACCAGATGTGTGGTTCTGGAGGGTCTTCATGTGGAGACTCATCTTGTCCTCGGTGACAAGCCTTCGTGGAGATGACTGTAGATTTATGATGAAATATGCTCCTATGGTGTGTTATTTAGTGTTATAAATATGTTTCCGTATGTGTAACCATAAATGTTGCCCAAATAATTGAATATGGGAATAACTAACTAATCAACGTGTTGAGCCACTAGAGTTTACCCCATCCTCCGCATCGCTCTCGGGAAACCCTAGCCCCCCTTCCCACACACGCATGCTGCTAGAGGAAGCAGCTAGGCTAAGACCATGTTGTGGACTGTGGCGGAGGGGCTTGTCCCTCGTATGCTAGCAACCGTCAGAGATTTAACACAATGGTGGCAGCTCCTAGTAGCTAGTCCAAGCGACGTGGTGTCACGTAGCTAACCCTTCCCATCCTAGTGGCGTGGCATTGTGGTGCTACTATGAGCAAAGCTTCAAGTCCTTAGGGCCCTGGAGGTTCCAACTCCCGCCAGCGTGGCTCTGCTTCCCAGCGGTGGCATCGGCATAGTGTGTGATGCCAAATCTAGCAGGTACGGCCCCCTAGGCTGATGGGCTTGGTTGGGGCTCCCTTTGAAGCTGATCATGGTGATGGTGCTTGGATGGTCTAGACGATCATGGGTCTTGGATAGGTGAGGCTACTGAAAAAAAGCTAGGTTCCGACTTCGATTGGAGACGGGGATGGTGGCATCGTGGACGCGATACCTTGTCGGAGACGTCGTGTTGTAGTTCTCACCTTCTTGGTTGAGATGCTCTAGGGAAACTCTAGATTTGGTTCTCGATCGGAAGAAGGTGACGCTTGGTGATGTTCTCTCCATTTGGAGCATCGTTTTGGAGAGGGATATGGCTGGAGGGACCTGTGACCAGAGATGGGTCTTCGTCGGCAGCTTGCGCATCAATGGCGTTGGGTATGAGTGAGATAAGGTCGCACCAAGGTTGTGGTAGTCGCCTTTTTGGTGTGTCCTCGGGGTCGTCGTGATGTGCCTGCTCCTGTGAAGTCGAATTTGCGGCAATGTCTTACCAGAGGACATGTTACATATAGCCCGGTTTCGATGATCGTTTTTCTATGCAAACCTTGCATACTCTCCTTCATCGCTCGCCTCCAACATCGAGTTTGTCTTGTCTTTAGCTTGTGTGGCCAACTGTTTACCCCATATAAAACAATCTAGATTAGCAGGCCTGTTGGTGTGTGACTCCTCTACGATGAGACTATTCACTTTTTGGTATACCGACCCGGATTGCAATGAATGGACCGACACCACTCCATCCCGAGGCTCATACCCACGATGGAGATAAAGAGCTACCTATTGCTCGTCTCCTAAAACTTTGTTCTCAAAGGTTCTCATACTTGGAAGATCAACCATATGAGTACCTACTTAAATACTTTAGTCTCTCTCATCTCGCTAGTACTAATTTTGTGCATTGCTTTAGAGAATCTGATCATGTTGCCCATGAGGCCCATGGATGATTCTTCACCTGGCTGCTCTTACGCTATCTTCTTTGGACTGCAGACCGTCTTGCTAGGCGTGTCTTGTAACACCCACCTTGCTACCCAGGATGGTGGTGCGCAATGGAAGAAAGGGTCCCTGCAAAGGAGAAAAGATGTGGTTGTGATCATGATCGTAGGCTTCCGCAAGTTATGGCTTGAGAGAAACGCATGAGTCTTCGATGGCAAGGTCACTATGGTTCACACGATGGTATCCAGCGCGGTGGAGGAGCACAAGCAATAGAGATTAGCTAGGCAGAAAGTGGCAGGCACTAGGGAGGAGTAGCCTCAGTTGTGTACTTTTTGGCGGGGCAAGATGTTAGGGCTTCTCTCCCGGGTAGCATGTATTTTGTCCTGCTATCCTAGACTTTGTAATTATCAGGCAACTTCTCAGGTAAAATTGAATTGACAACTCAACTGCTAAGGCTCATAAATATCATTTGGCTCTCTTTGTGTAGAGTCAATAAATTTGGGTGAAATACTACCTTCGAAGACTGTTGCGATCCATATACTTGTGGGTCATCAGTCCTGCTATCCTAGACTTTGTAATTATCACTCTATTCTCTTAATGAAAATGACATGCAACTATTTGTTGCTTGTTCTTGAAAAAGGTTACCCATAGGCTAGCGCAGATGGCCAAAGGTCCCATATTGTAATAGCTTCCTTGATGATGAGCCTCATGTTGAGCTCATTCTTCTCTTACTAGATGATGTAACTCGAATTCAAGTTTAATAAATAGAGGCTTTTATTAAAAAAAGTAATTGGTCCAATTAATCTTCTGTCGTTATCCACTGGCGGAGCGTCGGTTAGACCAAACTGGGTCATAGCCCAGTCTTTGCGACATGCAATGTTATTTTACAAGTGTATATGTGTGACTATGGCCCATGGGCTCCATCCTAGTTGGCCGTTGGCGGTCCAAGCTATAGGTTTAGAGAAAGTACAATAGATCCTAGTCAGCAGGCTATAAGCCATTCCATATCAGCAAAATCCCATTTGAAAGAGCGAGAAGGGAGCCGGAGCTTCACTTAATTATCGCCCAGCTGTAGAGACCTACACGAGCGAAAGAACTGCATGCAACCCTTCAAAGTTGGATGCTTTCCCCAAGTTGGTGATGCTTCCCCCCTTCCATTTAGGAGAGATTTCCCCAGATATTAATTACTATAGCCAATAGCTCCTCTAAGAAATCAAATGCCACAATATAAGATTCACTTGGAGCAACGAGAGGGAGCACCCAACTCTCTGTAGTATTGATAAGTTTTTTTGCAATGTGGACTGGGAGGTTCTACACAATGGATTCATGCTGAATGCAGCGTCCACATCTTTTTCAGATCATTGCCCGCTGCTTTTGTTCCCAACTGCTAGCCCGCCAAGACCGGCAAGATTCAAGTTTGAAAATCACTGGCCCAAGTTCCCACACTTCCATGAAACTGTGATGCATGCTTGGAGCAGATTTGTCTCCCACGACTGCCCGTACATCAGGCTGAAGGTGAAAATGCAGCGTACGGCAAAGGACTTAAGGATTTGGAGCAAATCATTATTCAGCAAGGCAAACATGCAATTCCATATCACAAATGAGGTCATTTTAAGGCTAGACATAGCCCAAGAAAATCGACAGCTCTCCCCGGGAGAATTTGCACTAAGGAAACTGCTCAAGACCAGGGTGCTCAGTCTTGCGGCAATTGAATGGGCTAGAAGAAGGCAGGCCTCCAGGGTTCTTTGGCTTCAGGCCGGAGATGCAAGTACAATTTTTTTTCATGCCAAGTGCAACAACAGAAGAAGGAAAAACTACATACACTCTTTGCAAACTGGAGGAGGAGAGGTCCTAACAGATCATGATGAGAAGGCACAAGAGATCTTCAGACACTTCTCAAGTCAGCCAGGGGAAAGGAAGCATCGGCCTCACACAATTAACTGGGACCAAATTCAGTTACCTGCTTTGACTGGAGAGAGATTAGATAACCCGTTCTCAGAAGGTGAGATTTGGGCAGTGGTTGTGAGCTCTCAGGCTCAAAAAGCCCCAGGACCTGATGGTTTCACTGGGCAATTCTTCCGCTCCTGCTAGAGCATTATCAAGAGCGACATCATGGTAGTTTTTACCAAATTCTACCGTGTGGCGAGCACAAACTTTGCTGAGATGAACAAAGCCTTTATTGCACTAATCCTAAAGAAAGAAGGTGCGCGGGAAGTAAAGCAGTTCCGACCTATCAGCTTGATGAGCTCGGTGGCGAAGCTGATTGCCAAGGTCTTCTCAATGCGGCTGGCTTCAGTCATCCCTCAGATCATATCCTGTGCCAATCAGCATTCCAAAAGGGAACATTCACGACAGCTACCTCTACGTCCAACGATGTGTCAAATCTCTGCATAGAAAGATCAAACCTGCTCTTCTCTTCAAATTAGACATAGAAAAGGCGTTCGACTCGATCTCTTGGGATTATCTTTTAGAACTTCTGCAACGATTGGGCTTCCGTCCGAGCTGGCGAGACTGGATCTCCCTCCTTCTCTCCACGGCGTCGTCCTCCTGCCTACTGAATGATGATGCAGGGCTGGCCATAGGCCACTGTCAGGGTCTACGGCAGGGCGATCCCCTCTCGCCGCTGCTGTTCATTATCGCCATCGACCCGAACGTGGATTTAGAAAGCTCAGGTTTCTGGACACCTCTTATCCTTACCCTCCAATGTTGCTTTAAGATCTGTGCTACACAACTAACTTACAATACGAAAATTTCTCTTTTTTGTTCCTTCAAAACTAAACAACATATGATCTTCAAACTTCACAGAACAACAAAACATTCATACTACAATGAGAGAAAAAACTTTCAGATTTTTTGGTCCAACATAAATATACAAAATGAGATTTTTTTTAAGTAAAAAATATTACTTTTTTGTATATATGATTCACGAAAAATTCTGAAAATTTCATCCCACATTCTAGTTAGAATGTTTTGTTGTCCTCCAAAGTTTCAAGTTCATATGATGTTTTATTTAGAAGAAAGAAAAAAGACAAGATGTGCTCGCACGAATCGCGATGCAGAAATGAATGGCTAGATAAGGGGGTGTATGAAAGCATATGCTTTCTCAAATGTTAACCCCATCGACCCCCTCTACCGCCTCCTCGACGTAGTTGTTAATCTTGGCATCTTCTTTGCTCTGCCAGGAAGGGGCACCAGCATGAGGATTAGCCTCTACGCCGATGACACGGTGATTTTCGCCAACCCGATCAGAGAAGAGGTTGATTCGCTGCTGCATTTGCTTAACCTGTTTGGGGATGCAACGGGCCTCAGATTAAACCAAAACAAATCCTCGGCGGCCCTGATTAGGTGCAACAATGTAGACATCATCGATGTACTTCGTAGCTTTGGTGGCTTCATTGTTGATTTTTCCCATGACTTACCTAGGCCTCCCGATCTCTACTCGAAGAATTCGATTAATTAGTACATCTGCAGTTCCTCCTTGATAGAATTAGGGCTCGCCTCGCGGGATGGAAGGGTCGGCTTATGAATCTAACTGGCAGGAGAGTTCTAGTCCGCAGTGTACTGTCAGCTTACCAACCTTTGCGATGATGGTTCTGCGGCTGCCAAAGAAGCTTCTGATGGATATTGACAAGACCAGACGGCGATTTCTTTGGGCCCTAGAAGAAGAGATGATGGCTGGCAAGTGCAAAATCCGATGGAGAACTGTTTGCTCGCCCACATCAAAGGGGGGGCTGGGCATCCAGGACCTTCAACTCTATGACAGGGCCCTACGTCTCCGATGGCTCTGGCTCGAGTGGATGAAGCCAGCTCGGCCTTGGAAGGCCTTCCCAATTCCGTGCGACAACACTGACAGGGCCCTTTTTGCTCGGGCCACGAGGATCACTATCGAAAATGGAAAGACGGTAAAATTCTGAACATGTCGCTGGCTGGGTGAGGAGCCGCTTTGTGAATCCTTCCCCATGTTGTTCAAACGATCCATGGGCAAGCTAAAAACCGTTGCCGAGGCTCTGCAAAATGAAAACTAGATCCGCAGTTTCAGCAATGGGAGGTGGGAGGACATAGCCCATGACGTGGTGATGCTGGCGCGCAGGATCACGGAACATGGAGGGCTGGAGAGCGAGCAGGAAGAGAATGCCATCATTTGGACTGGCAATGGCAAAGGAACCTATTCCACAAGCTCCGCTTACAACATCCAGTTTGAAAGCATGCCCAACAATGGCATGAAATCGACCATTTGGAAAGTCTGGCCCCTGGCAAGATTAAAATTTTCTCGTGCCTAATACATTGGGACAGAGTGTGGTGCAATGACAGATTGCAACGTCGAGGATGGCCAAACCCATAATTCTGTCAACTATGCTTCAAAAACCTGGAGTCCTCCACCCACCTCTTTTGGAACTGCACACTCTCACGAGCAGTTTGGACCGAGGTGGCCTCTTGGAAAAGGCTGCATGTCGTTCGCACCTCCGCCGCAGGACCGTGGTTGCACGCCTTCGGTAGTCAAGGCCATCGTCGCAGCAACACGCGCAAAAGATAGGAAGGGCATGAAGACCATGATCATGGCCACCATCTGGGCGATCTGGATTGAAAGAAACTATTGTTCGTTCAGAAGAAAGATCGCGACCTCGATGGACGTCATCAACGTGATCCGGTGCATGATGGAGCAATGGCGTCTGGCCGAAGCAACAGCTATAGAGCCTCCGTTTGGGGATTTTGGTGTGAGATAAAAACCTTAGATCTTTATTGGGGCCGTGGGGCGACCCCTCTGTTTTTGTTTTGTTGGTTCTCTTTTTTACCCTCCTGATCAATTGATCAACCTTTGTTCACCATATGCTCCCTTCTAAATCGAATGAAGCCAGCCAAGCTGGATCTTGCCAAAAAAAAAACCAGCCTTATTTTATCAAACATTTTTTATATAGACTATATGTGACACGGCACCAGTATAGAGCCCATAGCCGATATTAGCCATGCTTCTAGCTCCACATGCGTGAGTGTCTGGCTGGTTTCCATCCTTTGTTCCATGGCTAGGTCCTCTTCGTTTCCCGAGACCCCATCTTCTAGTCCTTTATCCTTTTGCATATGTTCCAGCCAACAAAAATGGTATCAAATTATGTGGTTGCCTCGGATCCGTCTAGTAGATTGGTGGGGTTTTAGTCCTCATGGGGGCGGCGTTTGGATGGATGGCGGCGCTTCTTCTTCAGTCTTTCGGGCTTCGATCCTCCTTAAGTTCGTCCGTTGGGACGGATTAGAGGGAGCTCCGACATAGATTCCTACTAGCTCCTCAGGGCGGCGAGGTTAGGGTTGCTTGTCGGGCGTACACAACGACGATATTTAGTGTCAGGTTCTTCAGACCGATTCAAGGATTCAATGGCGACGACTGCGGCTGCAGGATGCTGGTCCTTAGGGGCAAGTGCATGAAGACTTTCCGGGTGTCATCGACAAGGTCAAGCCGGCTATGGTATGGGAGCGGCGACAGCGGCGCATCGGCGGCTTGTTCTGGCGACGACAATGGCCGTTCGATGGTCCATGGACCTCGATGTAATTTTCATTGTGTTTAAGGTGTTTTACACTTCTGGTGAATCTTTATAATAGATCTGATAATTTCCGCAAAAAGAAAAGATTATGTGGTTGCCTAGCATCGGCCCCTCCTTTTTTGCGTGTCACGCTCCGCCATAGTCGTCGCGTGCACTAGTATTCCGCGACACAAAACCATTTTTTTAAACACAGGCAAAAGACTTGCCTCATTCATTAATTAAAAAAGAGAGTTTAGATTACAAAAGAACCGGCTTTACAACATAGCCCATCAACATAAGGTGCAAACGAATTACTCTCGCGGCATGATGAGATGCTCAGATGCCTAGCCCCCACGGTGAGCCACGTTCTGGCCTCCTTCTGGATGAGTTTTAGAATGTAGTATGGCAGCGGCGATTTCTTCCGAAAGACTAGTGTTTCTCTCATTGCAGATAACCCAACATACAAGCATGGTAAATGAGGCCATGACCTTTCTGTTTGTTGTATTTGGTTTGGACATGCTTGTCCACCAACACTTGATGTTGCATTTCGTCCCCCACATGTTCATCCCAAGCGCGGCTAATTCAATACATGCTTTGACCATTCGCCAAATACGAAGTGTAAACATGCATTTAAAGAAGATATGACCGGATGTCTCGTTGGCCCTCCTGCGTAGGGCACAAAACCACCTGTGGCCTTAGATTGCATCGTGCAAGTCTGGATGACCGCAAGCGAAGATGAATTGATAATGCTGCTCGTGGCCGTCATGCCATTGATAATGTAGTACGGGCACACCTATATATATTGGACAAACTATAATTCGCTGCTAAACTGCTCGTTTATTTGACACACTAGCTAGGTAATCCCAATAAGCGCCATTGGATCTGTTCTGACATACAGTAGTGTTAGATTCCTTCTTGTATACGGATAGGACTTTACACTACCGGACTAACACGCTATGCCGACGGCCGTGGCCGTCGGCTTAGGCCCGTTGCCGTCGGCCTATCTCTATGCCGACGGCCACCGTCGGCATATTCCCGTCGGCGTAGATAACGTCAGCGTACTTGTGTCAGACCGTCGGCATAGGCACAAACGCCGACGGCGTTTGTACAGCCGTTCGCATAGAAACCCCGTCGGTGCAGATTTTCACCAGACGACAGTAGATGCGCCGTCAAACACGCTGGCCAACCACGGACTGTCATGTGGTAGCAGTATGCCGACGGCCAGGCCGTCGGCATAGAGGGAAATCTGTGCCGTCGGCATACCGATGACACAAGGCAGTCCGTGGCTTCTCCTGGCGATAGTGTTATGCCGACGGCCTGGCCGTCGACATAGATATCCATCTATGCCAACGGCCAGGCTGTCGGCATAGTTCTGCTATGTTTTCTTTATATTTTCTGTTTTACTCATTTTATTCAAATTCAGAGCAAATGCAGCACACAAATATGACAGATCACAACATCATCATGTAAAGATCATCGTCATCATCTAAAGATCATCATCGGCAAAACTTAATGAATACAAGTATGAGACACGGACATCATCATCATCATCATCATCATCATATAAAGAACGGTAAGTAAGAACTATGGAACATGAAAAGTATGGCACGACATGCACCAACATGGGTATCATCATCGACATGAGCCAAGACCGCCACCTCCTTGCCAGATCGGAGTGACTGGAGTTGAGCCGCCGGTCCCCTACATGTTTGAGAAGAGATTGTAATGGTAAATATGATATGATAGTGTTGAATGAAGAGATTGTAAGGGCAAGTGTACTAACCGGAGTCTCACTGCCTAGTGCCACCCATTCATCAAACATGGGCACGTGTGGGGGTTCTCCAGCAGGTGGTGGTGGGGTCCCATTTGTGGTGGATCTGTGCTGTTAGTCCAAGATGCCAACATAGCCTGGATGTTAGTTAACCAAGCAAACTAGAAGGTCAAAAGGAATGAAAGTGCAAATTTTAGCTTGGTTTTAAGAGGGCAAAACTATTTGTCATCATTTGACGGTTGTAATCATTGTTTGCCTTCACTTGTTGCAAGTACCCCCGCACCTCGAGATTCCTGTGCTCGACAAATGCTTGATATGCCTACAATATTAGGTTGTTTCTAAGTGGGCAATCCTGAAAATAAACTGAGAAAGTGAGAGAGAAAGAAGATAAGGGGGAAGTACTTATAGCACGCTGGCGGGCTAAGGGAGGCTGCGAATGCCCCGTACTCTCTAATGGGCTCGGGTTGGTAGCCCGAAGCCGTGTGTACGAGACCGAAGGAGTGATCAAGCCATCGAAACACGGATACCGGCCATGGGACTTCGGCTGGATGACCACCACCGCTGTGTCGTCGATCTGAGACTGGACGATGTCAAGAGCATCCGGACTAGGCGGATGCAACCTCTCAAACTGCTCCTTGTAAGACTCCAGGTGCTTCTCGATCTTGCCATAGTACTCGCTCTCGCCGGCCTTGCGGTTACTCCGCTCACGGGCCATCTTCCACGACTCCATGTCCGAGAGCGGGCTCTTCAACTTGTCCTCCTACAACGTCAAACAAAAGTTAGCCATACATAAGAACATGACGGTAAAAAGAAGAACAAAATGCATCATGCATATAGATATACCTTCATAGCCTTGAAGCCCCAGTGGTTCCTGTTTCCTTGGCCGCGTGTCCCATCTTTTCCACGGTTAGCCCGGGCCTTGATGCTCTTGGCAGCAAACTCTGCATCCTCGCCGAGCCACCTATTCACCAAACGCGCCCCTCCATCATCCTTTGCAAAGCACCAAGGAGGAATAACCTAAATAATGGAAGCATGACATGTGAGCGCGAAACAATTAAATTGACTGCTTATATGTTGGAATGAAAAGTCAGTAATACTTACCATCATGTACTGCTCCCTGTTCAAGGTAAGTCGTTGCCTCCACGCTTCAGTTTTGCTCATCTTTTGATGAAGGTAGGTGTGGTGGTAGTGCGAGACGGCAACCCAGCGCACCTCATACTACAACTGACGAGCTTTCTTCTTCGCAGCTGCCAGCAAGACCACATCGACTCTGGCCTTATGCTCGTCAAGAACTCTATGGAATTGCTGCAATCATGCATAAAACCAGAAGCAAACAAGGCATGAGTTGCATAAAACCAGAAGCAAACAAGGCATGACCGAAATTGAAGACAAGTGATTCAGAAGAGAACTTACCCAAAATTTGGTGATCACGGCCTTAGCGGCCGTCTCGTACTCTGCGTGGCTGGAAGCCTCGTAGTGGGCCCAGATCATGTCCAAAACACGCTGCTCCGGGGCCCTGTCTGGCCGGGGGCAGAATAGGCCCGACCAAAACTCCTTCAACAGGACAGTGATAAGGCCGTTCGGTTTACGTCCCTTTCCATGAAGGACCCAGTTCCTGCAAAAGAATCAAATAATTAGCATGTGTACAATAAGAAAATGTTGTCATGTGTTTAAAATATGATTGAGAGGCATTTACTCTTTCCCCTTGGGTTGAATAGCCACTTGTGCGCCTCGATAGAAGGTGATGTAGGTAGTTCTGCAATACCACACAGCCACCCCTTCGGGGCACCCGACGGCAAGTCACCCCACAACTCGGCGTCAAGCTCCCCTCCACCCTCCTCCTCACCCTCCTCCTCGCATTCATCCTCCTCGCCCTCCTCCTCCTCACCCGGCTACTCCTCATCCTCAGGAACGTACTCCTCCTCCTCAGACTCAGAAGGTGCCTCAGTATAGGAGGGCATCGAAGAAGACCCCCCTATTTCAGACACGGCCCGGAGTTTTCTGCCCCGAGTGCCTCTCCCCCACCCATCCTCCTCTAGGGGCTCTTCCCCACCCCCTCCTCCTCAGGGGCTCTCCCTCTACCCCCGCCTCCTCTAGGGTCTCCTCCGTCGACCCCTCGACCTCCCTGTGAGGTGTCATCCTCCTCGCGTAGTCGGGAGGGGGGGGGGGACCTTCTGGGCTCGTCCACCCCGAGTAAGTCCTTTGAATTTGCTGAGGAAACCGGCGTCGCTGGACTTCCCCATGATTAGCAAACCTACATTGAGAAGAGAATAAACAATTAGTAAGGATATCAAATAAGCAAGCATGCAGAAAACAACATTAATAATAGAAGAGCACATTTAGCATACAGAAAAGAACATTAATAACAGAAGAGCACATTAAGCATACTATTGTAATATACCTCAATCATCATTAAAAAAACATTTTCTAGAACTCATATGAATCATCACTATTGTAATATATTTTTCGACTAGTCTCATCGTCACTATCACGCATATCTTCTTCGTTGTCTGGCGGAGGTGGAGGCTCTTCCTCATCGTCAGCGTCTTCATTTAACTTTTCAAGCATAATTATGTCTCTTTGATTCACAACTACCTCACCATCAATACGTGCGTCATCATCGTTTGGGTCCACGTCAACATGACCCAAGTCATCATCATCCTTGTTTCAGACCACGTCATCATGTTGCTTGATACGTCTCCAACGTATCTATAATTTTTTATTGTTCCATGCTATTATTTATGATGTTTTGGATGTTTAATGGGATTTGCTATACATTTTTATATTATTTTTGGGACTAACTTATTAACCCAAAGGCCCAGTCTAGATTGCTGTTTTTTTTGCCTATTTCACGGTTTTACAGAAAAGGAATATCAAACGGAGTCCAAACGGAATGAAACCTTCGGGAGAGATATTTTTGGAGCGATATCTTCACGGGAGACTTGAGAACCATGGAATAGGGCACACGTGGCATCCACGAGGGTGGGGGCGCGCCTCCCCTATAGGGCGCGCCCCCTGCCTTGTGGGCCCCATGTTGGTCCCCCGATGCCCTCCTTCATCCTATATATGCCCATATACCCCGAAAACATCAGAAGAGGAGAGAAACCCTAATTCCACCGCACCAACCTTCTGTTCCCATGAGATCCCATCTTGGGGCCTGTTCCAGAGCTCTGCCGGAGGGGGGATCTACCATGGAGTGCTTCTACATCAACACCATCACCTCACCATGAGTTGTGAGTAGTTTACCACAGACCTTCGGGTCCATAGTTAGTACCTAGATGGCTTCTTCTCTCTCTTTGGATCTCAATACCAAGTTCTCCTCGGTCTTCGAGGAGATCTATTTGATGTAATCTCCTTTTGCGGTGTGTTTGTCGAGATCCGATGAATTGTGGGTTTATGATCAAGATTATCTATGAGAAATATTTGGTTCTTTTCTGAATTCTTTTATGTATGATTATAATATCCTTGCAAGTCTCTTCGAATTATCGGTTTGGTTTGGCCTACTAGATCTATAGTTCTTGCAATGGGAGAAGTGCTTGGCTTTGGGTTCAATCTTGCGGTGTCCTTTCCCAGTGACAGTAGGGGCAGCAAGGCACGTATTGTATTGTTGCCATCGAGGATAAAAAGATGGGGTTTATATCATGTTACTTGAGTTTATCCCTCTACATCATGTCATCTTGCTTAAGGCGTTACTCTGTTCTTATGAACTTAATACTCTAGATGCATGATGGATAGCGGTCGATGTGTGGAGTAATAGTAGTAGATGCAGAATCGTTTCAGTCTACTTGTCACGGACGTGATGCCTATATATAATGATCATGCCTAGATATTCTCATAATTATCTGCTTTTCTATCAATTGCTCGACAGTAATTCGTTCACCCACCGTAGAATTCTGCTATCATGAAAGAAGCCACTAGTGAAACCTATGGCCCCCGGGTCTATTCTCAGCATATCAATCTACAATCTACTTTACTTTTCTGTTTTTACTTTCTGTTCTTATATCCAAAAATACCAAAAATATCAAACTATCATATCTATCAGATCTCACTTTCATAAGTGACCGTAAAGGGATTGACAATCCCTTATCACGTTGGCTGCGAAGTTCTTATTTGTTTGTGCAGGTGCGAGGGACTCACGCGTGGTCTCCTACTGGATTGATACCTTGGTTCTAAAAAACTGAGGGAAATATTTATGCTACTGTGCTGCATCACCCTTTCCTCTTCGAGGGAATACAACGCAAGCTCGAGAAGTAGCAAGAAGAATTTCTGGCGCCGTTGCTGGGGAGGCTTACGCAAAAGTCATATACAAAGTACCTATCACAAACCCTTATCCTTCACATTACATTTATTTGCCTCTCGTTTTCCTCTCCCCCACTTCACCCATGCTGTTTTATTTGCCCTTCTTTCTGCCGTGTGTTTATCGTTCGCTTGCCCTCATGTCTGAGATGAGGGGAGATTTTATCGAGAAGGGTAGCAATGTTGTGGGTAACGTCTATGTTGACCCTCCAGATGAAACTACCACTTTACATATTAAGAGGTTCCTGGTTGGCAGTGGTAATATCATTGGAAAAGGAGTTCTTCAAGACTTCTTTACTTGTGCTGGTGCTTTGCCCACTATGGGTGGTTCTATTCTTCATAGAACTAGTAGTCTTGCTGATGCCATATCTATGCTTGTAGTTTAAATTGAAAGGCAATTTATCCATATGCATCCCTGTATTCAGAGAATCTTTTTAGAATTTTCCAATATTGAGCATTCTTCTGTTAAGCGTGCAACTACTATCTTTTTGGCTCATGAATTCAGATTTATCATGAAAGAGGCCAAAGAAATCTTTGCTCATTCAGGGGTAGATGCTGGCCGACCTCCCATAGAGTCTATCTTATTTAATCAAGAAGACATAATGCGGTTGCGATCTCCTGATCATGTTGCTTTTAATGAAAACCTTAGGAAAAAGGTTCCTACTGATGTCTTGGTTGATAGGATTTCTGAATTGAATGATAATTTTGCTATCCAAAACAATGGGTTAGGTTTTTCCCTTGAGCTAAGGCTCATGACCTTCTGCCAAAAGAATACTTATAATTGTGAATTGGTTGTACACTATAAAGGGCCAAATGAGGAACCTATACCTCTTGAGCTTGATATGGGGCACTTTTGTCCCATTAAATTTAGCCCTTTTAATTACTTTTGCTTGCCACAAATAAAACTTGCTGGTGAACGTAGGGAATATGAGATGAGTTTTCACGATATATCTTATCATTATGGCAATACCTAGATCTATCCTTGTATCGTGCCTAGCTAGGGGCGTTAAACGATAGCGCTTGTTGGGAGGCAATCCAATTTTATTTCCTTTGTTTTTGTTCTGTTTAGGAATAAATATTGCATCTAGCTTTTGTTTAGATGTGGTTTTGTGTTTTAATTAGTGTTTGTGCCAAGTAGAACCTTTGGGAAGTCTTGTGTGAAGTTTATATGATCTTGCTGTAAAAAACAGAAACATTAGCGCTCACTAGAATAGTCACCAGATTTTACTGGAGAGTGCTATTTAGTTGATTCTTTTTGCAGATGATTAATAGAAAAATTCCTCATGTTTACCAATTTATTTCAATTTTTTTGGAGTTACAGAAGTATGCGAAAGTTACAGATTACTACAGACCGTTCTGTTTTTGACATATTCTGTTTTTTGTGTGTTGTTTGCTTATTTTGATGTATCTATGAGTAGTATTGGAGGATATGAATCATAGAAAAGTTGGAATATAGTAGGTTTAACACTAATATAAACAAAGAATGAGTTCATTACAATACCTTTGAGTGGTTGTTTGTTTTCTTATACTAACGGAGCTCACGAATTTTTTTGGCTAAGTTTTGTTATGTGAAGTTTTCAAGTTTTGAGTATTGCTTTGATGGACTATGGAACAAAGAGTGGCAAGAGCCTAAGCTTGGGGATGCCCAAGGCACCCCAAGGTAATATTCAAGGACAACCAAAAGCCTAAGCTTGGGGATGGCCCGGGAAGGCATCCCCTCTTTCGTCTTCATCTATCGGTAACTATACTCTGGACTATATTTTTATTCACCACATGATATATGTTTTACTTGGAGCGTCATGTATGATTTGAGTCTTTGCTTGTTAGTTTGCCACAATCATCCTTGCTGGACACACCTTTTTGAGAGAGATAAATATGGCCTAGGAATTGTTAGAACACTCAATGTGCTTCACTTATATCTTTTGAGCTAAATAGATTTTGCTCTAGTGCTTCACTTATATCTTTTAGAGCACGGTGGTGATTTTATTTTGAAGAAATTGTTGATCTCTCAGTCTTAACTTATATCCTTTTTAGAGTCTATTAGAATAGCTTGGTAATGTTCTTTGGTTATAAAACTAGCCTTAATATGATTGGCATCCAAGATGAATGTAGTAAAAACTTTCATACAAAGTGCATTGAGTATGATGAGAAGTTTGATACTTGATATTTTTTCTGAGATATGAGGATAGTGATATTAGAGTCATGCTAGTGGAGTCATTATGAAATTGAGAAATACTTGTGTTAAAGTTAGTGATTCCCGTAGCATGCACGTACGGAGAACGACTATGTGACGAAGTTAGAGCATGAGGTATTTGTAGAGTGTCATCCTTTGTGTGGAGGTCGGGGGCGCGCGATGGTTAACTCCTACCAACCCCCCTAGGAGCATGCGTTGATTGCTTTGTTTTGATGACTCGTAGATTTTTGCAATAAGTATATGAGTTCTTATGACTAATGTTGAGTCCATGGATTATACGCACTCTCACCCTTCCACCATTGCTAGCCTCTCTTGTACCGCGCAACTTTCGCCGGTACCATACTGATTCGACACACGGGGAGCCAAAGAGTATTTATAAGCTTTGACAGTTGAGTTGTCAATTCAACCGCACCTGAAATATACTTACTTGCAACAAAAGATAAGTGGTAACAGTGATATGATAGTGATAGTAAAAGTAAACAGCAAAAAGTAAATAGTGAAGGTAAATGGCAAAAGTAGCAACTAGTGACAAGCAGGGTTTAAAACACTGTAGGCTAGGGAGATGGATGGTTGGGCGCTGCATGGATGAGATAGATTCTAACTTGGGGCACGGCACACGGAAAAGTAATGATCATCTAGGCAAATATCAAACATTAGGCATGTATCCCGTAGGTAGTTGTACGTGCTTGCAATAAGAACTTGCACAACATCTTTTGTCCTACCATCCCGCTACGAACGGGGCCAAAAGGAACTTATGGAGATTAAGGTGCTCCTGTCAAAGAGCACCGGAACAAAGCAATGAACTCAATGGATACATGTAATCCTCAAACTACGGACCATCCCCTTTGGTGTCCCAAGCTGTCACTTTTGGGATCGCCAGTTCCGAACCGTAATAGGTGCAAACAACTCATAGATAGGATCACGAACACAAATATATTCATGCAAACACATATGGTTCAGATCTGAGATCATGGCACTCGGGCCCTAAGTGTCAAGCATTAAGAATAACAAGTTGAAGCAAAGATGATAAACACCATAGTAGATGATAGGCAACATGCCCCCAACGATCTGACAAACTATTACATGATCTAACTCATCCAATCCCTACCATCCCCTTCGCCTACAGCAGGGAAATTACTCACACATGGAGGGAGAAGTCATGGAGGGATGATGGAGTGGTGATGATGATGACGATGGCGACGATCTCCCCTCTCCGGAGGCCAATTCAGCCTCCAGATTAGCCCTCCCGAGGAAGAACAAAGGGTGGCGGTGGCTCCGCGACGGAAAACTACGAAAGAACTTCTGATCTGGGGTTTCCGCGTCGTGAGTAAAAATACGAGGCAAAGTAGGGCACCAGGGGGTGTGGGCCCCACCCAGGCGACCCCCCGGCGCGGCCCAGGGGGGGCGCCCACAGGGCGCCTGGGCACCCCCTGGCCCCCCTCTGGCCCCACTTCTGGCTCCTGGTTCCTTCGGGTGCGTGGATTTTCTGTGATTTTTCGTGGATTTTTCTGATATGCTTAAAAATCCGTTTTCCTGCACACAATAAAACCATACAGGCAGCTCTGCTTAAAACAGCGTCAGTCCGGGTTAGTTTAGTTCAAATCATGCAAGAATGAGGTCAAAACAATATCAAAAGTGTTTGGAAAAGTAGATACGTTTGAGACGTATCAACTCCCCCAAGCTTAGCATATTGCTTGTCCTCAAGCAATTCAGTTCAACGAACTGGACGCGACAAAGAAAACTTTGACAAACTCTTTTGCTTCATTAGATGTATATAAGCATGTACTACGAAAAGAGTTTAGCAAGTATTGAAACAGTACTTATGAGGACAATGCAAGGAGCAATCCTTTTTTCAAGTGACCAGTCACAAATACTTAAAAGTAAATAATATACTACTGAAAATCAAGACAAGATTACATTGCACATAGCTTGAGTATACTAGGGTGGTATCTCGCTAGCCTCCATGAGTGAAGCAAAACATAAATGCACAGACTCCTCCAGAGTTTTTAAAAGAGACTAGAACTAAGAATTTTAGAATAAATCATATCACAAGTATGCAGAAGACAATGTAATACTTTGGGACAATGCACATTACACTAGAATGACAATTATGCTCTCCTAGTTAGTTCTTTGAAGAAAGAAGGTGAGACTCTCGAACCGTGGCTTTTATTGGCAAGGTTGAAGACCCGTGGTCGGAAACAAAAACTAAACATGTACCAGAGCTTTTGGTTTTAAAAACAGAGATAAAAACGTTTTGAGAGGTGCATATTTCGTCAACGAATGCTAGTAGATAACTCAATCACTTTTTGAGTGGACAAGTCTCGAGGAACGGCTCCCGCATGAGGACGATCACATCCTCTTAATCTCCTTTGTTTATCACTGCCAAAGTTTTCTGATTTCTCATGAACAAAGCGTGAAGGAGGGTTTGTTTGTTACATTATCTTTTTGAGCCGGGCACACTCGATGCCAGTTCCTTTTCGTATTAGGGGTTTGCACATTATACAAGCAATCCAGGGGTGAAACTTGTCCAACTTAAAAAGATTATGAATTAACTACTACTTCCTCATGAACTAAAACATAGGCACAAAAGGAGAAATGCTTTTGATTAATTTCGAGATGGTACACGAAAGTCTTCGTTAGGAATGGCAGGTAAATACCATGTATAGGAAGGCATAGTGGACTCATATGGCATAACTGGTTTTAAGGATTTGGGATGCACAAGCAGTCAGTCCGCTTAGTACAAGTGGAAGTTTAGCAAAAGACTGGGAAGCGACCAACTAGAGAGCAATAACGGTCATAATCATGCAGAGCGACAAAGCAACATTGAATCGGGCATGAAAGTGATATAACTATTCTGAAACTCAAAGATCATCAAGGCAGAGTAGACTATGAACAGCGCAATGCATGTAGATCATTTCAATAACACATTATATACTCTAGTTATTCGAGACTAGCCACAAGGAAAGCATGAACCACTGAAAGAGCATTGTAAACATAGCACTATGTCGCTACAAGCTGGTCTCTAGATCATAAGTACATGCATATGTACAAAAGTAGAAATAAAAAGAGTTCATACCGATCTTCCTTGTTGCTTCCCTTCAGTCGATCTTCGTCATTACTGCTTGTCACTTGCACGATCGAACGTAGGAAATATAATTAAATGCCATCACGGACTCGAGCTGAACTCTGAAAACAAAGCAAACTAAAGAGAGAAAGGAAATCTTTTTGGATTTTTCAAAGGTTGAATAAAAGCAAAAGAAAGAGAAAATCTTTTTTTTGCAAAGAGAGAAATAAAGAAGAACGGGCAAAAACTTCGAAAAGATCAAAGTGAATAAAACGGATAATACAATGGAAAAGTAAGAGGGGCACGTACTCCCCCAAGCTTAGGCTTTTGGCCTAAGTTGGTAGCAGCTACTGCCCCCAGGAGCCTCCTGCTCCGGGGGTATGGTGGTGAGTCCAAGGGTCGTAGAAGGATGCTGGCGCGTACACCGAACTCCTCGGAGTCTCCCACGAGGAAGGTTCCGAGCGCCAAACAGAGGAAGAACCTTCACCAAACTCGGTGGCGGTCTCTTCCTGAAAATGTGGCAACTCACCGTGCTTCTCCTCGTCGGGCACAACCCCCTCCATGGGGTTATGAAACTGATGCTGGACCATGAACTCATCGAACTGGACAACATCAAAGGACCATCCGTTCCTGCGAGAAAAATCAAACAAAAGAGGTGCAGGTAGACGGATCTCGCGTTCCGCGGTAATTCCGAAACGCAAGATATAAACAAGATTATCAAGCTCAGAACCCATGGTGACAAACTTATGCCTTTTCATGGCAGCAAGATCAAAGCTTAAATAAGTAAAAGGATTATCATCAGGGTGTGGGGTGCCTCCAAGATGTTCTAAGATAAGTGTGGCATAAACGCCACCATATAAGTCCCCCTTGTTACCGTTCATAGCAAGCCATCGAGCAATTAAGGCACCCAGATTATAATCAGACCTCCCTGAGAGGGCTGCTGCCAGGATAGCAATATCCGGAGCAGAAATATTGCTCGTGTTGTCACGAGCTAACACCCCTCTGGCAATATAATATGCAAAATACCTGAGGTGAGGAAATAAGATGCTGGAGATCTTCGACCGATGAATATCCCTCGTACCCATGCTGCAGAGAGAGTTGATGACGGTTTTCAGCTCGGAGGGCTGAGTGGCCATCCTAGCCGTCCTCCCAACATTCGGCACACCTATTATTTCACAAAAATTCCCCAAAGTCATGGTGATAAGATCATTGTAAATTTTAAACTCAATAGCACCTGAATCAGGATTATATCTAAAACTGTTAATGAAACTGGAGGTGAGTTTTTGATACTGAGTAACACGACTCGTGACGAGTCGTGTCAAACCTGCATTAGCACAAAGATTATAAAACTCATCCTTGATTCCCGCAGCTTCCATGAATTCATCACATGGAAATGTCATCGCACGTGCTGGACTTGTGTCTTCCAACAACTCCAGGGGCACATGATCTTCATTATAGCTCACCCTAGCAGTCGATGGTGAAGCTGCGGCTCTAGTAACTTGATCGGAGTGTGCGGGCCTCCTCTTCTCAAGCCACCCTTTTGCCCTTCCTAACAAACTCATTTCTGATTTTTTTTTGCAATTTACAAAAATGAGGATTAAAACAAGGTGAGCTAAGGCAAACTACTCAATTCACTTGCCCAAGGCATAAACTTGCATCAAAACTTGAAAAATAACTTTCTACATATGCATGCAAGCTCATCTATACAGCACCAAGAACTACTAAATACTCACAAATGAAGCCACCAATCAAAAATCTAATTGGAGGGGTGGAGGAGTCACATACCAGGGAGTATTTGCTCAAAATTTCAGCTCAAATGATGGGCTGTAGAGAGAGATCGAAGAATCGCCTCCAAGAACAGCAAGAACACAAGAACAAGAGCAGAACTCGAGTTTTTGGAGAAAGAGAGAGAGGGAGGAAGAAGACATACCTGGAGGGGGGCCCTGTGGGCCCCAGGCGCCCCGTGGGCGCGGCCAGGGGCTGGGCCGCGCCAGCTGGCCGCCTGGGCCACTGGTGGGTCCCCCTGGCTGGCCCCAGGACTTTCTGGGTCTCTCCCGACATGGAAATTTTTATTTAAATTTTTCTGGAATTTTTCTGAAAACTTCACTGTTGAAATTTTTTCGAAGTTCAAAAAGCTGCGAAACTCTCTGAAAACTTGAAGTAGTGAGTAGTATTGTGAAGCTTCAAAACATAAATACTTGGTACAGCAAGTAGGACAAAAACTAAAAACAAATGAAAACATAACAAGCTCAACTTTTTATCCATATAAAACATATTTGCTAATAAGGTTGATCAAGTCTTACCAACAAACAGGCGATATATAGAGCAAAAAGTCTCACCTCTCACGAAGTAATCACTGAACCTTTACCTTGATGGACATTTTCCCTACCATGATAGTTTTGTATTTGTGAGGCACATGTAGTGGACAATCCCATTCTCCAATCTTCACGGTCTCGATATTTTCTATAGAGTTGAGGCCATGCCTCCTGTCGATCTTCTTTGGAAAATATACCGTGTGTTCTTTATCATTCACATGGAAGGTAACCTTCCCTTTATTGCAATCAATAATAGCACCTGCGGTGTTAAGGAAAGGTCTACCAAGAATAATGGACATGCTCCCATCCTCGGGCATGTCAAGCACAACAAAATCAGTAAGAATTAAACAATTAGCAACTTCTACGGGAACATCCTCACAAATACCTATCGGAACAGCGGTTGACTTGTCAGCCATCTGAAGGGAGATATCTGTAGGGATTAGTTTCTCTAAACAAAGCCTCTCATAAAGAGAGAGAGGCATAACACTCACTCCTGCTCCAAGATCACATAAAGCAGTTTTGACATAATTATTCATTATGGAGCAAGGAATGGTGGGTATACCTAGATCACCGAGCTTCTCAGGAATCTTGCCACTGAAAGAGTAGTTAGCAAGCATAGTAGATATTGCATCATTAGGAACTTTTCTTTTATTAGTGACAATATCTTTCATATATTTTGAATAAGGAAGTAACTTAATAGCATCAGTCAAAGGGATTTGAAGAAAGAGAGGTTTAATCCACTCACAAAACTTATTATAATGCTCTTCTTCTTTAGATTTGATGGACTTACCTGGAAAGGGCATGGGTTTCTGTACCCATGGTTCTCTTTCTTTCCCATGTTTTCTTGCGATGAAGTCTTCTTTAGTGTATCTCTTACGTTTGTCAGGTGCTTCTTCTTCTCGAACTTCAGGCGGATCATTCTTCTCATTATTATTACCTTCAGGTTCAGCACCGTCTTCAGTCTCAGCATCGGAGATAGATACGCTGTTAGGATCAATAGTTGGCTCTTCATCTGCAATAGGATCATTAGAATTGTCAGTCTCCTTATGTTTCTTCTTTTTCTTTGGAGAGCCAACAATTTCTTCTTCCTGCATTTGAGAATCCTGCTCGATTCTCTTCGGATGTCCCTCTGGATAGAGAGGATCTTGAGTACTAGTTCCTTCTCGGGTCTTAATCCCGAAAGCCTGCAAATTATCTTGTTTGGCATTGTTAGCAAGCAAATCTCTTTGCACTTTAGAAATTTGGTCAAGCTGAGTTTGAACCATTTGAAAATGCTTCACAAGACATTGAACAGCATTAACTGTTCTATCTAAAACATCAAGCAGCCTTTTGATAGCAAGGGAATTATCATGCAATTGACTTTCTGTCCTCTCATTAAAATGAATTTGTTTCATAATAAAATTATCAAACTCATCTAAACATTGATCAGGAGGCTTACCATGAGGGATGTCACTTGCGTTGAAATCTAAAAGAGAGTGTACCTCTACCATAGGAGGGTGAGTGGTAGGCTCACACAGCTTCTCAATAGGGGGTAGATTATTCACGTCTTCAGCTTTAATACCTTTCTCTTTAATAGACTTCTTTGCTTCTCGCATATCTTCGGGACTTAGAACAAATATGCCCCTCTTCTTTGGTGGTGGAGGTGGTTCAGGGACGGACCAATCTTCATGGTTTTTGGCAATCCTGCCCATCAAATCTTCCGCATCGTCCGGTGTTCTTTTCCTGAAAACACAACCAGCACAACTGTCCAAATAGGACCTGGATTCATCAGTTAGACCAGCATAGAATATATCGATTAATTCATTCTTAGGGATTTCATGTCCTGGTCTAGCCCGAATCAGACCGCAGTACCTCCCCCAAGATTTAGGGAGGGACTCATCCTGCAACTGTTTAAAGTTATAAATTTTTTGTAAAGCAGCATGTTGCATGTGAGCAGGAAAGTACTTATCAACAAAAGAGTGAGCTAAGTCTTGAGGACTCTTAATGGAACCGCATGGAAGCGAATCATACCATGCTTTAGCACCTTCCTTCAAGGAGAAAGGAAGAAGCTTGGTGATATAAAAGTATCGTATCTTCTCATCTATGGTAAACAGGCCACCTAACTCACCGAGTTTAGTCAGGTGTGCAATAGCATCATCATTTTCTCTGCCATAAAAGGGGTCAGCTTCAACCATAGGTATAAGTGAAAGATCAACAGAGAAATCATAATCAGGATCATTAATGCATATAGGAGATGTAGCAAATTCAGGAACAGGAACGGTTTTGTTCTTCAAAGAGTGTTTTTCAAATAGTTTCTTAATAACTTCAGGGTCAGAGCTAGAAAACTCTGTCAGTTCCCTGCATAAATCTTCATCAAGCATATAGTAATCATCATCAAGGAGCCTCTCTTTGAGTTTACTCAAATCAGGATAATCATAAGTTTCACCAATAGGGTAGCGAGTAACAGGAAGTTCAATTCCAGACTTTTTAGCAGCAGCAGCAATTTGTTTCTCAAGAGCATAACCAAGCGAACTAATATCATCAAAAGTAGTAGAGGCATCATCAGGAGTATCGGACATAGTAACAGATTCAGTAGGAGCATCATGTGGTGGTGGTGAGGCAAACTTACTCATAACGGAAGGTGAATCAAGTGTAGCACTAGTGCTCAGAGCAGTACCTCTTCTTGTAGTGGATAGTAAGATCGGAACCTTGGGGTCTCCTTTCTTACCCATAGTGGATAAAGTGCAGCAGGTAGGATACCTCAAGTAGACTTGTACATATTGCTATGCTCCCCGGCAACGGCGCCAGAAAACGGTACTTGATAACCCTCAACCGTAAGGGATCGAGATAGTCTTCGCGGGTAAGAATAACCCAATTTATTGATTCGACACACGGGGAGCCAAAGAGTATTTATAAGCTTTGACAGTTGAGTTGTCAATTCAACCGCACCTGAAATATACTTACTTGCAACAAAAGATAAGTGGTAACAGTGATATGATAGTGATAATAGTGATAGTAAAAGTGAACAGCAAAAAGTAAATAGTGAAGGTAAATGGCAAAAGTAGCAACTAGTGACAAGCAGGGTTTAAAACACTGTAGGCTAGGGAGATGGATGGTTGGGCGCTGCATGGATGAGATAGATTCTAACTTGGGGCACGACACACGGAAAAGTAATGATCATCTAGGCAAATATCAAACATTAGGCATGTATCCCGTAGGTAGTTGTACGTGCTTGCAATAAGAACTTGCACAACATCTTTTGTCCTACCATCCCGCTACGAACGGGGCCAAAAGGAACTTATGGAGATTAAGGTGCTCCTGTCAAAGAGCACCGGAACAAAGCAATGAACTCAATGGATACATGTAATCCTCAAACTACGGACCATCCCCTTTGGTGTCCCAAGCTGTCACTTTTGGGATCGCCGGTTCCGAACCGTAATAGGTGCAAACAACTCATAGATAGGATCACGAACACAAATATATTCATGCAAACACATATGGTTCAGATCTGAGATCATGGCACTCGGGCCCTAAGTGTCAAGCATTAAGAATAACAAGTTGAAGCAAAGATGATAAACACCATAGTAGATGATAGGCAACATGCCCCCAACGATCTGACAAACTATTACATGATCTAACTCATCCAATCCCTACCATCCCCTTCGCCTACAGCAGGGGAATTACTCACACATGGAGGGAGAAGTCATGGAGGGATGATGGAGTGGTGATGATGATGACGATGGCGACGATCTCCCCTCTCCGGAGGCCAATTCAGCCACCAGATTAGCCCTCCCGAGGAAGAACAGAGGGTGGCGGCGGCTCCGCGACGGAAAACTGCGAAAGAACTTCTGATCTGGGGTTTCCGCGTCGTGAGTAAAAATACGAGGCAAAGTAGGGCACCAGGGGGTGTGGGCCCCACCCAGGCGACCCCCCGGCGCGGCCCAGGGGGGGCGCCCACAGGGCTCCTGGGCACCCCCTGGCCCCCCTCTGGCCCCACTTCTGGCTCCTGGTTCCTTCGGGTGCGTGGATTTTCTGTGATTTTTCGTGGATTTTTCTGAGATGCTTAAAAATCCGTTTTCCTGCACAGAATAAAACCATACAGGCAGCTCTGCTAAAAACAGCGTCAGTCCGGGTTAGTTTAGTTCAAATCATGCAAGAATGAGGTCAAAACAATATCAAAAGTGTTTGGAAAAGTAGATACGTTTGAGACGTATCACATACACCCACTATATATCCTTCCTCAAAACACCCACCATATATATTCCTCAAAACAGCCACCATACCTACCTATCATGCCATTTCCATAGCCATTCCGAGATATATTGCCATGCAACTTTCCACCGTTCCGTTCATATGGCACGCATCATATTGTCATATTGCCATGCATGATCATGTAGTTGACACCGTATTTGTGGCAAAGTCACCATGCATAATTTTTCATACATGTCACTATTGATTCATTGCACATCCCGGTACACCACCGGAGGCATTCATATAGAGTCATACTTTGTTCTAGCATCGAGTTGTAATATCGAGTTGTAATTCAATGAAAGTGTGATGATCATCATTATTAGAGCATTGTCCCATGTAAGGAAAGGCTAAATCAATAAAGCCCCTCCGAAAAAAGGCCAAAGAAAAAAAGAAAGGCCCAAAAAAAGAAAAAAAAGAAAAGAAAAAGGAAAAGGGACAATTGCTACTATCTTTTTCCACACTTGTGCTTCAAAGTAGCACCATGTTCTTCATGATAGAGAGTCTCATGTTTAGTCACTTTCATATACTAGTGGGAATTTTCATTATAGAACTTGACTTGTATATTCCTACGATGGACTTCCTCAAATGCCCTAGGTCTTCGAGAGCAAGCAAGTTGGATGCACACCCACTAGTTTCTTTTGTTGAGCTTTCATACATTCTTAGCTCTAGTGCATTCGTTGCATGGCAATCCCTACTCACTCACATTGATATCTATTGATGGGCATCTCCATAGCCCGTTGATACGCCTAGTCGATGTGAGACTATCTCCCTCCTTTTTGTCTTCTCCACAACCACCTCTCTATTCCACCCATAGTGCTATGTCCATGGCTCACGCTCATGTATTGCATGAAAGTTGAAAGGTTTGAAAGAATAGAGTATGAAAACAAGTGCTTGGCTGAAATCGGGGTTGTGCATGATAAGAATATTTTGTGTGATGAAGAGGGAGCATAGCCAGACTATATGATTTTGTAGGGATAACTTTCTTTAGCCATAGTATTTTGAGAAGACATGATTGCTTTGCTAGTATGCTTGAAGTATTATTATTTCTTATGTCAATATAGACTTTTGTCTTGAATCCTTCAGATCTGAACATTCATGCCACAATTAAGTGAATTACATTGAAAAACTATGTTGGTTAGCATTCCACATCAAAAATTCTGTTTTCATCATTTACCTACTCGAGGACGAGCAGGAATTAAGCTTGGGGATGCTTGATACGTCTCCAACGTATCTATAATATGATTGTTCCATGCTATTATTTATGATGTTTTGGATGTTTAATGTGCTTTGTTATACACTTTTATATTATTTTTGGGACTAACCTACTAACCCAAAGGTCCAGTCGAGATTGCTCTTTTTTGTCTATTCAGAGTTTTACAGAAAAGGAATATCAAACGGAATGAAACCTTTGGGAGAGATATTTTTGGAGAAAATCATGCACGGGAAACTTGAGAACCACGAAGTAGGGCACACGTGGCGCCCATGAGGGTGTGGGTGCACCCCCTCCCTATAGGGCGCTCTGTTGGGGAACGTAGTATTTTTAAAATTTTCCGACGATCACGCAAGATCTATCTACCAGATGCATAGCAACGAGAGGGGAGAGTGTGTCTACGTACCCTCGTAGACCGGAAGCGGAAGCGTCTAGTGACACGGTTGATGTAGTCGAACTTCTTCGCGATCCAACCGATCAAGTACCGAACGTATGGCACCTCCGCGTTCAGCACACGTTCAGCTTGATGACGTCCCACGAGCTCTTGATCCAGTTGAGCTTCATGGGAGAGTTTCGTCAGCACGACGGCGTGGTGACAGATATGATGAAGTTACCGTCGCAGGGCTTCGCCTAAGCGCTGCAACGATATGACCGAGGTGTGTTACTGTGGAGGGGGGCACCGCACACGGTTGGGAGAGATCAACTAATCAACTTGTGTGTCTATGGGGTGCCTCTACTCCCGTATATAAAGGAGTGGAGGAGAGGGAGGGCCGGCCCTCTCTATGGCGCGCCCTAGGGGAGTTCTACTCCCACCGGGAGTAGGATTCCCTCTTTCCTAGTAGAACTAGGAGCCCTTCCAAGTAGTAGGAGTAGGAGAGAAGGAAAGGGAAAGAGAAGAGAAGGAAGGAGGGGCGCATCCCCTCTCCCTAGTCCAATTCAGACTAAGCCATGGGAGCGGCGCAGCCTCCTCTCTCCCTTTCCCCTAAAGCCCAATAAGGCCCATATACTCCCCGGCGAATTCCCGTAACTCTCCGGTACTCCGAAAAGTACCCGAATCACTCGGAACCTTTCCGATGTCCGAATATAGTCGTCCAATATATCGATCTTTACGTCTTGACCATTTCGAGACTCCTCGTCATGTCCCCGATCTCATCCGGGACTCTGAACTACCTTCGGTACATCAAAACACATAAACTCATAATACCAATCGTCATCAAACGTTAAGCGTGCGGACCCTACGGGTTCGAGAACTATGTAGACATGACCGAAACTCATCTCCGGTCAATAACCAATAGCGGAACCTGGATGCTTATATTGATTCCTACATATTCTACAAAGATCTTTATCGGTCAAACCGTATAACAACATACGTTGTTCCCTTTGTCATCGGTATGTTACTTGCCCGAGATTCGATCGTCGGTATCATCATACCTAGTTCAATCTCGTTACCGGCAATTCTCTTTACTCGTTCCATAATACATCATCTCATGACTAACTCATTAGTCATTTGCTTGCAAGGCTTATTATGATGTGCATTACCGAGAGGGCCCAGAGATACCTCTCCGACACTCGGAGTGACAAATCCTATTCTTGATCTATGCCAAACACCACGAACACCTTCGGAGACACCTGTAGAGCATCTTTATAATCACCCAGTTACGTTGTGACGTTTGATAGCACACAAGGTGTTCCTCTGGTATTCGGGAGTTGCATAATCTCATAGTCATAGGAACATGTATAAGTCATGAAGAAAGCAATAGCAGTAAAACTAAACGATCATAGTGCTAAGCTAACGGATGGGTCTTGTCCATCACATCATTCTCCTAATGATGTGACCCCGTTGATCAAATGACAACTCATGTCTATGGCTAGGAAACATAACCAACTTTGATCAATGAGCTAGTCTAGTAGAGGCATACTAGGGACACTCTGTTTTGTCTATGTATTCACACATGTACTAAGTTTCCAGTTAATACAATTCTAGCATGAATAATAAACATTTATCATGATATAAGGAAATAAATAATAACTTTATTATTTCCTCTAGGGCATATTTCCTTCAGTCTCCCACTTGCACTAGAGTTAATAATCTAGATCACATCACCATGTGATTAACACCAATAGTTCACATGACCATGTGACTAACACCCATAGTTCTCATCGCCATGCGACCAATACCCAAAGGGTTTACTAGAGTCAACAATCTAGTTCACATCGCCATGTGATTAACACCCAAAGAGTACTAAGGTGTGATCATGTTTTGCTTCGTGAGAGAAGTTTAGTCAGCGGGTCTGTTACATTTAGATCCGTATGTATTTCATAAATTTCTAGGTCTACAATGCTCTGCATGGAGCTACTCTAGCTAATTGCTCCCACTTCCAATATGCATCCAGATTGATACTTAGAGTCATCTAGATTAGTGTAAAGCTTGCATTGGTGTAACTCTTTACGACGAACTCTTTATCACCTCCATAATCGAGAAAACATTTCCTTAGTTATCCAGTAACTAAGGATAATTTTGACTGCTGTCTAGTGATCTACTCCTGGATCACTTTTGTACCTCCTTGCCAAACTCATGGTAAGGTACGCAACAGGTTTGGTACACAGCATGGCATACTTTATAGAACCTATGGCTGAGGCATAGGGAATGACTTTCATTCTTTCTCTATCTTCTGCCGAGGTCAGGCTTTGAGCCTTACTCAACTTCATACCTTACAACTCAGGCAAGAACTCCTTCTCTGACTGACCCATTTTGAACTACTTCAAAAACTTGTCAAGGTATGTACTCATTGAAAAAACTTATCAAGCGTCTTGACCTATCTATAGATCGTAATGCTCAATATGTAAGCAGCTTCACCGAGGTCTTTCTTTGAAAAACTCCTTTCAAACACTCCTTCATGCTTTCCAGAAAATTCTACATCATTTTCGATCGACAATATGTCATTCACATATACTTATCAGAAAGGCTGTAGTGCTCCCACTCACTTTCTTGTAAATACAGGCTTCACCGCAAGTCTGTATAAAACTATATGCTTTGATCAACTTATCTAAGCGTATATTCCAACTCCGAGATGTTTGCACCAGTCCATAGATGGATCGCTGGAACTTGCACAATTTGCCAGTACCTTTAGGATTGACAAAACCTTCTGGTTGCATCATATACAACTCTTCTTTAATAAATCTATTAAAGAATGCAGTTTCGTTATCCATTTGCCAAATTTCATAAAATGTGGCAATTGCTAACATGATTCGGACAGACTTAAGCATCGCTACGGGTGAGAAAATCTCATCATAGTCAACACCTTGAACTTGTCGAAAACCTTTCGCAACAAGTCGAGCTTTGTATACAGTAACATTACCATCGGCTTAAAGATCCATTTATCAGTCTTCCTCTTAAAGATCCATTTATTTTCAATGGCTTGACGATCATCGGGCAAGTCAACCAAAGTCCACACTTTGTTCTCATACATGGATCCCATCTCAGATTTCATGGCCTCAAGCCATTTTACGGAATTTGGGCTCATCATCGCTTCCTCATAGTTCGTAGGTTCATCATGGTCTAGTAACATGACTTCCAGAATAGGGTTACCATACCACTCTGGTGCGGAACGTACTCTGGTTGACCTACGAGGTTCAACAGTAACTTGATCTGAAGTTTCATGATCATCATCATTAGCTTCCTCACTAATTGCTGTAGGAATCACTAGAACTAGTTTCTGTGATGTACTACTATCCAATTCGGGAGAAGGTACAATTACCTCATCAAGTTCCACTTTCCTCCCACTCACTTCTATCGAGAGAAACTCCTTCTCTAGAAAGGATCCATTCTTAGCAACAAATATATTGCCTTCGGATCTATGATAGAAGGTGTACCCAACAGTTTCCTTTGGGTATCCTATGAAGACACATTTCTCTGACTTGGGTTCGAGCTTATCAGGTTGAAGCTTTTTCACATAAGCATCGCAACCCCAAACTTTAAGAAACGACAAGTTTGGTTTCTTGCCAAACCACAGTTCATAAGGCGTCGTCTCAACAGATTTAGATGGTGCCCTATTTAACGTGAATGCAGCTGTCTTTAATGCATAACCCAAAACTATAGTGGTAAATCGGTAAGAGACATCATAGATCGCACCATATCTAATAAAGTATGGTTACGATGTTCGGACACACCATTACGTTATGGTATTCTGGGTGGCATGAGTTGTGAAACTATTCCACAATGTTTCAAATGAAGACCAAACTCGTAACTCAAATATTCACCTCCACGATCAGATCGTAGAAACTTTATTTTCTTGTTACGATGATTCTCTACTTCACTCTGAAATTCTTTGAACTTTTCAAATGTTTCAGACTTGTGCTTCATCAAGTAGATATACACATATCTGCTCAAATCATCAGTGAAGGTCAGAAAATAACGATACTCGCCACGAGCTTCAACACTCATCGGTCCACATACATCAGTATGTATGATTTCCAACAAATCTGTTGCTCGCTCCATTGTTCCGGAGAACGGAGTTTTAGTCATCTTGCCCATGAGGCATGGTTCGCAAGCACCAAGTGATTCATAATCAAGTGATTCCAAAAGTCCATCACTATGGAGTTTCTTCGTGCGCTTTACACCAATATGACATAAACGACAGTGCCACAAATAAGTTGCACTATCATTATTAACCTTGCATCTTTTGGCTTCAATATTATGAATATGCGTATCACTACGATCGAGATCCAACAAACTATTTTCATTGGGTGTATGACCATCGAAGGCTTTATTCATGTAAACAGAATAACAATTATTCTATGACTTTAAATGAATAACCATATTGCAACAAACATGATCAAATTATATTCATGCTTAACGCAAATGCCAAATAACATTTATTTAGGTTCTACACTAATCCCGAAAGTATAGGGAGTGTGCGATGATGATCATATCAATCTTGGAACCACTTCCAACACACATCATCACTTCACCTTTAACTAGTCTCTGTTCATTCTGCAACTCTTGTTTCGAGTTACTAATTTTAGCAACTGAACTGGTATCAAATACCCAGGGGTTGCTATGAACACTAGTAAAGTACACATCTGTATATCAAATATACGTTTGTTCACTTTGCCATCCTTCTTATCCACCAAGTATCTAGGGCAGTTCCACTTCAAGTGACCATTTCCTTTGCAGTAGAAGCACTTAGTTTCAGGCTTGAGTTTAGCTTTGGGTTTCTTCACGGGAGTGACAACTTTCTTGTCATTCTTCTTGAAGTTCCCCTTCTATCCCTTTGCCCTTTACTTGAAACAAGTGGTCTTGTTAACCATCTACACTTGATGCTCTTTCTTGATTTCTACCTTCACCGATTTCAGTATCGCGAATAGCTCGGGAATTACTTTTGTCATCCCTTGCATGTTATAGTTCATCACGAAGTTCTACTAACTTGGTGATAGTGTCTAGAGAACTTTGTCAATTACTATCTTATCTGGAAGATTAACTCCCACTTGATTCAAGCAATTGTAGTACCCTTTCTGAGCACATGCTCACTGGTTGAGCTATTCTTCTCCATCTTGTAGGCAATGTACTGTCAGAGGTCTTATACCTCTCGACACGGGCATGAGTATGAAATACTAATTTCAACTCTTGGAACATCTCATATGCTCCGTGGCGTTCAAAACGTTTTTGAAGTCCCGGTTATAAGCTGTAAAGCATGGCGCACTAAACTATCAAGTAGTCATCATACCGAGCTTGTCAAACATTCATAACATCTGCATCTGCTCCTGCAATAGGTTCGTCACCTAGCGGTGCATCAAGGACATAATACTTCTGTGCAGCAATGAGGATAATCCTCATATCACGGACCTAGTCCGCATCATTGCTACTATCAACTTATATTTCTCTAGGAACATATAAAATAAATGGGGAGCTATATCGCAAGCTATTGATCTACAACACAGATATGCTAATACTACCAGGACGAAGTTCATGATAAATTAAAGTTCAATTAATCATATTACTTGAAGAACTCCCACTTAGATAGACATCCCTCTAGTCATCTAAATGATCACGTGATCCAAATCAACTAAACCATGTCCGATCATCACGTGAGATGGAGTAGTTTTCAATGGTGAACATCTTATGTTGATCATATCTACTATATGATTCATGCTCGACCTTTCGGTCTCCAGTGTTCCGAGGCCATATTTGCATATGCTAGGCTCGTCAAGTTTAACCCGAGTATTCTGCGTGTGCAAAACTGGCTTGCACCCGTTGTATGTGAACGTAGAGCCTATCACACCCGATCCTCACGTGGTGTCTCAGCACGAAGAACTTTTGCAATGGTGCATACTCAGGGAGAACACTAGTACATTCAAATTTTGTAAGGGATCATCTTATAATGCTACCGTCGTACTAAGCAAAATAAGAATCATAATAAGATAAACATCACATGCAATCAAAATACGTGACATTATATGGCCATCATCATCTTGTGCTTTTGATCTCCATCTCCAAAGCACCATCATGATCACCTTTGTCACCGGCGTGACACCTTGATCTCCATCGTAGCATCGCTGTCGTCTCGCCAGCTATTGCTTCCACGACTATTGCTACCTCTTAGTGATAAAGTAAAGCAATTACATGGCGACTGCATTTCATACAATAAAGCGACAACCATATGGCTCCTACCAGTTGCCGATAACTTTACAAAGCATGATCATCTCATACAAAACCGTATAACTCATCATGTCTTGACTATATCACATCACAACATGCCCTGCAAAAAAAAGTTAGACGTCCTCTACTTTGTTGTTGCAAGTTTTACGTGGCTGCTACGGGCTTAGCAAGAACCGTTCTTACCTACGCATACATAACCACAACGATGTTTCGTCAAGTATGTCCCGTTTTAACCTTCACAAGGACCGGGCGTAGCCACACTCGATTCAGCTAAAGTGAGAGAGACAGACACCCGCCAGTCACCTTTAAGCAACGAGTGCTCATAACGGTGAAACCAGTCTCGCGTAAGCGTACGCGTAATGTCGGTCCGGGCTGCTTCATCTCACAATACCGCTGAACTAAAGTATGACATGCTGGTAAGCAGTATGACTATTATCGCCCACAACTCACTTGTGTTCTACTCGTGCATACCATCTACGCATAGACCTAGCTCTGATGCCACTGCTGGGGAACGTAGTATTTTTAAAATTTTCCTACGATCACGCAATATCTATCTACCAAATGCATAGCAACGAGAGGGGAGAGTGTGTCTACGTACCCTCATAGATCGGAAGCGGAAGCGTCTAGTGACGCGGTGGATGTAGTCGAACTTCTTCGCGATCCAACCGATCAAGTACCGAACGTACGGCACCTCCGCGTTCAGCACACGTTCAGCTTGATGACGTCCCACGAGCTCTTGATCCAGTTGAGATTCACGGGAGAGTTTCGTCAGCACGACGGCGTGGTGACAGATATGATGAAGTTACCCTCGCAGGGCTTCGCCTAAGCGCTGCAACGATATGACCGAGGTGTGTTACTATGGAGGGGGGCACCACACACGGTTGGGAGAGATCAACTGATCAACTTGTGTGTCTATGGGGTGCCTCTACCCCCGTATATAAAGTAGTGGAGGAGAGGGAGGGCCGGCCCTCTCTATGGCGCGCCCTAGGGGAGTCCTACTCCCACAGGGAGTAGGATTCCCCCTTTCCTAGTAGAACTAGGAGTCCTTCCAAGTAGTAGGAGTAGGAGAGAAGGAAAGGGAAAGAGAAGAGAAGGAAGGAGGGGGCGCATCCCCTCTCCCTAGTCCAATTCGGACTAAGCCATGGGAGGGGCGCAACCTCCTCTCTCCCTTTCCCCTAAAGCCCAATAAGGCCCATATACTCCCCGGGGAATTCCCGTAACTCTCCGGTACTCCGAAAAATACCCGAATCACTCGAAACCTTTTTGATGTCCGAATATAGTCGTCCAATATATCGATCTTTACGTCTCGACCATTTCGAGACTCCTCGTCATGTCCCCGATCTCATCCGGGACTCCGAACTACCTTCAGTACATGAAAACACATAAACTCATAATACCAATCGTCATCAAACGTTAAGCGTGCGGACCCTACGGGTTCGAGAACTATGTAGACATGACCGAAACTCATCTCCGGTCAATAACCAATAGCAGAACCTGGATGCTCATATTGATTCCTACATATTCTACGAAGATCTTTATCGGTCAAACCGCATAATAACATACGTTGTTCCCTTTGTCATCGGTATGTTACTTGCCCGAGATTCGATCGTCGGTATCATCATACCTAGTTCAATCTCGTTACCGGCAATTCTCTTTACTCGTTCCATAATACATCATCTCGTGACTAACTCATTAGTCATTTGCTTGCAAGGCTTATTATGATGTGCATTACCGAGAGGGCCCAGAGATACCTCTCCGACACTCGGAGTGACAATTCCTATTCTTGATCTATGCCAAACACCACGAACACCTTCGGAGACACCTGTAGAGCATCTTTATAATCACCCAGTTACGTTGTGACGTCTGATAGCACACAAGGTGTTCCTACGGTATTCGGGAGTTGCATAATCTCATAGTCATAGGAACATGTATAAGTCATGAAGAAAGCAATAGCAGTAAAACTAAACGATCATAGTGCTAAGCTAACGGATGGGTCTTGTCCATCACATCATTCTCCTAATGATGTGACCCCGTTGATCAAATGACAACTCATGTCTATGGCTAGGAAACATAACCATCTTTGATCAATGAGCTAGTCTAGTAGAGGCATACTAGGGACACTCTGTTTTGTCTATGTATTCACACATGTACTAAGTTTCCAGTTAATACAATTCTAGCATGAATAATAAACATTTATCATGATATAAGGAAATAAATAATAACTTTATTATTGCCTCTAGGGCATATTTCCTTCACTCCCCCTGCCTCATGGGCCCCACGTCAGGCCCCCGGTGCCCTCCTTCCTCCTATACATACTTACGTACCCCGAAACTATCAAAACAATAGAGAAAACCCTAGTTCCACCGCCGCAACCTTCTGTTCCCGTGAGATCCCATCTTGGGGCCTGTTCTGGAGCTCCGCCGGAGGGGGGATCTTCCACAGAGTTCTTCTACATCATCATCATCACCTCACCATGAGTTGTGAGTAGTTTACCACAGATCTTCGGGTCCATAGCTAGTATATAGATGGCTTCTTTTCTCTCTTTGGATCTCAATACAAAGTTCTCCTCGGTCTTCGAGGAGATCTATTCGATGTAATCCCTTTTTGCGGTGTGTTTGTTGAGATCCGATGAATTGTGGGTTTATGATCAAGATTATCTATGAAAAATATTTGATTCTTCTCTGAACTTTTTTTGTATGATTACAATATCCTTGCAAGTCTCTTCGAATTATTGGTTTGGTTTGGCCTACTAGATCTATAGTTCTTGCAATGGGAGAAGTGCTTGGCTTTGGGTTCAATCTTGAAGTGTCCTTTCCGAGTGACAGTAGGGGCAGCAAGGCATGTATTGTATTGTTGCCATCGAGGATAAAAAGATGGGGTTTATATCACTAAGTTTGTGTTTATCCCTCTACATCATGTCATCTTGCTTAAGGCGTTACTCCGTTCTTATGAGCTTACTACACTAGATGCATGTTGGATAGCGGTCGATGTGTGGAGTAATAGTAGTAGATGCAGAATCGTTTCGGTCTACTTGTCTCGGACGTGATGCCTATATACAATGATCATGCCTAGATAATCTCATAATTATTCGCTTTTCTATCAATTGCTCGATAGTAATTTGTTTACCCGCCGTAGAATATCGCTATCACGAGAGAAGCCACTAGAGAACACTATGGCCCCCGGGTCTATTCTCAACATATCAATCTACAATCTACTTTACTTTTCCGCTATTACTTTATGTTCTTATAATAAAAAATACCAAAAATATAAACTATCATCTCTATCAGATCTCACTTTCGTAAGTGACCGTAAAGGGATTGACAACCCCTTATCGCGTTGGCTGCGAAGTTCTTATTTGTTTGTGCAGCTGCGAGGGACTCGCGCGTGGTCTCCTACTAGATTGATACCTTGGTTCTCCAAAACTGGGGGAAATACTTACGCTAATGTGATGCATCTCCATTTCCTCTTCGAGGGAATACCACGCAAGCTCGAGAAGTAGGACATTGCTACCCCGAGGGCCCCCGTCACGCCTAACCCTGAAGCAGTTGACCACGAGATCTAGCCCTTTGACTTTCCACGAACGGGCTTTGACCAGTGGAACCAGTTGTGTTCGGTCAGCCCATAGGAACACTTGGGAGCAACATCCGGGCCAAACCCACAGCAAGATCCCGTCCGTGTAGACCCGACGCGGTTGTTTCCCCCGTCCAGGTGCCGACGGCGGCGCCGTTCGTGAGGGGGGCCACACCCCAGAGACGCGTGTTGATGACCCACAAGTGTAGGGGATCTATCGTAGTCCTTTTGATAAGTAAGAGTGTCGAACTCAACGAGGAGCAGAAGGAAATGATAAGCAGTTTTCAGTAAGGTATTTTCTGCAAGCACTGAAATTATAAGTAGCAGATAGTTTTGTGATAAGGTAATTGGTAGCAAGTGACAAAAGGTAAAAGTAAATAAGGTGCAGGAAGGTGGCCCAATCCTTTTTGTAGCAAAGGACAAGCCTGGACAAACTCTTATATAAAGGAAAGCGCTCCCGAGGACACATGGGAATTATCGTCAAGCTAGTTTTCATCACGATCATCTGATTCGTGTTCGCTACTTTGATAATTTGGTATGTGGGTGGACCGGTGCTTGGGTTCTGTCCTTACTTGGACAAGCCTCCCACTTATGATCAACCTCTAATGCAAGCATACGCAACTACAAAAGAAGTATTAAGGTAAACCTAACCATAGCCTGAAACATATGGATCCAAATCAGCCCCTTACGAAGCAACGCATAAACTAGGGTTTAAGCTTCTGTCACTCTAGCAACCCATCATCTACTTATTACTTCCCAATGCCTTCCTCTAGGCCCAAATAATTGTGAAGTGTCATGTATTCGACATTCACATGACACCACTAGAGGAGAGACAACAAACGTCTCATCAAAATATCGAACGAAGACCAAATTCACATGACTACTAATAGCAAGACTTCTCCCATGTCCTCAGGAACAAAAATAACTACTCACAAGACATAATATGGTTCATGATTAGAGGGGTATTAATATGCGTAATGGATATGAACATATGATCTCCACCAAATAAACCAACTAGCATCAACTACAAGGAGTAATCAACACTACTAGCAACCCACAGGTACCAATCTGAGGTTTTGATACAAAGATTGGATACAAGAGATGAACTAGCGTTTGAGAGGAGATGGTGCTGATGAAGATGTTGATGAAGATAGCCCTCCCCAAGATGGGAGAGTTGTTGGTGATGACAGCGGTGACGATTTCCCCCTCTCGGAGGGAAGTATCCCTGGCAGAACAGCTCTGCCGAAGCCCTAGATTGGTTTCCGCCTCGGTTCCGCCTCGAGACAGCGGCGCCTGGTCCCGAAAGCCTCCTTATGATTTTTTCCAGGTCAAAACACCTCATATAGGAGAAGATGGGCATCGGGGGACCCTCAGTGGGCCCACGAGACAGGGAGGCACGCCCTGGGAAGGGGGGCGCGCCCCCCACCCTCGTGGACAGCCGGTGGCCCCCCTCGTGGACTTCTTTCGCCAGATATTTTTTATATTTTCTGAAATGGAGTTCTGTTGAGTTTTGGGGCTTTTGGAGTTGTGCATAATAGGTTTCCAGAGTTTGCTCCTTTTCCAGCCTTGAATTCCAGCTGTCGGCATTCTCCCTCTTCATGTAAACCTTGTAAAATAAGAGAGAAAAGGCATAAGTATTGTGACAAAACATGTAATAGCAGCCCATAATGCAAGAACTATCAACATGTAAGCATGATGCAAAATGGACGTATCAACTCCCCCAAGCTTAGACATCGCTTGTCCTCAAGCGAAAGCCGATATCGAAAAATATGTCCACATGTTTAGAGATAGAGGTGTCGATAAAAACAAAAAACGGACATGAGGGCATCATGATCATTCTCATAATAACAACTTATATAAATATAGTCATATGATTCTTATGCTAAAGTAACAATTCATCCACAATATCAAGTATGAATCATAAACTTCATTGAAAACTAACAAACTTTGATCTCGGTCATTGAACCAATTGCAATTTATCTTAACATCGGAAAGAGTCAATATAAGAGCTTTTCAGCAAGCCTACATACTCAACTATCATATAGTCTTTCACAATTGCTCACACTCATGCAATACTTATGGTTATGGAGTTTTAATCGGACACAGAGAAAGATAGGGGCTTATGGTGTTGCCTCCCAACCTTTTACCTCAAGGGTAATGTCAACAGTAATACACCATGAAGACTTACATCCAAGTAGGTATATATATATCAGGATCTTTCCAACACAATGTGCTTGCCAAAGGATAAAATGTAAAAAGGGAAGGTGAATTTCGCCTTGACTCTTATAAGGCAAGAATAATAGATAGGCCCTTCGCAGAGGGAAGCAGAGGTTGTCATGTGTTTTTATGGTTGGATGCACAAAGTCTTAGCATAGAAGAACTTCACTTTATATTGCCACTTGTGATAAGGACCTTTATTATGCAGTCCATCGCTTTTATTACTTCCATATCACAAGATCGTATAAAGCTAATTTCTCCCACACTAATAAATCATACATATTTTAGCGAGTTTGCAACATGACAACTTACTTGGAAGGATCTTTCTCAATCCATAGGTAGGTCTGGTGGACTCTCATGGAAAAACTGGGTTTAAGGATATATGGAAGCACAGGTAGTATCTTTACTTAGTGCGAGGAGTTTTGGCTAGCATGAGTGGGAAAGGCAAGCTCAACATGTTGGATGATCCAAGACAATATACTTTATTTCGGATATAAGAAGACATAACCCATTATGTTGTCTTCCTTGTCCAACATCAACTCTTTAGCATGTCATACTTTAATGAGTGCTCACAATCATAAAATGTGTCCAAGATAGTATATTTATATGTGAAGCCCCTCTTTCTTTATTACTTCCTATTAATTGCAACGATGACCAAAACAATGTTTGTCAACTCCCAACAACTTTTATTTATCATACTCTTATATGTGAAGTCATTACTTCCCCTAAGATCAATATGATCTCTTGGATACTTTTCATATCTTCTTTCTTTTTATCATGACCCAAGTGAGGAAATCAAGCCCTTGACTCAACACTAATCTTTATTATATAGCTCACAGACTCGATTACAAAGGGTAAAGATCATAAGGCAAAAGCTCACAACTAGATCATGCTAATTTTATTCTACTAGATCAAGATACTACCAAAAGGATCAAACTAAGTAAAATGGTAAAGATAGGAGTGATGGTGATACGATGCCGGGGTCACTCGCCCAAGCTTGGCATTTGCCAAGGGGAGTGCCCATACCCATATGATTATGTCTCCTTCTTCGGGGGTGGTGATGATGGCTTCTTCCTTAGCTTGCGGTTAAGGAAAGAATTTTGCTCCTTTAGGTCTTTGATCTCTTGCTCAAGATTTAATATCTTCTTGCATAGTGCCTGCTTGTTTTCCTGCAAGAGGTTAAAAGGGATAAATTCGACCTTAGGTTTCTTTACTCTGTCGGGGAGGCTTGACTTTTTGAACTCCACATGCATGTCCCCAGGTTGAGGTAGTGGGACTTCGTCTTCATCTGAGCTAGTCCAATCCTTCCCCTTTGGATCATGGTTCTCTTCTTCCTCCGTGGTCCAACCATAATGCTCCTAGTCCCCATAGTTCTTAGGGTCAGCAAGGGAATCAGCCACATAGCTTTCTCCCTCCGAATCCTGGGATGACATGTTGCTTTATTTGCGACAGAAACAACTCGGAACGAAAACAGAGGATTTTTTGCATGATATAATGAATTTTTACCGACCAAAAGGAGTAAGCCACAAGAAAACGGAGTCCGGGAGGCACACGGGGTGCCCACGAGGCAGGGGGGCGCGCCCTCCACCCTCGTGGACGCCTCGTGTCTCTTCCAGAGTGCTACTTATTTTTCTATTTTTCTAAATATTCCAAAACGGAGAAAAAATGCCTTTAGAACAGTGTTGGAGTCAGTTTACTTACTGTATCACATATCTCTTCCTTTTCGGAGGCTGAATCGTTCTGGAAAGTGCCCCTTATGTATTCCTCCAGGGTTACGGTTTCAATAACATTGGTTTCAACATTTATAGGATTACTTGAGATATAATGTTTAATTCTTTGACCGTTCACCACCTTCAGATTTGTGCCTTCGAATTTGTTGCTTTTTATGGCACCGAAACGATAGACCTCCTCGATAGCGTAAGGTCCTTCCCACTTGGAGAGAAGTTTTCCTACAAAAAATGTTAAATGAGAGTTGTATAACAAGACATAATCACCTACGTTAAACTCACGCTTTTGTATCCTTTTATCATGCCATCTTTTAACTTTTTGTTTAAACAACTTGGCATTCTCATAGGCTTGGGTTCTCCATTCATCAAGGCAGCTAATGTCAAATAGCCTCTTCTCACCGGTAAGTTTGAAATCATAATTGAGCACTTTAATAGCCCCACTTTAATAGCCCAATATGCCTTATGTTCTAGCTCAAGAGGTAAATGACAAGCTTTTCCGTAAACCATCTTATATGGAGACATACCCATATGATTTTTGTATGCAGTTCTATAGGCCCATAATGCATCATCAAGTTTCTTGGACCAATTCTTCCTAGACCTATTAACTGTCTTTTGCAAGATTAATTTCAACTCTCTATTACTTAGTTCTACTTGACCACTAGTCTGTGGGTGATAGGGGGATGCAATTCCATGGTTGACATCATACTTAGCAAGCATCTTACGGAAAGCACCATGAATAAAGTGTGAACCACCATCAATTATTAAGTATCTAGGGACTCCAAACCTCAGAAAAATAACTTCCTTAAGCATCTTAATAGATGTGTTATGATCAACACTACTAGTTGGAATAGCTTCTACCCACTTAGAAACGTAATCAAGAGCAACTAGAATATGTGTGTATCCATTAGAGGCAGGAAACGGTCCCATATAATCAAAGCTCCAAACATCAAATGGTTCAATAACAAGTGAATAATTCACAAGCATTTCTTGACGTCTACTGATATTACTAAGTCTTTGACATTCATCACAAGATAAGGCAAACTTACGGGCATCCTTGAAGAGAGTAGGCCAATAAAACCCGGATTGCAATACCTTGTGTGCAGTTCTATCTCCCGCATGGTGTCCTCCATAAGCTTCGGAGTGGCACTTGCGTAGGATATCTTCCTGTTCATGCTCAGGTACACAACGTCTAATAATACCATCTACTCCTTATTTATAAAGATGCGGGTCATCCCAGAAGTAATGTCTCATATCATAGAAGAATTTTTTTCTTTTGCTGGTATGTGAAGCTAGGAGGTACAAACTTAGCAACAATATACTTAGCATAATCAGCATACCATGGAGCAGTACGAGAAGTATTTATGAGAGCTAGTTGTTCATCAAGAAAGCTATCATCAATAGGTTGTGGGTCATCAAGTATATTCTCTAACCTAGACAAGTTATCTGCAACGGGGTTCTCAGCTCCCTTTCTATCAATAATATGCAAGTCAAATTCTTGCAGCAAGAGAACCCATCTAATAAGTCTAGGTTTTTAGAATCTTTCTTTTCCATAAGGTATTTGATAGCAGCATGATCAGTGTGAATAGTTACTTTAGAATCAACGATATAGGGTCTAAACTTATCACAAGCAAATACAACTGCTAAAAATTCTTTCTCAGTAGTAGCATAGTTTCTTTGGGCACTATCTAGAGTTTTACTAGCATATTGGATAACATTCAATTTCTTATCAACTCTTTGCCCTAAAACAGCACCTATAGCATAATCGCTAGCATCGCACATAATCTCAAAAGGTAAATTCCAGTCAGGAGGCTGGACAATGGGTGCAGAGATCAATGCTTTCTTAAGTATTTCAAGTGCTTCTAGACAATCATCATCAAAGACAAAAGGAATATCTTTTTGTAAGAGATTAGTCAGAGGCCTGGAGATTTTGGAGAAGTCCTTAATGAACCTCATATAAAACCCAGCATGACCAAGGAAACTTCGTATACCTTTGATGTCCTTTGGGCATGGCATCTTTTCAATGGCATCCACTTTAGCTTTGTCAACTTCAATACCTCTTTCAGAAATCTTATGTCCCAAGACAATGCCTTCATTAACCATAAAGTGGCACCTCTCCCAATTCAAGACAAGGTTAGTGTCTTCAGATTCTGCAAAACTCGATCAAGGTTGCTTAAGCAATCATCAAAAGAATTTCCGTAAACGGATAAATCATCCATGAAAACCTCAACAATCTTTTCACAAAAATCAGAGAATATAGCCATCATGCATCTTTGGAAGGTAGCAGGTGCATTACATAAACCAAAAGGCATACGTCTATAAGCAAAGGTACCGAAAGGACAAGTAAAGGTGGTCTTTTCTTGATCCCCTTTTGACACAGGTATTTGAGAAAAACCAGAATAACCATCTAGAAAGCAGAAATGAGTATGTTTGGATAACATTTCTAGCATTTGATCAATAAATGGCAGGGGGTAATGATCTTTCTTAGTAGCTTTATTTAACTTAGGGAAATCAATTACCATCCTATAACGTGTAACTATTCTTTGCGGGATCAATTCATCTTTATCATTAGGAACGACAGTCATACCTCCTTTCTTGGGAACACAATGGACATGACTTACCCACTGGCTATCAGCCACGGGATAGATAATACCTGCCTCTAGAAGCTTTAGTATTTCCTTCCTTACCACTTCTTTCATCTTAAGATTTAACAGTCGCTGATGATCAATAACTGGTTTGGCATTTTCTTCCAAGTTTATCTTGTGTTGGCATATAGTGGGGCTAATGCCCTTAAGATCATCCAAAGTATATCCAATAGCAGCACGGTGCTTCTTCAGAGTTTTCAATAGTTTTTCTTCTTCCTGCTTTGAAAGTTTAGCACTAATAATAACAGGATATATCTTCTTTTCATCAAGATAAACATACTTAAGATTATCAGGTAAAGGTTTAACTTCAAACACGGGATCACCCTTGGGTGGAGGAGGATCCCCTAGGATTTCAACATGCAAGTTGTTTTTCAATACGGTTCCCTATTTAAAGAATATTTCATCTATTTCCCGTCTCTCATTCATATGCATATCATTTTCATGGTCTAGCAAGTATTGTTCTAAAGGATCATTAGGAGGCACGACGATAGAAGCAAGACCAATAATTTCATCCTTACTGGGTGGTTGATACGTCTCCAACGTATTTATAATTTTTTTATCGTTCCATGCTATTATTTATGAAGTCTTGGATGTTTAATGGGCTTTATCATTCACTTTTATATCATTTTTGGGACTAACCTACTAACCCAAAGGCCCAGTCCAGATTGCTGTTTTTGCCTATTTCAGGGTTTTGCAAAAAAGGAATATCAAACGGAGTCCAAACGGAATGAAACCTTCGCGGGAGATATTTTTGGAGGAAATCACGCACGATAGACTTCGGGGCCAAGCCAGGAGACAGAAGGGCCACCCTCGAGGGTGGGGGGCGCGGCCCCCTTCCCAGGGCGCGCCCCGTGCCTCGAGGGCAGCCCAGTGGCCCCCGGTGCCCCCTTCTTCCCACATATACCTATGTACCCCAGAAACTCCATACGCAGAGAGAAAACCCTAATTCCACCACCGTAGCTGCTGTTCCCGTGGAGATACCATCTTGGAGCCTGTTCCGGGAGGGGGATCCATCACGGAGGCCTTCATCATCATCATCATCATCATCACCCTCACTGTCAGGGATATTACTAGCAGGTATAAACCGGCTAAGGAGATCCGGATTATGGTAATGTAGATATATAATTATAAACTCAGTAGAAGTTACGGCCCATGAAGGCTTAGGGCCCATGTGTAAAGTTTACGGTTTGTAAACCGTCCTATCATGTAACTTGAGATACAAGGAAGGAAGAGTAGAGACCGAGGCGGACACGATTATGAGCCGGCCTCGGGACTCTGTAAAACGGACCGGGCGTTGCCTCCTATATAAAGGAACGACCCGGCGACGGTTCAGGGACAAGAAACAATCCGTCGAGAGACAGGCAAGCAATCTGCTCCCTGTTCATCAACGCCCAAGCAATACCAAACCAAACTAGACGTAGGCTTTTACCTTCATCGAAGGGGCCGAACTAGTATAAACCCTCTGTGTCCTTTGTGTGCTTTTAACCTCTTCAAGCTAACCCACGCGATGGCTCCACACCTAAGTCCTCTAAACCGGACATCTGTCGTGCTAATTCCACGACAGTTGGCGCCCACCGTGAGGCTATCGCACGATGGTTTCGAGTTCTTGAAGGGCAGCTTTGAAGGACTCAAGGGCTATGTGGTCGGCCGGATGACCAAGAGTCACCGCGGCCGGATCTACATCGACGACGCAGGCTGGGGCCCGGAGGCCGATTCAATCGAATACGGGTACCGGGTTCCCTTCGGCGGCATCCACGTCTTCATCGGCAAGATTGGTGAACCGGGACCTGAGCCGGACATCTTCCCCAACATCGTCGAGCCGGCTCAGCGTGCAAGATCGGCCCGGGTTCAGCCTGCCATGAAGCGCGTTTTCGTTGGAGCAATACATGGAGTCCAAGCCGAGGACGGATCGGATTCTGGTGGCGAGACAGTTGTCTATTCCGACGATGAATCCTCATCCGGAGAGACTGAATCCTGGTATCTATTGCGGGATGGCCGATCCGAGGGTGTGTCCGATGGTGATAGTATTTCGGACCCTTTTGATCCGCCAAACCGGGTGGTTGTCTTCATGGCCGGATCGCAATCTGCGCCGTAGCCCACGGTGGCCGGGGCGTTCACAGCAGAGGCTGGTGCAGGGGGGAGCGGCCAACCCCCCTCGCCCTCTGACGCTCTATCCGCCTTGGTGGGGGAGTTGACAACCCGGGCGGTAGCAGTGGTGGCTCCTGCTGACAAGGCGCAACACGATGCAGAAATCCTTCAGCTGAAAGGCCGGATTGAACAAGCCAGACAGGATCTAAATGCAGAGAAAGCTACGATAGCAACAAGGCAGGCAGAGCTGGATTCTCAGGCTTTCCGGCTCAGGATGGATCCGATCTCTGCGCAGGAAGTTCGGAACAGAAGGTATCAGACTCGTCTACCGCCGGTCTATGAGGCGATGAATCTCTTTGGCACGCCAGGAGCGGGAGCCAGCAATAATCTAGAAGTAAACCGGAGGGGAGCCCCAGCGACATGTGCACCGGTTCAGCAACCCACTGTGGAGCAAGATCGTCGGGTTATACTCACGCCGCACGTCCACACTCCTCCTGGCCATTACTCAAACCCCCTAGATAACATTGTCGCCGCCGCTTCACGCCTGGCCGCTTTACCCATTGAGGGAACATCCCCCGTGGCGATGGAAGCACGCAGGGTCAAGGATCTGCTCGACACGGCGTTGACACAGCAGCAGGCGTACTCCTACAGCAGGGAGAGGCTTCATTCAACACCCCGCCATAGCTGGAGTTATACTAGGCATTGGGATGAACCGGAGGTGTCCAGCAGCAAGCGGAGACGTCACCGTCACAGGCAAGATAATCTGGCAGGAGCGGAGGCGCACACCCCGGAGGCGATGAACCGGGCTAGACCTACTGCCCGGGAGGATATCCGCCAAACAATGCCAGTTCACACAACCACAGCAGAGACGGGAGTCACAGCGAGTTCCTTCGGAGTGCAATGTCTCGTTCCCGCTTTACGAAGCGTAAGGTTACCTAAGGACTTCAAGGGTCCACGTAAGGTGCCTAACTATACAGCAGATCTGGCTCCAGAGGCTTGGATTGAGAGCTATGAGATGGCTATGGAGATGCTAGACGTGGATGAAGCGGCATGCGCAAAGTATTTCACCATGATGCTTGAGGGTACAGCACGGACATGGTTAAAAGGCTTACCACCTAACTCCATCGGATCATGGGGTGAGTTGCGCCGCCAGTTTATCAAAAATTTCAAAGACACGTGCAAACAGCCAATGTCAGTGGTGGATTTAGCGGCATGTGTTCAAGGAGAGCAGGAGCCTACGAGCGCATGGGTGCGGCGAGTGTCAGAAATCTTACACTCTTCGAACGGTATCAGTCCCAGTACGGCAATAGTAACACTGGAAAACAATTGCCGGTTCGAGTCTCTGAAGCTGAAGTTGGGACGGCTCAAGCGGGATTGTAATGACATGGGGACACTCATGAGCGCTCTGGTAAAGTATGGGGACTCTGACAGCACTAAATACACAGAAGCGGATGGGGATAAGTCCGGAAAAGCAAGTAAGCCTGGTAAACCAGCGCAGGCTAGCCCGGTCGGAACAAGCGTCAACGGTAAGCGAAAGGCAGAGGGTGGCTCTGATTTTGTGGCCAATACCAAGGTTCAAGGAAGCTTTAAATGCAACAAGGATAGACCGCCTCCACGGAGCGGCGGAGGATTCATTAATATGGAGCGACAGTTGAACGAGCCTTGCCCGAAGCACAGCACAGAGGAACGCCCAGCTAAACACACATGGGGGGAATGCCGGGTCATGATGGAGGCCATGAACCGGGTCAGATTCAACAACGGACCACCGGGCGGCGGTTCAGGTCCCGGGTTTCATGGTCCGGGTCACCAGGGTAATGGCTCCGGATCAGGATATCAGGGTGGCAATAATGGCTACAACCAGGGCAATTATCAGTATGGTCAGGGCGGTTATAATAACCAAGGCAACCATCAGCCTAGTCAGGGCGGTTATAAGAACCAAGGCAACCAACAGCATGGCCAGGGTAATCACAATAACCAAGGCAATCAGCAGCGTCAGCAGCAGCAGCAATCCGGATATCAGAGTAATCCGAAGGAGCTGAGTAGTGGACAGTATCATGTGTTCACTACGAGTTTGTGCAAACGAGATCAAAAAATCTTAAAGTGGGTGGTACACACAGTTGAACCGGCAACACCACGATTCCTGCGCTGGTCGGAACAACCTATTTTGTGGAGCAGAGAGGATCACCCGCCGCGGTTTGATAATCCGGGTCAGTTGGCCTTAGTAGTGGCACCACAGGTGGGTGGCTACAAATTCACTAAGGTACTCATGGACGGCGGCAGCAGTATCAACATCTTATATTATGAGACTTTCCGTCGCATGAGATTAATGGACAAGAAGCTAAGGCAGTCAAATACGGTGTTTCATGGAGTGGTGCCAGGTAAATCAGCTTACCCAGTTGGGAAAATCGATCTAGAAGTTACCTTTGGAGATGAACATGATTCCAGGTCAGAGACGATAACCTTTGAAGTTGTAAAGATCCGGAGCCCCTATCATGCCCTGTTTGGACGGCCGGTTTACGCCAAGTTTATGGCTAGACCGTGCTATGTTTATCTACAGCTCAAGATGCCGGGTCACAAGGGAACCATCACGGTTCATGGGAGTCGCAAGATCGCATTAGAGTGCGAGGAAGGAGACGCCGCTTATGCAGAGGCAGTATGTGCTATGGAGGAGTTGAAGTTTTATAAAGACAACGTTGATCCGGCAGATATGTCCCCGTTGAAGAAGCCAACTACAGAGCATGATCCAGCGTTGAAGTTTAAATCGGCAGAGGAAACCAAGCAAGTCGACTTTGTACCAGGCGACTCATCCAAGCAGTTCACTATCAGCGCTAACCTTGATCCTAAATAGGAAAGCGCGCTCATCGAGTTCATCCGTGAGAACCGGGATATCTTTGCATGGAAACATTCTGACATGCCAGGTATACCGAGGGAACTCGCTGAGCACAGTCTTAATATCGGTCCGAAGTTCAAACTAGTCAAACAGTATCTGCGCCGCTTCAACGAAGAAAGGCGCAAGGCTATAGGTGAAGAAGTGGCCAGGCTCTTGGCAGCAGGGTTCATAGTGGAGGTATTCCACCCGGAGTGGTTGGCTAATCCGGTTCTGGTGTTAAAGAAAAATGGAAAGTGGAGGATGTGTGTGGATTACATAGACTTAAACAAAGCTTGTCCAACAGATCCTTTTTCTCTCCCCCGTATTGATCAGATCATTGATGCTACGGCGGGATGTGAGCGGCTAAGTTTTTTGGATGCGTATTCAGGGTATCACCAGATCAAGATGGTAATTAAGGACCAAGAGAAGACAGCTTTCATAACTCCTTTTGGTGCCTTTTGCTACGTATCTATGCCTTTTGGGCTCAAGAGTGCCCAAGCAACTTACCAGTGTTGCGTACAGAACTGTCTTAAGGGGCAGATAGGGAAAAATGTTCATGCCTATGTGGATGACATCATGGTGAAGTCAAGAAAGGAGGAGACATTGATAGAGGACCTCAAGGAAACCTTTGATAACCTTCGGGCCTTTAAAATGATGCTTAACCCGGAGAAATGCGCTTTTGGTGTTCCGACGGGCAAGCTCCTTGGATTCTTGGTGTCGAACAGAGGAATAGAAGCCAATCCAGAGAAGATCAAGGCAATCACGTCCCTGACTAAACCAGCTTGCATCAATGATGTCCAGCGTATCGCCGGCCAGATTACAGCGTTGAGCCGATTCATCAGTCGTCTGGGAGAGAAGGCGATTCCGCTTTATCAGATGCTAAAAAAGACAGACCGGCTTATATGGAGCGATGAAGCAAACGCCGCGTTTGAGGATTTAAAGCGGCAACTGGTGGAACCACCGGTCCTTGCTGCCCCCGTTGATAAGGAGCCGTTGCTGTTGTACGTAGCCGCCAATGCACGGGCAGTTAGCGTGGCAATCGTGGTCGAGCGCAAAGAAACAGGCAAGGAATATCCGGTTCAACGTCTGATTTATTATGTCAGTGAGGTTCTCATTGAATCCAAACAAAGGTACCCGCATTGGCAGAAGCTGGTATATGGCGTGTTCATGGCAAACCGGAAGTTGAAGCATTATTTCCAAGGCCACCCAATAACTGTTGTCAGTTCAGCTCCGCTGGGAGATATAATCCAGAATAGAGAAGCCATTGACAGAGTCGCAAAGTGGGCCATTGAGCTTAGCCCACACGGATTGAAGTATGTACCACGCACCGCTATCAAATCGCAAGCATTGGTAGATTCTATCAATGATTGGACAGAGTTGCAAGCACCAGAGGAAAAGCCGGATCATACATACTGGACTATTCACTTTGACGGTTCAAGACAATTAGAAGGCTCGGGGGCTGGAGTTGTGTTAACTTCCCCGCGAGGTGACTAATTCTGTTATGTCCTCCGTCTAATGTTTCCTTGTACTAATAATGCAGCAGAATATGAAGTATTGCTTCATGGCCTGCGGATGGCTAAGGAGATGAACTTGAGCCGGGTCAAGTGTTTTGGTGATTCAGACTTAGTGGCACAGCAAGTATCCGGCAAGTGGGATTCTAAAGAACCTCTCATGGCAGCCTACAGACGAGAAGTTGAGGCAGTCGCAGGATATTTCAAAGGATATCAGGTGGATCATATAGACCGGCGGAAAAATGAAGCGGCCGGTGCTCTAAGCCGGCTAGGTTCTCAGCGTAAACCGGTGCCACCGAATACTTTTTTGGATGAGCTGCACAGTCCATCCGTTCAGATACTATCGGAGGAGGATTTGGCTGTTCCTGATCCGGAAGCGCAGTTGGTGGCTGCACTTCATGTTATTCCGGATTGGATGCTCCCTTACTTGGCATATCTAAGCCGTGGAGAGTTGCCAGAATTTGAGATTGAAGCAAGGCAGATAATCAGGCGATCCAAATCCATGACAATTGTAAACAGGGAACTTCACCATCGCAGTGTTTCTGGAGCGTTTCAGCGATGTGTATCATCCGAGGAAGGCTGTGACATCCTTCGAGAGATTCATGAAGGGGATTGTGGTCGTCACACCGGTTCAAAATCCTTGGTGGCTAAAGCTTTCCATCATGGGTTCTATTGGCTGACAGCCCATGCTGATGCGGAGGATCTAGTCCGGAAATGCGATGCATGTCAGAAATTTTCACGTCGTGCTCTTGTTCCGGCACAGGAGATGCGGATGATACCAATTACTTGGCCGTTTGCGACTTGGGGGCTTGATATGGTTGGGCCTTTTAAACGATCCAAAGATAAAAAAACTCATCTGCTGGTTGCTGTGGATAAGTTTACAAAATGGATTGAGGCAGATCCTGTGAGCAAGTTTGATGCGGCAACAGCGGTTAAATTCATCAAGAAGGTAATTTTCCGGTTTGGCTTTCCACACAGCATCATCACTGACAATGGCACCAATTTATCTAAAGGGGAGATGGAAGAGTTTTGTCAAAGGGAGCATATCCGCCTAGATGTGTCTTCTGTAGCTCACCCTCAATCCAATGGTCAACCTGAAAGGGCCAATCAAGAAATTTTGCGAGGTATCAAGCCCCGGCTTATGACTCCCTTGCAAAGAACACCAGGTTGCTGGGTTGAGGAATTGCCCTCTGTCCTCTGGAGCATCAATACTACGCCAAACAGGTCCACAGGCTACACACCTTTCTTCATGGTGTACGGTGCTGAAGCGGTTCTTCCAAGTGATGTCCGCCATGTCTCACCGAGGGTGGCAGCTTATGTTGAATTGGCCAATGAGCAGGCAAGACAAGACAGTTTGGACCGGCTAGATGAAGAGCGTGACATAGCAGCAGCACGATCCGCGATTTATCAGCAGGACTTGCGCAGATATCGCAGCCGCCGGGTTAAAACCAGGACGTTCCAGGAGGGGGACTTGGTACTCCGGCTCATCCAGGACCAAACAGATATGCACAAGCTATCCCCACCTTGGGAAGGGCCCTTTGTGGTCAGCAAGAACTTACACAATGGTTCATACTACCTGGTGGACGTTCGAGAGCACAAAGACTCACGGACATCAGAAGAAGAGACGAAGAGGCCGTGGAACATCGCTCTCCTGCGGCCCTACTACACCTGAGCCATGAGCTCTACTGTATCCTATGTATATATTATGATTAATAAATAAACCCACACCCTTGATAAACCGGGGGATCAGCCTTTTTTCTTCTAATATATGTCCTGTGAAAATTACTACAGATATTTCGAAACAAACTATTTTATGCAAAAGGGACCAAACTAGGGGGCTACGGATCACATGTGAATCCTCGTTAAAAGTCTTTTCTGGTCCGGTCTACATGATTATCTTCGCATCAAGCGCCCTTTGGATAAACTCCATCGATTGGCAAAAAACTGTTCTTGTCCCTAGGGAACCTTCCTTTGATGGCAAATGCAATATTTCTTGCCCCTTGGTTGATCACTCCCTTTGATGGCAAAAGAAAGAAAAACTGTTCTTGTCCCTAGGGAACCTTCCTTTGATGGCAAATGCAATATTTCTTGCCCCTTGGTTGATCACTCCCTTTGATGGCAGAAGAAAGAAAAACTGTTCTTGTCCCTAGGGAACCTTCCTTTGATGGCAAATGCAATATTTCGTGCCCCTTGGTTGATCACTCCCTTTGATGGCAAAAGAAAAAACTGTTCTTGTCCCTAGGGAACCTTCCTTTCATGGCAAATGCAATATTTCTTGCCCCTTGGTTGATCACTCCCTTTGATGGCAAAAGAAAAAACTGTTCTTGTCCCTAGGGTACTTCCTTTGATGGCAAATGCAAAATTTCTTGCCCCTTGGAAGATACGTCCCTTTGATGGCAAAAGAAAAGTTCTTGTCCCTAGGGGTACTTCCTTTGATGGCAAATGCAAAAATTCTTGCCCCTTGGAGTACATCGTTTGATGGCAAAAGAAAAAGAGTCATAGCCCTTTGGGTCGCACCCTTTGATTGGCACATATGGAGCCTAACAGCTCGTAAAAAGCCTCGACTACATGGTCTTATTTGCAAACTTTGTTTTGTTTTGTGATTTTTTCAATGTTTTCTATGGTTTTTTGATCCGGAGCTGGACAACTTCAAGGTTGACCACATATTTTCAAAAGTCTGGACATAGAGCTCCAGCATTATTTAAACCGGTAGTTACTATAACCGGAACAATTATTGGGTCCACCCCAACAGAGCCAAGAGCTTCCTCAGAAACTACAATATTCGCCGGATTAAGGATGTCAAGCATACTTAATCAAAGGTATGAAGTTATTTTTGGTATAAAATAGATACTTGTTTGATATATATGAGAGCACTTTAATCGGTCCGGCGGTAAACCGCCAGGGCATTTTTTCAGTATTATCTATACAGATACAGATAAACCATAGCACACAAAGGATTCAAATTGGCAGACGCCAAATCAAAGCTGCGACATCCGGATTAAAGATGGAAAATGTTTCGAGCTATCCTATTACAAGGCACTGCAAGCCTGAACGGATTAAAGTTTTTCTCAACAAAAGATTACAGCAGCTAAAAATTAAAACTGAGCGGCTTATGCTTCTTCTTCCTGCTGCGAAGGCTGAGGATCGACTTGCTCCGGGGCTTCTTCATCTTCTTGAAGCGGTTGAAAAGCAGGAACGCGCCAGTCGATCTTTGATAAAGCACGGAAGTACATCTCCTCAGTAATGAGATCAGACGGATCAATATCTGGGGCGAAACTATGGGGGCGCACTGGTGGGATTAGATTTTCGGTGTCATAAACCGGACGATCCACCCGCTCATTCTTTAAGTCATACGTCGGATGATACCTGGTCAAGTCCGATTCATCAGCAAGCTTGCTGGCAAGAGGACGCATTTCTTTAGTCAAAGCATGAAGGTTGCCAGAGAAGGCCGATCCATCCTCCTTGGTGCTGGGGTACCCGTTCATAGCTTCTTCCGGATCAAAGTCCGGAGCCCACGCTTTAGCTTTGGTCAGTGCTACAAGAGAACCGGCCCGTGTAGCAGATTTCTTCACCTCTTCCAAGCGTACAGGCAATATAGAAAGCTTCTCCAAAGTAACTTGGATAGTGGTGGGGGCCGCTTTGTAATGAGACAACGCGCTTATAATCCTTTGAGCGCCGGAATACAGCTGCTCAACCAAAGTATAAGAGGCCTTGAGTTTCTTCCGGAGGTCATCCCCAAGATGGGTGACGCGTCGCCCTGCATATGATTATTACAATTAAACCGGAGCGAGATAAAGATTGCAGAGATGAAAGCATATGCACATTAAGTACTTACCAAAGACAGCAGAGGTCATAAGCTCTATTTGCTGCCTTAAACCGGTCAGCTCTTGCGTCACCGGGTTAAGGGCCTCTTCAGCATCCTTTACTCTTTTTTCAAGAGCATTCCTCTATACTTCCCAAGCTGTCCGCTCTGCTTCAAAATCCTTCTTCAATTGTTCAGCATTGATTAAGCTCAACACCAGCTCATCTTTGGTCTTGGCAGAAGCAGTTTCAGTCACAGCGAGTCTATTCCGGAGCTCAGTTATTTCTGCAGCTCTCCGGGTCAAGGCAGCCTACAAGAAAATCAAGTGGAATAAATGACAGTTCAGACAAGTCTCAAGCACATAACCAAGTTATCCACTTGATACTTGGGGGCTAATGGGCAGTTGAAGTATCAAAAGGTGACAATTAAAGACAAGTCTCAAGCACATAAGCAAGTTATCTACTTGACACTTGGGGGCTAATGGGCAGTTGAAGTATCAAAAGGTGACAATTAAAGACAAGTCTCAAGCACATAAGCAAGTTATCTACTTGACACTTAGGGGCTAATGGGCAGTTGAAGTATCGAAAGAGAGATTCAGACAAGTCCCAGGCACATAAAACAAGTTATGCCCCTGGCACTTGGGGGCTAATGTAAGATCATTTTAAGTATAAAGAAGGCAAAGCAAAGACAAGTAAGGTACCTCGTATTTGTCCTTCATCATGTTAACCAAGCCCAATTCATAATCGCGGCTGGTATGAAGCCGGTTCAAATACCCAGAATAAAGTTCCTGGGCACTTAGTTCGGCATAATTGGACAAGTCCGTGCTCCACTTGCCCTTCTCTTGTTGAAACTTCTCCGCTTTAGCAGTATGCTTGGCTAAAACGATAGGCTCAGCAGGAGCAGTAAAACCTGTACCGGTTATCTGAATATCCGGAGAAGAAGCAGTGGCCGGCTGTGAAGGAGCAGCAGTACGAGCCGGGCTAGTCCGAGGAGGGGTAGCCCGGACAGGACTCGTCGGTTGAAGAACATCTTCTACATTGGTATCTTCAGGAGCAGCAATGTAGTCATGGTCCATGGGAGCAGGATCATCAAGCTGAATTGCAGGCTCACCCTCTGGAGGGATGACTTCATCCGGATCAGCCACCGGATCAGCAGCAGCAGTCTCGACAGCTGTTTTGCTTGCCTTTGCCTTTTTGCTAGGTTTAGGCTTGCTGAAAGAAATTGAAGAGGCAATCAGAGTTATAAAGGGCAAATACAAAGGTAAACCGGATGAGATAAAAGACTTACCCAGGGACAGTTTTCAGTATTAGGACCTGTGTGGCAGTCGATTCGCCGGAAGATGATAAAGGCGTCTCCTGATAGTTAGGATCAGACGGTTTAAGTGGTTTGCGTATAAGTCCGGCCTTGGGATGAAGAAGAGTTGGAGAAAGTAAAACCTCAGAGCGGCGCCTCCGAGCCGGAGTGAGAGATATTCCGGAAGACCCTACTACATGGCCACTATGGCGTGTAGTCCGGCGGGCTTCATGTTGCTGCTTCTTCAAAAGAAATTTAGGGTCCAGTTGAGCGTAAGGATGAGAAAAAGGGTACTTCCGAGATGCCCGACGAGTTTTGGGCACCGGCGGTTCAGAATATGAAGAAAGAGTGATTACCTCAGTTTCTGCCGCTTTATCAGCTTCAGCCAAATCTTGTGAAAAGACACTGTTAACATAAATCTGGATAAAAAAGATCAAAACATATCAAGATCAAATCATACCTCAGAATCCGGATCATCTTCCTCAAGATGTGAACCGGAGCCAGCAGCTGCCTTCTTCTTTTTGACAGCGCACGTCTTCCGGCGTGGCTGTTTACCTGACTTGTCCTGAGATTTTCTTTTCCAAAAAGGATCGTCGGCCTATGCAGAAGAGGAAAAATAAATAAAAGATAATGAATGTGGACGGATTAGACACAAACAGGAGAGGTTAAAACTTACCGATGGCAGTTTGTTCTTCTTATAATATGGAGCCAATCCGGTTTGGCTGCATTCTTCAAGAGAGATGTTGAGCAGTTTCTTGGCAGATTCAGTAACTTCCTTCTCAGGAAATATTATGTCAATGTGGCGTTGAGGGTCATCTGCCTTTCCGGTATACTGATACATCAGGCCGGAGCGCCTGCTCAGAGGGAGGATACTCCAGGCAAGCCAACAACGAACGAAGTCGACTCCAGTCAAACCATTGGCCATAAAAGCTTTGAGCTTGGCGAGCTGAGGGGCAAACCGGGCTCGTTCTGCGGAGCTAAGACGTTGTGGCAAGGGATGATCTTCCGGAAGACGATGTTCGCGGTAACCCGGCAGTGGGTTTTCTCCTTCGGGCGAAGTATCTTTGCAATAAAACCAAGATTGGTTCCAGTCCTTGGGGTGTGTATGGAGTGCAGCATGAGGAAAGACCACATCTCGTCTTTTCTGAATACTAACACCGCCCAGCTCTTGATGTGGTCCGGCAGTAAATTCTGTCCGCCGGTTTAAGTGAAAAAAATCCCGGAACAAGTCCACTGACGGTTCTTCTTGAAGGTACACCTCGGAGAAGACTTGGAAATTGCAGATGTTTGATATGGAATTTGGACCTATGTCCTGAGGGTGAAGTTGAAAGGCGGCCAGCACGTCCTGGAAAAACTTTGAACCGGGTGGGCTAAAACCCCGGGCCAGATGATCAAAGAAAATGATAACTTCTCCTTCCTTAGGGGCAGGAGGACACTCATCCCCTAGGGCCCACCATTTAAGAGTTGCTTGGGAACCAAGAACACCAATCGAAGCAGCGTTGATTAAATCCTCTTCCGTAATACGGGAAGGGACCCAGTTGCAGGAAACAAACTGTTTGGCAGTCATTTGAGCAAGAGGAAAAGCTGAAAAAGTAAAGTACAAAATCCGGATTATTCAAGTGCTGAAGCATAAACCGGATTGTATTATCAACTTACATCGACGGTTTAGACAGGGGACTAATGGCATTGTCAACCCGGAAGCAGATGGGAGACGAGCTAGTACCGGTTTATGATAACAAAAAAAGAAGCTAAACCGTCGGATTCATGGTTGATGCATTGCAGGAACAATATATGATTGATTAAACCGGCGAGTAACTTGCAGATCTATCAAGACGAAGAAACAGGTTTCTATAGAAAGCTAAAGTAAAATAGATCTGAGCAGTAAGAAAAAGACAAAATTTATGCAAGTCTATCACAGGAAGAACTGCGAAGGTTTTCTACAGAGCAAATGAATCTAAGGGCGAACTTAAAAATCTGAATCTAAGTCTAAAACTACGAAGCAGGAGCGAGTTCGAAGCTAATCCAGAGTTGGAATCTACTGCAAACATGGCGTATAAAATGAACAGCAAAAGCTTCGGGGTCTAATGGCGGAAGCAATGGAGGAACCCTAGATCACAGATCTGCAGCAAGAGGAAAGGAATACCTGAGAAGGAAAGGGACGGCGGCAGAGTAATCTGGTCGCGTTTCAGGGTGATACAGCGGCCTGGCTGACGATGGCGACGAGCTCGAAGGCAGCGGCGGAGCTTCAGGCGACGGAGGAAGAAGAAGAGCAGAGGAAGGAAAAGAGTAAAGGCTCAGCAGTATTTATAAAGGCTGAGATGTGAAACGTCAAGCACGGGATTTGAGGAGGTCAGAGATTGGATAAAGATTCTACTGTCACCTCGATTTTCGGGATAGCCTTTAAACAAAAGTAACAAGCAGCTATGAGCAATAAATGCGGAGGTGATGTTACTCTGAATAAAGTGATTTCTAGAGATGACGTCATAGCCGGTTTATAAAGCATGGAAGATACAAAAAAGAAGTTTATGCAAGACTTAGAAGACTAACATGAACAAGTTCAAATCATTCTGGGGCCTAATGTCAGGGATATTACTAGCAGGTATAAACCGGCTAAGGAGATCCGGATTATGGTAATGTAGATATATAATTATAAACTCAGTAGAAGTTACGGCCCATGAAGGCTTAGGGCCCATGTGTAAAGTTTATGGTTTGTAAACCGTCCTATCATGTAACTTGAGATACAAGGAAGGAAGAGTAGATACCGAGGCGGACATGATTATGAGCCAGCCTCGGGACTCTGTAAACTGGACCAGGCGTTGCCTCCTATATAAAGGAACGACTCGGCGACGGTTCAGGGACAAGAAACAATCCGTCGAGAGACAGGCAAGCAATCTGCTCCCTGTTCATCGACGCCCAAGCAATACCAAACCAAACTAGACGTAGGCTTTTACCTTCATCGAAGGGGCCGAACTAGTATAAACCCTCTGTGTCCTTTGTGTGCTTTTAACCTCTTCAAGCTAACACGCGCGATGGCTCCACACCTAAGTCCTCTAAACCGGACATCTGCCGTGCTAATTCCACGACACTCACCAAGAGTTGTGAGTAGTTTACCTCAGACCCTTGGGTCCATAGCTAGTATCTAGATGGCTTCTTCTCTCTCTCTGGATCTCAATACAAAGTTCTCCTTGGTCTTCGAGGAGATCTATTCGATGTAATCTCTTTTTGCGGTGTGTTTGTCGAGATCCGATGAATTGTGAGTTTATGATCAAGGTTATCTATGAAAGATATTTGGTTCTTCTCTGAACTTTTTATGTGTGCTCATAATATCCTTGCAAGTCTCTTCGAATTATCGGTTTGGTTTGGCCTACTAGATCTATAGTTCTTGCAATGGGAGAAGTGCTTGGCTTTGGGTTCAATCTTGTGGTGTCCTTTCCCAGTGACAGTAGGGGCAGCAAGGCATGTATTGTATTGTTGCCATCGAGAATAAAAAGATGGTGTTTTCATCATATTGCTTGAGTTTATCCCTCTACATCATGTCATCTTGCTTAAGGCGTTACTCTGTTCGTATGAACTCAATACACTAGAAGCATGTTGGATAGCGGTCGATGTGTGGAGTAATAGTAGTAGATGCACAATCGTTTTGGTCTACTTGTCTCGGACGTGATGCCTATATACAATGATCATGCCTAGATAATCTCATAATTATTCGCTTTTCTATCAATTGCTCGACAGTAATTTGTTTACCCGCAGTAGAATACCGCTATCATGAGAGAAGCCACTAGAGAAAACTATGGCCCCCGGGTCTATCTTTATCATATTACTTTCCTGTCAATTTCTGTTGCCGTTGTTTATTTGCTTTCTCTACTTTCTGTTTCTATATCAAAAATACCAAAAATATAATTATCATCTCTATCAGATCTCATTATCATAAGTGACCGTAAAGGGATTGACAACCCCTTATCGCGTTGGCTGCGAAGTTCTTATTTGTTTGTGCAGGTGCGAGGGACTGGCGCGTGGTCTCCTACTGGATTGATACCTTGGTTCTCAAAAACTGAGGGAAATACTTACGCTACTGTGCTGCATCTCCCTTTCCTCTTCGAGGGAATACAACGCAAGCTCAAGAGGTAGCAGTGGTTCCTTTTCAAGGGGTTGTCTATGGAATTTAGCAAAGTTAAAATCATGAGACATATCCCCTAACCCCACAGTAACAATATCTTTCACGCAGTAATAGTATTCAAGACGGGTCTACCAAATATAATGGGACATAATTCATCTTGTGGGGAACTAAGAACAAGAAAATCAGCAGGGTATTTAACCTTCCCACACAATACTTCAACATCTCTAACAATCCCAACTGGTGAAATAGTATCTCTATTAGCAAGCTTAATAGTAACATCAATCCCTTCTAACTCAACAGGTGCAATATCATGCATAATTTCTCGATATAAATCAAGAGGGATAATACTCGCACTAGCACCTACATCACATAAACCATGGTAACAATGATATCCTATCTTAAGAGAGATAACAGGCAAGCCCACAATAGGTCTATGTTTGTTCCTAGCATTGCGTTTGGCTATTCTAGCAGATTCTTCTTGAAGGTAAATAACATGTCCATCTAAATCTTCTACCAAGAGATCTTTAACCATAGCAACACTAGGTGCAACTTTAATTTGTTCAGAGGGTGCAGGTGTTCTAGTATTACTTTTACGAACTACAGTTGAAGCTTGAGCATGATCCTTTATCCTAACAGGGAAAGGTGGTTTCTCAATATAAGCAGTAGGAATAATAGGATCGATATTATAAGTGATAGTCTTTTCTTCAACTTTAACAGGTTCGGCTACTTTTACTTCAATAGGGGGATGGTATTTAAACCACTTCTCCTTGGGGAGATCAACATGAGTAGAAAAGATTCACAAAAAGAAGCTACTATCTGAGAGTCAAGTCCATATTTAGTGCTAAACTCATGGAAAACATCGGTATCCATAAAAGCTTTAACACAATCAAACTTAGGGGTCATACATGACTCCTTACCTTCGTCGAGATCCCAATCTTCAGAGTTGTGTTTAATTCTTTCCAATAAATCCCATTTGAATTCAATAGTCTTCATCATAAAAGAGCCAGCACAAGAATTATCGAGCATGGTGTGATTATTGAGAGAAAGCCGAGCATAAAAATTTTGAATGATCATTTTTATTGAGAGCTCATGATTGGGGCATGAATATAACATTGACTTAAGCCTCCCCCAAGCTTGAGCGATGCTTTCTCCTTCGCGAGGCCAGAAATTATAAATATAATTACGATCACGATGAACCTGGTGCATAGGGTAGAACTTATGATGAAATTCCAACTTCAGACGATTATAGTTCCATGATCCCATATCATCACATAGCCTAAAACATGTCAATGCATCTCCCTTCAAAGATAAAGGGAAGACCTTCTTCTTGATAACATCCTCGGGCATACCTGCAAGCTTAAATAATCCACAAACTTCATCCACGTAGATTAGATGTAAATCGGGATGCAGTGTTCCGTCTCCTGTAAAAGGATTTTCAAGCAGTTTCTCTATCATACCCGAAGGAATCTCAAAGAAAACATTTTCAGTGGGTGCAGTAGGTTGAGGAGCAACTCTTTGCTCTTCTGTTCGGGGTGAAGATACCCCGAACAAGCCCCTCAAAGGATTTTCAGCCATAGTAACAAGTGACAATAAATTTCAGCACACTATATAAATTTTTCCTTACCAAATTCCACTTACCAAAGGCGCTTCACTCCCCGGCAACGGCGCCAGAAAAGAGTCTTGATGACCCACAAGTGTAGGGGATCTATCGTAGTCCTTTCGATAAGTAAGAGTGTCGAACCCAACGAGGAGCAGAAGGAAATGATAAGCAGTTTTCAGTAAGGTATTTTCTGCAAGCATTGAAATTATAAGTAGCAGATAGTTTTGTGATAAGGTAATTGGTAGCAAGTGACAAAAGGTAAAAGTAAATAAGGTGCAGCAAGGTGGCCCAATCCTTTTTATAGCAAAGGACAAGCCTGGACAAACTCTTATGTAAAGGAAAGCGCTCCCGAGGACACATGGGAATTATCGTCAAACTAGTTCTCATCACGATCATCTGATTCGCGTTCGGTACTTTGATAATTTGGTATGTGGGTGGACTAGTGCTTGGGTGATGTCCTTACTTGGACAAGCCTCCCACTTATGATTAACCTCTAATGCAAGCATCCGCAACAACAAAAGAAGTAGTAAGGTAAACCTAACCATAGCCTGAAACATATATGGATCCAAATCAGCCCCTTATGGTCGTGGTTACCGTGAGCCTCGCCCACCGCCTCAGCGCTTATCGCCTTCCGGTCCTCGTCCGAGGAAGAGCCAGATATGTCGTCGTCCACAGCAGTGATATGGTTATCTATGTATGAGTCATTATCTATGTTAGCTTCATGTGGGTGTTGCTATCGCACTTGCTTCTATCTGACCAGGAGACATATATCGTTATATGTACGCGAGAGACATATTACTATTAATTCACATCGTTATTCCAGTTACATTTCCAAAGAGACTGCAATCGATAATTAAGATACAAGTACATCTGAATTAAACGGTAGGGCCGAGCTTAAAAAATACAGCATACATACTACATGAAAGCATCATCATCATCCTCCGTCGATGCAGCACTCTTGCCCTTCGACGATGCTGAACTCTTGCCCTTCGACGATGCGGTACTCTTGCCCTTCGACGATGCGGTACTCTTGCCCTTCGACAATGCGGTACTCTTTGCCTTGTTGCTCGGCATGAAGATATCGTCTTCGTCTTTGCTGTCGGCCGTCCATAAATATGTATGCTCTATTGCAATCCTTCTGAAAGATTTACTCTTCGTCTGCACTACCTTCTTCCACCTTTCATGCAATCTAAGAAGTTCTTTATGTACCTCCACGTAGATCCTTTCAGGCCACCCAGCCCTACGTAATGCGTGAGCCAACTCATTCATTATGGTGTCACTACCGATGAGTTAATCCCATGGAACTATCCTATTGTCCACTTGAAATCGGTGGCTAGCCCCAGAAGACGTTTGCTCATCCCAGGGTGAAAACTATGATCAAAAGGATAATCGAACATCTCGACTACACTACACTGGATTGCTTAATTACCAACCTTCGTGTGAAGGGGGTTTTATAGGTAGAGAGGAGAAACTGGCGGGAAAGAATGACTACGGTATGGCGGGAACGGGTGGCGGGAACATATGGCGGGAAAGGGTTGGCAGGAAACGGGTGGCGGGAATATATGGAGGGGAAGAGTTGGCGAGAAAATATTGACGGAAAGGGTTGGACGAATATTATTTTTTCAGTGTCTAAGATGAGAAATGGTTGGACGACATTCCTAGGCCATAATTCAAAGAAGAAGAAAAATACCCTTTTCGGCCTAGCATAAGCAGAAGAGCGTAGCCATGCAGCTTCAGCTTACTGGTCACGCGAAAAGGTGGGGCCCAAGGACTCTTCGGCCTACGGTTGACCAAAGAATACTCTTTGGTCCGCATGACTCCTCTTCGGCCCAGTTGGGCCACTCTTCGGCCAACAAAAGGCTGAAGAGCCCACTTCGATCAACCGCAGGCCGAAGAGCCCCTCTTCGGCCAACGGGAGGCCGACCAGGTGCTAGTTTTGAATTATTATTTTTCGTAAGGACTTATAGATTCCGAATTTGCTATAAAAATCATCACAGTTTTGAAAAAAAAAAATCTAGAGCTTCGACATCAATGATATTTCCCATCCTCACTTGTACGTTGTTGCATCCCAGGGTTTGGAGTAGCTTCAATCCTTTCTGAAGTGCCGCAGCTTCTGCAGACACAACATCTGCCACATGTTCCATTAAGACACAACCGATCCCTGCATGCACGGATCTGGAGTGCCGTGAGGTTAGCTAGCTATCCCTAGGACTAGGGTCATGCGGTTACACACCATTACAGCCAAGAGCACAACATGAACGCGTACAACACAACATGACAACTCAACACGGAGAAGGCCCGCAGGAGCAAGACAGCGGGTCTTGGGCCCGCCTTCTCGTTGGAATATGCTGACACCACATGCATCCCAATACCCACTGGCCGACACGCTAGTTAACTAATCACACATGCTGACACACTAGCTAACTGAGCACAGGAAGCGGCGATGAGACCGCCGCGCACTGCTGATGTATGTCCCGGCGCAGCCAGGCCCAACGTAACAGTGTGGTGATAATGAATCAGACCGACTAGATTCTATTTTAACACTTGGATTTTTCTTCCCGGTGCCTTCCGTTCTCAAAACTCTACAAACCTGAATGTGTATTGCTTGCTACTACGAGTACGTACCTAATTTAATTGACTAAGGCAAAGAAGTGAACGTGAGCTAAGAAGTAAGGGGAACTGTGTGTTCGACTCGACTACCTCTGTACTGTATATATAGACGAGCATGCACGCTTGGTGGCCTCACAAAAGGAGTTGGTATTTAACTCCAAGGAGCTACTAGCTAGCGCAAACCGTCATGTTGTTCACTGAAGTTAATACTCGAAACCGATCAAGGACTCTGGCTATCACTTGAACCGGAGAGGAGATGCAGACATTAAGGCTAGGCAAGACTCGGGAGTACTGTCCTTGGTAGCCAACCGTGTCTATACAAGTAACCAAAGTGTCGAAGTGTCTGTGCTGTCCAAAGTCCAAAGGACACACTTCCATTTTAGTTACATTTTTTCAGTTGAAAAGGGGAAGGCTCCGGCCTTTGCATCATCATTATGCACACAACCATTTATTTTTGTTTCCTAGCTTACACTAGACACAATAAATAATAAGACGAGCCGTTCGGCAGTTAAAAGGATCGTCTGCATGAGTAATATCAAAATCAACCTAGGAATGGAAGGCACCAGAATGCAGGACGAGCTGTCGAGTGTCTTTGCAGGGGCGGCACAATTCGTCTAGTGTCATGTGACTGGTGGAGGAGCAAGGAGCAGCAGCAAAAAGCGCCGAAGAACACAGTGATGGAGCTACATTCATTACTCTAGACGGGCCGAAACACGGAAAGTTAACAAATACTCCCTCTGTAAACTAATGTAATAGCGTTTAGATAACTAAAATAGTGATCTAAATATTTTTATATTAATTTACGGAGGGAGTACCATTGAAATTTGGCTCTTAGGGACCAGATTCAGCACTAATCTTGACTGAAATCATGCAAGGATGGGCGGACCATACATTTAGGCACTTTGTTTCACTTCAAGGGAGAATTATTGTTTATTTTGTTTTCCTTTCCCGCCTGAATCTTACACCACTAAAATTGTGAGTCAACTCCTCATCCTCATGTCCTCGATCTTCACAAATATGCATTGCGTGGTTGCAAAAATGTAAGGTACACATACAACTAGTCAATACCATTCCCGCCAAGAAAAAATAAGCTAGTCAATATAAAGGTTTTTCTTTCTGGTTGGATTGTAAAACTATGCTACTGCTAAAAAAATGAAGATGGTATTAAACGGGTTAGTACAGTGTCAATTAGTAAGTGTGCACCCATATTACCACAATAAAGTCCTTGGCCTGTTCGAAGGGTTCGGAACCTACCTTTGGGAAGTTGCATAAGCGACTCCCCTGTTTTGCCAACCTAATTTGGGAGGGTTTGAACCAGCGCCATTGGGAACAAAAATGAAGCGTTCTGACCACTATAACGACAAGAGTTGATGTATGACATATGCTAAATGTTATACTTCCTCCGTTCCTAAATATAAGTCTTTGAAGAGATATCACTACGGACTACATACGGAGCAAAATGAGTGAATCCATGCTTTAAAGTATGTCTAGATACATCCGTATATAATCCATAGTGAAATCTCTAAAAAAGACTTATATTTAGAAACGAAGGGGGTATATTTGAACACTACAAATTTTGAATTCCATTTTTTAAATACTTCCGGGTGAAAAAAAAATCCTAAATTGCTGAGATTTCCCGGATACGGGTTCTTCTGGCCACTCCTAGAAAAATATCGACAAAAACACCCTTGGTCAATACTCCCTCCATTTTTTTATTCAGAATATGAATTTTATGTTTTTTTATCAATTTAGTTTGTGCTTTACCCATCTATACACGAGCTACATTGACAAATTGAGGTTCTATTGTGATGAATAGTAAGATACTTAAACAAACCCATACAACAAAGTAACCAAATGCCAAAGTGTTTGTGCTCTCCAAACCGCACACTTCCATTTTTTTTCCGTAGCTTATACAACTTGTAGGCGTACGCGGGTGCAAGGATCATAAGACGCACATTCGCTTGCCGTCGTTGGGCTTGGGGATAACAAGAGGGTTGGCGATCCACCCAGGGTGGAGCACCTCGCGGATGATCCCTGCCTCTTGAAGCTTCTCGACCTCCTGAACGATGAACTCTTGCTTCTCGGGTGCCTGGCGACGTATCTTTTGCTTCACGGGCCGTGCGTTGGAACACACGACTAAGTAGTGCTCGATCACCTCCCTCGGTAACCCAGACATGCCTGATGCTGTCCAGGTGAACATATCAGCATTTGTGGGGAGGAAGGCGGCGAGTGCGTTGCATTGGCTGCACAATCTATCTGGCGTCACACCGCTCCGACACGTATCGGAGAAGGCCCGCAGCAGCAAGCCGGTGGTTCTTGGGCCGGTCTTCTGGATGGAACATGCTGACACCACATGCGTTATTGGATCCATTGGCTGACACACGAGCCAGCCAATCACACATGCTGGTACACTAGCTAGCTAATCACTAGAAGCGGCGATGAGGACCCCTCTCACGGGAGAGTATCAGGTGATACCACTCTTTAAATGCTACCATGATACCAAATTAGAAAATTCAAATTTAAACATGTCAAAAAATTCTGAAAAAAATCATGGATGTTCATAACACATATGTCGACAACACCTAAAAAATTCAGATCAAAATTCGACATACACATAGAGAAACGAAAAAGACAAATCCATCATGAATAGTGCAAAGTGAAGACAAAAGCAAAAATGACACTATTCACATCTGAATTTGTCTTTTTCGTTTCTCCTTGTGTATTTCGAATTTTGATCTGAATTATTTAGGAGTTGTCGACATATGTGTTATGAACATCCATGATTTTTTTTCAGAATTTTTGGACATGTTTAAATTTGAATTTTCTAATTTGATATCATGGTAGCATTTAAAGAGTGGTATCGCCTGATACTTTCTCCCCCTCTCACGCACTACTCCAATATGTCACAGCACAGCCAGGCCCAATGTAGTAGTGTGCTGACATTGACAATGAATCAGACTGACCATACTCCGTGTCGATGCTTGGATTTTTCTTCCCGAGGCATTCCGTTCTCAAGGCTCTACATCAGTGGACGTGTGTTGTTTTTGATCCTTATCAATGTGGATATCTTATTTGATTGACCGAGGTAAAAAAGTGAACGCGAGATAAGAAGTAAGGGGAATGTGTGTTCGACTCGACTACCTCTGTATAAATAGACGAGCATGCGCGTTTAGTGGCCTCTCAAAAAAGGAGGTGTTGGTATTTAACTCCAAGGAGCTACTCTATTAGCTAGGACCAGCCGTCATGTTGCTCACTGAAGTTAATACTCCAAAAAGATCAAGCACTCTCGCTATCACTTAGAGCAAGTACAATAGAGCTGAGTCAGCGGGCTATAAAGAATAAACTAATATATTTCTGCTTAGTTGGAGGAAAGAGAAAAGGAGAGAGAAGGTAGCACGTGCTCCTAAGCACTTTGTGAGAATAAAAGGTGGCCCACATCATAAAAACATAGTACACTCTTGTGATCTATATTGTACATGTTGGTTATAACATGAGCTGTAGATGACATGGCACTGTAAATTGGGTTGGAAGCGTTGAACCCTTTGGTCTCGGGCCGCATGTATATATATTGGTAATATCTTGGAGTACAAGAAGAGGATTCGGTTTACAGGAGATAGAGGAGATAGAGATCAGGCTAGGTAGAGATAAAGCTAGATTACAATTTGAACGAACCAATATCTCTATCCTATACATATTCTAACACTCCCCCTCAATCTAAACCTCATGAAATTCGACCAAGGTTGAGATTGTATTTGAACTCATCTAACCTCCTCATGGTGAGAGGTTTTGTGAAACCATCAGCAAGTTGATCTCCTGTAGGGATGAACTGAATCTCGAGAAGTTTTCTTGCCACTCTTTCTCTGACAAAGTGGAAATCAACTTCAATATGCTTTGTACGTGCATGGAAGACAAGATTAGCTGACAAATAGGTTGCACCAATATTATCACACCACAGTCTGGCAGCTTTTGGAGTTTTAATTCCAAGCTCATAAAGTAGTGTTTGTATCCACATTACTTCGGCTGTGGCATTTGCCAAAGCTTTGTATTCAGCCTCAGTACTTGATCTAGAGACTGTAGGCTGCTTTCTTGCACTCCATGACACAAGATTGGATCCCAGAAATGCAGCAAATCCACCAGTAGACCTTCTATCATCAATGCATCCTACCCAGTCTGCATCAGAGTAGGCAGTAACAAGCATAGAGGAAGACTTGGTAATCTGAAGTCCAAGTCCCTCTGAAAACTTAAGATACCTCAAGATTCTTTTAACTGCAGTCCAATGGATAGTACTAGGAGCATGTAGATACTGACATACCTTGTTGACCGCATAAGAAATGTCAGGGCGTGTGAGTGTTAAATACTGTAAGGCACCCACCACACTTATGTAATTTGTTGCATCTTCTGACCCAAGTGCCTCTCCATTTTCAACAGAAAGTTTTTCTGAGGTTGAGATAGGTGTACTCACAGGTTTACAGTTTTCAAGGCCTACTCTTCTGAGTATATCAAAGGTGTATTTTTCCTGTGTCAAAAGTATACCATCTCTTATCTGTTTGACCTCTATGCCAAGAAAATAATGAAGATCTCCTAAGTCTTTCAGGGCAAAATCCAACTTAAGATCTTTAAGCAAACAAGTAGTGGCACTTGAACTTGAACTTGCAACAATAATATCATCAACATAAACAAGCAAAAAAATAGTGACATTCCCTTTACTATAAAAGAACAATGAGGTATCTGCCTTGGATGGTACAAATCCAAGTTGCTGTAGTTGCATGCTCAATCGTGAATACCAAGCTCTTGGGGCTTGTTTTAAACCATATAAAGCTTTATCCAACTTGAAGGAAATATGCCCTAGAGGCAATAATAAAGATATTATTTGTATTTCCTTATATCATGATAAATGTCTTTTATTCATGCTAGAATTGTATTAACCGGAAACTTAGTACATGTGTGGATACATAGACAAAACAGTATGTCCCTAGTATGCCTCTACTAGACTAGCTCATTGATCAAAGATGGTTATGTTTCCTAGCCATAGACATGAGTTGTCATTTGATCAACGGGATCACATCATTAGGAGAATGATGTGATGGACAAGACCCATCCGTTAGCATAGCACTATGATCGTTTAGTTTAACTGCTATTGCTTTCTTCATGACTTATACATGTTCCTATGACTATGAGATTATGCAACTCCCGAATACCGTAGGAACACCTTGTGTGCTATCAAACGTCACAACGTAACTGGGTGATCATAAAGATGCTCTACAGGTGTCTCCAAAAGTATTCGTGGTGTTGGCATAGATCAAGATTAGGATTTGTCACTCCGAGTGTCGGAGAGGTATCTCTGGGCCCTCTCGGTAACACACATCATAATAAGCCTTGCAAGCAAAAGACTAATGAGTTAGTCACGAGATGATGTGTTACGGAACGAGTAAAGAGACTTGCCGGCAACGAGATTGAACTAGGTATAAAGATACCGACGATCGAATCTCGGGCAAGTAACATACCGTTTGACAAAAGGAACAACGTATGTTGTTATGCGGTTCGACCGATAAAGATCTTCGTAGAATATGTAGGAACCAATATGGGCATCCAGGTTCCGCTATTGGTTATTGACCGGAGAGATGTCTCGGTCATGTCTACATAGTTCTCGAACCCGTAGGGTCCGCACGCTTAAACGTTCGTTGACGATATAGTATTTAATGAGTTATGTTTGTTGGTGACGGAATGTTATTCGGAGTCCAGGATGTGATCACGGACATGACGAGGAACTCCGGAATGGTCCGGAGATAAAGATTAATATATGAGATAATAGTGTTTGACCTCCGGAAGGGTTCCGGAATTCACCGGAAGAGGTTCCGGATGTTTCCCGAAGTGTTTGGGTACGAGAACACGTTATTTGGGCCAAAAGGGAAAGCACACAAGGTTTTTGGAAAGCGCAAAAGGAAGTTTTGCGGAGTCCAGGGGCCAGACGCCAGGGTCCCTGGCGTCTGGGTCCAGACGCCGGGAACCCTGGCGTCTGGCCCTGGAGTCCGAAAAGGACTCTTGCCTTTCGGGTGAAACCGACTTTGTGAAGGCTTTTACTCCAAGTTTCGACCCCAAGGCTCAACATATAAATAGAGGGGTAGGGCTAGCACCCAAGACACATCAAGATACACCAAGTCGTGTGCCGGCTACCCCGACCCTCTAGTTTATCCTCCGTCTAGTTTCTGTAGTGCTTGGCGAAGCTCTGCAGAGATTGTTCTTCATCAACAACCGTCACCACGCCGTCGTGCTGCCGGAACTCATCTACTACTTCGCCCGTCTTGCTGGATCAAGAAGGCGAGGACGTCATCGAGCTGAACGTGTGCTGAACGCGGAGGTGCCGTACGTTCGGTACTAGATCGGGACGGATCGTGAAGGTGCACGACTACATCAACCGCGTTGATAAACGCTTCCGCTTTCGGTCTACGAGGGTACGTAGACACACTCTCCCCTCTCGTTGCTATGCATCTAGTAGATAGATCTTGCGTGATCGTAGGAAAATTTTGAAAATACTACGTTCCCCAACAGTGGCATCATGAGCCAGGTCTATGCGTAGATGATATGCACGAGTAGAACACAATGAGATTGTGGACGATACTAGTCATACTGCTTACCAGCATGTCATACTTTGCTTCGTCGGTATTGTGAGATGAAGCGGCCCGGACCGACATTACGCGTACGCTTACGCGAGACTGGTTTCACCGTTACGAGCACTCATTGCTTAAAGGTGACTGGCGGGTGTCTGTCTCTCTCACTTTAGCTGAATCAAGTGTGGCTACGCCCGGTCCTTGTGAAGGTTAAAACAGCACATACTTGACGAAACATCGTTGTGGTTTTGTATGCGTAGGTAAGAACGGTTCTTGCTAAGCCCGTAGCAGCCACGTAAAACTTGCAACAACAAAGTAGAGGACGTCTAACTTGTTTTTGCAGGGCATGTTGTGATGTGATATGGTCAAGACATGATGAGTTATACGGTTTTGTATGAGATGATCATGTTTTGTAATGTTATCGGCAACTGGCAGGAGCCATATGGTTGTCGCTTTATTGTATGAAATGCAATCGCCATGTAATTGCTTTACTTTATCACTAAGTAGTAGCGATAGTCATAGAAGCAATAGTTGGCGAGACGACAACGATGCTACGATGGAGATCAAGGTGTCGCGCCGGTGACGAAGGTGATCATGACGGTGCTTTGGAGATGGAGATCAAAAGCACAAGATGATGATGGCCATATCATGTCACATATTTTGATTGCATGTGATGTTTATCTTATTATGCTTCTTATTTTGCTTAGGACGACGGTAGCATTATAAGATGATCCCTTACTAAATTTTAAGGTATAAGTGTTCTCCCTGAGTATGCACCGTTGCGAAAGTTCTTCGTGCTGAGACACCACGTGATGATCGGGTGTGATAAGCTCTACGTTCAAATACAACGGGTGTAAGACAGTTTTGCACACGCAGAATACTCGGGTTAAACTTAACGAGCCTAGCATATGCAGATATGGCCTCGGAACACTGGAGACCGAAAGGTCGAGCGTGAATCATATAGTAGATATGATCAACATAAGATGTTCACCATTGAAACTACTCCATCTCACGTGATGATCGGACATGGTTTAGTTGATTTGGATCACGTGATCATTTAGATGACCGGAGGGATGTCTATCTAAGTGGGAGTTCTTAAGTAATATGATTAATTGAACTTTAATTTATCATGAACTTAGTCTTGGTAGTATTAGCATATCTATGTTGTAGATCAATAGCTCGCGATGTTGCTCCCCGTTTATTTTTCATATGTTCCTAGAGAAAACCAAGTTGAAAGATGTTAGTAGCAATGATGCGGAATTGTTCCGTGATCTGAGGATTATCCTCATTGCTGCACAGAGAAATATGTCCTTGATGCACCGCTAGGTGACAGACCTATTGCAGGAGCAGATGTAGACGTTATGAACGTTTTGACAAAAGCTCAGTATGATGACTACTTGATAGTTTAGTGCACCATGCTTTACGGCTTATAACCGGGATTTCAAAAACGTTTTGAACGCCACGGAGCATATAAGATGTTCCAAGAGTTGAAATTAGTATTTCATACTCATGCCCGTGTCGAGAGGTATAAGACCTCTGACAGTACTTTGCCTACAAGATGGAGGAGAATAGCTCAACCAGTGAGCATGTATTCAGATTGTCTGGGTATTACAATTACTTTAATCAAGTGGGAGTTAATCTTCCAGATAAGATAGTAATTGACAAAGTTCTCTAGACACTATCACCATGTTAGTAGAACTTCGTGATGAACTATAATATGCAAGGGTTGACGAAAGTAATTCCCGAGCTCTTCACGATACTGAAATCGGCGAAGGTAGAAATAAAGAAAGAGCATCAAGTGTTGATGGTTAACCAGACCACTTGTTTCAAGTAAAAGGCAAAGGGATAAAAGGGGAACTTCAAGAAGAATGACAAGCAAGTTGTCACTCCCGTGAAGAAACCCAAAGCTAAACTCAAGCCTGAAACAAGTGCTTCTACTGCAAAGGATATGGTCACTAGAAGTGGAACTGCCCTAGATATTTGGCGGATAAGAAGGATGGCAAAGTGAACAAAGGTATATTTGATATACAGATTATTAATGTGTATTTTACTAGTGTTCATAGCAACCCCTCGGTATTTGATATTGGTTCAGTTGCTAAAAAGTAGTAACTCAAAAATGGGAGTTGCATAATGAACAGAAACTAGTTAAAGGATGAAGTGACGATGTGTACTGGAAGTAGTTCCAAGATTGATATGATCATCATCGCACACTCCCTATACTTTCGGGATTAGTGTTGAACCTAAATAAGTGTTATTTGGTGTTAAGCATGAATATGATTTGATCATGTTTATTGCAATACGGTTATTCATGTAAGTTAAAGAATAATTGTTGTTCTGTTTACATGAATAAAAAACCTTCTATGGTCATACACCCAATGAAAATAGTTTATTGGATCTCGATCGTGTGATACACATATTCATAGTATTGAAGCCAAAAGATGCAAGGTTAATAATGATAGTGCAACTTATTTGTGGCACTGCCGTTTAAGTCATATTGGTGTAAAACGCATGAAGAAACTCCATAATGATGGACTTTTGAAATCACTTGATTATGAATCACTTGGTGCTTGCGAAACATTCCTCATGGGCAAGATGACTAAAACTCCGTTCTCCAGAACTATGGAGCGAGCAACAGATTTGTTGGAAATCATACATACTGATGTATGTGGACCAATGAGTGTTGATGCTCGCGGCGGGTATCGTTATTTTCTGACCTTCACTGATGATTTGAGCAGATATGGGTATATCTACTTAATGAAACACAAGTCTGAAACATTTGAAAAGTTCAAATAATTTCAGAGTGAAGTAGAGAATCATCGTAACAAGAAAATAAAGTTCCTACGATCTGATCGTGGAGGAGAATATTTGAGTTACGAGTTTGGTCTTCATTTGAAACAATGTGGAATAGTTTCACAGCTCACGCCACCCGGAACACCACAGCATAATGGTGTGTCCGAACGTCGTAACCGTACTTTATTGGATATGGTGCGATCTATGATGTCTCTTACCGATTTACCACTATCGTTTTGGGTCATGCATTAGAGACCGCTACATTCACGTTAAATAAGGGCCTCATCTGAATCCGTTGAGACAACGCCTTAAGAACTGTGGTTTGGCAAGAAACCAAAGTTGTTGTTTCTTAAAGTTTGGGACTGCGATGCTTATGTGAAAAAGTTTTCACATGATAAACTCGAACCCAAACCGGAGAAGTAAATCTTCATAGGATACCCAAAAGAGACTGTTGGGTACACCTTCTATCACAGATCCGAAGGCAAAATATTCGTTGCTAAGAACGGATCCTTTCTAGAAAAAGAGTTTATCTCGAAAGAAGTGAGTGGGAGGAAAGCAGAGCTTGATGAGGTAATTGTACCTTCTCCCGGATTGGAAAGTAGTACATCACAGGAAATTGTTCCAGTGATTCCTACACCAATTAGCGAGTAAGTTAATGATAATGATCATGAAACTTCGGATCAAGTTTCTACTGAACGTCGTAGATCAACCAGAGTACGTTCCGCACCAGAGTGGTACGGCAACCCAGTTCTGGAAATCATGTTACTGAACCATGATGAACCTACGAACTATGAGGAAGCGATGATGAGCCCAGATTCCGCAAAATGGCTTGAAGCCATGAAATCTGAGATGGGATCCATGTATAAGAACAAAGTGTGGACTTTGGTTGACTTGCCCGATGATCGGCAGGCCATCGAAAATAAATGGATCTTCAAGAGGAAGACCGACGCTGACGGTAATGTTACTGTTTACTAAGCTCGACTTGTTGCGAAAGGTTTTCGACAAGTTCAAGGAGTTGACTACGATGAGACTTTCTCACCTGTAGCGATGCTTAAGTCTGTCTGAATCATGTTAGCAATTGCCACATTTTATGAAATCTGGCAAATGGATAACAAAACTGCATTCTTTAATGAATTTATTAAAGAAAAATTGCATATGATGCAACCCGAAGGTTTTGTCAATCCTAAAGGTGCTAACAAAGTATGCAAGCTCCAGCGATCCATCTATGGACTGGTGCAAGCATCTCGGAGTTGGAATATACGCTTTGATGAGGTGATCAAAGCATATGGTTTTATACAGACTTTTGGAGAAGCCTGTATTTACAAGAAGTGAGTGGGAGCACTACAACCTTTCTGATAAGTATATGTGAATGACATATTGTCGATCGGAAATGATGTAGAATTCTCTGGAAAGCATAAAAGGATATTTGAATAAAAGTTTTTCAATGAAAGACCTCGGTGAAGCTGCTTACATATTGAGCATCAAGATCTATATAGATAGATCAAGACACTTGATAAGACTTTCGATGAGTACATACCTTGATAAGATTTTGAAGAATTTCAAAATGGATCAGTCAAAGAAAAGGTTCTTGCCTGTACTACAAGGTATGAAGTTGAGTAAGACTCAATGCCCGACCACCGCAGAAAAATATAGAGAGAATGAAAGTCATTCCCTATGCCTCAGCCATAGGTTCTATAAAGTATGCCATGCTGTGTACCAAACATGTTGTGTACCGTGCCATGAGTTTGTCAAGAGGGTACAATAGTGATCCAGGAGTAGATCACTGTACAGCGGTCAAAATTATCCTTAGTAATTGGATGACTAAGGAAATGTTTCTCGATTATGGAGGTGATAAAGAGTTCGTCGTAAAGGGTTACGTCGATGCAAGCTTTGACACTAAATCCAGATGACTCTAAGTATCAATCTGGATGCGTATTGAAAGTGGGAGCAATTAGCTAGAGTAGCTCCATGCAGAGCATTGTAGACATAGAAATTTGTGAAATACATAGGGATCTGTATATGACAGACCCGTTGACTAAACTTCTCTCACAAGAAAAACATGATCACACCTCATTACTCTTGGGTATTAATCACATAGCGATGTGAACTAGATTATTGACTCTAGTAAACCCTTTGGGTGTTGGTCACATGGCGATGTGAACTATGGGTGTTATTCACATAACGATGTGAACTATCAGTATTAAATCACATGGCGATGTGAGATAGATTATTGACTCTAGTGCAAGTGGGAGACTGAAGGAAATATGCCCTAGAGGCAATAATAAAGATATTATTTGTATTTCCTTATATCATGATAAATGTCTTTTATTCATGCTAGAATTGTATTAACCGGAAACTTAGTACATGTGTGGATACATAGACAAAACAGTATGTCCCTAGTATGCCTCTACTAGACTAGCTCATTGATCAAAGATGGTTATGTTTCCTAGCCATAGACATGAGTTGTCATTTGATCAACGGGATCACATCATTAGGAGAATGATGTGATGGACAAGACCCATCCGTTAGCATAGCACTATGATCGTTTAGTTTAACTGCTATTGCTTTCTTCATGACTTATACATGTTCCTATGACTATGAGATTATGCAACTCCCGAATACCGTAGGAACACCTTGTGTGCTATCAAACGTCACAACGTAACTGGGTGATCATAAAGATGCTCTACAGGTGTCTCCAAAAGTATTCGTGGTGTTGGCATAGATCAAGATTAGGATTTGTCACTCCGAGTGTCGGAGAGGTATCTCTGGGCCCTCTCGGTAACACACATCATAATAAGCCTTGCAAGCAAAAGACTAATGAGTTAGTCACGAGATGATGTGTTACGGAACGAGTAAAGAGACTTGCCGGCAACGAGATTGAACTAGGTATAAAGATACCGACGATCGAATCTCGGGCAAGTAACATACCGTTTGACAAAAGGAACAACGTATGTTGTTATGCGGTTCGACCGATAAAGATCTTCGTAGAATATGTAGGAACCAATATGGGCATCCAGGTTCCGCTATTGGTTATTGACCGGAGAGATGTCTCGGTCATGTCTACATAGTTCTCGAACCCGTAGGGTCCGCACGCTTAAACGTTCGTTGACGATATAGTATTTAATGAGTTATGTTTGTTGGTGACGGAATGTTATTCGGAGTCCAGGATGTGATCACGGACATGACGAGGAACTCCGGAATGGTCCGGAGATAAAGATTAATATATGAGATAATAGTGTTTGACCTCCGGAAGGGTTCCGGAATTCACCGGAAGAGGTTCCGGATGTTTCCCGAAGTGTTTGGGTACGAGAACACGTTATTTGGGCCAAAAGGGAAAGCACACAAGGTTTTTGGAAAGCGCAAAAGGAAGTTTTGCGGAGTCCAGGGGCCAGACGCCAGGGTCCCTGGCGTCTGGGTCCAGACGCCGGGAACCCTGGCGTCTGGCCCTGGAGTCCGAAAAGGACTCTTGCCTTTCGGGTGAAACCGACTTTGTGAAGGCTTTTACTCCAAGTTTCGACCCCAAGGCTCAACATATAAATAGAGGGGTAGGGCTAGCACCCAAGACACATCAAGATACACCAAGTCGTGTGCCGGCTACCCCGACCCTCTAGTTTATCCTCCGTCTAGTTTCTGTAGTGCTTGGCGAAGCTCTGCAGAGATTGTTCTTCATCAACAACCGTCACCACGCCGTCGTGCTGCCGGAACTCATCTACTACTTCGCCCGTCTTGCTGGATCAAGAAGGCGAGGACGTCATCGAGCTGAACGTGTGCTGAACGCGGAGGTGCCGTACGTTCGGTACTAGATCGGGACGGATCGTGAAGGTGCACGACTACATCAACCGCGTTGATAAACGCTTCCGCTTTCGGTCTACGAGGGTACGTAGACACACTCTCCCCTCTCGTTGCTATGCATCTAGTAGATAGATCTAGCGTGATCGTAGGAAAATTTTGAAAATACTACGTTCCCCAACACAACTTACAGACATAATGTGGCATGCTTCGATTTTCATAACCTGGTGGCTGCCTCATGAACACCTCTTCCTCAAGAACACCATGAAGAAACGCGTTTTGAACATCTAGCTGTCTTAGGCTCCAACCTCTGGAAACAGCAATAGACAAGACAAGTCGAATAGTAGCTGATTTAACAACTGGACTAAAAGTATCCTCATAGTCAATGCCAAACCTTTGCTTAAAACCCTTAGCAACTAATCTAGCCTTGTATCTGTCTATGCTTCCATCAGATCTTTTCTTAATTTTGTATACCCACTTACAGTCAATGATATTCATGCCACTTTTTGGTGGTACTAGGTGCCACGTTTTATTCTTCATAAGTGCATCATATACTCACTATCCATGGCTTCTTTCCAATCTTTATGAGCAAGAGCATCAACTAGATTAACTGGTTCACCGGTAGTGGTAAGGAAAGCACGTTTTTTATCATACCTGATGGTACCATCTCTGTATATCTTTTCTTTAGTAATACCTGACTGAGACCTTGTGTGACGTCGAGTAATTATGGGTGCAGCTGCAGCAGGACCTGCGACAGAAGATCCGGCGACCACAGAAGATCCTCCTGCTGGACCATGCGCATTGCCTGTCACAGAAGATCCAGGCAGCACGGGATCGCGCGCCAGATCGGCTGCTGTCGAGATCCGCCTCGGGATCGAGGTGCCACACGTGTCGCCCGCCGATTCCGTGCTGCGGGTGGATGCCCCTGGGCTGGGCCCAGCCGCGATCTCTTGGTCGGGCGACTGGTCGACTAGCGCCTTGTCCTGTGGACGCGTGGCGAGCGAAGAGGCGCCCCCATCCCCGCCTGGGCTGGTGGGCTCCGCGCTATCGGCCACCGGGTCGCCAGGCGCCTGCATGGCGGAAGGATCCACGTGGGATCGCGTGCCAATGATTTCGCCAATGATTGGGCTGGCGAGATCCTCCTCGAAGTCTGCGACGACTGCATTTGTCCTTTCTGTACACATAAAAACATGAGCTGAATCTGCACATATACCATCTGAAGTGTAATTTCCTGTGGATTTGTTCACATGGTCAGTCTTAGATAATTCACCCCCGTGATCAGATATTGTGTCAGAGTGAGAAAGGAGTGATATTTCAGCACGAAGAAGTGCGCCTACATTGGGATGAAGTTTGGCAAACGGAAAAAGAGTTTCATCAAAAACTACATCTCGGGAAATATATATGCGTCCAGTTGCAATTTCTAGACACTTGTATCCCATCAAAAACTACATCTCGGGAAATATATATGCGTCCAGTTGCAATTTCTAGACACTTGTATCCCTTATGTAGATTACTATAGCCAAGGAAAACACATTGAGTGGAACGGAACTCAAGCTTATGACGATTATATGGACGTAGATTGGGGTAGCAAGCACACCCAAAGGTTTTAAGGGAATTGTAGTCTGGTTTTTGATGATAGAGACGTTCCAAAGGAGTAGAGTTGTCAATGACTTTACTAGGAAGTCGATTAATGAGATAAGTTGCTGTAATGAAGGCTTCATCCCAATATTTGAGCGGCATAGATGCATGAGCAAGTAATGATAGACCAACTCCAACTATGTGACGGTGTTTGCGCTCGGCATAACCGTTCTGTTGGTGGGCATGTGGACAAGAAACATGATGTTGAATGCCTATGCTACGGAAGAAAGAGTTGAGTTTTTCATACTCCCCTCCCCAGTCACTCTGAACTGTTAGGATTTTTCTGTTAAAATGTCTTTCAACAAGTTTCTGAAATTCTTGGAAAATAGAAAAGACCTGTGATTTATATTTGAGTAAATAAATCCAGGTAAACTTGCTATATTCATCGAAGAAACTCACATAATATTTATTTCTTCCAAAAGAATCTCTTGCATGACCCCATACATCACTGAAAATAAGCTCTAAAGGAGCATGAGACATACTGTTTGACTTGGGATAAGGAAGTTGGTGGCTCTTGGCACACTGACAAGCTTCACACACTGACTCACTATTTTGACTATGTGACAAAGAAAGTTTGTCTTTATTGACTACTTGCTTAACTATTGAAAGAACATGCGGTGCCCCCATGTTTGGTTTTGGTAATGGATGACAATCTCTATGTGCTAATGGTTGCCTTGAGTTATATTTGAAGGGTTTGTCCATAGGCTTTTCTTGGAGTACATTCGTTTGTTTCAAGGAGAGTTTGTGATGACCAAGGTGATATTAAGGAATTATCCAAAGATTGGTCTTGTGAGGGTTGAACTTATTGCAAGCATGTCTTGAAGAAGAAGAGTGTGTGATCATTCATGTTTACCTTCAAGACATCATCGAAATGAAGAGAGTTGGAAAGATTCAAGGTTGATCAAGACTAAGTCAAAGAGCAAATCAAGTTGATCAACACACAAAGCATATAAGATGTACCAAGAGGGATCAAGTGATCCCATGGTATGGTAAGCATTGTCCATTACGCTTTGTGTACTAACCCATGGTCTACGTGAGAGTTCGTTGTGGGGTTAGGTTTGTTTCCATGGGCTTGCGTCAAGAAAAAGATATTATACAACCCATGGAGGATGACATCAAATGGTGATCGTCGTCAAGATTGCGGTATGAAAGTTCAAGTGGAGCATCACAAAGATTTCAAGTGCTTGAAGCTTGCTGTCCATTGTGGTGACAATGGACTTGTGAAGATATGCCGAAGAGTGGCTCACCCATAGTGGAGTATGGGGGAGCAATCTACTAGTCTTCACCGAGACAACGCAATCAAGAAAGGTGGTCCAACTTGAGGAAGTCAAGATCGTCTACATCTAGCTCAAGTGGACTTTGTGCAAAGCAAAGGTTTGCCCTTGATAAGTTTTCTATTTTACCGGTCTCTTGGTGGTAGTTGGGAGACCGGGTTATAGGATCGTTTGCCGTACTATCAAGGGGGGCTCTCAAGTTGGTAGCTTGATCGTATCATTAGTAGAGAGCTCAAACCATTGCATCCTTGCATCATGTTTCTTGGTTCTTGTTTGGTCCTCTTTGTGAGTCTTAGAGCTTATGGTCATCTTGATGGCAAGCTTGAGTTTATCGAAAACGGAGTTCACATGCGTCTTCTATGATGTTTTCGGTGTTGGAGGTTTTACCGGTCTTATCCGAGAAAGGGTTCTCACCATTTTCTTATGGGCCTTTTCTAATTTGCTTATTATTGGTTTTTCTATCAAGATTGTGTTAGCCCTTGTCGCTAGCTTTCCAACAAACTTGGTTTCATCGAATTCGGAGTCCGTATGCAAAAGTTATTATCGTTTTGGTGTACTGAAAAGGCTGCAGCGGTACTACCGCGGGTTGGAGCGGAAGTAATTTTTTACTACCGCTTTCGGGAGCGATACTACCGCTTTCAGGAGCGGTGCTACCGCTTGGAGCAGTACTACCGTGGCTACTTCTGCTCGGGAGCAAAAACTCGTCACAAGTCCAGCGGTGGTAGGCACGGATGTAATTTTTTTAGTACCGCTCGCAAGCAGTAGTACTTCTACCTTAGCAGTAGAACTGCTACCCGTAGCGGTAGTACCGTGAGGTCAAGCGGTACTACCGCTCCGACGGTTCTTCTGACCTTTTTGCCTCCTCGCTATTGTTTTCCAAAGGGGTTCTACTGCCCTAGCGGTAGTACCGCTCCTGGAGCGGTAGTACCGCTCTGTGCGGGCTGTGAGCATAACGGTTGGATTTGTCCCCCACCTATAAAAGGGGGTCTTCTTCCCCAATGAACCTAATCCTTTGAGCTCGTGTTCTTCCCCCATTGTTGACCTTCTTCGAGCTTGCTATCTCTCAATCCCTCCATGGATTCTTGCTAGTTTTTGGGGGAAAAGAGAGAGGAGATCTAGATCCACATTTCCACCAATCACTTTCTCCTCTAGGTGAGGGGAATCCCTTGGATCTTGATCTTGGAGTTCTTGGTGTTCTCCTTCTTGTTCTTCCTCTCATTTCCCTCCCTAGCATTAGTTGCTTTGGTGGGATTTGAGAGAGAAGGACTTGGGCACTCCGTGTGCCCTTGCCATTGCATTTGGTGCATCGGTTTGAGTTCTCCATGGTGATACGTGGAAGTGAAGTTGAGAAGCTTATTACTCTTGGGTGCTTGGTACCCTTGAGCTTGTTCCTCTTGGGTGCTTGGGCGCCCTAGACGGTTGTGGTCACCTCGGAGCCATATTCCATTGTGGTGAAGCTTTGTGGTGTCGTTGGGGAGATAGCCCCAACCTTGGTGTTCGGAGCTCAATCATTGTGGTGTAAAGCTCCCGGCAAGCGTCGGGGTCTCCAATTAGGTTGTGGAGATCGCCCCGAGCAATTTGACGGGTTCCGGTGACCGCCCCAAGGGTTGCCAAAGTGTACGGGTTCGGTGACCGCCCCCAAGGGTTGCCATTTGTACGGGTTCGGTGACCGTCCTCAAGGGTTCCTTAGTCGAATCACGGCATCTTGCATTGTGCGAGGGCGTGAGGAGATTACGGTGGCCCTAGTGGCTTCTTGGGGAGCATTGTGCCTCCACACCGCTCCAAATGGAGATTAGCATCCGCAAGGGTGTGAACTTCAGGATACATCGTCGTCTCCACGTTCCTCGGTTATCTCTTACCCGAGCCCTTTACTTATGTACTATACTTTGTGATAGCCATATTGTTTCTTGTCATATATCTTGCTATCACCTAGTTGTTTATCTTGCTTAGCATAAGTTGTTGGTGCATATAGGTGAGCCTAGTTGTTGTTGGTTTTGTGCTTGACAAATTAACCGCTAGGTTTATTCCGCATTTGTTCAAGCCGAAACCGTAATTATTTTAAAGCGCCTATTCACCCCCCTCTAGGCGACATCCACGATCTTTCAACTATGATCGATGATGGATGTCCTAATCTTTCATGCCATTTTGCCAAGGAAGGTTTAGTGGCGGAACAAACTTGATGACGCTTGCGATTAAGTGCTCCGGATGTGATAGGGTAGAGCCCTCCAACGCATCTACCGTGATGAAGAAGTTCCCTCGTTACCCGGTCCTTTATAAAAAAGTAACGAGGGTGAGTTTCCAAGAAAACATCATTATCAGTGGCTAAGCGAGACATGGGCGCAAGGTTTTTATCAGCTTGTGGGACATGAAGGACATCTTTAAGAACTAGATCACGTTTGAGATTGGGTGAATTAATGTAAGCTTGACCAATGTGACAGATATCCATACCTCCACCGCTTGCTGCGGTGCGAATTTGGTCATTGTCGTTGTATCTTTCACGAAGCGCAAGTTGCTCTAGCTCGCTGGTGACGTGATCTGTTGCACCAGAATCCACGTACCAGACTCCATCTCCTCCTCCTTCTTCACGGATGGCTGCAGCAACATGACGAGCATCGGGGACGTAATCTTCATCATACCTGTGCCAGCAGTCCAAGGCCTCATGGCCTGACTTCTTGCACACTTGGCAGCGAGGGCGGCGAGTTGAGGAGGCGCGACGGCTATTGTTGTTGTTGAAGCCGCCGCCTCCCATGTTGTTGTTGAAGCCGCCACCTCTGTTGCCGCTACCACCAGATCGAGCGCCCTCGCCCTGGTAGTTGCCGCGACCATGGCCGCCGCCACCGTTGCGGTTCTGTCCCTGGTGACCGCGCCCACGGCCGCGACCGCGAGACGCCGAGTTGACGGAGGACTGCCTGATATTGGTGCCGTGAAGGAGGGCGAGACGAGCATCAAAGCTCAAGAGCTGGCTGCACAGCTCCTGAACCGTGACTGGATCGACTCTAGCAGCCAGGGCGGACACGACTGGATTGTAATCCAGATCGAGCCCGGCCATGATCTTGGAGACGATCTCGGGATCAGGAAGGGGAACTCCGGTGCAGCATGTGATTTCATCTGTAAGAGTTTTGATCTTGCCAAGATATTCTGCCATAGACATGTTACCTTTTTTTAGGTTTGTGAGCTCAATGCGGGTGTTGATGACCTGGCTTTGGCTCTGGGCGGCGAACATGGCGTTGATGGAGCTCCATACTTCGGCCGGCGTCTGGAGTGTGGCAACTTGGGCAAGAATGTCGCGAGAGAGAGATCCCATCAGATATCCCTGAAGTTGTTGCTGCTGCGCGTACCAGAGAGTTCGGGTGAAGTTGGCGACTTGTTCTTCCTTGCCGTCTTTGGTGATGGTGAGGATGGCCGGTGGTTCCGGACTCTTCCCGTCGAGGTGGTTTTCCATCTGTGCGCCTCTGATCTGCGGGAGCACGATAGCCTTCCATAGGAGGAAGTTTCCCCTCGTTAGCTTCTCTTGTGGTGGTGGTCCGAGAGTAGCAGAGCTGCTGCTGGATGATGGTGCGAAGGTGGAGGCCATGGAGGTGCAAAGTGCGGTCATGGTGGAGGATAGAGCTGCGGAAGAAGACATGATCTCGGCCGCGGGAAGGTAGTTAGATGCGATCTTCGATCTAAGAGGAAGATGCTCTGATTGCCATGTAAATTGGGTTGGAAGCGTTGTACCCTTTGGTCTCGGGCCGCATGTATATATATATTGGTAATATCTTGGAGTACAAGAAGAGGATTCGGTTTACAGGAGATAGAGGAGATAGAGATCAGGCTAGGTAGAGATAAAGCTAGATTACAATTTGAACGAACCAATATCTCTATCCTATACATATTCTAACAGGCACTGGCTTATAGCCAGCAGCTGGCTATACTATTAGAGCATGGTTAATAATACAGCCAACGGTCGGCTATAAGGAGTTGCCATGTCATCTAGAGCCAACCTTATAGCCGGCACGTACAATAGTAAGTTTTAAATGTATACTACTTTATTAATAGTTGGCCCACCTTACATACTCACAAAGCATCTTGGGTCTCGTGTTGCAGCCGGCTACTCACGAAGAGCCCGCTTCTCTTCTCTCTCTTCCAACTAAGCAAAGATATAATATTATATTCCTTATAGTCTGCTTATGTCACCTTATTGTACTTGCTCTTAACCATGCTCTTAAATTGGAGAGGAGATGCACACATTAATGCTAAGCAAGACTCCTTAGTACCAACCGTGCCCATACAAGTAGCCGAAGTGTCGAAGTGTGTGTTTGTGCTCTTCAAAGTCCAAACCCCACACTCCATTTTTGTTTCAACTTTTCCTTTAGAAAAGGGAAAGACCCCAACCTCTGTAACATCATTATGCACAAAGCCATTCGTTCTCGTTCTGTAGCTTATTACAGTTGACACAATAAGTAATAAACCAGCCGTTCAGGAGTAAAACGATCGTCTAGAGTGAGCAGTATATATAACCCCGCAAAAAAAGGAGTATTATATATATATACTCCCTCCGTCCGAAAATACTTGTCATCAAAATGGACAAAAATGAATGTATCTAAAACTAAAATACATCTAGATACATCCTTTTTATTCATTTTGATGACAAGTATTTCCGGACGGAGGGAGTATAATAAAAGTAAGCTAGGAATGGAAGGCACCGGAATGCAGGCCGAGCCGTTGAGTGCTTGGCATCGGCCGCAGAATCTGTCTGGCATTGGGCGGCTCCGGTGCAGGAGCAGCAAGATGATGCTCCGTCGAAGAAGGGCCTCAGCAACCTGCCGGTGGGTATTGGGCCTGCCTTCTGGGGAAGTTGGAGCATGCTGACACCACATTCTGAACTATATTTTGTTTCACTTCGCGGAATAAATTTGTTTATTTTGTTTCCTTTTTGTCTGAGTCTCAGAGCCTCTACATTTGTACAGGTCAAATCTTTTTTTTTTTAGAAATGGAGGCAAAAAATTTGCCTCATCTATTAAATAAGAGAGGAATAGATATTAGAGTTTTACAGTAACACCCACATCAATGAAAAAAATAGCGCGCTACAGAAAATAGCGCGGCCCCTGAAAATATGCTATTAGCGTGCTATAGCGCGCTATAACGTGCTATTAGCGAGACATTGTACATAATTAATTTAGCGTGGCAATTATCTACACGCTATAGCGTGCTATTAGCGACGTTATAGCGCGCTATTTTTTTCATTGACCCACATACACGGCATGACGATTACTCACGCAAGATAATAGATCTAGTCTTTTAGCATCCGCAGTAACCCAAAGCTTTGCCTCGTCCAAGATGTTGTCAAGAAGGATAGGCGGCGGCGCGTACTTGTGCCGGAACACCCGGGCGTTGCACTCGTTTCAAATGGTCCAAGAGATAAGCATGGTGAGGGAGGCCGATGCGCTTCGGTTGGGGACACGGGTCAAATATGAACCTCTACTTTAACGTCCATGGACGCGTCCGGACTCATTCACGAACAACGTTACATGAACAGCGTAACAGGATTGTGTGACATGAACGTAACAGGAGCAATAACAACATCGTACGTCGAAGAAGGCACACATCAGCAAGCCAGTGGACCTTGGCAAGAAGAGGCAAAATCCTAGTTGTTTTTTATGTATCTTTGGTCTTGGCCGGTAGCCCTATATATAATAGGATAAGAGGCGGTATCGTGTCGTGATCATGATCTCAAATTGATTTGAATTCTAAGTCATATACTTATCGGGTAAGAAATAATTAACTTGTCTGTTAAGACATTGAAATATAAACATGTAAGGCAATGGAGCGGATTTCGGCTGACCATTCACGCGCATAGCTGGGCTCGAGCCCGGCCAAGGCGAGCGAGCACGCAGGTGTGGTCTTCTATTTCTATCCTCAACACATCACTTAGAGTGATGGAGAGAACCCACTATAGAATAAGATCGCATACTTCAATTTTCGGGGTGGTGGTAAACTTTAGAGCCAACATGAAAGATGGTTGGAAGGATGTCTCTACTTGGCTCTTTTTTTTCGAAACAGAAGCAAAAGATTTGCCTCATGGATTAATTAAGAAGAAGAGAGTTGTCCAGTTAATTGACGGAAAACCGGGTGAAAACCGATACATATAGACCACATGTGCGGACTACTCGCTAAGAAAGAAACTCATCATTGACCTCACAGTCAACCCGATAAACCTACATAACATGCAACAATCATGAACCCTGGCAATTTTATGTCGCACAGAAACCCTCCACAAAACCAAGGTTGAATACACCGGACGTCACCAAATTCACATAGACCTGCCAGTCGGAGATGAAGGACGAAGAGACTTAGTATCCTCCATTAAGCAGTCGCAAACGTCTTATCAATGGCGCCACTCTTCTTGCCTATGCTCTTGAGAGTCTTCTTCACCTTCTTTATCTTGCGCGTAAAAACCTCCTCCGCTAGGATGCAAGCAATAACCTTGCGAGACCCAGGACAAGCTTCCTCCAAAGAGGCAAGCAAGCCACCAAGCTTTTTCACGAAGACCACCTCATCAATACGCGCCCACATAGCGTCGCGGTCAAAGATGGGCGACCGAATCGGCTTTAGCGCCTCAGAATTAGGTGCCAAAGCCTCATCAACCTCGGCACCCACGGACGCCACCTGGTCAACAGCCTCAGGAGAGAGAGAGCAATAGCAGAGCCCAAACCTCCATGGTCTGCAAAGGCGAGCGGTTGACTGGGCTCCAACGATGGCGGTGAGCTCGTAGTCCACATCGCCTAGTCCCCTCAAAGCGAGCCCATCTCCTTAGGAAGCACCATCGAAATAGCCAAGGTTGTCAGAATCGCGATTTTGAATCGGATCGGAGCTTCGATGGTAGGATCGCAAATCGTAGAATCTTCACAACCAGGATCGTAGAAACGTAGATTCTAAGAACTAAAATCGTAAAATCATAGCGGTTACTTTGGATCATAAAGTCGTAGAATCGTCTAACAGAATTGCGATTCTGACACCCTTGGAAATAGCCGAAGTGGGCTCCCCACAAAGCTTCTGCAACTCAGGCATAATCTGTAGCCCGGAGCCATGACCTCGACAACGGCATCACTCCCAGAAGCAATCGACACGGCAGGCAGCGGCAACCGACATGATGTAGCACGAGGAGAGAGATCTCCATACATGTTTGCTTCCCCACCGACAGTACCAACCTGGATCTCAGGCAGCAGGGATGTGATAGCGTGGCTTATTAGGGATGATAGACTACTCATATCAACAAAGAATTCCTTCTTTTCCGGGAGCCCATTCAGATAGAACTCCAAAGTTAAGCGTGCTCAGCCTGGAGTAGTTTCAGTATGGGTGACCGACTGGGAAGTTGCTCCCGGGTGCGCACGAGTGAGGACAAAGTGCGCAGAAAAGACTAGTATTGATATGTGGGGTCAGTCTAGATCCCGCCAGAAGTAACGACCACCGGCGGGTGTGTCCGGAGTGTTACAAGTTGGTATCAGAGCCGACCCTCGCGGTTACACGGATGTTTGCGGACAGGTGCGTAGTCATGTTGTGCATGACGTTTGTGAGCCGTCGTGGCACACGGCATGGCACATGTGCCGGACTGGATGCACAGACGTATGTGCCAAGAGGGAACGTTCCTGTAACCCGACGAGGACGTCGGTTCCTCTGAGTGAAGGTGTATGTGATAGCCGGGTTTATTAGGGATGATAGACTAATCATATCAATAAGGAATTCCTTCTTTTCTGGGAGCCCATTCGGATAGAACTCCAAATTTAAGCATGCTAGTAGTTTCAGGATGGGTGACTGATCGGGAAGTTGCTCCCGGGTGCTCACGAGTGAGGATAAAGTGCGCAGAAAAGACTAGTATTGATATGTGAGGCCAGTCTAGATCCCGTCAGAAGTAACGACCACCGACGGGTGTGTCCGGGGCGTTACAAGGGACACATCGGGCGTTACCATAGTCTGAAGCTGAAGCAGCGAAGACACATCCGGTACCACCTCTAGTTTGGCGAGAGCGGCCTCCGCCCTCACCAAAGCACTCCTGACTTGTGCAAGGCAGTCACGAAGCTCAGTGCGAAGCAGGTCGGTCTTCTCCACCAACCCGACTTGCTGAGCTGAGACAAACTGGAACTGCACGCCTGTCACGGAGACATCACCGGTGGATGTAGACGATGGAGCAGGACTAGCGTAGCAATCCGCAAGTCAGCAATGCAGAACAATCTGCTCAAACACACCCAACGGTACGCAGTGTACACCTGGCATATGTGCATGTATGTGCAGAGATTACGTCCTTTTTGAGGGTTTCTACGGTATCCTATAGGGAGCAGTATATAGTGGTGGAGCCAGGAATTAAATATTAGGGGGGCCAAATTACACAAACTTTGGATTACGGTGGCCAAACTACACCAATGAATGTATTATTCTCTAAATTTTACACTGTTCATTGCTATATTAGTACCAAATCAGTGATGTTAGGGGGGCAGCCCCTGCTGGTCCCCGCTGTCTCCGCCACTGTGCTCGAACAGCCACCTAGGCAGGGCTCAACATACTTGTGTCCTCGTCGTCACCCCGTCGTCGTCACATGAGTGCACGATGGTCGATGCATTCCAAAATATTGACCTACAAGAGCAATTCCCTTTATGGACACAAGAAGAGTTTTCACCACCACATATACTGTCAGTGGCGGAGACAAGGGGACCAGCTGGGGCCGTGGAAGTGGGATGGGGCGCACGACGACAGACCAAAACCATAGAAGCATCACTTCACGAGCACGGCAGATTAAAGGAAGGCAGGAGGCGGCCCAGCAGGTGTGCGGTGGAAGAGGAGGCGAGCACTCGGGGGCGACTGCCGGTGATGTAGAGAATCATCGATAATGCCCTCCGAGCACGTATATCGATGGACGTTAGGCATGCGGTACTAGCGATCCTGCTGATCCTGTTGATCCATTTCACCTCTATATATAGGTACCTACTCTTGGATCTTTGTCGATGGACGACCAACATTCAATACGGGGTACCTTAAAAGAGTTCTCCTTTTTGGTGGTTGCCTTAAGTGCCAGGTTCTACTCCCTCCGTTCGCAAGTACTTCTGGGCGGAGGGAGCAATTACTAAGATATTAAATCTGCACTAGTGTGATGCTTTTATTTGGCCTACAAAGCTGGTGTAATGTTCCAGTTTGAGATTGCTTGTGCTATGCAACTTGTTTTTTTGTGGGTTGTGCTATGCAACTTGTGAAAGTGATGTAAGATGTTTGACAGAACTAATGTGATGCTTGTGTTATGACTCGCAGAAACAACAATTTATCCACTGACGTGTTTCTTATGATGAGCCTAGAAGATTCTCTACATAAAATGAACATTTTTTGTATAAAAGAATATTTCAACTGAGGTACAATAAATTTTTTGTGATTTAATTAATTTTTTAATATATCTAAATACATTTTTTCTAAAAATATATTATTATTTTTTACAATACACTAGCCCATATAGGGGCACCGTAAGCGTTATAGGAGCTATTTGGTGCACAAGGCGTTAACTAGGATATATCGCCATCATCGTGCTAGGCATGAAACGTGACCCATCCTATTTCATTCCTAATACGTGAAATAATGGAGCAATAGCTTGTGAACAAACCTTCGTTTGGATGGTTAGGAGAACAGTGGTATACCCAGTTCATCAGAGTTCAAGTCCTAGACTTGACACTGGTGCTTGCATTTTCTTATTATTGAGAAAACAATAAAAATCAGGAGCAATAGCTTAATCTAGGGCGCACCTTGGGTACCATGTCTGGTTTTGAGCAGTTTTTTTTTCTAAACTACTACTCCCTTGTCCCAAAATAAGTGTCTCTAAAATAAGTGTCTTGAGACACTTATTTTGGGACAGAGAGAGTACTACATAGACTTTACACCTTGGCTAGGCCCAAGTCCGGTTTTGAGCACTTTTATTCTTCTTATTATTTCTAAAAATTAATACTACATAGATTTTAATAAATGTCAATCCATTTTTAATATTATAAAAACTAATACAACAGAAAATGTAAAAAAAATTCATACATAGAAATGGTTCATGTGTTTAAAAAAAAATATGTATCTCATATTTAAAATCACTCATTGTGCATTTCAAAAAGAAAAATCAACTATACAAAAATATGCCCATGTATTTTCAAAAAGTTTACATATAAGTTATTGTTTGTTTAAAAAGATAATCATATAGATGACTAAATGCGTGAACACCTTTCAAAATATGCGATGAGAATTTCTAAAAGAAACGGTTCACGACATGGAACCCTCGCCTAGTCTCATGTTCAGTTTTGAGCCGGTTCTTTGTATTTTTGTACGAATAAGATTTCACAGATTAAATATAAATTGATGTTTTTTTATAAAAAAAACAGTTCTTAATGGTCTACTTCATTCGCTCGGATTTATTACGGACCATCGTATTTTGGGTTAATTTTTGACCATAAATTGACTTAATAAAAAATATGTCGTAAAAACTATGCATCGGGAAACCTTTGAAATATGAATTCAATAATATGTTTCTCTTAGCATAAATTTCATATTTTGCTACTCATATAGATGGTCAAAATGTGACCCCCAAAAAAGAGGCTCACTAAACCCAAACGGAGGAAATACTCCCTCCGTAAAGAAATACTCCCTCAGTTTCAAAATAGATGACTCAACTTTATACTAACTTTAGTACAAAGTTGTATAAAATTGGCTCATCTATTTTGAAACGGAGGGGTAGTGATCTAAACGCTCTTATGTCTTTACGGAGGGAGTACTATCTAACACATTAGGCGTCAAATAGCATTTTTCATTGCTGGCCTATAGCGGCTAAGGGGGTTTGCCATGAAATGCCTTCGTTTAGTGGGCTCGACTGCTTTGCTCAAATTGGGCCTCGTGTGGCCCAATTGCGGGAGGGCCCATAAGGGAGAACCCTAGTGCCTCGAGGCCTCCTCGAGAGGTGCGTGCGTGGCTGACCAGACCAGACCAGAAAAAAGAGTCCGGGTTGGGCTCGAGTGGCGCCGGCGAGGGGGCCAGCGGCGAAGCAGCGAGATGTGGACTGGCACTCGGGCGGCGCCGGCGGATCGAGACGGCGAGGCGCTCGCTGCAGGCCAGCCGCGAAGCAGCAAGAGGTGCTGAGGTGGCCTGGGACTCGAGCTGCGCCGGCGAGTCGAGACGACGAGCTGCTCGCTGCAGGCCAGCGGCGAAGCAGCGAGGGGTGAACTGGGACTCGAGCGCCACTGGGGGGAGCGGGCCTGACCTGAACAGGTCGAGCTGACTACGGCTCCCTGATGCGGGGCAGGGAGTCGGCGGCGGGGCGGGGCGGGGCGGCCGGCGTAGAGCTGCGGCGGAGCAGAGGACTGGAACATCTTGGGTCACTAGTCAGGTAATTTGTTTGCGCCTCGCCCCACAGTTTTCCTCCTCTTACAATTACAATTTTGTTATTATACTTAATTAAGAGAAAAGTCGATACTTTTCAGTTTTCACAAACGTTCCTTCTGATCTTTGAGCAAAGTTTGATTACAACAAGGTTTCCAAAACGAAAACAGAATAAAGTTTGATATTGGAACGAAGAATTTATCTCGATTATTATGTACATGTACCCCCTCTTTCGATATATATGAAGCATTGCTGTCCTTTTCCTCGTTCAGGTCAGGGCTTCTGCACAGGTATGAGAGGGGCCTACGATCCACTGCCCGGGGCGCGGGTTTTGCAAAGAACTGATGCTGTGCAAGGAAGTGTTCTCCATCAGCTATCTTTGATTTGGCGAGGGATCGAACCTTTCGTCTACCTTGGAGCAGCTGTTGGTTTGGGTTGGGCAGCATGGAAGTACTATGATCGTAAAGCGGCTATGTGCACCTACGGACGCCGCATTACCGGCAAGGGAGTCGGACTGGTTGTCGGCCGTGATGATGAGATCGACCGCATTATTTCCATCCTCTGTCGCAAGACCAAGAACTGCGCCGCGCTGGTTGGCCACGCCGGGGTTGGCAAGTCTGCCATTGCTGAAGGCCTCGCACAGCGCATTGCCACCGGTAAGGTACCTGCTGCGCTTGCCGGGGCACGTGTCGTGGAGATCGACCTCGGGGCCATGGTTGCCGGGACTGTGATGCGCGGTATGTTTGAGGAGCGAATGAAGAGCGTGATAAAGCAGGCGGAGAATGCGGGCGGCAAGATAATTCTCTTCATTGATGAGATGCATGTGCTTCCTGGTGCTGGTGATAGCCACGGAAATACAGACGCTTCCAGCTTGCTGAAGCCGGCTTTGGCCCGTGGTCGTATCCGCTGTGTAGGTGCGACGACTTTTGATGGGTACCGCAATTACATTGAGAAGGATCCTGCACTCGAGCGGCGATTCCAGAAGGTGCATATCGAGGAGCCAAGCACGCAAGCGACAATTGGCATTCTGCGGGGGCTAAAACAGCAGTTCGAACAGCATCATGGCTTGGAAATCCAAGATGCTGCTCTTGTTGCTGCTGCTCAGCTTGCTGCCCGCTACATCACTGGTGAGGAATTTACTTGCTTCTATTCTTTTGAGAGGTGATTAGGATTACAGAACTAGAGATGTTCTTTTGTGGTTATTGCCTGCCCCATCTTAAGGCTCCATAGTTCACATGCTAATTAAACTATCTGTTTTGACTGATGTGCAATTCAAGGGCAAGAATATTAGAGCCCCGTGAAGCACCCTTGTTGCATTATGAACATTAAGTTGAAATGATAATTCTAGAAATATAAATTGATGGGGTAACCTGCACTGCAATTTTTCTTTTATGCCGAGTTGCACCCATGAGTGTCAACAATTGATATATATTTTAGAAAATTAATGGATTTTGTTCATGTCTTTACCATAGGTCGTCAATTTCCGGATAAGGCTATTGATCTGATTGATGAGGCATGCATTGCCACAATTAAAAGGGCGATACCTGCAAATTCAGTGAAGGGAGCAGTTGTTCTACCAAATGATGTCGCACAAGTAAGCATTTTCCTCACAACGACATGTGTATCAACTGTTTCAATCAATATTTGCCATGCAATTTCTAACGTTAATATTGTCATTTGAAGGTTGTGAGCCAATGGACTGGAATTCCTGTATGTGCACTTGAGCAAGAGGAGAAGGATAAGTTAATCCACCTAGCAGACAGGCTTCATGAGCGAGTTGTTGGACAGGATGAAGCGGTAAATGTGGTTGCTGAAGCAGTGTTATGTTCCATGACTGGCCTTGATCATCCAGGCCAACCCATAGGATCTTTCCTCTTCTTGGGCTCGACTGGTGTTGGAAAGACAGAGCTTGCAAAAGCTCTTGCCGAGCAGCTATTTGCGAGTGAGAAGATGTTGGTTCGCTTTGACATGTCTGAATATGTTGGCAGTGGATCAATTTTGCGTCTCATTGGAGCACCCCCAAGGTAAATGTTAATATATTTTGTATCTTCTTAGTGTTTAGCATGATTGATACTAATTCTTTTTTTGTTACTTCTTAAAGCCATGATGGCTATGATGATGGTGGGCAGCTGACTGAGAAAGTTAGGAATCACCCATACAGTGTCATCCTTTTCGATGAGGTGGAGAAGGCTGATCCCTCAGTGTTGAACATTTTTATTCAACTTCTTGATGATGGTGTGTTGACCGATGGCAAAGGACGGACTGTAGATTTCAAGAATACCATCATCATTATGACCTCAAATCTAGGAGCAGAGCACCTAATGGCAGGAATGGCTGGAGAAATCACAATGGATGCTGCACGTGACCTTTTGATGAAACAGGTTTGTGAATCTCAGACTGCTGGTGTGAAGGCCCAGAAAACACTTAAGGCCTGAGTTTCTCATATATATTGTCTGTGCAGGTTCAGAAACACTTCAAGCCTGAGTTCCTGAACAGGCTGAGTGAGATTGTGGTATTTGAGCCCCTTTTGCATGACAACCTGAGGGAGATTGTGAAAATCCAAATGAAGAGTGTGATTGCGAGGGTGGCTGACAAGGGCATCTCCCTTTTTGCAAGTGATGCCTCGTTGGACGTCATTTTATCGGAATCATACAACCCAGTACGCACAGCTTCTTCTTTTTTTTTCAAATTTAAATGCATATTTTCATGTGTGTGTGTACGTTTGGTAACCAAGCATTCTTTGTCTTGTCACAGATGTATGGTGCGAGGCCCATAAGGAGATGGTTGGAGAAGAATGTGGTGACTAAGCTATCCCAGATGCTGGTGACAGGTGAGGCCAGTGAAGGCTCGACGATCTCCATCGATGCTACGGACGACAAGAAGAAGCTCAAGTACAAAGTAGCGAAGAAGGTCGAACTTCCCGGTGATTGTGACGCCGACAGCGGTCGTATGTCAGCCGTGGCCAGTCCCCTGAAAAGAATTGTGTCTCTGTTAGCGACCCTGGCACTAAAGCATCCTGACGAGCCTGCGTTCAAGCCCTTGTAACGGGAGTCGAGAATGTGTGATGGGTAAGTCCTTTAGTAATATGCTCGCCGGCGCTAACCACCTCGACCTCCTCGACGTGCAGCGGCGCCCAGAGCGCGGTCACGGAAACGCCCGATACGAAGATGATGCGTTGGTGCCGTTGTCGAGGGGGGAAACTGTGGGTGCTACTCGATCATCAACGTAAACCTTCAAATTTTAGACAAATCGGAATATAATTGTAGACCTTAGGGAACATATTTCCAGCCTAGTTGCACCTTTATAAAATACATTTGTAAGGCTTAAAATGGAGTTTATTTGTTCCCCAAAAATACTTTTAGCGTTTTTCCCATAAATATTTTTCTATGGCCCAAAATGCATAAAAAATAGTAGTACTGAAATTATTTCCAGCTCAATCTGGTGAAGAAGTCATATTGTCTTCTCATTTTTGGATTTTTGGAAACTATTGTAAATAAAATTAAATCCAATTATATGAGTATAAATCATGTTTAAAAACTCTCTTTGTCTGGAATTACTTGCCGCTCAAACAGATGTATGTAGCACGGAGGGTGTATTTCCAACTTATTAATTAGATAAGTCATATATCTCCCCTCACTTTAATAAATATATAAAGTTGGTAAACATCCAAAAGGCTCAAAAGAAAATCAACTAAGTCCACTAAAATATTTTTCTTTGATTTTTGGAAAGCAATTTATTCCCTCTCTTTCTGGGAAATGCTTTCCTGGCTCAAAACAAAGTTAAATCTAGTGAACTCCTGTCACCTAGGATATGGATTGCAGAAGAGTGAGCCGACATGGTCAATCACCCAGCCGTTAGCATGCCGTCGCTCTGCTGCTGTCGATGGCAAGCCCTAACTGCACTGTCTGCATCCAAGCTATTGGTAGTAAGAAGTATGATCCTTCGGCCAATTGTGTGCTTTTTCAGAAGATAATTTCCTTTTTCTTTGTGTTTTACTAGTTTTTTGTTGTCTTGCTGTCCTAGAAGTTGTAATAAGGTAGATCTGTGGCTGAAACTATCGCAGTGTATGGCGCAAAACTGGAGCAAAATTCTTGCATTACCTGGTAGCAGGATGTTCCAGTTTTTGCGAAGGGCCTTGTATCCAGCGATTCCGCCGAGCTTGTCTATCAATGGAACATAGTTTCTAGCTCAAAAGAAACTATAGTTTGTAAAAAAAAAATCATCATTCATTCTTTCATTCACAATGAAACATAATGATCCCGCATTTTCACTTGCAAACTAAAACCCATTTTCTTAGGAACGGACATTCGTAACCGCCTTCAAAGATTTGACTTGACAAAGGTAAGGCACCGGTCATGTGACACAAGTTGGTCTACCAAATATCAAACATGTTTTTCTTTTTGCGGGTAAAACATGAAAAGTTGACACAAGCCAGTTTGCCAAATATCAAACATGAATTTGTTTGGCTCTCGCAACACCTAGTTGAGGGAAACTAATCAGAGATAGGCTCGCCGGAGAATAAACATCGGATTTTTAACCATGTCAAATCAAACAATGTTCATGGAAAATTATGTTATCGTGAGGATGACATTTTCTTTAGCAACCATGACAAATCCCGGCAAAAAACTGAACATGAAAAAACATTGCCATGCTTGCTAAAGAAACTTGCAATCCTCGGTGATACGTCCAAAACGTATCTATAATTTCTGCTTGCTCCATGCCACTTTTGGGTGATATTGCTATGATATTCATACACTTCCATACACTTTTGATCATATTTGGACTAACTTACTAATCCAGTGCACCCCAGTGCCAGTTTCTGTTTTCGGCTGTTTTTGTATTTCAGGTTTTCACGTTTCGAGAACTGCCCAGAAAAATCCAAAAAAAATATATAAAAAATCAGCGAACCGGAAACAACACTGCGTCCGAAGGGTAGCCTGGGGGGGCACAGGGGCTCCAGGCGCCCTGTGGGCGCCCCCCCCCAGGTTGCCCCGGTGCCCTACTTTGGCATATATTTAAAGGGTTCCCCGTAACCCTCAGAACAGGACTTCTTTTCGCGATCCCATCTCTGTTCCGCCGCCGCCGCCGCTTCCAAGATCGGGAGCACCAGGAGAACTCTTCCCGGCACCCTGCCGGACGGGAGGATCACCACCGGGAGCTTCTCCATCACCATGGACGCCTCCCGGATGACTCGTGAGTAGTCTCCCTTGGACCATGAGTCCATGACAAGTAGCTATGTGATGTTCTCCTCCCGTTCTTGTGCTTCACTAATTAGTCCTCGTGAGCTGCCCTACATGATCGAGACACCTATGTAATCCTTATGTTGTTGCTATGTTGAGTTTGCTGGGATCCGATGGATTATGAGATTATGTTCAGATTGATCCTGAGTAATATATTTGATTCACCTCTTTTATATTTTAGTTCATAAGTAATTCTTGCATGTTCTCCGTTGTTATTTATTGCTTTGGCCGAGTAATAGGTAGTGACTCCAAGAGGGAACATTATGCTCGATTGTGGGTTCATGCCCCTCGATGACTAGCTTGAGTGACAGAAACATGAGTCTAGGGGATGTGCTATTGCCACAAGGGGGAAAACAACGGTGCTTGTGCCCGCGGGTGCAAGGTTGTTTACTTTACGCAAAGTTCTTTTAATGCAGTTGTCTGTTGCATTGAGTTTACACTATGGGTGGGACTCGCAACTTAATACCAGCGAGATGTTCTGGATAGATATCTCAAGGTGGATGATTAGTAGTAGATATTGATGGATTTCAGTCTACTTACTTTGGCGTACCGCCCATGCTTTGAACCTCAACCTTTCTTGCAATGTAGTCAGCATTGGTTTGCGTCTGTGGTCCTGTCAATTGCCCAGCTGTAATTTGTTTACCTCACATAGCTGTTTTATCGTCTTTTGGGAGAGAGACATCACTAGTGAACATCATGAGACTCCGGTCCATATTACCATCATTGATCACATACACCATTTACTTTCCCGTTATTATTTACTATTGCAAAAACTATCTATCACTACTATCATTACTTTTAACCCTTTGTGAACTACAAGGCCGGAGAGATTGACAACCTCTCTGTACTCGTTGGGAGCAAAGTTATTTGTATCTGTGTGCAGGTCCACGTTGATTGCTAATTGCGCCGTTAGCAATTGACACCTACTTGTTGAACCTAGGAGTCTCTGGGGATTCGATCCTTGGCATCTTTGCTAAGGGAAAACACTTCTACTTACTGCATCTTACACCTTCCACTTGGGGTAACCAACGAGGGGTTCGAGGCCCATCAAGGAGTATTTTCTGGCGCCGTTGCCGGGGACTCCACTCTTCAGGATAGGGGAGTTGCATGCTATCTTTTACCTTTGCTTTTTAGTCTTGTTAGTTTACCTTTCATTTTTGCTTTAGTTCCTTTTATCGAAAATCACAAAAATAGTTATCTTGCATGCTTGCTACTATGGGTTCCACCGAAAACACCAAGTTGTGTGACTTCACTAGTCACAACAAGGATGACTTTATTAGCACACCTATCACTACACCTACCACTTCAGCACCTTCATATGAAATTAAACCTGCTTTACTGAACTTAGTCATGAGAGAACAATTCTCCGGTGCTGGAGATGATGCTGCTTTACACTTGAACAACTTTGTTGAACTTTGTGATATGCAAAAGTACCAAGAAATAGATGGTAATATTGTTAAGCTTAAGCTTTTTCCTTTCTCTTTGAGAGGAGGAGCTAAAATTTGGTTTCAGTCTTTGCCTAGAAATAGCATAGATTCATGGGACAAGTGCAAAGATGCTTTTATCAGAAAATACTATCCACCTGCTAAAATTATCCAACTTAGAAGTAACATCATGAATTTTAAACAATTGGATAATAAACACGTTGCCCAAGCTTGGGAACGTATGAAATCTCTTATCAAGAACTGCCCTACTCACGGTTTGACTACTTGGATGGTTATCCAAACTTTTTATGCAGGCTTGAACTTTACCTCGCGGAACTTGTTAGATTCGGCCGCGGGAGGAACTTTTATGTCAACTACACTTGGTGCTGCCACAAAGCTTCTCGATGAGATGATGACCAACTATTCCCAATGGCACACCGAACGCGCTCCAACAGGTAGGAAGGTAAACTCTGTCGAGGAGATTTCCTCCCTTAATGAAAAAGTTGACTTGATCATGTCTCTACTTTCGAAGCAATCTACTGTTGATCATCGTTATGATCCTTTGGATTCTGTGATTGCCGATGCTTATAGGAGTAACTTTGGTAACAATTCTAGACCGTTCCCCTCTAACTCTTATGGGAACAACAATGCTTATCCTAGTACCAAGAACTCCAATACTGAACTATAGACCATGCTTAGAGATTTCATTACTACCCAAAAAGCCTTTAATAAGAATGTAGAAGAGAAACTGCATAAACTAGATGATCTTTCTTTTAAGGTAGACCACTTAGCCAATGAGTTAAAATTACTAAAAATTGAAACTTCTCCTCTTAAGGAGAGGGAAGTCATCCCTATTAATGCTACTCAAGTACAAATTAATGAAAACATTAGGATGATGGCTAAGCTAAAAGAAAGATGGGCTAGAGAAAGGGAGGAAGAGGAAAGAATTAAGAGCCTTCCTACCCACCACACTGTTGCTACTATCCAAGTTATTGAAGATGTTCACACTCTTAGCACCCAATGTACTCCTGGTCCCAATGGACCTATTAATGGTGATGCTATAGAAACTACCAAACAGGTGAACCTTAAGGACACCACTACTACTTTACTTGATGCTCGTGACCTTGATTTTGATAATTGCACTCTTACAGAAGTTATTGATTTCCTTCACAAAATGTCTAGAGATCCCCGCACTAGCACGCTTAACCTTGCCTTCACAGAGCATATCACTAATGCTCTCATCAAAGCTAGGGAGGAGAAACTTAGAGTAGAAGCCTCCATACCTAGAAAGCTAGAAGATGGTTGGGATCCTATGATAAAAATTTATTTGAATGACTTCTCTTGTTATGCATTATGTGATGTTGGTGCTAGTACCTCTGTTATGCCCAAAAGGATATATGATATGCTTAAATTGAAACCTTATGATTCTTGTTCTTTTGGTGTTCGTCTCGTTGATTCTTCCATAAAGAAACCTTTGGGGAGGATCGACGATGTTCTTATTGTTGTCAATGATAATTATGTGCCCGTTGATTTCACTATCATGGATATTGAATGTGATCCTTCATTTCCAATTATTTTGGGACGTCCCTTTTTGCGCACAGTTGGTGCTGTCATTGACATGAAAGAGGGTAATATAAAATTTCAGTTTCCTCTCAAGAAAGGGATGGAACACTTCCCTCGTAAGAAGGTCAAGTTACCTTTTGAGTCCGTTGTACGGGCTAGCTATTCTTTTACTCTTGATAAAACTTGATCTATGCATTATGCCTAGCTTAAAGGCATAAAAGAATGCGCTTTTGGGAGGCAGCCCACATGAATAAATTTTTTGCTTTTGTTGTGTCTTGATGTTTTTTACTGCTGTAGCATCATCATTGTATCTTTGCTTTTCATATTTGTGCCAAGTATAGCCTCTGATTGCTAGAAAGTTCAAAAGTTGTGAGGTGCTGTCCAGGAAACAGATTCTGTCCTTGGATAGAAAATCCGTATAAAATCACCAGATCATCTTTTTGGTCTGAATTTTTTCGACAGCGTTCTCTATATATTTTTATTTCGTGCGTCAGTTCTGAGTTTTTTTATTTGAGTTGCAGAAGTATCCCGAACAGGTCAATTACTGCCTGCTGTTCTGTTTTTCACAGATTCTGTCCTGTTTTGCCTTACCTTCACTTTGCAAATTAAGAACTTGCTTTTTCTTTGCAAAAACCTTTTGGCAATCTTGAGAAACAGTAGAACATTAAGAATATCCTTATTTCCAGCAAGGTATAATTATTTTATTAAGGGTACTAACCTCGCTAATCAGATTATGATGAGTTGTGTATGAAGGGAGTTTTCAAGTGTGCGAGGGAAGATGATAAAAAGATTCAGGAGTGTCAAGCGCTCAAGCTTGGGGATGCCCCCGTGCACCCCCAAGAAATATTCAAGGAGACTCAAGCGTCTAAGCTTGGGGATGCTCCCGTGCATCCCCTTCTGCATCAACATTATCAGTTCGTCTTTCGTTCCGCTATATTTTTATCACTTCATGTGTTATGTGCTATGCTTGGAGTGTCTTGCTTTTAGTTTTCTTTTTAGTTTTTCATAACGAGTCGGAACCCAGCATTCCTTTATGTGGGAGAGAAACACGCTCCACTTCTACCTAGAACATAACATAGAATTTTCATGTCTATCTATGCTGTGTGTGTTCTTTGTCCTTTAAATAGCTACTATCGTGCTTTGCTCTTATTATTCATGCTTATCTTCTCAAGAGCTTTTATTTAGTTAGTTGCTTGAACTCTCTTTAATTACCATGCTCACCTTATTAAGAGAGTTTGCTTCCGTTGCATGGGTTAATGTGTCTATGATAAAGATGCTACTTTCATGATGGTGCTTAGTAGTTCAGGTTTTCTTTTGGTTAATCTCAAATAGCTGGGGGGTTCCCAATGTGTTATTGGAGTACCAACTTGGTTTGTTTGCCTATGATGTGGTATGGTTTAGTAATATCTTCCTTCGAGAATTTATTTTGATTGACTTGGCGTATGCTCACGCATATTCAAGACTGTAAAGAAAGTCTGTCAAGCCTTGATGATCTTTTGTTTCTGAGTAGCGATATAACTACCATGCCTGATTCTATATTGCTTTGTCGCTCTGCATGATTATGACCGTCATTGCTCTCTTAGTTGGTCGCTCCCAGTCTTTTGCTAACCTCCACCTGCACTAAGCAAATTAACCATGCAATACATAGCTCATGGGAAAGTAGCCTTAAAAACTATTGTGGTAAAGAATATGTTGTCTATGTATCTTATTTCTTATGAGTTGCTTGCTGAGCGGTAACCATGTTTCTGGGGACGCCATCAACTGTCACACTTTTGTTGAATATCATGTGAGTTGCTATGCATGTTCGTCTTGTCTGAAGTAAGGGTGATTTACCATGGGTTGAATTAATATGCATATTGTTAGAGAAGAGCATTGGGCCGCCAACCAAAGCCATGCATCATGGTGGAAGTTTTAGCTTGGACCTTAATCCTCAATCTCTCATGAGAATATGCTTATGCATTAAAGAGGAGTCCATCATCTATTTTCTATGTTGTCCCGGTATGGATGTCCTCAAGTTGAGATCTATCAAAAACGAGAAATCAAATGCGATCTATCTCCTTGGACCTTTGTACAGGTGGCATAGAGGTACCCCTTTGTGACACTTGGTTAAAACATATGCAATGCAATGATAACCCATGGGGATCCGAGCTAATTAGGACAAGGAGCGAGCACTATTGGTATTCGATGCATGAGGCTTGCAACTTATAAGATGTTTTATGCATGACACATATGAAGTACTACTACCGTTGACACAATTGCTTCCATGTTTCCAAAATAAAAAGCTCTAGCACTTAACCTTTCTTTTACCTTTATGTTAAAGCACCAACTACTGAGAGCATGATTGTCATTCTGAGTGTAATGTGCATTGTCCCAAAGTAGCATTGTCTTTTGCATGACTGTGATATCGTTTATTCTGAAATGATTGTATCTAGTCATCACTTAAACCTTGAAGGTGCCCTTGCATTTATGTTTTGCATCACTAAAGGGGGCAAGCTAGATATCACTTTATCATATTTGCACATCATATTCCTTGCAAATCTTTTTGATGTTTCAGTTTCATGTTGTAAAACTTTCAGTCATTTGTGATTTTCTCTTGAGACAACTTAATTACTTTAGAATCATTGTCTCAGTAAGCTTTTGTCATATGTCTATGAGAAAGTCCTATATGGTTAATAGCATGTCACCACAGAAATTATTCTTGATATCATTTACCTACTCGAGGACGAGCAGGAATTAAGCTTGGGGATGTTGATACGTCCAAAACGTATCTATAATTTCTGCTTGCTCCATGCCACTTTTGGGTGATATTGCTATGATATTCATACACTTCCATACACTTTTGATCATATTTGGACTAACTTACTAATCCAGTGCACCCCAGTGCCAGTTTCTGTTTTCGGCTGTTTTTGTATTTCAGGTTTTCACGTTTCGAGAACTGCCCAGAAAAAATATATAAAAAATCAGCGAACCGGAAACAACACTGCGTCCGAAGGGCAGCCTGGGGGGGCCCACAGGGGCTCCAGGCGCCCTATGGGCGCCCCCCCTGGGCCGCGCCGGGGGGGCGCCTGGGCCCCCCGAGGCTCCCCCGGTGCCCTACTTTGGCATATATTTAAAGGGTTCCCCGTAACCCTCAGAACATGACTTCTTTTCACGATCCCATCTCTGTTCCGCCGCCGCCGCCGCTTCCAAGATCGGGAGCACCAGGAGAACTCTTCCCAGCACCCTGCCGGAGGGGAGGATCACCACCGGGAGCTTCTCCACCACCATGGACGCCTCCCGGATGACTCGTGAGTAGTCTCCCTTGGACCATGAGTCCATGACCAGTAGCTATGTGATGTTCTGCTCCCGTTCTTGTGCTTCACTAATTAGTCCTCGTGAGCTGCCCTACATGATCGAGGCACCTATGTAATCCTTATGCTGTTGCTATGTTGAGTTTGCTGGGATCCGATGGATTATGAGATTATGTTCAGATTGATCTTGAGTAATATATTTGATTCACCTCTTTTATATTTTAGTTCATAAGTAATTCTTGCATGTTCTCTGTTGTTATTTATTGCTTTGGCCGAGTAATAGGTAGTGACTCCAAGAGGGAACGTTATGCTCGATTGTGGGTTCATGCCCCTCGATGACTAGCTTGAGTGACAGAAACATGAGTCTAGGGGATGTGCTGTTGCCACAAGGGGGAAAAAACGGTGCTTGTGCCCGCGGGTGCAAGGATTGTTTACTTTACGCAAAGTTCTTTTAATGCAGTTGTCTGTTGCATTGAGTTTACACTATGGGTGGGACTCGCAACTTAATACCAGCGAGATGTTCTGGATAGATATCTCAAGGTGGATGATTAGTAGTAGATATTGATGGATTTCGGTCTACTTACTTTGGCGTACCGCCCATGCTTTGAACCTCAACCTTTCTTGCAATGTAGTCAGCATTGGTTTGCGTTCGTGGTCCTGTCAATTGCCCAGCTGTAATTTGTTTACCTCACATAGCTGTTTTATCGTCTTTTGGGAGAGAGACATCACTAGTGAACATCATGAGACTCCGGTCCATATTACCATCATTGATCACATACACCATTTACTTTCCTGTTATTATTTACTATTGCAAAAACTATCTATCACTACTATCATTGCTTTTAACCCTTTGTGAACTACAAGGCCGGAGAGATTGACAACCTCTGTGTACTCGTTGGGAGCAAAGTTATTTGTATCTGTGTGCAGGTCCACGTTGATTGCTAATTGCGCCGTTAGCAATTGACACCTACTTGTTGAACCTAGGAGTCTCTGGGGATTCGATCCTTGGCATCTTTGCTAAGGGAAAACACTTCTACTTACTGCATCTTACACCTTCCACTTGGGGTAACCAACGAGGGGTTCGAGGCCCATCACTCGGCATAACATAATGTGCCATGCTAAAAAACCTGACATCGGTTTGGAGCGAAATTCTTAATTCCCCCCACACATCCCCAAAAGAAAAAAATTCCTCCCGTGCAGGATAAGCGATCAGGTGCAGCCAGTGTGATGTTGTCTCATCACCCGTTTCAAATCTGTACAAATATGATAATCCTAGTGCTTTGAAGCCTCTATAAGTGCATGACGAGACTGAACTGGCCGTGAGCTGGGACTGAAGTTACATAGGCCGGAGAACACCTGAGCTTACCTGACTAGATCGAGGTGACAACAACCCCTGGGGAAGGGGGGCAGTGGGCGGCACATTGATCAGGCGGCGCAGATGACTTGCAGCGCTGGTGGCAAGGAGGAGTGGAGCAATTGTGGTCACACCTCAGGTAATTTATTTATGTTTGTGCATTCTTTACCCAAAAAATAATTTCCCACAACCTCCAAATCTCAGTTTTCGTCATAGTTAGCCCCGATTATCGAGTTATCCTGCCTCGTGAGTCAACCCATTTTTTTTACAATCACTCATTTATCAGTTGTCACAACAGTTACATCATTGATAAGGAGTGAAACTATAGCTGAAGGAAATATGACCTAGAGGCAAAAATAAAGTTGTTATTTATATGTCCTTATATATCATGATAAATGGCTTTTATTCATGCTAGAATTATATTAACCGGAAACTTAATACATGTGTGAATACATAGACAAAACAGAGTGTCCCTAGTATGCCTCTACTAGACTAGCTCATTTATCAAAGATGGTTGAGTTTCCTTACCATAGACATGTGTTGTCATTTGATGAACGGGATCACATCATTAGGAGAATGATGTGATGGACATGACCCATCCGTTAGCTTAGCACAATGATCGTTTAGTTTTATTGATATTGCTTTCTTCATGACTTATACATGTTCCTCTAACTATGAGATTATACAACTCCCGAATACCGGAGGAACACCTTGTGTGCTATCAAATGTCACAACGTAACTGGGTGATTATAAAGATTCTCTATAGGTGTCTCCGAAGGTGTTTGTTGAGTTGGATAGATCAAGAATAGGATTTATCACTCCGAGTGTCGGAGAGGTATCTCCGTGCCCTCTCGGTAATACACATCATAATAAGCCTTGCAAGCAAATGACTAATGAGTTAGTCATGAGATAAAGTATTACAGAATGAATAAATAGACTTGCAGGTAATGAGATTGAACTAGGTATGATGATACCGACGATCGAATCTCGGGCAAGTAACATACCGATGACAAAGAGAACAACGTATGTCGTTATGCGGTTTGACCGATAAAGATCTTCGTAGAATATGTAGGAGCCAATATGAGCATCCAAGTTCCGCTATTGGTTATTGACCGAAGATGTGTCTCGGTCATGTCTACATTGTTCTCGAACCCATAGGGTCCGCACGCTTAACGTTCGATGGCGATTTGTATTATGAGTTATGTGTTTGGTGACCGAAGTTTGTTCAGAGTCCCTGATGAGATCACGGACATAATGAGGAGTCTCGAAAAGTTCAAGAGGTAAACATTCATATATTGGAAGATTATATTCGGACATCGGAATGGTTTCGAGTGATTTGGGTATTTTTCCGGAGTACCGATGGGTTACCGGAACCCCCCGAGGAAGCAATGGGCCTACATGAGCCATAGGGGAGAGGGGAGGCAGCCCACAAGGGGTGGCTGCGCCCCCCTCCCTTAGGGAGTTCAAATAGGACTAGGGGAGGGGGCGCCCCCCCTTTCCTTCTCCTCTTCCCTCTTCCTTCCTTCCTTCCTTCTCCACAAAAGGGAAAAGGAGGGAATCCTAGTCCTACTAGGTTTGGAGTCCTAGTAGGACTCCTCCCTTGGTGCGCCTCCTCTAGGCCGGCCGCCCCCTCCCTCCCTCCTTTATTTACGTGGGGAGGGGGCACCCTAGGACACACACAAGATATTCTCTTAACCGTGTGCGGTGCCCCCCTCCACCGACATCATCACCACGCCGTTGTGCTGACGGAACTCTCCCTCGCCCCTCTACTAGATCAAGAGCTCGAGGGACGTCATCGAGATGAACGTGTGCTGAACACGAAGGTGCCGTACGTTCGGTACTTGGATCGTGAAGACATTCGACTACATCAACTGCATTAACATAACGCTTTCACTTTCGGGCTTTCGGTCTACGAGGGTACTTGGACACACTCTCCCCGTCTCCTTGCTATGCTTCTCCTAGATAGATCTTGCGTGAGCGTGGGAAATTTTTGAAATTGCATGTTACGTTCCCCAACAGTGGCATCATGAGCCAGGTCTATGCGTAGATGATATGCACGAGTAGAACACAAAGAGTTGTGGGCGATAATAGTCATACTGCTTACCACCAACATCTTACTTTAATTCGGCGGTATTGTTGGATGAAGCGGCTCGGACCGACATTACATGACTACGTTCATGAGATTGGTTCTACTGACGTGCTTTGCACACAGGTGGCTGACGGGTGTCTGTTTCTCCAGCTTTAGTTGAATCGAGTGTGACTACGGCCGATCCTTGTTGTAGGTTAAAACAGTACACTCGATGAAAAAATCGTTGTGGTTTTGATGCGTAGGTAAGAACGGTTCTTGCTAGAAGCCCGTAGCAGCCACGTAAAACTTGCAACAACAAAGTAGAGGATGTCTAACTTGTTTTTGCAGGGCATGTTGTGATGTGATATGGTCAAGACGTGATGAGTTATACGATATATGAGATGATCATGTTTTGTAAATTATCGGCAACCGGCAGGAGCCTTATGGTTGTCTCTTTATTGTATGAATTACGAATGCCATGCAATTGCTTTACTTTATCACTATGATTTAGCGATAATAGTAGAAGCAATAGTTGGCGAGACGACCACGACACTATAATGAAGATCATGGTGTCAAGCCGGTGATGATGGAGATCATGACGATGCTTTGGAGATGGATATCAAAAGCACAAGATGATGATGGCCATATCATGTCACATATTTTGATTGCATGTTATGTTTATCTTATTGTGCATCTTATTTTGCTTAGAACGACGGTAGCATTATAAGATGATCCCTTACAAAATTTCAAGGTACAAGTGTTCTCCCTGAGTATGCACCATTGCGACAGTTCGCCGTGCCGAGACACCACATGATGATTAGGTGTGATAAGCTCTACGTTCACATACAACGGGTGTAAGACTGTTTTGCACATGCGGAATACTCGGGTTAAACTTGACGAGCCTAGCATGTACAGACATGGCCTCGGAACACTGGAGACCGAAAGGTCGAGCGTGAATCATATAGTAGATATGATAAACATAAGATGTTCACCATTGAAAACTACTCCATCTCACATGATGATTGGACATGGTTTAGTTGATTTGGATCACGTGATCATTTAGATGACTTGAGGGATGTCTATCTAAGTGGGAGTTCCTTAGTAATATGATTAATTGAACTTAATTTATCATGAACTTAGTCCCGATAGTTTTTTGTATATCTATGTTGTTGTAGATCAATGGCCCTTGCTACCGTTCTCTTGAATTTTAATGTGTTCCTAGAGAAAGCTAAGTTGAAAGATGATGGTAACAACTACACGGACTGGATCCGTAACTTAAGGATTATCCTCATTGCTGCACAGAAGAATTATGTTCTTGAAGCACCGCTATGTGAAAGGCCTGCTGCAGGAGCAGCTCCTGACGTTATGAAGGTCTGGCAAGCTCGATCTGATGACTACTCGATAGTTCAGTGTGCCATGCTTTACGACTTAGAATCGGGACTTCAAAGATGTTTTGAATGTCATGGAGCATATGATATGTTCCAATAGTTGAAGTTAATATTTCAAGCAAATGCCTGAGTTGAGAGATATGAAGTCTCCAAAAAGTTCTATAGCTACAAAATGGAGGAGAACAGTTCCGTCAGTGAACACATACTCAGAATGTCTGGGTACCACAACCACATGACTCAACTTGGAGTTAAAGTTTATGATGATAGTGTTATTGACAGAGTTGTTCAATCACTGTCACCAAGCTATAAAGGCTTCGTGATGAACTATAGTATGCAAGGTATGCAAACAATTCATGAGCTCTTCGCTATGCTCAAAGCTGCGGAGGTAGAAATCAAGAAGGAGCATCAAGTGTTGATGGTTAACAAGACGACTAGTTTCGAGAAAAAGGGTAAGGGAAAGAAGGGAACTTCAAGAATAATAGCAAGCCAGTTGCTACTCCCGGGAAGAACCCAAGTCTGGAGCCAAGCCTGAAACTGAGTGCTTCTATTGCTAAGGAACTGGTCACTGGAAGCGGAACTTCCCCAAGTATTTGGCGGATAAGAAGGATGGCAAAGTGAACAAATGTATATTTGATATACATGTTATTGATGTGTACCTTACTAATGCTCATAGTAGCACCTGTGTATTTGATACAGGTTCGGTTGCTCATATTTGTAACTCGAAATAGGGGCTACGGATTAAATGAAGATTGGCTAAGGACGAGGTGACGATGCGCGTGGGAAATGGTTCCAAAGTCGATGTGATCGCCGTCGGCGTGCTACCTCTACATCTACCTTCAGGATTAGTTTTGGACCTAAATAATTGTTATTTGGTGCCAGCGTTGACATGAACATTATATCTCGATCTTGTTTGTTGCGAGACGGTTATTCATTTAAATCGAAGAATAATGGTTGTTCTATTTATATGAGTAATATCTTTTATGGTCATGCACCCTTGATGAGTGGTCTATTTTTGTTGAATCTCGATCGTAGTGATACATATATTCGTAATATTGATGCCAAAAGATGCAAAGTTGATAATGATAGTGCAACATATTTGAGGCACTACCGTTTAGGTCATATTTGTGTAAAGCGCATGAAAAAACTCCATGCTGATGGGCTTTTGGAATCACTTGATTATGAATCACTTGGTGCTTGCGAACCATGCCTAATGGGCAAGATGACTAAGATTCCGTTCTCTGGAACAATAGAGCGAGCAACCGACTTATTGGAAATAATACATACTAATGTATGCGGTCCGATGAGTGTTGAGGCTCACGACGGGTATCGTTATTTTCTGACCTTCACAGATGATTTGAGCAGATATGGGTATATCTACTTACTGAAACATAAGTCTGAAACATTCAAAAAGTTAAAAGAATTTCGGAGTGAATTAGAGAATCATCGTAACAAGAAAATAAAGTTTTGACGATCTGATCGCGGAGGCGAATATTTGAGTTATGAGTTTGGTCTTCATTTGAAACAATGTGAAATAGTTTCGCAACTCACGCCACCTGGAACACCATAGCGTAATGGTGTGTCCGAACATCGTAACCATACTTTATTTAGATATGGTGCGATCTATGATGTCTCTTACCGATTTACCACTATCGTTTTGGGGTTATGCTTTAGAGATAGCTGCATTCACGTTAAATAGGACACCATCTGAATCCGTTGAGACAACACCTTATGAACTGTGGTTTGGCAAGAAACCCAAGTTGTCGTTTCTTAAAGTTTGGGGCTGCAATGCTTATGTGAAAAAGCTTCAACCTGATAAGCTCGAACCCAAATCGGAGAAATGTGTCTTCATAGGATACCCAAAAGAAACTATTGGGTACACCTTCTATCACAGATCCGAAGGCAAGTTATTTGTTGCTAAGAATGGATCCTTTCTAGAGAAGGAGTTTCTCTCGAAAGAAGTGAGTGGGAGGAAAGTAGAACTTGATGAGGTAATTGTACATTCTCCCGAATTGGAAAGTAGTTCATCACAGAAATCAGTTCCAGTGATTCCTACACCAATTAGTGAGGAAGCTAATGACGATGATCATGAAACTTCAGATCAAGTTACCACCGAACCTCATGGGTCAACCAGAGTACGTTCCGCGCCAGAGTGGTACGGTAACCCTGTTCTGGAAGTCATGTTACTAGACCATGATGAACCTATGAACTATGAGGAAGCGATGATGAGCCCAGATTCCACAAAATGGCTTCATGCCATGAAACTGAGATGGGATCCATCTATCAGAACAAAGTGTGCACTTTGGTTAAATTGCCCGATGATCGGCAAGCCATTGAAAATAAATGAATTTTTAAGAAGAAGACTGACGCCGATGGTAATGTTACTGTCTACATAGCTCGACTTGTTACGAAAGGTTTTTGACAAGTTCAAGGAGTTGACTATGATGAGACTTTCTCACCCGTAGCAATGCTTAAGTCTGTCCGAATCATGTTACCAATTGCCGCATTTTATGATTATGAGATCTGGCAAATGGATGTCAAAACTGCATTCCTTAATGAATATCTCAAAGAAGAGTTGTATATGATGCAACCAGAAGGTTTTGTCAATCCTAAAGGTGCTAACAAAGTGTGCAAACTCCAGCGGTCCATCTATGGACTGGTGCAAGCATCTCGGAGTTGGAATATATGCTTTGATGAGGTAATCAAAGCATATGGTTTTATACAGAATTTTGGAGAAGACTGTATTTACAAGAAAGTGAGTGGGAGCTTTGTAGCATTTCTGATATTATATGTGGATGACATATTATTGATTGGAAATGATGTAGAATTTTTGGATAGCATAAAAGAATACTTGAATAAGAATTTTTCAATGAAAGACCTCAGTGAAGCTGCTTATATATTGGGCATCAAGATCTATAGAGATAGATCAAGACGCTTAATTGGTCTTTCACAAAGCACATACCTTGATAAAGTTTTGAAGAAGTTCAAAATGGATCAGTCAAAGAAAGGGTTCTTGCCTATGTTACAAGGTGTGAAGTTGAGTCAGACTCAATGCCCGACCACTGGAGAAGATAAAAAGAAAATGAAAGTCATTCCCTATGCTTCAGCCATAGGTTATATCATGTATGCAATGCTGTGTACTAGACCTGATGTGTGCCTTGCTATAAGTCTAGGCGGGAGGTACCGAAGTAATACAGGAGTGGATCACTGGACATCGGTCAAGAACATCCTGAACTACCTGAAATGGACGAAGGATATGTTTATCGTTTATGGAGGTGACAAAGAGCTTGTCGTAAATGGTTACGTCGATGCAAGATTTGACACTGATCCGGATGACTCGAAGTCACAAACCGGATACGTATTTTTGTTGAACAGTGGAGCGTCGTGGCAGGATCTACGTGTGAAGCGGAGTACATAGCTGCTTCGGAAGCAACAAATGAAGGAGTCTGGATGAAGGAGTTCATATCCGATCTAGGTGTAATACCTAGTGCATCGGGCCCAATGAAAATCTTTTGTGATAACACTGGAGCAATAGACTTGGCGAAAGAATCCAGGTTTCACAAGAGAACCAAGCACATCAAGAGACGCTTCAACTCCATCCAAGATCAAGTCAATGAGGGAGACATAGAGATTTGCAAAATACATACGAATCTGAATGTCACAGACCTGTTGACCAAGCCTCTTCCATGAGCAAAACTTGATACATGTGTGAATACATAGACAAAATAGAGCATCCCTAGTACGCCTCTACTAGACTAGCTCGTTAATCAAAGATGGTTGAGTTTCCTAACCATAGACATGTGTTGTCATTTGATGAACGGGATCACATCATTAGGAGAATGATGTGATGGACATGAACCATCCGTTAGCTTAGCACAATGATCGTTTAGTTTTATTGATATTGCTTTCTTCATGACTTATACATGTTCCTCTAACTATGAGATTATGCAACTCCCGAATACCGGAGGAACACCTTGTGTGCTATCAAACGTCACAATGTAACTGGGTGATTATAAAGATGCTCTATAGGTGTATCCGAAGGTGTTTGTTGAGTTTGCGTTGATCGAGAATAGGATTTGTCACTCCGAGTGTCGGAGAGGTATCGCTGGGCCCTCTCGGTAATACACATCATAATAAGCTTTGCAAGGAAATGACTAATGAGTTAGTCACGAGATAATGTATTACGGAATGAGTAAAGAGACTTGCCTGTTACGAGTTTGAGGGAACCAGGTATGATGATATCGACGATCGAATCTCGGGCAAGTAACAAACCAATGAGGAAGGGAACAACGTATTTTGTTATGCGGTTTGACGGATAAAGATCTTCGTAGAATATGTAGGAGCCAATATGAGCATCCAAGTTCCGCTATTGGTTATTGACCGAAGATGTGTCTCGGTCATATCTTCATAGTTCTCGAACCCGTAGGGTCCGCACGCTTAACGTTCGATGACGATTTGTATTCTGAGTTATGTGTTTTGGTGACCGAAGTTTGTTCGATGTCCCGGATGAGATCACGGAAATAATGAGTCTCAAAATGGTCGAGAGGTAAAGATTCATATATTGGAAGGTTATATTCGGACATCGGAATGGTTCCGAGTGATTCGGGTACTTTTCTAGAGTACCGAGGGGTTACCGGAACCCCCCGCGGATGCAATGGGCCTACATGGGCTATAGGGAAGAGGGGAGGCAGCCCACAAGGGGTGGCCATGCCCCCTCCCTTAGGGAGTCCGAATAGGACTATGGGTGGGGGTGCCCCCCTTTCCTTCTCCTCTTCCCTCTTCCTTCCTTCCTTCCTTCCTTCTCCACAAAAGGGAAAAAGAGGGAATCCTAGTCCTACTAGGATTTTATTCCTAGTAGGACTCCTCCCTTGGTGCGCCTCCTCTAGGCCGGCTGCCCCATCCATCCCTCCTTTATATACGCGGAGAGGGGGGCACCCTAGGACACACAAGATATTCTCTTAGCCGTGTGCAGTGCCCCCCTTCACAGTTTACACCTGGGGTCATAGTGTCGTAGTACTTACGCGAAGCCCTGCACAGATCACTTCACCGACACTGTCACCACGCTGTTGTGCTAACGGAACTCTCCCTCGACCCTCTGCTGGATCAAGAGCTCGAGGGACATCATCGAGCTGAACGTGTGCTGAACACGGAGGTGTCGTATGTTCGGTACTTGGATCGGTTGGATCGTGAAGACGTTCGACTACATCAACTGCGTTAACATAACGCTTCCACTTTCGGTCTACGAGGGTACGTGAACACACTCTCCCCATCTTGTTGCTATGCATCTCCTAGATAAATCTTGCGTGAGTGTAGATTTTTTTTTTGAAATTGCATGTTACGTTCCTCAACAATAGCCTCTAGGGGTCACCTAACCAACTACTAGGGGAATAAAATCTAGCTAATCTAGCTAGCTCGTGAGCTACACCATTAGCTTCTCTAGGACATAATTCACAAATTACATGAGATAGACCAAGAGACATATGATAATAATTGTCAAAGATTTTCGCACCAATACGAGCAAAGGAGCCGCCCTTTGGCATAGTCAAAATTACATTTGTGTTGCCTGAATTGACTATCAATCTACTGCGCCTCACTGTTTGAGCTAGATTCAGTCCAAATCGAAGGGCTAGTGCCTCGGTCGTAGAAGTATATATATTTTCTCCATTACTGCCCAATAAAGTTTCCTTTGTCATTTCTTAAAACAGCACCAAATGTGCCTTTAAGTGAGTCAGGATCAAAAACAGACTCCATATTCAGTTTAACATGACCTTTGATTGATGTCCATCCACCATGATTTATCTTTGCTTTGCAGGAGTTTGCAATAGAGAAATTTGAGGCTAGAGATCTCACAGCCAAACATATATGATCAAGTGATAAAGGAGCTATAATTTTCTTGTCATGCGGAACACATTTTCATGGTGTGAGACTTTGGAAGCGGAGCTATGCGCTTGCATGGAGGGCCTTTCATTGTCAATTTAGGGAAGCGACCTTCCAATCTTGATGGAGATGGATTCCATTATCGTTGTGAAGTTAGTTTAGTCACTTGAAATCGATAGATCGATTTACTCTGCTATTATTAGAGATTAGGTATTTGACGAGCCTTCATAGAACTTGTATTACTCACGATAATCGATCTCAGAATAAGGTTATAGCCAGAGCCTAGCAAAGTTTGTGAGAGATGAAGGCACGACGATGACTTGGATAGGTTCAGGTCCTTCAGCCTCTATAGAGCTAGCTCATGCTGATTGTAAGAGCATCTCCAGCCGTTTGGCCCCCCAGGGCGCCTAAAAAGAGCGGCCTAGGGGTGAACCGGCGCTAGCTCGGTGCCTGGGGGCAACCTAGCTCCCAGTCACGCCACCATGCGCCGGCCCCAGGATGCGGGAAATTCAAACTTGGTCATTCCCACTCACAAAAGACGCCACAAATCCGGCGATCACAAGTCACAGTTCGGCGATCGGATGTAGTTTCTCGTACAAAAACAGAGCGCCGCAAGTTCGCGTGCGCAACGAATCACTCGGCGGGGTCGGCTCCAGGCGTCGGCGGAGTCGGCGCGTGCGGGCTCGGCGGTGTCGGAGCAGCTTCGGTGCTGGGCGGTGTCGGCGCGGCTTCGGTACTGCTGGGCGGCAACGTGGAGGCGACATCACTCGGGCTTGGCGTCGGCGTGGCCGTGGGCGCGGGAGTTGGCGTCGGCGTCAGCTGGTTCAGGATGAGGCCGCGCTCCACCATGTACCACACCTTGAGCTGCTCGTCATTGCTCTGGAGCATGTCCGCCCCGCCCATCAGAAAAGCCATGTCGGTGTTCCTCTTCTTCGCGGCGACGTTGGTCCGGAGCAGGTCGACGTTGGTCCGGAGCAGGTCAAGCTTGATGGCGTTGTTCGTCATCAACGACGACCACCGCGCCGCGGTTTTCTCTTCACGCAGGACGGCCCGGGCTTGTGCGTCGGCGAGGCAATGCTCGATGGACTCCTGCCCTCGCGGGGTAGCAGCGTCGGCTTGTTTCCCCTTTTTGGCCCCTTTGTGGCCGTCCGGCCGCCCCTCTGACGCGCCCGGAGTCGTCGCGTCCGGCTTGTATGTCTCCTTGGCCTTGTCGAGGGTGCGCCGGACTTCCGCCCACTTCTCGCACTTATCAATGCGCTTGTAAACGTGGAGGTACTTGAAGTCGGCGTCGAGGTTGTCACGTCGATAAATGGCGAACATGCGCATCAACTACACGGAGGAACAAATAGTTGGCGGGCGTAGACGACGAAGAGAGGCGGGCGAACGGCGTGGCATACCTGATCCTCGACGCTGGCGCCGCTCTCCAGGCGAGCCACGACCTCCTCGACGATACCATGCCATTTGTTGCACGCCCCCTGGATACGCCCCCAATGGTTCGCCATCGCCTTGGAGCCGCGCTGCATGTACACGCCTTTGAAGTAGGGGTCGACGAGCTTCCGCTCGTCGAACTCGGCCTTGATGCGGTCCCAGTACGTCTCGAAGCTCTGGTTCGTGCCCGTGGTCGAATCGAGGCAGACGACTTTCCATGCTTCGGCGATGCATTCCTCCTCCTTGGACGTCCATTTGATGCGCGGCTCGCCTGGCCTGGCCGCCCGCTTCTTCTTCTTGCGCCCCTTCGTCGGATCAGGCGCCGGCTCCTCCTCCTCCTCGTCCTCGTCCTCCTCCTCCTCCTCGGGTTCCTGCACCTCCTGCACGTCCTCACCGTAGACGTAGCCAAGCTCGGCCTCCATGCCGCCGCTGAGATCCACCATCTCGTCCTGGGTGACAAACCCGGGAGACGCGGCGGCCGCGGTCGAACCTGTCGCGATGATGTCGTTCATGTCGGCTCCTATCTCGTTGGTGTCGTTGAGGTGCGAGAAGGGCAGCGGTCCACGACGAAAAGGGGGCGTCGGTGAGGACGCGTAGGCGGGCGGTGAGTAGTTGTATGGAGGGCACTGCACGCCGGCGAAGGCGGGCGAGGGTGTGCGCGTCGCTGGGTGGCCATGGGGGAAGGTCACGTTTGGGTTGAACCCACCGTGCGCGTCGCCGTCGGCGTAGCCGGGTGATGGCGATCCCCATGGCTGCGGAGAACCGACGCCTTGCTGTCCCCAGGGCGCGTACTGGGCGTGGCTGCCGGCTGGATTCATCATCCCCGCGTGGTCCGCCAATCAGGAGGCAGCCGCAGCCGCGCGCGCCGCATTGTCGCGGGCCTTCTTGGCGTTGGCCCTATTCCGCCGGTCGGCGGTGACTGCATCGCGTCGCTGAACTTCCGCCCTCCACTCGGGGTTCGACATGCCCGGTGGCTTGGACGGCGGCGCCCTCGGCTTCCTCTGCTTCGGCTGGGCCACGGTGCCGGTCACGGTTGCCGGCGCGCGTGGCATGGCGTACTTCCTCGGTGGCATGGCGGCGACTGAAAGACGAGCGGGAGGGAGTTTGGCGGGAGGAAGGCGAGCGAGCGGGAGGGAAGCGGGAGAAAAGCGGCAAGAAACGGCGGGAAGAGGCCCTCGAGTCGCCGACAGGGCGGACCCACGCGTCCTTTTCGCTTGTGCCGGCTCCCCAGGCGCCCCCCAGGGCGCCGGGTTCGGCCTGGGTCCGCCGACATCAGTTTAGACCCGAGCCGGCGAAAAACGGGCTTCTTGGGGCGCGACTGGGCCGTTTTTTCAGTGCCGGCGCGGCAAAAACGCCCGGGGAGGGCCTGTTGGGGGCGCGGCTGGTGTCGTGGAATTGGCACGGCAGATGTCCGGTTTAGAGGACTTAGGTGTGGAGCCATCGCGCGGGTTTGCTTGAAGAGGTTAAAGCACACAAAGAACACAAAGGGTTTATACTAGTTCGGCCCCTTCGATGAAGGTAAAAGCCTACGTCTAGTTTGGTTTGGTATTGCTTGGGCGTCGATGAACAGGGAGCGGATTGCTTGCCTGTGTCTCGACGGATCGTTGCTTGTCCTTGAACCGTCGCCGGGTCGTCCCCTTATATAGGAGGCAACGCCTGGTCCGGTTTACAGAGTCCCGAGGCCGGCTCATAATCGTGTCCGCCTCGGTCTCTACTCTTTCTACCTTATACCTCAAGTTACATGATAGGACGGTACATAAACCGTAAACTTTACATATGGGCCTTAAACCTTCCACGAGCCGTAACCTCTAACTCATAACCTAGCGGGCTTATGATAACACAAATATAATCCGGATCTTCCTAGACGGTTTATACCTGCTAGTAATATCCCTGACATTAGGCCCCAGATTGATTTGAACTTGTTCATGTCAGTCTTCTAAGTATCTGCATAAATTTCCTCTCTGTATTTTCTCTGCTTTGTAAACCGGCTATGACGTCATCTCCGGAAATCATCTCAATCTATCGTGACATCACCTCCGTATTTATCGCTCACCGCTGTTTGTTACCTTCATTAAAGGCTATCCCGAAAATCGAGGCGACAACAGAATCTTTATCCAATCTCTGACTTCCTCGATTCCCGCGCTTGCCGTTTCACCTCACCAGCTTATAAATACCGTTGAGACCTGTCCCTTTTCTTTCTTCCGCACTTCATCTTCCTCCGTCGCCCGAAACTCCGCCGCCGTCTTTGAGCCCATCGCCATCGTCAATCCAGGCCGCTGCATCACCCTGAAAACGTATCCATAGCACTCCGCCTCCGTCTTCCTCTTCCTCAGGTACTTCTTCTTTCTCGCTGTAGATCTCAATCTAGGGTTCCTCAACGTCTTCCGCCATGAAAACCTCGAAGCTTGCTGTTCATCTCTGTAGGTTACTCTTGCAGTAAACTCAAACCTTGGATATATGTCACATATGTTCCTGCTCCGTGGTTTAAACTTAGATTCGAACCTTGGATTCAAACCTTGGATCTATTTAGTCTGTAGAAATCCTTTGTGGTTTTTCCTTTGTAAGCAGAGCATATATTTCATCTTTTTCTTACATCTCGGATCCATTTTTACTTTAGTCTTCTGTAGAAACCTGTTTCTTCGTCTTGGTAGATCTGTAAGTTACTCACCGGTTTAACCAATCATATACTCCTTTTGCAAAGAATTAGCCATGAGCCCGACGGTTTAGCCTCCTCTTTTTTGTTATCATAAACCGGTTGCAGTTCGTTTCGCATCTGCTTCCGGGTTGCCAATGCCATTAGTCCCTTGTATAAACCGTCGATATAATTTGATGATACGCTCCGGTTTATGTTTCAGTACTTAGTAATCCGGATTTTGCGCTGTACTTTTCAGCGTTTCCTTTTGTTCAGATGGCTGGCAAGCAGTTTGTTTGTTGCAACTGGGCTCCTTCCCGCATTACGGAAGAGGACTTAACCAACGCCGCTTCAATTGGTCTTCTGGGCCCCCAAGCGGTTCTGAAATGGCGGGCCCCAGGAAATGAGTGTCTTCCTACCCCTAACGAAGGATAAGTCATCGTTTTCTTTGATCATATGGCCCGGGTTTTTAGCCCTCCCGGTTCAAAAAATTTCCGGGATGTGCTGGCCGCTTTTCAGCTCCATCCTCAAGATATAGGTCCGAATTCTATATCAAACGTCTGCAATTTTCAAGTCTTCTCGGAAGTATACCTTCAAGAGGAACCATCAGTGGATTTGTTCCGAGACTTTTTCCACTTAAACCGGCGGACAGAGTTTATTGCCGGACCACATCAAGAGCTGGGCGGTGTTAGTATTCAGAAGAGAAGAGATGTGATCTTCCCTCACGCTGCTCTCCATACACACCCCAAGGACTGGAACCAATCCTTGTTCTATTGCAAAGATACCTTGCCTGAAGGAGAAAACCCACTGCCGGGTTACCGTGAACATCGTCTTCCTGAGGATCATCCCCTGCCGCAGCGCCTTAGTTCTTCAGAGCGGGCCCGGTTTGCCCCTCAGCTTGCCAAGCTTAGGGCCTTTATGGCCAACGGTTTGGCTGGAGTAGATTTCGTTCGTTGTTGGCTTGCCTGGAGCATCCTTCCTCTAAGCCGGCGCTCCGGTCTGATGTATGAGTATACCGGAAAAACGGATGACCCTCAACGCCACATTGACATAATACTTCCTGAGAAAGAAGTCACTGAATCCGCAAAGAAAATGCTCAACATCTCTCTGGAAGAGTGTAGCCAAACCGGAATTCTATGAGAACAACAAACCGCCAGCAGTAAGTTTTTCTGACCTCTTCCATTTGTTTTAATCCATCCTTATCAATTGTCTTCTATTTATTTTTCATCTTCTGTGCAGGCCAACGACCCCTTCTGGAAAAGAAAACCTCAAGATAAGTCAGGCAAATAGCCACGCCGGAAGACGTGTGTTGTCAAGAAGAAAAAGGCGGCTGCTGCCTCCGGTTCACATCCCGAGGAAGATGTTCCGGATTCTGAGGTATGAATTGATCCTGATATGTTTTAATCTCTTTTTATCCAATTTTATGTTAACATCGTCTTTCCACAGGATTTGGCTGAAGGAAGTAAAGCGGGAGAAGTTGAGGTAATCTCTCTTTCTTCAGACTCTGAACCGCCGGTGCCCAAAATTCATCGGGTATCCCGGAAGTACCCTTTTTCTCATCCTTACGCTCAACTGGACCCCAAATTTCTTTTGAAGAAGCAGCGGCATGAAGCACGCCGGACTACGCGCCATAGTGGCCATGTAGTAGAATCCTCCGGAATATCTCTTACTCCGGCTCGCAGGCGCCGCTCTGAGGTTTTACTTTTTCCAACTCTTCTCCATCCAAAGGCCGGACTTATACGTAAACCGCTTAAACCGTCTGATCCTAACTATCAGGAGACGCCTTTGTCATCTTCTGGTGAATCGACTGCCACACAGGTCCCTGTACTGAAGACTGTGCCTGGGTAAGTCCTTTTCACCATCCGATTTATATTTGTATTTGTTCCTTGATGATTCTCATTGTTCCTTCAATTTCCTTCAGCAAGCCCAAGCCTAGCAAGAAGGCGAAGGCCACCAAAGCGGCTGCCGAGACTGCTACCGCTGATCCCGCAGCTGATCCGGATGAAGTCATCCCTCCCGAGAGCGATCCTGCAACTCAGTTTGATGATCCTGCTCCCATGGACCATGATGACATTGCTGCCCCGGAAGATACGAATGTGGAAAATGTCATTGAACCGGCGAGTCCTGTCCGGGTTAGCCCTCCTCGGAGTAACCCGGCTCCTATTAGCCCGGCCCCTACCGCTGCCCCTTCTCAGCCAACCACTGCCTCTTCTCCGGATGTTCAAATAACCGAGACAGGTTTTACCGCTCCTGCTGAGCCTATCATCTTGGCCAAGCATACTGCTAAAGAGGAGAAGCTTCAACAAGAGAAGGGCAAGTGGAGCACGGACTTGTCCAACTATGCCGAATTGAGTGCCCAGGAACTTTATTCCGGGTATTTGAACTGGCTTCATACCAGCCGCGATTATGAATTGGGCTTGGTTAATATGATGAAGGATAAGTACGAGGTAACTTCCTTCGCTTGTCTTTGTTCTATATTCTTTGTACTTCTGTCTTTATGCCATAGTAGCCCCCAAGTTCCGGTTTAGCTTCGTTGTAGGTGAACCGGTACTTCCAATGTATGAAAAATGAACTTACATTAGCCCCCAAGTGCCAGGGGCATAACTTGTTTTATGTGCCTGGGACTTGTCTAAATTTCTCTTTTAATACTTCAACTACACATTAGCCCCCAAGTGTCAAGTGAATAACTTGTTTATATGCTTGAGACTTGTCTGAATTGTCTTTCACTCCCCTTGATTCCTTGTAGGCTGACTTGACCCGGAGGGCTGCAGAAGTAACTGAGCTCCGGAATAGACTTGCTGCCACTGAAACTGCTTCTGCCAAAGCCAAGGATGAGCTGGTGCTGAGCTTAACCAATACTAAAAAATTGAAAAAAGATTTTGAAGCGGAGCGGACAGCCTGGGAGGTGCAGAGGAACGCTCTTGAGAAAAGAGCAAAGGATGCTGAAGAGGCCCTTAATCCGGTGACGCAAGAGCTGGCCGGCTTAAGACAGCAAATAGAACTTATGACCTCTGCCATCTTTGGTGAGCACTTAATTTGCATATATTTTCATCTATGCAATCTTTATTCTGCTCCGGTTTAACTGTAATAATCATATGTAGGGCGACGCATAACCCATCTTGGGGATGATATTTGGAAGAAACTCAAGGCCTCTTATACTCTGGTTGAGCAGCTGTATTCCGGCGCTCAAAGGATTATAAGTGCGATGTCCCATCACAAAGAGGCCCCCACTACTATCCAAGGCACTTTGGAGAAACTATCTATACTGCCTGTACGCTTGGAAGAAGTGAAGAGATCTGCTGCACGGGCCGGCTCTCTTGTAGCACTGACTAGGGCCAAGGCATGGGTTCCGGACTTTGATCCGGAGGAAGCTATGAACGGGTACCCCAGTAACAAGGAAGATGGATATGCCTTCTCTGGCAAGGACCTTCGTGCTTTAACCAAGGAAATGCGCCCTCTTGCCAGCAAGCTTGCTGATGAAGCGGACCTGACCAGGTATCATCCGGCATATGACTTAGAGAATGAACGGGTGGACCGGCCGATTTATGACACCGAGAATCTAATCCCACCAGTCGCGCCCATACTTTCGCCCCAGATGTTGATCTGTCCGATCTCATTACTGAGGAGATGTACTTACGTGCACTATCCAAGATCGACTGGCGCGTTCCTGATTTTCAGCCGCTTCAAGAAGACGAAGAAGTTCCGGAACGAGCCGATCCTCAGCCTTCGCAGCAGGAAGAAGAAGCATAAGCCGCTCAGTTTAACTCTTAGCTGCTGTAATCTGTTGCCGGAAAACTTTAATCCGTTCAGGCCTGCAAGCGCCTTGTAATAGGATAGTTCGAAACATTTTAATCCCTTGTCTTCTATGGTTGATCCTTTATATTACCTATATCTGCATAGACAACACTAAGAAAATGTCCTGGCGGTTTACCACCGGACTGATTATATTGCTCTCATAGGTATATATATTGAACGAGTATCTGCTTTATACCCAAAAATACTTTCATACCTTTAATTAAGTATGCTTAACATCCTTAATCCGGTAGGCATTGTAGATTCTGATGAGGCTCTTGGCCCTCTTGGTGTTTTCCCAATGATTGTTCCGGGTTATAATAACCACCGGTTTAAATCATGCTGGTGTTCTATGACCCAGACTTTTGTAAATACATGGTCAACTTTGAAGTTGCCTAGTTCCGGATCAAGAACCACAGAAAACTTTGAAAAAAATCACAGAACACAAAAGACTGTTGCAAATAAGACCATGTAGTCGAGGCTTTTTGCGAGCTGCCAGGCTCCATATTTGCCAATCAATGGATGCGACCCAATAGGGCTATGATTCATTTTGCCAATCAATGGGTGCAATCCAAGGAGCAATGATTTCTTTTGCCAATCAGTGGATTTAATCCAAGGCGCAAGAATTTTTTCTTTTGCCAATCAATGGATGTAATCCAAGGAGCAAGAACTTTTTCTTTTGCCAATCAACGGATATATAATCCAAGGGGCAAGAACATTTTCTTTTGCCAATTAACGGATATATAATCCAAGGGGCAAGAACATTTTCTTTTGCCAATCAACGGATATATAATCCAAGGGGCAAGAACATTTTCTTTTGCCAATCAACGGATATATAATCCAAGGGGCAAGAACATTTTCTTTTGCCAATCAACGGATATATAATCCAAGGGGCAAGAACATTTTCTTTTGCCAATCAACGCATATATAATCCAAGGGGCAAGAACATTTTCTTTTGCCAATCAACGGATATATAATCCAAGGGGCAAGAACATTTTCTTTTGCCAATCAACGGATATATAATCCAAGGGGCAAGAACATTTTCTTTTGCCAATCAACGGATATATAATCCAAGGGGCAAGAACATATTTTGCCAATCAATGGATGTAATCCAAAGGGCGCTGATGCGAAGACGATCGTATAAACCGGACCAGAAGGGATTTAAGCGAGGATTCGAATGTGATCCGTAGCCCCCTAGTGATCATGGAGGTAGGGTTCCTATGAAGGAGTTGCACTTGAAAGGCAAGTCCTGTTTGGTCCCTTATAGAATTGTCCTGCATAGCAAAATAGACTGATCAAAGCATCTGAGTTAATTCTCATAAGACACTTATTTAGAAGAAAAAAGGTTGATCCCCCGGTTTACCAGGGGTGCCGGTTTATTTATTAATCATAATATATACATGATACATGAAGCGGAGCTCATGGCTCAAGTGTAGTAAGGCCGCAGAAGAGCAATGTTCCACGGCCTCTTCGTCTCTTCCTTTGCTGTCCATGAGTCTTTATGTTCTCGAACGTGCACCAGGTAGTATGAACCGTTGTGTAGGTTCTTGCTGACCACAAAGGGCCCTTCCCAAGGTGGGGATAACTTGTGCATATCTGTCTGGTCCTGGATGAGCCGGAGTACTAAGTCCCCCTCCTGGAACGTCCTGGTTTTAACCCGGTGTCTGTGATATCTGCGCAGGTCCTGCTGATAAATTGCAGATCGTGCTGCTGCTATGTCACGCTCTTCATCCAGCCGGTCTAAGCTGTCCTGCCTTGCTTGCTCATTGGCTGCTTCAACATAAGCTGCCACCCGTGGTGAGTCGTGTCGGATATCACTTGGAAGAACCGCTTCACCACCGTACACCATGAAGAAAGGTGTATATCCTGTGGACCTGTTCGGCGTAGTATTGATGTTCCAGAGGACAGAAGGTAACTCCTCAACCCAGCACCCTGGTGTTCTTTGCAAGGGAGTCATAAGCCGGGGCTTGATGCCTCGCAAAATCTCTTGGTTGTCCCTTTCAGCTTGACTATTGGATTGAGGGTGAGCTACAGAAGACACATCTAGGCGAATATGCTCCCTTTGACAAAACTCTTCCATCTCTACTTTAGATAGATTGGTGCCATTATCAGTGTTAATGCTGTCTGGAAAGCCAAACCGGAAAATTACCTTCTTGATGAATTTAACCGATGTTGCCACATCACACTTGCTCACAGGCTCTACCTCAATCCACTTCGTAAATTTATCCACTGCCACCAACATGTGAGTTTTTTTATCTTGGGATCGTTTAAAAGGCCCAACCATATCAAGCCCCCAAGTCGCAAATGGCCAAGTAATTGGAATCATCCACAGCTCCTGCGCCGGAACAAGAGCACGCCGTGAAAATTTCTGACAAGCGTCGCATTTCTGGACTAGATCCTCCGCATCAGCATGGGCTGTCAACTAGTAGAACCCATGACGGAAAGCTTTAGCTACCAAGGACTTTGAACCGGCGTGATGACCACAATCCCCTTCATGAATCTCTCGAAGAATGTCACAGCCTTCTTCTGATGATACACACCGCTGAAACGCTCCAGAAACGTTGCGGTGATGAAGTTCTCCGTTAACAATTGTCATGGACTTGGATCGCCGGGTTATATGCCTAGCTTCAATATCATCATCTGGCAACTCTCCTTGGCTCAGGTACGCTAAGTAAGGGAGTGTCCAATCCGGAATAACATGAAGTGCCGCAACCAGCTGCGCTTCCGGATCAGGAACAACCAAATCCTCCTCCGATGGTACCTGAACTGATGGACTATGTAGCTCATCCAAGAAAGTATTCGTCGGCACCGGTTTACGCTGAGAACCCAGCCGGCCTAGAGCATCAGCCGCTTCATTTTTTCGCCGGTCTATGTGATCCACCTGATATCCCTTAAAACATCCTGCAACTGCTTCAACTTCTCGCCTGTAAGCTGCCATGAAAGGGTCTTTAGTGTCCCACTTGCCAGATACTTGTTGTGCCACTAAATCTGAATCACCAAAACACTTGACCCGGATCAAGTTCATCTCCTTAGCCATCCGCAGGCCAAGAAGTAGTGCCTCATATTCAGCCGCATTGTTAGTGCAAGAAAACATTAGTCGGAGGACATAACAAAATTTGTCACATCATGGAGAAGTTAACACAACTCCAGCCCCCGAGCCTTCTAATTGCCTTGAACCATCGAAGTGAATAGTCCAGTATGTATGATCCAGCTTCTCCTCTGGTGCTTGCAATTCTGTCCAATCATTGATGAAATCTACCAATGCTTGGGATTTGATAGCAGTACGTGGCACATACTTCAATCCGTGTGGGCTAAGCTCAATGGCCCACTTTGCTACTCTGCCAGTGGCTTCTCTGTTCTGGATTATATCCCCCAACGGAGCTGAACTAACAACAGTGATTGGGTGGCCTTGGAAGTAGTGCTTCAGCTTCCCGTTTGCCATAAACACGCCATACACCAGCTTCTGCCAGTGTGGGTACCTTTGTTTTGATTCAATTAGAACCTCACTGATGTAATAAACCGGGCGCTGAACCGGATATTCCTTGCCTGCTTCTTTGCGCTCTACCACGATTGCCACGCTAACTGCATGGGCATTGGCGGCCACGTATAACAGCAGCGGCTCCTTATCAACAGGGGCAGCAAGGACCGGTGGTTCTGCTAATTGCCACTTCAAATCCTCAAACGTGGCGTTTGCAGCATCGCTCCATATAAACCGGTATGTCTTCTTCAGCATCTGATAAAGCGGAATTGCCTTCTCTCCCAAACGGCTGATGAATCGGCTTAACGCTGTAATCCGGCCAGCGATGCGCTGGACATCATTGATACAAGCTGGTTTAGTCAAGGATGTGATCGCCTTGATCTTCTCCGGATTGGCCTCTATTCCTCTGTTTGATACCAAGAATCCGAGGAGCTTGCCAGCCGGAACACCAAAAACGCACTTCTCCGGATTAAGCATCATCTTATAGACCCGGAGGTTATCAAAGGTTTTCTTTAGGTCCTCTATCAGCGTCTCCTCCTTTCTTGATTTTACAACAATGTCATCCACATAAGTATGGATATTTTTCCCTATCTGCCCCTTAAGACAGTTCTGTACACAACGCTGGTAAATTGCTTGGGCACTCTTGAGCCCAAAGGGCATAGATACATAGCAAAAGGCTCCAAAGGGAGTTATGAAGGCTATCTTCTCCTGGTCCTTAATCGCCATCTTGATCTGATGATACTCTGAATATGCATCCAAAAAACTTAGCCGCTCACATCCCGCCATGGCATCAATGATCTGATCAATACGGGGGAGAGCAAAAGGATCGGTTGGACAAGCCTTGTTTAAATCCGTGTAATCCACACACATCCTCCACTTTCCATTTTTCTTTAACACAAGAACCGGATTAGCCAACCACTCCGGGTGGAACACCTCAACTATGAACCCTGCGGCCAAAAGCCTGACCACTTCTTCACCTATAGCCTTGCGCCTTTCTTCATTGAAGCGGCGCATATACTGCTTGCCCGTTTTGAACTTCGGATTGATATTAAGACTGTGCTCAGCGAGTTCCCTCGGTATACCTGGCATGTCAGAAGGTTTCCATGCAAAGATATCCCGGTTCTCACGGATGAACTCGATGAGCGCGTTTTCCTATTTGGGGTCAAGGTTAGCGCTGATAGTGAACTGCTTGGATGAGTCGTCTGGTACAAAGTCAACTTGCTTGGTTTCTTCTGCCGATTTAAACTTCAACGCCGGATCATGCTCTGTAGTTGGCTTCTTTAACGGGGACATACCTGCCGGATCAACATTATCTTTATAGAACTTCAACTCCTCTGTAGCACATACTGCCTCTACATAGGATGCGTCTCCTTCTTCGCACTCCAATGCAATCTTGCGACTTCCGTGAATCGTGATAGTTCCCTTGTGACCCGGCATCTTGAGCTGTAGGTAAACATAACACGGTCTAGCCATCAATTTGGCGTAAACCGGCCTTTCAAACAGAGCATGATATGGGCTCCGGATCTTTACCACCTCAAACGTTAATTTCTCTGACCTGGAGTCCTGTTCATCTCCAAAGGTGACCTCTAGATCAATTTTCCCAACTGGGTAAGCCGATTTACCTGGTACTACTCCATGGAACACCGTGTTGGACTGTCTCAATTTCTTGTCCGTCAACCCCATACGACGGAAAGTCTCATAATATAGGATGTTGATACTACTGCCACCATCCATGAGCACCTTTGTGAATTTGTAACCACCCACCTGTGGTGCCAGCACTAAGGCCAACTGGCCCGGATTATCAATCCGCGGTGGGTGATCCTCTCTGCTCCACACAATAGGTTGTTCCGACCAATGAGGAAACGTGGTGTTGCCGGTTCAACTATGTTCACCGCCCGCTTCAGGATTTTCTGATCCCTTTTGCACAAACTCGTAGTAAAAACATGGTATTGTCCACTACTTAGCTCCTTCGGATTACTCTGATATCCGGATTGCTGCTGCTGTTGACGCTGCTGATTGCCTTGGTTATTGTAACCACCCTGACCATGCTGGTGGTTGCCTTGGTTGTTATAACCGCCCTGACCATGCTGGTGGTGGTTGCCTTGGTTGTAGTTATTGTTGCCGCCATGATATCCTGATCCGGACCCATTACCATGGTGACCCGGACCTTGAAAACCGGGACTCGAGCCGCCGCCCGGTGGTCCATTGTCATTTTTGGCTTGTCTCATGGCTTCTACCATGATCCGGCATTGCCCCCATGTGTGTTTAGCTGGGTGTTCCTCTGTGCTATGTTTTGGGCAAGGCTCGTTCAATTGTCGATCCAGATTGATGGATCCTCCCCCGTTCCGTGGAGGTGGCCTACCCTTGCGGCGCTGAAAATTTCGTTGAACACTGGTATTGGCCACAAAATCAGAGCTGCCCTCTGCCTTTCGCTTACCATTAAAACTTGTTCCTGCCGGATTAACCTGCGCCGGTTTACCAACCTTGTTCGCCTTCTCGGATTTGTCTCCATCTGCTTCTGGGTATTTAGTATTATCAGAGTCACCATACTTCACCAGAGCGCTCATGAGTGTCCCCATGTCATTACAATGCCGCTTGAGCCGTGCCAACTTCAGCTTCAGAGACACAAACCGACAATTGTTTTCTAGTGTCACTATTGCCGTACTGGGATTGATGCTGTTGGAGGAGTGCAGGATTTCTGACACTCGCCGCACCCAGGTGCTCGTCGGCTCCTGCTCTCCTTGAACACATGCCGTCAGGTCCACTATTGACATCGGTTGCTTACACATGTCTTTGAAATTTTTGATAAACTGCCGACGCAGCTCACCTCATGATCCGATGGAGTTAGGTGGTAAGCCCTTTAACCATGTGCGGGCTGTACCCTCAAGTATCATGGTAAAATACTTTGTGCATGTCGCTTCATCCACATCTAGCATCTCCATAGCCATCTCATAGCTCTCAATCCAAGCCTCTGGAGCCAGGTCTGCCGTATAGTTAGGCACCTTGCGCGGACCTTTGAAATCCTTGGGTAACCTTATGCTTCGTAAAGCGGGAACAAGGCACTGCACTCCAAAAGAACTCACCGTGACTCCCGTCTCTGCTGTGGTTGGGTGAACCGACGTCGTTTGACGGATATCCTCGCGGGCAGTAGGTCTGGCCCGGTTCATTGCCTCCTGGGCATGCGCCTCTGCCCCTGCCGGATTATCTTGCCTGTGACGGTGACGTCTCCGCTCGCTGCTGGACACTTCCGGTTCATCCCAACGCCTAGTGTAACTCCTGCTGTGGTGGGGTGTTGAATGAATTCTCTCCCTGCTGTAAGAGTACGCCTGCTGCTGTGTCAACGCTGTGTCCAGCAATTCCTTGACCCTGTGTGCTTCCATCGCCACGGGGGATGTCCCCTCAATGGGTAAAGCGGCCAGTCGTGAAGCGGCGGCGACAATGTTATCCAACGGGTTTGAATAATGGCCAGGAGGTGTGTGGATGTGCGGCGTGGGCACAACCTGACGATTTTGCTCCGCGGTCGGCTGTTGAACCGGCGCGCCTGCTCGTGGGACTCCTCTCCGGTTTAGTTCTAGGTTATTGCTGGCTCCCGCTCCTGGTGTGCCAAAGAGATTCATCGCCTCATAGACCGGCGGTAGACGAGTCTGATACCTTCTGTTCCTTACCTCCTGCGCAGAGGCCTGATCAATCCTGAGCCGGAAAGCTTGGGAATCCAGCTCTGCTTGCCTTGTCACCATCATGGCTTTCTCTGCATCCACATCCCGTTTGGCTTGCTCAATCCGGCCCTTCAGCCGGAGGATCTCCGCATCATGCTGCGCCTTGTTGGCAGGAGCCACTTCTGCTATTGCGCGTGCTGTCAACTCCTCGACCAAGGTGGATAGAACATCAGCGGGTGAGGGGGTTTGGTTGCTCGCCCCTGCACCAGCCACCTCTGCTGTGAACGCCCCAGTCACCGTGGGCTGCTGCATAGGCTGTGATCCGGCCATGAAGACAGCCACCCGGTTTGGCGGATCGAAGGGGTCCGGAATACTGTCACCATCGGACATACCCCCGGATCGGCTGTCCCGCAACTGATACAAAGATTCGGTCTCTCCGGATGAAGATTCATCGTCAGAGTAGATAACTGTCTCGCCACTAGAATCCGATCCGTCCTCGGCTTGGACTCCATGCACTGCTCCAACGAAAACACGCTTCATGGCGGGCTGAATCCGGGCCGATCTCGCACGCTGAGCCGGCTCGACGATGTTGGGGAAGATGTCCGACTCAGGTCCCGGTTCACCAATCTTGCCGATGAAGACGTGGATGCCGCCGAAGGGGACCCGGTACCCGTATTCAATTGAACCGGCCTCGGGGCCCCAGCCTGTGTCGTCGATGTAGATCCGGCCGCGGCGACTCTTGGTCATCCGGCCAACCACGTAACCCTTGAGTCCTTCAGAGCTGCCCTTCAAAAACTCGAAACCATCGTGCGAAAGCCCCACGGTGGGCGCCAACTGTCGTGGAATTGGCACGGCAGATGTCCGGTTTAGAGGACTTAGGTGTGGAGCCATCGCGCGGGTTAGCTTGAAGAGGTTAAAGCAAACAAAGAACACAAAGGGTTTATACTAGTTCGGCCCCTTCGATGAAGGTAAAAGCCTACGTCTAGTTTGGTTTGGTATTGCTTGGGCGTCGATTAACAGGGAGCGGATTGCTTGCCTGTGTCTCGACGGATCGTTGCTTGTCCTTGAACCGTCGCCGGATCATCCCCTTATATAGGAGGCAACGTCCGGTTCGGTTTACAGAGTCCCGAGGCCGGCTCATAATCGCGTCCGCCTCGGTCTCTACTCTTTCTACCTTATACCTCAAGTTACATGATAGGACGGTTCATAAACCGTAAACTTTACATATGGGCCTTAAACCTTCCACGGGCCGTAACCTCTAACTCATAACCTAGCGGGCTTATGATAACACAAATATAATCTGGATCTTCCTAGCCGGTTTATACCTGCTAGTAATATCCCTGACAGCTGAAGATGCTCTAATGGCCAAAGATACCTGAGTAATACATAGTTTTTACCCACAAAAATAAAATAAAATGATTAGGTGAGGAAATTTGTTTGTCATGAACTAGCTTCCTTCTTTCCCACCAAAAATACCAAGTTGTTGAAGTCAAAATTTGATTTCAACTCGGTTTCCAAAAGAATGGTTGAAAAATCCCCCTTGCATCCAATAGGGGATCCGATCCTTCTACCAAGATATTTTTTTGCGGGATCCTTCTACAAAGATATGTACTCCCTCCGTTCCTAAATATTTGTCTTTCTAGTGATTTCAACAAGTGACTACATACGAAGCAAAATGAGTGAATCTACACTCTAAAATATGTCTACATACATCCGTATGTTGCAGTCCATTTGAATGTCTAGAAAGACAAATATTTAGGAACGGAGGGAGTACATCCCAGAACTCACGTGTGGGTATCAAATACCATATTCGATACGGATTGCGAACCAACCTGTGGTTGAGATGGTTAAGTGAACAGTGGTATCCCCAACACGCCAGGGTTCAAATCCTGGTGCTCGCATTATTCCTGGATTTATTTCAGGATTTCCGGCAATGCGCTTCAGTGGAAGGAGACGTTCCCGTCGACGACGAGGCGCCTACAATGCCTTCTTAAATCTCAAGATGATATGCCGGCTCGGTCTCTCGAAGGTGCTCATAGGGGTAGGGTGTGCATGTGCGTTCATAGAGGTGAGTGTATGCGCGTGTATATGAGCGCTTGCGTCTGTACTGATGCTAAAAAAAATATTAGATACGGATTCGGCTCCTATACGCCTTGAGCCCTTGACACGTGGACACACCTGAGCGCGCCCGTTTCGAGCGAGATTCGCTCAAACGAGGCTTCCCCAATAAAACGAGTCTCCCTCCCGACAGAACGACCAGAGTCCTTCCGAGCGTGACAGGGGTTCCTCACCGCCGCCGGCCCGTCGCCACCACTGCGGGCCCGCCGCCGCGGCGCGCCCAGCCGGCCGAAGCCTCTGCTGCCCGCCTCCGGCACAGGACCCCAGCAGGGCCTCCCTCCCTCAAGCAGCCGCTCCCGCCCAGCAACGCCGACGACCAGTGCATAGGCTGGTAGCCACCACTCCTTCATCCTCCCTCCTTCCTCTTGCATCCTCTGTCTGTTCAATTTTTTCCCCTGATTTTTGTATTGGGTGAGTATGTGAGAATATAATGATGATTGTTTCTTGATGAGCACTTGCTGCATGATTTTTTCTAGTGCATGTTCAAGTTTACGTGTGAAAGGATTTTGCCTGATAGGTGTTTGTGATAATGCTTGTAGGGGCAAATGTTTACAAATTGGCATTGCAGTTTGATTTTTCTTTCTCAGATGAGCAAATGTTTTGGTTTAAACATGTTACCAGTGAAGCATGCAATGAGTATTGGCACTTTTCCAAAATGCCGAATTTACGTATCCGTATCGGTCTGATACTGATATCCATGCATTTTACATGTATATGCATCCTCAGGAACTCTCTCTCCGTATTATGAAGCATTGCTGTCTTTTTCCTTGTTCAGGTAAGCACAGGTATGGGAGCGACCTACGATCCTCTGCTCGGGACCTGGGTTGTGCAAGAAACTGTCTTCCATCGGCTGGGGGCCTTGTTATCAAGCTCCCAGAGTCGCATCTCTTCGAGTTGGGAACGGGTGGAACCTCTCGTCCTCATCGGAACAGCTGCTGGTTTGGGCTGGGCAGCATGGAGGTACTACGATGGTAAAGCGGCTCTGCGCAAGTACGGACGCCACATGACCGGCAAGGCAGTCGGACCGGTTGTTGGCCGTGATGATGAGATCGACCGCGTTATCTCCATCCTCTGCCGCAAGACCAAGAACTGTGCCGCGCTGGTCGGCCCCGCGGGGGTTGGCAAGACGGCCATCGCCGAGGGCCTTGCACAGCGCATCGCTACCGGTAAGGTACCTGCCGCACTCGCCGGGGCACGTGTCGTGGAGGTCAACCTTGGGGCCATCGTCGCTGGAACCAGGTATCGAGGTATGTTTGAGGAGCGGATGAAGAGCGTGATTAAGCAGGCGGAAAAAGCGTGCGGCAAGATAATTCTCTTCATCGATGAGATGCACACGCTTCTTGGTGCTGGGGGTGCTGGGGGCCGTGGAGTTACTGATGCTTCCAGCATGCTGAAGCCGGCATTGGCCCGTGGTCGTATCCGCTGTGTAGGCGCGACGACTTTTGATGGTTACCGCAATTACATTGAGAAGGATCCCGCTCTTGAGCGGAGATTCCAGAAGGTACACGTCGAGGAGCCAAGCACACAGGCGACAATTGGCATTCTGCGGGGGATAAGGCAGCAGTACGAACAGCATCATGGCTTGGAAATCCAAGATGCTGCTCTTGTTGCTGCTGCGCAGCTTGCTGGCCGCTACATCACTGGTGAGCAATTTACTTGCTTCTACTATTGTTTTGGGAGGTGATTAGGATGTATTCCCTCTGTAAAGAAATATTAGTGATCTAAATGATCTTATATGTCTTTACAGAGGGAGTACATATGATCTTTTGTGGTCTGCTAATTAAACTATCTGCATAGAGACTGCTGTGCAATTGAAGGGCAAGAATATTAGGGGCCCGTGAAGTACCCTTGTTGCATTGCAAACATTAAGTTGAAATAATTCTAGAAATACAATCTTTACTGTGGTGTGCATATAAACTGATGTGTGTCAACAATGGATATATATATATTGTATAAAATTAATGGATTTGTTTCTGTTTTCACAATAGGTCGTCAATTTCCAGATAAGGCTATTGATCTGATTGATGAAGCATGCAGTACCACAATAAAAAGGTTGATGCAGATTGACAACCAAGCAGAGGAATTGAATGCAAAGCATAGTTGCTCTGCAAATTCAGTGAAGGGAGCAACTGTTGTGCCTAATGATGTCGCACAAGTAAGCATTTTCCTCCCAATGACATGTGTATCTAGTGTCAAAAAACGTCTTACATTATGGGATGGAGGGAGTATTTTTCATGCCAATCGTGACGTTGTTATTTGAAGGTTGTGAGCCAATGGACTGGAATTCCTGTCTGTACACTTGAGCAAGAGGACAAGGATAAGTTAATCCACTTAGCGGACAGGCTGCATGAGCGAGTTGTTGGACAGGATGAAGCGGTAAATGTGGTCGTGGAAGCAGTGTTGCGTTCTAGGGCTGGCCTTAATCATCCTGGCCAACCCATAGGATCATTCCTCTTCTTGGGCTCAACCGGTGTTGGAAAGACAGAGCTTGCAAAAGCTCTTGCGGAGGAGCTATTCGCAAGTGAGAAGATGTTGGTCCGCTTTGACATGTCTGAATATGTTGGTAGTGGGTCTGTTTTGCGTCTCATTGGAGCACCCCCAAGGTAATTTGAATATATTTTGTAACATTGCATTACTTCTTAGTCTTTGGCTTGATTGGATATTAATGCTTCTTTTGTAACTTCTTAAAGCCACCAGGGCTGTGATGATGGTGGGCAACTGACTGAGGAAGTTAGGAGGCGCCCATATAGTGTCATCCTTTTTGATGAGGTGGAGAAGGCAGATCCCTCAGTGTTGAACATCTTTATTCAGCTTCTTGATGATGGTGTGTTGACCGATGGCAAAGGGCGGACCGTAAATTTCAAGAATACAATCATCATTATGACCTCAAACCTAGGAGCAGAGCACCTCACGGCAGGAATGGCCGGAGAAATCACAATGGATGCAGCACGTGACCTTGTGATGAAACAGGTATGTGAATCCCAGACTGCTGGTGTAAAGGCTCAGAAAACAATTAAAGCCTGAGTTTCTCATATATGTATATATAATGTTTGTGCAGGTTCAGAAACACTTCAAGCCTGAGTTACTCAACAGGCTGAGTGAGATTGTGGTATTTGAGCCGCTTTTGCATGACAAACTGAATGAGATTGTGAAAATCCAAATGAAGAGCGTCATTTCCAGGGTAGCTGACAAGGGCATCTCCCTTTTTGCAAGTGATGCCGCGTTGGCTGTGGTTTTATCGGAATCATACAATCCAGTACGAACAGTTTCTTTTCAAACTCAAACGCATGATTGTGCTCATGTTTTCATATGTGTGTGTACGTTTTGTGTTTTGGTAACCATGCATGCTTTGTCTCTCACAGATGTATGGTGCAAGGCCCATAAGGAGATGGTTGCAGAAGAATGTGATGATTAAGCTGTCCCAAATGCTGGTCAAAGGCGAAGCCAGTGAAGGCTCGACGATCTCCATTGATGCCACGGATGACAAGAAGAAGCTCAAGTTTGAAGTAGTGAAGAAGGTCGAGGAGTGATTGCGACACCGACAACAGTGGTCCCATAAACCATCCTCATGATCCCGCGTTCAAGACCTTGTGATTGGGAGCTATTTTGATGACTGCACTTTAGCTGTGACTTCTTTTGTATACTACCTCCAGATAATACTAGTTAGATGTATATATACTAACTGGAACAGCAGTTGCAGGCATGGAGCAACCGAGTTAGTAATTTAATTCTTCCATGTTTTGATCCTCTACAAGAATGTGCAATGTAACAGTATCTCCGTTGGATAATTTTTCATTATGAAATTTTAATAACCATCTCACTGTTTTATTGCTCTTGTTTTTTTTTACTATGTACTGCAAGGCAAAAGCCTCACAGTTCTTTTTATTCCAAATAAAAGGGGATAAAAAAAGTCCTGTACAAGTCAAGAGATACAACAAAGAGAAAGAATGTACTTACAAGCCAAAGAGGGCAACAAAAAGAACTAACTGAGATAAGTTAGAAATCCAACTCAGGAGACTATCCTTGAATTTACATTTGATCCTATGAGTGAGCAGAGTCATGTCATGGATAAAGTTGTGCCTCCATGACCTGAAGGAAGGCTTTCATTCCTAAAGACCTTGCCATTCCTGAGAATCCATATATTCCAAGCAGATGTGAACACCACTTCAGTGAAGAAATTATGCCCAAAATCCTTCCTAGCCTTTACAGCCATCTGATAAGTAGACATCCCAGGTTGAGGGTCCCAGTTTATCTGCAAATAATTCCACACTCTGTGGCTAAAGTTGCATGAGAAGAATAAATGGATGACATCCTCATGAATGAGATGAGAACATAACACACAGGAATGATCTTCAACATGCCAGTGTCTCCTCTGAAGCATATCTCTGGTATTTAGACGGTCTCTCAACAGTAACCATCCAAACATTTTAATTTTAAGGGTGCAGGAGCATTTCCAAATCCATTGGAATATCATGATGTACATGCATATAAAAGGATTTGGGTCTGTAGCAACCCTTCTTGAAAGGCCAGATCCATGAATCATGTTCCCCGGAGCAAGTATATCCATCCACTCATGAAACGCATGGGTAGACAAATGGAGATGCAAGCCAGAGAGAAGCTCCTGGGAAAGAACTTCAGAAACTGGTAACTTTCCATCAACAACAAAGGAGAAAAGCCTGGGAAATTTGTGACTGATGGAGGAACCATTAAGCTCTGCAACCCAGCTGTCAGTCCAAAACATAATAGACGTGCCATCCCCCAGCTGTGGAGAGGCCAGCTGACAGTATTTGTGTGCTAATTTAAAAACATCACGCCACCAAAAGGAGCCACAAAGAGCGGTAGTGTGAGGAACATAGCCATGATAATAAGAATCCCGGATAAGACCAACCCAGGGATGTCATGGTGATTATAGAATTTGTGCAAATATTTCAAAAGCAGAGGCTCGTTTTGCACTCTTAGATTAAGCACACCAAGACCTCCCTTGTTTTTAGGTAAACATACCAAATCCCAAGCAGCAAGAGATTGCCTTGGTGTTTCAGAATTCCCTCTCCAAAGACATTGCCTCTGAATCCTTTCAATTTGCTTTAATATTCTACTAGGAGGGATTACAAGAGTGCAAAGAAAATATATGGGCACGTAAGTTAGCAGAGACTGAAGCAATTGTAACCTACTACATTGGTTCAAAAAACAACAAGTGGCAGATAGCCTTCTTTCAATTCTATGCACAAGAGGCATGAGATCCTGAACTGAAGGCCTTGTAGTTCCCATGGGGAGGCCCAAATAAGTGAAAGGCATAACCCCCAGCTTGCAAGCTAGAATCGAAGCCAACCTATTGGCTTCATCATGTGACATGTTCATAGGCACCATTAAAGATTTTGCAAAGTTAACAGACAACCCAGTTGAAGCAGCAAAAACATCAAGCATATCTTTAAGAGCAAGGAGCTGATGGTCTAAAGCAGGCAAGACAATTAAGGTATCATCAGCATATTGGACTATGGGAAAATCATGACTGTGAGTTGGAATTAGTAGAGTCAAAATTCCCCTAGAACACATATCATTGACCACAAACTGAAGAAGATCAACAGCAAGCACAAACAGCAGAGGTGACATTGGGTCACTGCCTAACTCTTCTCTTACATTTAAAGTGATGTCCAGATACACCATTAAGAAGCACAGAGGAAGAACCAGATGACAAGATAGAATGCATCCACAAGATCCACTTATCATTGAAACCTTTCTACTTCAGAAGCCTAAGAATGGCATCATGCTCAATTGTATCAAAAGCCTTAGTAAAATCCAGCTTCAAGAGCACAATGGGCTTTTTAGAGGCATGATATTGATGAATATACTCAAAACACCAGGCCAGGCAGTCTTGAATAGACATGGATTTGAGAAACCCATCCTGATTTATATGAATGCAAGACAGAATCACTTTTTGCAGTCTATTGGCTAGGAGCTTAGTAAGAAAATTCGAACAAGTGTTGGTTAAAATGATATTGTCCTGTAATCATTCAAACCCTCAGGAGTGAGCTTTTTTTGTCAGGGTTATGAGAGAGGTATTGATGCATTCAAAATCAAGCTGCCCTTTAGAAAACTCTTTCACCAGCTGCAGGAAATCCTCTTTAATTATAGCCCATCACTTCTTAAGAAAGAGGCCAGTGAAACCATCAGCCCAGGAGTTCTGTCTGGTGGCATGTCCTTAATGACAGAATCAATTTCCTCCTCATTAAAAGGCTTAGTTAGCTCATCAAGGCCCTCCACCTTTTTAATAATGTTTGGCATGTCAAATCCCATTTGAGTGTCATTAGCACAACCCATCCTCTGTCTAAATTCTTGCAAAAACAACCCATCAATTGTGGCATGATCAGATACCACCTGCCCATCCTCAGAAGTGATGCTTGAAACATAGTTGCTCCTATAACGCTCAGTAGCCATAGCATGATTTTTTTTAGTATTTTCCTCTCCCACCTTAATGCTCCTGATTGTACATCTCTGTTTCCAGTAGATAAAATGCAACCTGAGAATATCCTTCAGGTGAAGTTTTACTATTCTTCTGAAATTTGAACCACCCTAGGGATGTACAATAATTTTCAAAATGAAAGACCTTGGCCTTAGGGATGGTTGTTTTGATTTGAACCACACACTGGACATGGTCAGAAGCTGTTCTAGCTATGGGCATAACCACGGTGTTGGGGTAAGAGCATGTTCAAGAAGTAGTTGTAAAAAACCAATCAATCTGCTCAAGTAAAGGCACATACTGCGCATATTTGACCATGTGTATCTTCTGCCCTTTGAAGGAAGTTGAATTAAACCAAGAAGCCCAATAAATTCATTAAAAATAAACATATTATCCATATCTCCACTAGGTTTATTTCTATTTTCCATAGAGCGCAAGAAGTTAAAATCGCCCAATAAGAGCCAATTAGCAACGGTAGGAATAACTAGGTCGTGCAACCAGTTAACAAACTCTTCCCCGGCAGGATTTTGACAGAGCCCATAAATAGTGACCATGGTGCAAGATTGGGAATTATGATTGGACTGAAATTCCACCACAATTCCATAGCTAGTAGACTGAATGAGCTTGCCGAAAAACATAGCAGAATTCCACACCATTAACATGGCACCCAACGCTCCAGCTGATGGCACATAAACAAAGTGATCAAAGCGTCATGGGCAGCATTTATGGATAAAACGTTGATCAATGATCTCACATTAAGTTTCTTGCAAACAGACAATCGAACAAGCACTTTCATCAATTTTCTGACACACTGCACGCCGTCGATCATCAGAATTCAAGCCACGAACGTTCCAACAAAGAACTTTCCAATCTCTAAAGTTGTATTAATTCATTATAGACCAAATAAACGCAACAGCAAAATACTACCATGCAATGGCAGATCCAGTTCAACCTTACATCATCATTGAAGTTCAGATAAAGCATAAAACGTAACGTAAGATAAATGGTTTTAACAAGGGTTAACCATAAACCCCAAGAGGGCAACACTTCAACTATCATCAGAACCAGAAGGAGTAGACGTAGACTTGCATGAAGTAGCATTAAGCTTCCCTTTGATCAACTTCTCCAGAGCGATACCAAGATGAAGGCCCACGCGTTGGATCACATCAATAGGAGTAGGAGGCGGAACAATAGCATGAGCTTCATCATGATGGTCCCCATGTGACTGTTGATGGTTGGATTGTACCTTGCGCTTCTTAGGTGGTTTTGCTGCAGGTTTCTTCAAAGAAGCAGGCTTGGCCAGAGAGGAGTGCTTAAAACCATCACGTGGAGCAAAGAGCCTAGCACCATGTCTCACTTCACTCTCAACGATCACATGTTTTGATTTGCGAGCATGAACTAGGCGCGTGACCGGACCAACAGAGAAGCTGAAAGCATTCATCTCCACATCAGGCAAAATCGCATCATCCATAGGGCAATTCTCAATGACGGAGTCAAAGCAGAGAGCACGGGTAATAGGAGGCTTCCATGGAACAATCACAAACTTGCGAACAGGGGACGGGTGAAAAACTAGCTTGTTACCCATACCAGAGTAAGAGAAATAAACCTCCCAAGATCGTTTTGATAAGACCACCGGCTTGAGAAGACTGGAAAACTGGACACTCCTTGAAAGTTGCGTAATCTCAAAGGCAGGCAACATGCGTTGAAAATACCTCGTCCACAGCATAGTCGGAGGAATAATGGGTCCAAAGACAGTACAAACTTGTCCAATGATGATCGGAGGTTGAATAATGGGTGGTTGATAAACAACAATGACTCCCTGCTAATTGGGTGCTGGCCCTTCTTCAGAATCAGCAGACCCAGAGTTCTGCATGACCACCGATTCTTGAGAGACAGGCTGATCATCATCCTCAAAGACTTCCTCGATGACCACATTATCATGCTAATTACTATGGTGTTGATCACCATGATGAGCAACCGGGGCCTCATTCCATCCCAGCTCAGGGAACTCTGGCATCACAAAGTTTATGTCATGAAAAGGCAGGTCACTAGGCAGCGGGTGCGGATTGCCATTGAACGACATCGAATCCTCATCGGCCGGTAAAATATCAACAAACTCAGCAGATAAAACATAGATCGAAGTAGTCCAAGATATGCGAGTAGAACCAAAGTCAACATATTCACGGTAAACAACATCTCTAGGTACTTGCTGTGGGTATGGGAACGAGACATAGCTGATAACCCACAAGTGTAGGGGATCGCAACAGTTTTCGTGGGTAAAGTATTCAACCCAAATTTGTTGATTCGACACAAGGGGAGCCAAAGAATAATCTTAAGTATTAGCAGCTGAGTTGTCAATTCAACCACACCTGGAAACTTAGTATCTGCAGCAAGATAGTTTAGTAGCAAAGTAATATGATAGTGGTGGTAGCAGCAATAAAAGTAACGATAGTGTTTTTGTAGTTTTTGTGATAGTAGCAACGGAAAAGTAAATAAGCGACTAGCAATATAGGTAAAGCTCGTAGGCATTGGATCGGTGATGGGAAATTATGTCGGATGCAATTCATCATGTAGAAGCTATAACCTAGGGTGACACAGAACTAGCTCCAGTTCATCAATGCAATGTAGGCATGTATTCCGAATATAGTCATACATGCTTATGGAAAAGAACTTGCATGACATCTTTTGTCCTACCCTCCCGTTGCAGCGGGGTCCTATTGGAAACTAAGGGATATTAAGGCCTCCTTTTAATAGAGTACCGGACCAAAGCATTAACAGATAGTGAATACATGAACTCCTCAAACTACGGTCATCATCGGGAGTGGTCCCGATTATTGTCACTTCGGGGTTGCCGGATCATAACACATAGTAGGTGACTATAGACTTGCAAGATAGGATCAAGAACACACATATATTCATGAAAACATAATAGGTTCAGATCTGAAATCATGGCACTCGGGCCCTAGTGACAAGCATTAAGCATAGCAAAGTCATAGCAACATCAATCTCAGAACATAGTGGATACTAGGGATCAAACCCTAACAAAACTAACTCGATTACATGATAGATCCCATCCAACCCATCACCGTCCAGCAAGCCTACTGTCGGTGTACTAAAGTAGGGGTACCTTAGTATCCCGAACTTGTGCACGGACAGTTGCAGCGACCCGCGGCAAGGCTAGCCAGGCGACCACCAAGACCCCTCATGGTTCCTCTGGAGCCATTCAAGAACAAAGTATACAAGTCAAAGAGACAAGACCCCGGCAAGAGGAGCTTGCCGGGAAGGCCACTCGAGGCACAAAAATCACTCAAGACATAAGACCCCGGCGAGAGGAGCTTGCCGGGAAGGCCATCCAAGGCATAACAAGAAGCTTGCCGCGACACGCCACGCGTCCCGGCAAGGACCGGTGAGCGACAAGCTCCCAGAAACGACAAGATAGCCACCACGGCAAGGCGCTTGCCGCGGCAAGCTTCCACTCAGTGCCCGCGCTCCAGCACATCCACCCACGTGTCGCCCTGGGGCCCTTCCAGGCACACGTGGCGGAAGGCTGTGCAGCCAGGGGAACACGGTGGCAAGCGGCGATGACAAGGCTACCGTCGTGGCGGACGGTGGCGCCCTGACTGTCACTTTTTGCACTGTTTGGGGCAACGGCGATGGGCATTTAATGCCCTTGTCCCCTGCCGTCAGGGTTAGGTATGGGGCACTGTACAAACACTGTTCTAGCTACCACCCTTTTTATGTTTTTACCCTCTTCTGTGTTGCCACCTGTCGGTGACCCCTTTGACCTATAAAAGGAGGCCCATGCGCAACGTAGAAGGGGTTCGGAACATCGATCACTCTCACGCTCGGTCCGGCCAGCGGTTAGAGCATACTGTAGCTCTCCTCGCTCCCGAGCAAGAACGCAATACAAACCAAAGCAGGAGTAGGGTTTTACGCATCCGTGCGGCCCGAACCTGGGTAAACTGCTCGTGTGCTCGCCTCGATCCGCTCTTTGTGCATCCTCCGCCCCCTTGCCGTACCGAAAAGGGGCTCCGGTCCCATAGGTGTTCGTGGGCGATCAGTTTCCCCGACATCTTTGGCGCGCCAGGTAGGGGCTACGTCGAGGTTGTGTGAACCCGATCCGGCGTCCACACGAGCTATATCTTCATCAACTTCATCGACTTCATCAATATGCCGCCGAAGAAGAAGGCTTCGGAGGCAGCAGGCCCGTCCGCGTCGATCCCGCCACCGCCGGAGCCAACGGCTGGTGGGGTAGACGCCGGCGGAAGGACGGACGTCGGCGAGGAAACTCACGGCGCCGCCAAGTCCAAGGACAAGACGGACGACCGGGCACATTCCAAGGCCTCGGCGTCCGTACACGCACCGCGCCCATCTCAGGAGGCGCGGGACCGGCAGCGTCGTGGTACTCAAGGTAACATACGCTTGCTGGGCCAAGGTCAAGCCGGCGGATCCCGGGACACTCAAGGCCAGCATGCACATCAACACGCCGGCACGAGCAAGGCGCGGTCGCCGGGACGGGAAATTGCTCCTTCTAACATAGTTAGAAGTCCGAGCATATCCCGCTCCTCGCACCGCTCGCCACCGTTAGCCGCCACACCAGCAGAAGCTCTAGCTCGAGCTCAACTGCTCCTCGACTTCCCTCCAGCGGCAGACAAGGCCGACGATTGGAGGGCCACCATCCAAAGCCTCATCGCCTTCGCCAACGGCGACACTCCGCAGTAGCCGAGCACATCACGGCCGCGGCAAGTTAGCCAGGCGCGGGCTGATGGTGACAAAACTGGTGGGGGTGCAACTACCGTACACTCCCCGCCACGAAGGCCGAAATCGCCGACTCGCTGGATCAACGTCGACGACGACTCCACCGCGTCGTCAGATCCGCGAGTTCGCCGTGATCAGCGCCAAGTTCTCAACGATCGACAACAAGAGGACACTCGAACCCGCATCGAGCGCCGAAGAGAGGCACGACGTCAATCCAACCAGCGCGCTGGGCCCGCTATTGACATGCACGCGCCCGGAGGACTAGGCGACTTGCCGTACGCGGTAGGTTGCCCTGCGTTCACCCGTGAGCTGCGACAAGTCCAGTGGCCCAGCATGAAGAACTTCAAGCCCGACGTACCGGAAAAGTACGACAGCAAGACACATCCGTCGGAGTTCCTCAGCATCTACACCATCACGGTGCAGGCTGCCGGGGGACGAGACGAGAAGATACTCGCTAATTACTTCCCGTTAGTGCTCAAGCCAAACGTCAGATCTTGGCTCATGCACTTGCTTGAGAACTCTATTTCTTCTTGGGCCGACCTGTGCCATCAGTTTGTCGGCGCCTTCACTGGTGGCCACAAACCCCATGGCCAGGAGAGTGACCTTCACATACTCGCCCAGAAGGAAGGAGAGCCCCTGCGTAAGTATATCCAGAGATTCAGCCGCGTCCAGCACAACATCCCAGACGCCCACCCTGCCGCGGTTATCAGCGCGTTCCACCAGAACGTGCGCAACCGCAGGATGAGGGAGGAGATTGCGATGTGCAAGATCCGAGACGTCAGTGAGCTTTATGCCCTGGCCGACAAGTGCGCACGCGCTGAGGAGGGGAGGAAGCTCCCCGGAGAGGATACAGGAATAGGGGGGTCAGACAGTGAGGATGCCGCCCCGGCAAAGAAGAGCCGGCGACGGAACAACAGGAAAAAGAAGAACAATGAAGTGCTAGTCGTTGAGCAGTCCGGCAAGGAGGCTGGCGCCAAGAAAGCCCAGGCTGGTAGCTCCGGCAAGGAGACTGCCGCGTGCACCAACTGCCAGGCTGTGGCAGCCGCCGACAAGCAGGACGGCACCGACAAGCAATACTGCAAGATCCACCGCACCAAGGGCCACGACCTCCAGAACTGCAAGAAAGTCGAATACCTCGTCGAGCAGCAGAAAGCTGAATACGAGCGACGCGACAAGGAGAAGGCCCAGGGAGGTGGTGGAGAGTCCGGCAAGAAGCGGCCATTCAATGGCCGGGGAGGACGCCGCGGCAAGGCCAAGCAGCGGCAAGGAGACAGACCTCCCCGCGGCCGCGACAAGGATGAAGACGAAGACGAAGACGAAGACATGGATGATGGAGAGAACAGCGAGCAGGAGTTTCAAAAAGCTACAGAAGTTTTGTCCATTGACGGTGGTGCTTCTCTGCATACTTCACACCGCCAACTCAAGCAATGGGTGCGTGAAGTCAATGCGGCAGAGCCACCCGTCGAGTCGCGCAAACTTCTGAAGTGGTCCAGCACACCTATCATCTTCGATATTGAGGACCACCCTGATCGCACAACTGCGGTCGGGTGCTTGCCGATGTTGGTTTCACCAACCATCCGCAACCTCAAGGTCACCAAGATGTTAGTTGACGGCGGGGCCGGCTTGAATTTGATCTCCTCCACTGTGATCCAGAAACTCCAGATCCCCGACAGCGAGCTCGAAGAAACCGGCACATTCCAAGGGATAAACCTGGGAAGGAGCAAGCCGAAGGGGAAGATCATGCTGCCAGTGACATTTGGCGGAGGGCTGAACTTCAGGACTGAGAGGGCCACTTTCGACGTTGCCGATATTCCATTGCCTTACAATGGAATACTTGGCCGTCCAGCGCTCGCCAAGTTCATGGCAGCCTCTCACTACGCCTACAACGTGCTCAAGATGCCAGGCCCGATAAGCGTCATCTCTGTCCCTGGCGACAAGAAGGATGCCCTTATCTGTGCCGACAAGATTTACCGGGATGCAGCAGCCGCAACAGATAGCGAAACACTTGCCGCTGAAGCTCCCGGAGGGAAGAAGAAGACGAAGTCCGGCAAGAGCTCTAGGGCCCACTCCGGCAAACGCACCTCTTCGGAGTGCTGCGCTGCCGTCGAGGACGCACCATCGAGCTCCACCGACAAGTGTAAGAAGACGATGGCAACTCCGCCAACAACCAAGAAGGTGTCCGCCAAGGAGGACGACACTGGTGGTACTTTCACCATCAGTGCCACGCTCGACCCCAAATAGGAAAGCGCGCTCGTTACTTTCCTGCGGGCGAATGTCGACGTATTTGCATGGCAACCATCTGACATCCCCGGTGTTCCCAGGAAAGTGATTGAGCACAAGCTTGCCGTTTGTCCTCACGCGCGGCCTGTCAAGCAGAAGGTTAGAAAGTAAGCAGTGGAGCGCCAAGAGTTCATAGCAGAAGAAATCAAGAAATTGGAAGCAGCAGGCCTTGTCAGAGGTGTACTCCATCCCACGTGGTTGGCCAACCCTGTTGTCGTGCGCAAGGCAAACGGGAAGTGGAGGCTTTGTATCGACTTCACCGATGTGAATAAAGCTTGTCCCAAAGATCCATTTCCCTTGCCGCGCATTGACCAGATTGTAGACTCCACGGCTGGATGTGAGTTGCTTTCGTTTCTTGATGCATATTCAGGATACCATCAGATCTTCATGGCTGAAGAAGATGAAGAGAAGACCGCGTTTATCACTCCATGTGGCACGTACTGTTTCATACGCATGCCCTTCGGATTGAAGAATGCTGGTTCGACGTTTGCAAGGGTGGTCCATACAGCTTTTGAGCCACAGATACACAGAAATGTAGAAGCATACATGGATGACATAGTGGTCAAGAGCAAGGACAAGGCAACTCTGATACAAGATCTAGATGAAACCTTTGAAAATCTGCGCAAGATCTAGCTCAAACTTAATCCCGAGAAGTGCGTGTTTGGAGTCCCTTCCGGCAAGCTTCTCGGGTTCTTCGTGTCTCAAAGGGGGATTGAAGCCAATCCCGATAAGATCAAGGCCATTGAGCAGATCGAAGCACCGAACCGCGTCAAGGATGTGCGAAGACTTGCCGGCCGCGTGGCTGCTCTCAGCAGGTTCATCTCTAAGTCTGCAGAACGCGCCCTGCCGTTTTTCAAAATTTTGAAAAAGGCAGGTCCAATGAAATGGACTCCGGAAGCGGAGGCAACGCTGCAAGACTTGAAGAGGTACCTGTCCTCCACTCCAATACTTGTCGCACCTAGGCCACAAGAAAAGTTGCTGATGTACCTAGTGGCAACCAATCAAGTGGTTAGTGCTGCGTTAGTAGCGGAGAGGGAGGCAGATGATGAGCCAGCGGCCGCGGCAAGCACGTCCAGCGATAAGCAGGGGGCTTCCCCGATAAGCTCTGGTCCCGACAAGGACGGATCTGCGCAGATGCAAGAGGAGATACGAAAGAAGATGGTGCAGCGCCCAGTTTATTTTGTCAGTTCCCTCTTGCAGGGGGCTAGGTCAAGGTACTCTGGGGTGCAGAAGTTGCTTTTCGGCCTTCTCATGGCCTCGAGAAAGCTGCGCCATTACTTCCAGGCACATGAGATAACGGTGGTCACTCGCTTTCCGCTGAAGAGGATATTGCAAAATCCAGAAGTGACGGGCAGGATCGTCGAGTGGGCGCTAGAACTGTCAAGCTTTGGCCTTAAGTTTGAAAGCACTTCAACTATCCAGAGCAGAGCATTGGCAGAGTTTATAGCAGAGTGGACGCCAACGCCAAACGAGGAGATTCCAGAGACGAGCATCCCCATCAAAGAAGCAAGCAAAGAATGGATAATGTACTTTGATGGTGCCTTCTCGCTGCAAGGCGCCGGTGCTGGCGTGCTGCTTGTCGCGCCAACCGGAGAGCACCTCAAGTACGTGGTCCAGATGCACTTTCCCAAGGAGCAAGCGACAAACAATACTGCAGAGTATGAGGGTTTGCTTGCCGGTCTTAGGATCGCAGCAGACCTTGGGATTAAGAAGCTGATTGCAAGGGAAGACTCGCATCTTGTCATCCGCCAAGTGAACAAGAACTACCAGAGTCCGTTGATGGAAGCTTACGTCGATGAAGTGAGAAATCTTGAAGAGCACTTTGACGGCCTACAGATGGAGCACATTCCAAGAGCTCAGAACGACATCGCAGATGGCCTGTCGAAGTGCGCCGCGCTAAAGTTACCTGTGGAACCAGGAATCTTTGCGCTCAAGCTGACTCAACCATCAGTAACACCATCAACTGGACAAAGCAAGAAGAGGAAGTTGATCTCCGGCGACTACTTTCCGGCAGAGCTCCCAGAAGCCGCCTCCAAGAAAGTCCCCAAGATCAACGCCAAGAGTGCTGGGGAGCAATCCGCTCCGGCAAGTCCCAGGACTTGTTCCGTTGAAGCGGAAGCTCCCGACAAGTTTTGCTCCGGCAAGCTTGCCGGGGATCGTCACGCTCCGGCTGAGACACAGGTTCTCGTCGTAGAAGCAGACGTTCCCACAATAGCAGATGTGCCTTTAGTCCTTGTTGTCGAGCCACAAGCTCCAGCATGGGCACAGCAGATTGTCCGTTTCCTTCAAACAGGAGAACTTCCCGAAGAGCAAGAAGAAGCAGAAAAAGTAGCCCGGCAGTCGAGTATGTACCAGTTTGTTGACAACACACTGTGCAGAAGGAGACTCAACGGTGTGAAATTGAAGTGTATTCCCCGGGAAGATGGACATAAGCTGTTGGCAGAGATACATGGGGGCATATGTGGTCACCACATTGGCGCAAGAGCACCTGTCGGCAAAGCTTTCCGGCAAGGTTTCTTTTGGCCGACAACCCTCCAAGATGCAACTGCACAAGTAACCAAGTGTGAAGCGTGCCAGTTCCATTCTAAGCAGATACATCAGCCAGCTCAAGCTCTCCAGACGATCCCTTTGTCCTGGCCATTTTCGGTCTGGGGGCTCGACATCCTCGGCCCCTTTCCCCGCGCAGCCGGGGGCTTTGAGTTCTTGTACGTCGCCATCGACAAGTTCACAAAGTGGCCGAAAGTGGAACCAGTGAGAAAGGTGACCGCACAGTCAGCAGTCAAGTTCTTCAGGTCAATTGTTTGCCGTTTCGGGATCCCTAACAGGATCATCACCGACAACGGTACACAATTCACCAGTCGCACCTTCATGCAATACGTCCAAGATCTTGGCGCCAAGGTCTGCTTCGTTTCTGTTGCTCACCCAAGAAGCAATGGTCAAGCGGAGAGGGCAAACGCTGAAGTGCTGCGCGGACTCAAGACCAGAACTTTCGACAGGTTGCGCAAGTGCGGAAGAAACTGGATCGAGGAGCTGTTAGTGGTTCTTTGGTCGATCAGGACGACGCCAAATCGAGCCACTGGACAGACACCCTTTGCTCTAGTCTATGGAGCAGAGGCAGTTCTCCCCACGGAACTCGTATACGGGTCGCCTCGAGTGCTCGCTTATGATGAGCTCGAGCAAGAGGAGCTGCGACAAGATGACGCGCTGCTCCTTGAGGAAGACCGTCTTCAGGCCGCTGTGCGAGCTGCTCGCTATCAGCAAGCTTTGCGCCGCTACCATAGCCGCAAAGTTAACGCCAGAAGTCTCGAGGAAGGCGACCTTGTTCTTCGGTGCGTTCAGTCCGCCAAGAATTCCAACAAGTTGACGCCGAAGTGGGAAGGCCCTTATCGGGTGAAACGAGTCACTAGGCCCGACGCTGTCCGCCTTGAGACCGAAGATGGCTTGCCGGTGAGCAACTCCTGGAACATCGAGCATCTTTGTAAGTTTTACCCATAAGGCGCGGTTGCCGTGACCTGCTCCGGCAACCACCTTTTGTACAAGTTTTGCCGCTGTTGCATGTAATCCTTTGTACAAAGCCGGGCGCAGACCCCGCGCATCAGTAAAGCATATGTGCCTCGCACAACTTGTCATTTTCATGATTTTTTGCCTTTTGCATGTATTACCTGACACTTTGCGCAGCACCTATTCCCGGTAAGCAATAACGAGCCCGAAGGCTCCATATCTGTGTTTTCTCTTCTTCCTTTCTTCTCAAGGAGGAGAAGGTTCTCTCGCGCACAAGTTTGCCG